>JAVMKO010000007.1:65578962-66248134 GCA_032164245.1 Sternotherus odoratus | reverse complement strand
GTTTTCATATATGGTTGTGTTTAGAAATCCAGCAATAGGTTCTGTTGTCAGAGCTCTAAGTTGCTGACTATTGCCTGTAATATATATTCCAGGAATTTAAGTATACGTATTAAGCATTAATATAGCAGTTACGTAGCCCAGATTAACCTGTACCTTTATTATAATCCTGTTCATTTATGTTAAGTATCCCATAACACCTTGCTTTAGCTGAGGTTAGCTTTGGCTTAAATAACTAGGAAAACTGTGAGCCAAGCATAGATTCATTGCTTGAAAATACAATCTGGATTTGACTGCCGAATATGGATCTGTGGTTGACTGTCTTTATCCAAATCTAGAGCTAAAAACGTCTTCATCTGGATCTAGCAGTCAAACATGGATCCAGGACCAGAGCCTGGATCTGGATTCAACAGTCATAGATGAAGGACTGCCAAACAATAATCTGATTGCCTGGGATCCAGACAGTATGAGTATCTGATACCTCTGTCTATTGAGAGTCACTTGTCTAGTGGTTTGGTACCACCAAAACCTCAGATCCTCCCAGGTCAGTGGAGTTTGGTACTGGAGTTCCAACACCATGATCTTTGCCAAACTGCTTGCCTTACTGATTCTCTGACTGACATAATGGTATGAGCAAGCAGATCCAGTGTAAAATCCTCACAACAGAAGAAAGGGGAAATGCATTACAAGCTTTTGATCAGATCCATCATAATGGATCTTTCAAAAACAAGATAGTATTTTCACTTTGTGCTTCTTGTTTGGCCATTTTCAGGCAGACACATTCAGTACCTTGCTTGTCTGGGAGAGAGCCTTTCCCCTTCCACTGCTCCACTTATCAGACTCTCACCCTGTAGGCAAGGGTAAGATCCACTCTTAGACTCTCTTACTAGCAGAAGTCTAGAAGCCAATTTACTTAGTTCCAGAACTGCAATTCCCTTGGTTCTCGGTAGAAACTGTTGAGGTTCTCTTGGGCTAAGCTGTCATGACCAAATTTACAAGAATAGAGCTGCTAAGGATCTAACAGGCTAAGAACTGATTCCTGGATTACAGGCTCCCTTTGGATATGAGGCTACAACACTCACTTCAGCTCTGTTGATTCTGAAATCCCATCTTGGAAGGCACAGTCATACCTAAGGGTTGAGACGTTGATCACCTTCACTGTATGAACTTTATTTTCTTGCCACAATGTAAATGACGTTTGCCACCTGTCATACAGTGTGGACAGCAGGGCTGCCAAATACTATCTGACTGTACTAACACTGTGAGATAGATTGCACACCCTTTCTCCAGTTGGAGCATGCTCTGCAGGGTTGGAAGGACAGGGCGCCATGGGCCAAGTACTGACCTTTAACCTCTTTTGGCCCAATGTGGGGTTTGTATACCCCATGACAGCCACCAGTTAGATTTCTATCAGCTAGAACATTAATGGGGGGAAAATGTATTGGTTCTGAACTATATTCATATTATGTTAATTACTAGGTGTCAGAAACAAAATTTTCACTGTTGCAAGAGGTACTGATCTCTAAAGTGGAGATATGCCCAGATCATTTTCACCTTCTCTGAAACAATGCCAAGGTTTTGCACTGTTAGAAACGACGGTGAGAGCTAGGAATGAATAGTATTATGTTACACAGAGCAAAACTGAAGGTGAATTTCAGCAGTCGGTGTTTGTTTTCTGAAACCCAGAGGAAATGAAGGTATTCGTTTAACAAAAAAAACTGGAGGCCCAGCTGCTGTTTCTGGATCATTGCCTGAGGATGAAAGACTGGAAACTGGTTGACTTACAATGATTTTCTTCCTTTGAATGTACATTTACAATCCAGTTTGTGTGTATTTGTGTCTCTAAGATGCTGCTCTCTGATGAACCACTCATTTTCTCAGGTTTTACTAGAGTTGATGCTTATTTGTTGCATTAGGACAGTATTGCTGTTTCTGATCCTGGATGCTGCTTTTGGTGCTCTCTGTTGCTCCAGGGACACAAATAGCCATAAAGCTGTCTTAAGCAGCCGCTTGGATTTGTATCCATAAAGAAATCCTTGATTAGTATGGAGTTAGTGTAGCAACTTCAATACCACCAATACCACCAAAACTTCAATACCACCAATAGCAACTTCAATACCACTGTTAGGCTATGGCTACACTAGAGACTTTACAGCAGCAGAGCTGCAGCCATACAGCTGCACCGCTGTAATCGCTTTAAGACGACAGGAGCATGAAAGATTTCAGCCCAGATTAAAGCTATAAGCAACTGAAACCAGGGTCTTATAACAGGAAGTGCTAGGCAATCTTAATTATTAGTGGTGTTACCTCCCCTGCCTGCACACAAAAGGCAGTGAAAAAATAAGTAATTTAGATCTGCATATTTTTTTATGTGCCTCTGCAGATGGAGCACATGGAAATAAGAATTTGTCAAAGCTAAGATTATATATTTTTTGGACATCAAGCCTAAATGTATATAATGTAATACATATATATGTAATATAATATATACAAGATATTCCAGTAAGAAATGTGATCCATAAGAGCCTCCCTGGTGCATACTCTGCAATAGGAATCCTGTCATTGCAAGGCAGTCTTGGGGGGGGGGGGGGGCTGAACTGAGCAACACACTATGAGGTGCACATATGAGCTGCCCCTCTGAATACAAGAGCCACTGTTTGCATCCTCCAACTGTTGGTACTTGCTAGCAAACATAAGAGCCAAATGGAGCCAGATACCCTCTAACCTGCACAAAACGCCTGCTTGGGAATATAGTGTGTAGGATGGCAGGTTACCTAACCACAACACCCAGTCCACTCCGGTGAGCTACAGAGCTATCTTGCCTTAACTCGTCAGTAGGGAGAGAACATTTGGTGAAGCCTCACTTCCGCGCACACACACACCACAAGTGCAGTAGAAATTGGGATTTTGCCCATAAATGTAGATTTTAGAAATTAGCCAATCTTGTTAATATAAATTATATAAACCAATTCCTAGCAGGAATATTTGTTTCTAAAAACACACAGCTATCAAGAAGTCTGTTGGTGAACTCTACTAATATTCTGACCTCTCTTTCTAGAAGCTTGTTTGTGGCTAAGCGTAATATAAATAAATGAAAGCTATTAAAAACCAGAAGCAAGTTTTTCATAAGTGATATAGTTAGATTCTGATAGAACTGTAAATGAAGATCATCTTGTTTTAAAAAGGTCAAACACCTATTTGTAAACAATCAAACAATTTATTTTGTGTGTTTGCAAAATTCTACAAGAAAAGTGCAAATGTTTGGAAATGAAAACTCTCAGAAAAAATAAATGCCTATCAAATTCCGGATATGCAATTGTTAATAAGGAAGTAACAATCGTTGATTTTCTTTATAATAATCCAAATATCTAGGGAGACTTAAAACTCAGCATCTTCAATATCAAGGAGATAAACAGATATACCGTATTTTTCGGCATATAAGACGCCCTTTTAACCCCCCAAAATAATCTCAAAATTAGGGGGGGCGTCTTATATGCCGAATATATGAAACACTTACCGGACAGCTGGAGCTGGGGCGGCTGCAGGTGGCCCGCCGGGCGGGGCGGGGCGGCGCTTCCCCCCCCGAGCCCACCCGCATGTGTTCGGGGCCGGCGGGGAACGAGAACAGCTCGGGCCCTGGGAGCGCCCGCCCGCGCGGCGGGGACGGGAGAGCGGCGCGCTCCCAGCAGCCCGCCCACGCGGCGGGGACGGGAGAGCGGCGCGCTCCCAGCAGCCCGCCCGCGTGGCGGGGACGGGAGAGCGAGGCGCTTTTTTTTTTTTTGTCCGGCTTTTTTATTGAAAAACTCGGGGGCGTCTTATAGGCCGGAGCGTCCTATAGGGCGAAAAATACGGTAAATATCTACCAGTCTTAAGTAACACAAAATAAAGTTTCAGAGAAGTACTCAGCCTTTTCTTCTGCCTACATACTGAAGAAGATTTACTCCTCTACACATGAAAGATTAGAAAACAACGATCATTGGGGAGAATGCCGAATAGTTCATATGCTGCATAAATCCCTATTTATAGCTCTTCCCATACAGGAAAAAAATACTGTGCCATGATGGAAATCACTAAAAGCAAGAGATATCAAATGTATCATTTAGAACGTCCTTTCTCTCTAATAGTTGTCAGAATGATGGACCAGTGGTTGCCTCTACATTGCAGTGCAGGAAATCTGGGTCTGAATCCCAAAAAAGGTGTCTAGTTCCTCAGCATTTCATGCAAAGCCTGTCTCATTCTCTCAAGGAAGCAGCTGTTGCCATTCTGGTGCAATAGATGCCACAAGCAGGCAGGTGACCTGGGTGCAGGATTTATATTCAGAGTTGTCCTTCTAAATGAGTTGCCAACCTGAGCTAAAGTGCTTCATCTGCCCATGGGTGAAGTGATTGGCCAACGACTGTGTAGATAATGCAGGTTACCCTGATACGCCATCAAAAGGCATATGCACCCTCACCATGCTCTCCACAGACACTAATGTGTTCTGCAGCATTGTCTGCCAATGAAGACTTCACCATCATGCTGGCAGTGAGGTTTAGGAGTTAAGTACACTTACCCATGCTGTGACCCAAGACTACTGGAGGGCGGGAACATGTCACTCTTCCCGTACAGACCCCTTGGGTCTGCCAACTGCTCTTCTGCTTGGGCAAGAGAGAGTCTGCATAAACGTCTCTCTCATAAATGCATTCATAGTATGGATTATTCAGCCTCAGCACATTTAACCCAATCTGCTTACCAGAGTCCTGTGGTAGCATGGGGGCAGGCAAAGGATGCAGCTGGCAGTCCGTAGTCACAACCCTTTGCACAGGTGGCCTTAGGGTGATGGTTTTTCTCCATGGATCATGGCACTATGGAGCTTGTATCATCCTGAGGTGACAGAGTAGGCCCTTTTAGGGACAGTACTGCTCTAGGGACTGAAAAAAGTAGTCTAACCACAGCTTGCTCTTTCTGTACCTATCAGGTTACTTCTCCTGGCTGGTCATCCAACACTGATAGAACCAGTCGCATTAGTGGTTGAAACTGTCTACTATAGCTTGGTAAATGCAATAAGCAGGATTGGACCTAAATTTCCTTCCCACAAGTAAAGGCTTCTGCCTCTGTCCATCTTTCCTAACACCACATGGTTTCTGAAGATCTGTTCTAGCTACCATTAAAGTGAGTGGAAAGATTTCCATTGTCTTCAGTAAGAGTTTCTCTTTTTTCTGCCTATTGGTTGGCAGTTTACTTTTCCAACTCTTCACAGAGAACTAATCTTGTGCTTTGTTTAGTTTTTGTTTCTAACTCACAATTCTAGTAGCTTCTCATTTCTGTTCTCCTTTTCTTCAGGTTTTCATTCTTTTTTTTTTTTTTTGGCTCTAGTTCAATCTTGCTACTGTAGTCATTTATATCAGGCTCATCACCATGGTATCAGAGTGTTGGAAATAGTTCAGATCCTATTTTACTTAGTCCCTGACTCCCACTTAGAACAACTTCCTTTTTAATATTGAATCTCTGTTTTTCAATCCTATTGGTCTTTCGGTTTGTGATTCGTTAACTCTTAGGACAGGATTGCTGTTGATGGTAAATGATGCAGAAACTGTTCACTTCCTCCTAAACTGCTTCACAAGTCATTGTTAGCTATCAACAGTTCTAAGTCACCTTTTTTAATTTCCAGAAACAGACTTTCTGAGTGTTCTCCTTGGACTACCCTAACCCCAAACTGAGTGTGGTATGTACTGAAGAGGAAAGGGCGAAATTATATCTTAAAGGGACATCTGCTTATTGGCTGTTCACACTGGTAGGTAGGGAATTGAGTTAAAGCACTGCTGCCAAAGATACTGTGAGCAGGGCCAGATTCACTCTCCTTTGGGCCCAGGGCTATTGGATTTTGGGGTGGGCCTGTATACAAGTCTTTTTCCTAATTTAAAACAAAACTATCACAATTATGGCATCAAGACTATTAACGCTATACTAAGCTTGCCTTTTAATTAACATTGAGCCATTCTGTGGTTAGATTTCAGTCTTAAAACATGTAGAATATAGTTAAATTAATTCAAAATAGCCTACTTCTTCCCTTAGAACAGCTATTATATTAGTTTCTTTCTGGGTGTGCAGGATGGGGCTCCAGGCTGGGGGCAGGGGTTGGGATGCAGGAGAGGGTGCGGGGTCAGGGAGAGAGTTTGGGTTCAGGAGGGGATTCTGACCTGGGGAAGGGGGTTGGGATGCAGGAGAGGGTGCAGGGTCAGGGAGGGAGTTTGGGTTCAGGAGGGGATTCTGACCTGGGGAAGGGGGTTGGGATGCAGGAGAGGGTGCAGGGTCAGGGAGGGAGTTTGGGTTCAGGAGGGGATTCTGACCTGGGGCAGGAGGTTGGGATGCAGGGGGGAAGTGTGAGGTGCAGGCTCTGGCCAGGAGGCATTGTGGCTCGTGGGCAGCAGCACAGCAGGGATTAGGTAGGCTGCCTGCCACAGCTCCATGGTGTTCCCAGAAGCAGCCAACTGCTGACACGCTCTGCATGCACCTGTGGGGAGGGGGGGGAAATGTCTCTCCATGTGCTGCCTGTGCCCGCAAGTGCCGCTGCGTGGTTCCCATTGACTGCAGCCCCTAAAACCCCTGCGTTAATCCAGCCCTGACTGTGAAAGGGTGTCTATTCAATTATATGCTGTGTTTTCCCAAGTTAATGCGGTGTACCCTAATAAAGTCTTCCCTGGTTTTATATTCAGAGTTAATGATTGTGAAAAGGAAAGTATTGTCTGGTAAGGGCACCCAGGGAAGAGAGTTCATTTTTCCCAGGTTGCTGGGTGGGGCCTTGAGCTCGTTCTGTTTGGTAATTTAAACCTGGCCCTTGCTGCTGCTGACAACACCTGATAAAGGAGTTACACACAGGTGCTATAATGTACACTGAGAGATCAGGACAATTTTCTCAGTCAAATTCAAGGTTTAGTGTTGTACTTGCAGCCATGACAGCCTGGGCTATCTCTCATACGCTCAGTAGGGTGAAAGCTGGCCAGAGCTTGAATGGGAGATTTTGGAAGAAAGTCCAGAATGCTGATGGGAGTTATGTTGCCAGTATTTAAACTGGACAAAATAGTACTGATACCCTTATTCCTTTCCTCATATGGAGGCTTCCCCAAGGTGTGCAGGCACCTCCTTCCATTTTTCTAACAGGGAAATACCGTACATTTTAGAAAAACCAATAAATTAACCTTTGAGTGAGTTCTTCGGAATCAGTTTCATTATGTGTTAGAATCATAATTGTTGATCAACTACTGAAATTCAATACATTGAATTGAAAGTTGTGTATAATTATTACAGTAAACCAATCAAGTTAAGCTGAGATTCATAATCAGTAGCTCACAGTTCATTTAACTAAACTCTTGAAGGTTTCGCTGCTAGAAGTTAGTTATATTTCTTGCTATTTACATTTATTTTATTCTTTAGACACAATGAAGTGCCCCCCAACCCGAACTGGTCACTGGCCACAGTTTGGAGGATTTGGGGGGCTAACTTCACTTTTGTTTTAGAAACTGAGGGCTTTGCATTTTGTAGGTGCCTTTTTCACTAGCAAAACTGCAACTGACTTAATTACACTGGCCTACATATTGCCCTCATAAAGAAGCTGACATTTAAATAAAGATTTTTAACTAATTATGATCTTATATCTCTGCAAATCAAGAGTTAATAAGACCGAGATCTACAGTCCCATCTGGATCATTCTGAATATGAACATTGGAGTATAACCTATGAACTAATTCTGAAAGAACTGTTTTCAACTACAAAGCTCACCATCTCTACTGTAAAACTGATCTCAGAATAGTACTCCTGTCTGTATATATATCAATCTTTTAAAGAATACTCTCCCTTTTCTTTTTTAATTTTAGTTTAGTTAATAAGGATGGGGTGTAAGCTTGCATTTGGGTAAGATCTGAAGTATTCATTAACCTGGGAGGTAATGTGTCTGATCCTTTGGGATTGATAGAACTTTCTTATATGATGAATACGATTTTCAGTAGTCCTCATCATATTTGACTTGGGTTTCTGGGTGGAGGCTCACGGATGGTTGGCTTTAAGGGAACTGTATTTTGGCTAAGGTAATCTAGAAGCTGCTTGAGGCTAGCTTGGTGGATCTCAGTACTGGAATGACCACCAGCTTTGGGGATTGTCTGCTCCATTCTTTGTATTTTGCCCTAATTAAATAACCTCAGTGTGACTCCTCTGGTACCCCGGTCACAATGACATTGTTGTATTGTTGGATCTGTCATGTATTAAAAACACATTTTCATTCCAGAAGACTCTTAAGCTTTGTTCTAGTGTTGTGATATGTGTCATCAGCCAGAAGCAGGGAAGATTTAATAGTCATACACTTTTATTAAAGGTTCAAGAATACCAGCCGTGTTAGTCTGTATCCGTAAAGAAAGTGAGGAATACTTGTAGCACCTTAGAGCAGCGGTTCTCAACCTGTGGGTCGCGACCCCTTTGGGGGTCGCCAAGCACTTCCCGAGGGGTCGCGAGGGGTTTCCGAATTCGGCGGCTTTTCGGCGGACATACCCACTCTCCTGATTCTCCGCCGAAGCGCTTGCGAAAGCGGAAGCAATCACTTCGGCAGAGAGTCGGGAGCGATGGGAATGTCCATTGAAAAGGCGCGAAATGCGGAAATAATCAATTCGGTGGCTTTTCGGCGGACACACAAGGGTCATGCCGAGAAGCCGCTAGTGAAAAAAGGGTCGCGGTTCTCACAAGGTTGAGAACCGCTGCCTTAGAGACTAACTAGTTTATTTCAGCAGCATAAGCGTTAGTCTCTAAGGTGCTACAATTATTCCTCACTTTTATTAAAGTACATTCTGGTCATGACTGCTTTGTTTATGCCTTTATACTTAACATCCTGCAGGTAACCAAATTTGGTATCCTGTTCGCTTTATTACTATTTGTTTAAACCAGTGGTTTTGAACATTTTTATATTTGCAGACTCCTAACATTGTTTTAATGGAGGTGTGGACCCTTTTGGAAATCTTAGACATAATCTGCAGACACCGGGGGGTCTGAGGACCACAGGTTGAAAACCACTGGTGTTAAGCAGTGTATGTGTATGGTACACAGGTACACAATATTTTTGAACAAGGCTGTCTGCTTTTAAGCACCGTCATGGACAATATTCATTCCTTGGTTTTACAGGCCCAAGGTCTCTGCTGCATCTTGAATAAGACTAACAATAATACTCACTGAAAGGTTGGTAGTCTGTTTTGATTGTTGTCAAGGATGCTATTTTTCCCATTCATCAGAAATCATTACTGCACTATAAATGAAATATACTTCATGAATCTTCTGCTCTGAATGGCCAGCAGTCTGTTGCAATGTTGACAAAGAGAGCTTTTATAAGGGCACTTTAATATAACCTTCACAGAATTATAAAACCAATGCATCTTACTCCTAATAGAGGAGAGTGTTATTTATGTAGTCTGCAGCTTTATAAAAGTTAACAGCTAACAGAATCCTTCACCTTCCACATCTATAATAGTCAGGTAACAATCTTCGCCAATCATCTGCTTTAACAGCAGCTAGTGTTTGAACTGCAGTGAACACAATTTTATGTTTGTGCAAACTTGTCAGGGTAACTCTCAGCCACATACTATGAATGTTCCAACCATTAATATGAAGAGCAAATATTATGCATTGTTTAGAGTCCAGAACTAGAAGTTACTGTCAGAAATCTGGACTCTCTTCTCAGCTCTGCCCTTGACTTATCATATTTGGTCTAGCTGTGCCTTAGTTTCTCATCAATAAAACCTCACAGTGGTGTGATGATGTTTAATATGTTAATGATGGTAGATTGCTTTCAGAACCTCAGTTGAAAGGCAAAAATATTATCTAAAGATTGTCAGGTAAACACCTCAGGCTAAAACTTAGATTAGCTAAGAGTATATTTCACAGAATATTCTGTGCATCATTTAAGAGAAATCTTTATTCCATATCGGATTTTTCCAATGTCCGAATGATTTGTGTACTGAAGGATGGCCAATTGTGGTGGGGTCCCTGGCAAACCAAATGTGGGTTTATGCCAAAGGCCCTCATTTCTCAAAGGCCAGGATTCAGGTATCCAAATATGATTTTTTATCTTAGGCTGCCTCCTTCAATATGAGTTATGATTTATCTCAGTGGAACCTCTCTTCTTTTCTCCACCTATAAGTACAACAACCACAGTGCACCATGGCTCCAATCTAGCAGCGAAACAGACAAATTTTCTTCTCCAAGACTGAAAAGCAGCCTTATAACATTAGGAAAGGATTAGAGAGAACAATATAATCTGCATTGTAATAAATTGAAGAAACATGAGGTCAGACTTCCTGACTTTCAGTTCTGTGCTATTCAGTGTCTCTTTTAACATAATCTAACCAAACACTAAGGAATATAAAGGGAATTGAGGATGTAGTGGCTAGTCATGATTCATGAGGATTCAGACAAAGAAATGGCAATTCCAATTCTTTCCTCAGATTGGCTCTACTAATCCAGACTCCAGGGTTTCCCTCCTGCTACTGTGTGTTTATGGTTGGAGGAACCAGTACATCTCATGGAATTTTTATGCTGAGACATTTTCAGTGAAATCTCTTTCCTTATTTTTAACTCTACATGTTTTACCAAAGCCTAAAAATGCAAAGGAAAAGAACACCTGCACACCCTCCCCAGCCAAAGTAATTTGGGAAGAATATCCAGATTGGTTGGTATGCTGAAATCACATGTCCAGGTATGGTCTCAAGAACTTGCAAAGCAGCAACATGTCCGTGATGAACAGGATATTTAAAAGGTTGAAAATACTATTTAAAGGGCCCAGCACACAATAGGATTCTTCATACAATGGGATTAAAATAGCTTCTGTTCTGTGGATTAGAAAAATTAATACTTAACTGAAATGTCAGATATTTTATTCCATTGCTTTACAGATTTCTACACTAGTAAAGAATTATTTTTCCACACAGATGAATGAGTCCTTTATTCATATGAGGACAGGGATACACACTCAACCTAATAGGTTTCAGTAATGAGAAGTTAAATCCATTTTGTTGTCATTATTGAGTCTTCTTGTCATTTCTGTGTTTTTATTTAAGTAAAAAAAATTCCATTTTCATATCTTGAGATTAAAGTAATTTTTCTGGATCTGAGGAGAGATGAGGATTGTAAGAAGGAAAGGAACTTCTCAAGGTAACATGATCGGGTGCATAGGATATTCCTCCAGTGCTGAGTAAGTATCACTTTGTTTAATGGTGTCTTTAGGAAGATCACCTAGTGTAGTCTGCGTTCATGCAGCTCCAGTGTCCCAAAAACTCCATGCCGGGTATATTTGGTGATTGCAGCCACCGGGCTGAAACAGCAGCTGCAGATGGGCTGCCCGCTGCAGCTCCGAGGCCTGTCTGGAGACTAGAGGATTATAACTATCTGCCTTCCCCTGTGGAATGCCCTGCCTAAAAGCGCGCTCTCATGTAGAGTTTGTGCAGGAAGGGGTGAATTTTACCCCCAGAAGTTAAGTGCAATACAATATGAGGATCTGCAATCACAGAAAAGATAGACCCTACTCTGAGAGCTTACCAAGTAAGTGGGCTTGATCAAGATCAGGCCTGTTCTGAATGTTCATCTTCATTTTAAGCTAACTGTCCTTATGTAGGACAAAACACAGCAGAAAGTCAGGACGTTGCTTCAGTGAGAGGAGGACCTGCCTCCTTTTTCATGTGTGCCAAATTCTACTCTCCATACTCATGTGAACAGTTCCATTGACTTCAGCAGGAAAGCGGGTTATTTTTTTCTCCAGTAGAAAGGGTCTCTAACGCTAAACCACTGTACTGAAACCAATTAGTATTTTAAAATAAATAAATATGTATATAATATTGTTATACACTTATAATATTGTTGTACAGTTAAAGGGCAGGGCATTGTTCAAGCTGATTTATTCTAAGTGTTTTTCTGTGGTGCCCAGAGTTTTTTCCCCTTTAAAATAATAAACAAACCAAAACCAGTAACCATTATTGAGACTGACTTGTTTCACAGCCTGGAAATTTCAGGCCTGGCATTTCTGACACTTCAGCTGCTCTCTTTGTACCATAAATGTTATTTATATTGCAGTAATATCAAGGGTGGCTCCAGGCACCAGGGTTGCTTTCAGGGTGGCAGTCAGGTGGCCTTCAGTGGCATGTCAGTTCCGCAGATTTGGCAGTGGGGAAGCCGAAGCTGCGGGGCCAGCGAACCTTCCGTAGATCTGCCCGAGTAATATCTAGTAACCCCAGGTATAGGTCATGACCCTGTTGTGCTAAGCACTCTCGGAACACAGCACCAAAAGATGGCCTCTGCCCCAAAGAGCTTATAATTAAAATTGATTTGAAAAAAAAATTAAAACAATGGAAATTGCTTTCTTTACAGTATAAAAGTGATATCTTAAAACATTGCTAGCTGCTTCCTTTAGAACCCCGATCTTTTGGTGTGACCAGAAAGACAATCCAGCAGAGGAGATGCATAATATTTGATGAGACAGTTTTCATTATACATGGTGTGGAGTATTGCACCATGGAACAAAATGTCAGATTATCTACTGGCACACTAGTCTTTCTGCAGAATCAGAGCTGTGCGCTTTATAAGATGTGGTTTCCCATTAATGACATGGACAAAACCAGTGATGACAAGGCACACTATGTCTGAAGAATGTGTAAAGTGAAAAACATGGGAAAATGAGAATCAACTTGTATTGGTTTTGAATTGGCAATGGCACCCACTGAAGAACCTTTCCTATGGACAAATTTGCACTAACTGAAAGACAAATGTAAACATTCACAATATAGTATAAACCCAGCTGCCATGGAGATATGCTGACATTTTCACGTTCTCAATTTTATTCTTTTATGGTGACAAGCTTTGACCCTTAGTTAATTTATGACTTTTCAGTTGTGAAAGATACCAAAACCACATTCAGTTAATTGACACATCAATTTATTTAACTGGTTCATAGAATCTGGCCACAGATGGATTTCTTTTCCAACAAAAGACACAATGAAGAGATTGATTTTGAATATCACAAAATGCCAGAATTCTTTGCTGCTGTGTATCTTTCTGCTTCAGAGCATTAAATCTCCTCACCCCAGGAGATAGTGTAAACAGGACACTTATTTCTGAACTCCTGTGTGAAGTGTTCATAGAAGTAAAGGGGAGACTAACCATTTTCTTTTAGCATATTAAAACTTCAGTATCTTATTTATCTAAAATGGTTAACATCTGGGATGGACTATACAAAAGAATCTCAATTTAGAAACCTTGTCAAGAACAGCTTTTAATGCTTCCACAAATAGACTGATATTGATTTCTTCAAAGAGCAAAGAACAAATTCTGTCAAGTAGATTTCACTGTAAATATGGGCTACAGATCAAATTTATTTTAACAGAATCAGTTAAAATATGTCTCAGTTATATAGTAAACAGTAGTTAGTCTTAGGAACTGAGTTCAGATTCTTCTTCCAAGTTCTAGGCAAAAACAAAACAACACAACACTTCCTCCCTTACCTTTAACCAAATGAAAACTCCAGACTAGTATGGGGACAGGTTCTTAAACAGGTTCTTAAACAAGCAACGGGGAACTCTCTTCTGGATAATCTCTCCTTGGTTTTTAGAAGGGTGTGATTCTGCCCTCCACTGCACAGGCCCCTACTCCTGGGGATCCAATGGAAATTCCTCTGCTGAAACTGTGCACTTGGGCCCCAGCTGCAAAGTAGTAGCTTCTCTCAGTGATGCTAGTCACTGCATCTCCTCCATATTTCCATGGAGTTAATGTAGCTTGGAGTTATACTAAATACCTTTGGGCCCCTTCTACAGCTATCACTCAGCTTCAGGAGGGAACCATCCAGTAGCAGCAGGCCTTCTTCAAAGACTATGCTGACAAAGGGATTGATAGTGGCACCCAGTGGAGCAGTGCAGAGTCATGAGGATGGCCCCTGTATCTGAGGCTTTAAGGATCTCTTTTGGTTAGGTCCCTAAAAGCGAAAAGGTTGTGAGGCCTTGTCCCTGCTAACTTCACAGTCCACCCCTCCTCCCCACAAAAACCCACATTCCCTTTGAGGTGTGTTGCCCAGGAGAGTAAATGGGGGGGCACTGTATAGGATTTGTTGCCTATTTTCCCTTTCCTTTGGGTTTCTTGTGTGAGTGGGGTGATCTGTTCCTCGCTATCTTTAAATTGGACTCTATCCTTTTTTGATTTGCCAGGGAAGGTAAAATAAATATGTTGATGCAAATGTTTTCCGTTCAGAAGAATGTTTATAATTACAGATCATTAACATTTCCATTCCCATCACACAGCTACATATAGAAGAATCTTTTCTCAATGCAGTAAAAATAGAAAGCAAAGCAAATGGCATAACCAGTGATGCATAACCAGATTAATTGGTTAATGTTAAGTAACTAGTTAAAGTTAATGTATCTGCTACACAAATAGGATGCTTGCTGTTTCATGAGTTCCCTTTTAACTTTGTGTTCTTCTTAAAATGTTCATTCGTAGATTGAAATGGTAGGCTATGTGTAGTTTCAAGGTGAGCACTTCAGAGTGCCACAAATATTCAAAATATGAAAAATAAAACAGTAAAACTACGTAACCCCTCCAACCAGATATCAAACCCCCAGACCTACATTTTTTTCACATCCCTGACCCATGCTGCTCCACAGTGCTTCCGGGGTGAGAAGAGTATGTTGCCTCCTTTCCCATCCCCTTTGGCAGCAGTTACTATGCCTCTCAAAGCAAGAGGGGATCTTCCTCAAACAGATTATTATTATATTCGGGCAAAAGTTAATTCACATTAAACATACAGTTGCTCTGATGAATTTGCTTTCTTCAAACTTCACCAGCCATTTATTCTGCTTTGTGAATAGGTGTTAGTGAATCAGTAGATGCAGCACTATTTCACCTGCAAGTCCTTGGTATTTATTGCTTTGTTAGATCTCTTCTCTATAAACTATCACTCAAGGTGAATATATTTTAGATCTCCATTAAGTTTTCCTCTGACTGCACTGATGTACAGAAGCTCTTATGGAGTTTTGTGAGCCTTTCAACTCTCATGTTGAATTATCACTTTTTTCCTGGTACATTTTCTACTTTTATCCGTTGACAGAAGCCTTGAGATAGCCAGGCATGGAATTTAAGTTCATGCCAAACTATTCCTTCCATTTTTCTTGTGGTCTCATGGATAGGTTTCTTATCACTGTTGTACTGTGCACTCCCTCTTAACTAACTGCATTGTTTTCTACAATATTTTCAGCAGGGCTAGTCTGACTGTTTGTGGAGTCCCAAGGGAGTGAACAAGCTGTGAAATACCTTTCCCTTCATTTCCACTGAGAAGTGGATGGTGAGTTTCCTCTCTCTCTGGCCTTATGAGACCAAAGGAGAAGTTAACATAGTCTGTGAGTTGCTGACTTACTCAAGATGGCAAGTCCTCAAACAGCAGACCCCAAACACTTGCTGCGCATAACTGTAACTAACTGACCCAGATTCGCAGATAGCTTATTTTCACAGTTTAAACTTAATTCACTTCCTGATGTCTAATTACTTCAATTTTATTTTTAGGAAATAACTGTCTTTTACACAAACTCCGCTTTTCAGCATAAACTTGCAACATAATTGATTATAACAAAATATATGTCATGGAATAAACTGAAGTTTTTAACATTAATTTTCCTATTCACTCCTGTCAGGAAGTACAACAATGAGCACAGCCAGAAATCTGTACGTAGATTTCTTTTTGTTTGCACTGATTAATGAGACAGATTACAGGGTGTTTTAGACAAGGAAGGATAAACAGGGCATTTAGAGGATTCTTCATATATTTCCTAAATATTTCCCTTAGGAAGTGTTTCATTTCAGGTTTGTATTAACATGTCTTGCAGGAAAATTAGAATGGCTGCCATGACTACAACAAAGAATACAAAAAGTCAATTAGACTAATGTGCTGGCACTTTGTTATGGTTTTGTTTCTTCCTCTCCTACCCACCATCATGCTTTCCTCGTTCTTTTTTTTAAATATCTTTGTGCTACTTGCTTTAATAGTGATTTTGATTATTATTTATAAGCTGAATTCCAGTAGGACCTACAATATACTGGTCACTGTCTCACAGAGTTTACAATCTAAGAAGTTGTCACCAGGTGCATACCATTACTGCACCTTGCATCCAATCATGTCCTGCTATGCCCAGTCCGAGTCAAGGTTTATTCTTCTATAACAAGGGTTAAACAAACAACCAGAACAGTCTCAAGTCAATACCTGACCTCGGGTTTCAGGGCCACCCCTTCCAGTGGTCTCTGGCACTCCAGCTCCTGGCAGCTTCCTAACCTCAGTCAGCTCTGTTTCCCCCTTGGAGAAGCAGCCGTAGGCTTGCTTTCCTGAGTCCATAGCACCCCCCCAGTTCCAGAGACTAGCACCAGAGGAGTTAACATCACTCCAGTGTTGCCAGAGCTTTGCCTGTCTCAGTCCTTCCTCCCCAGTGCTGCCTGTTAGTAGTTAGGGGTAGCCTAACCCTCTGTAATTAGCTAGATTGGGCTCACTTGTTCCAATCAAAGGGAGCTGGACTCAGTCTGTTCACAGAGACTGCTGTGACAGAAGGTAAGCAACAGAAAGTGAGCAGAGTGATGCACTTTTTCTGTGTTCTATATAACATTTAATAAATACACATCAGCCATAGCAAACTGCTCTTCAGATTATTCAAATGAGATGGTCGCTTTATTATAGGTGTTTCAGAAGAGCTAGGTCTGAGTGTAGGATTTGAAAAAGGACAAAAATTATGGATTTAGGGATTATGAAAACAGTCTCATTTAGATATTAATATATGGAGTGATGATTATTAACATGTATAAATGGCACATTCAAATGTGATGTTTTTATCATAATAGAGAGCATGATGTACGTTGCACATGAGAAAATATATGTAACTATAGGGAGGGTATAAAATCACAGGCTACTTGGATGCATGCCATTTAGGACTAATTTCTGCAACTAGAGGAAATGGAATAGGGAAATCAATAAGCATATTCTTAGCATATATTTGTTTATAAGAAGCTACAGCTTCCTGCCTTTTTAAGTATTGCTTCATCAATAATTTGGTATATGAGTTTAGAGAGACAAGGTGAGAGTCACTTGTGTAGGATCAGTGATGTGTGAAATACATCTCCATGCACAGCCTAAATCAGTCCACTGCAGGTGGATTCCTCATAGGAGAGAGGAGGTGACTTGTTTTTGCATAGGGTTTCCACCAGAGGAAAACTGCTGAAAGTTAGAGGGGATGCTGCTCAGTAGATACACTGAATCCCTCTGGCCCATTCAGAGGGATTCAGTATATCATATCTTGCCTTCTCTTCTTAGGTTTCTAACAAGAATAAAAAATGTGCTAGTGGATTTGTGATGACTAGGAACTGGATTGAGATAGTGAGATCAGATCGTAATGCACTGAAAATCTGCTCTCATTTATTCTAGTGTAAATTCTGTGATGTAGAGCAGAATTTGGCCCAATTACTCTTTTTTTGCTGAACTTCAACCAGCGACCTGGGGTTAGAAAGCTCTATATCCCATTACTAATTCTATAAGCCAGTCAGCCCCTTTCAGTGTAAACATTTTAAAAAGTTTTCTGAAAAGATATGAGCAGACTATTGGTATAGGAAGAGTGACAAAAATAATAAATTGGAGTTATGCTCCCATTCTATATAGATCCCTAATTTGAAACAGCCCAGGTGTTTATTTTTTTTCCTCCCTCCTCACCCCTGACCAGGGGAACTCTGACAGTTAACTGCCCTATCAAAACATTTCCAGTAAATCCTCTGTTTGCCATTAGCAACCTATCATCCAGACCCCTCATTTTTCTTTCTTTCAATTATAGTTCTTGTCAACTTGCATTACAGATGAATAACACAGAAACATAACGACATGCCCTCTGGAAGAAAACTTGCTCATCTTTACAGGATGAACAAGCTTAATCATACATCATAATCACAACAATAAGTGGTAATGACTATAACATTTATAATCATCATTAAACTCATAAGCAGTAACTTTTAAAAAGAAAAATTTGAACAATGAGGAAACATTTTAAAATTAAAAAAATATAATTCATGTTAAAAAAGGCAAATTATGTATATTCTGTTATTGGGTGTCAGAATCCTCTGAAGCTATTTCTTTTAGCTTTTGGATACAGCCCGGCTACTTCCTAAAGGGAATCCTAAACAACACAGGATCCAGGGATGAAGATATTGGCCTCCACAGTCAACCTTCAGTATAGCAGAATGAAGCAATATGTAATTCAAAGAGCTCACTTTCAAACACTCTAGTGCTATAAAAGAACTAGAAAGTAATTTGAATAAAATAAGGTTCTTTAATCCCATAAAACCATCTTAAAAGTACTGTGTATCGATTCCAAAACAATGATTCTCTTGGCAAAGTAAAGAGGGCATCATTTGATTGTCCTCCCAGGTATATGAACAATATCACTATATCATATCTGTATCTATTATCTATCTATCTTGATCACCTTGATCAATCGGTCCTTCAGCCCTCATATAGATTGCATTGATCACAAAACATCTTCCATTCTTCTCTTATCCTGGCCTTCCTTCTCCATGTGTGGCCATGCCTTTCCACAATAAAATCTTCCCATCTCTTTAGAGATCAGCCAACTGGTTGTTTCAGTTCTCCTGGGTACCACTCAGCAACAGCTGTAATTCATCGATTATCAGTGAGCCTAGCTATATGCCCGGCCCATCGCATTTTACTGTACATGATTTCAACAATGATGTCATTCACTCCACTCTGCTGTCTGATCACTTTACTGGGGACACAGTCGCGGATTGAAATCCCCAGAATTCTTCTTTCTATCGCCCTCTCCATGACAGACAGTTGTTGCTCCTCTATCTTTGTCAGCGCCCATGTTTTGCTGCCTTACAACATTGCTGGCAGTACTGTTGAGTTGAAGAGGTTGGCACCTATTACCTTGGTGATTTTTCCTTGAAGGACATCCTTGATAGAATTGAATGTGTGCCAACCAGCTTCTTTCTTTGTGAGATTTTACCTTCCTGATATGGTGCATGATAATTTCTTGGCCTAAATAGATGTATTATTCAACTTCTATTCATTCTCCCTTGACTATTATTTGGGCTTTTGGCAAGGCATCGGACCACATACATTTCATGTTAGAACGGTTCATCTTCAGCCTGACTTGGCTGCCTTTTGTGTCGCATTCTCACTGCATTTTCTGTAGTTTAATAGTGTTTTTGTCTATCAGTATATAGTATATAAAATATGTCAAAATTGTCATGTCATATGTCAAATAATGATTCCACCTTCATCAAATTGATTGTAATAAATGAAAACAGAATAAATTAAAATAAAATAATGATCTTCTGATTTGCTGTCTCCTGTGAATTTGGAAGTACCAGCTAGTCATATATTAAAAAATCCAGTTCAGAAAAACTAAACATTTACTTTTAACAAACATAATGGGGCAAGTTATTTTGCCATTGATGTTCCTATTATAGATTCAGAAGGAATTTATCTAAACCATAAGTCATGATATCGTCTACATTAGGAAAATACCAGGGCAGTTTTAGGGTGGGTTCATGCCTTCAGTTAACAAAAATTACATCAGTAGCTTACTAAAGTACACAATAATGTGGTTTATTACAAGTAGACTATCAATAAGTAATTTTGTTTCTTTTTTACAAGAAATAAAACAGTTTTGCAATGTATGAAAACTAACACACACAGCATAGAATAGATAAGTATCCCTTTGCTACTGTTTTGAATATATGTGTGTTTCCTTTTTCTCTTTTGTT
The DNA here is from genome assembly GCA_032164245.1 of Sternotherus odoratus. Taxonomy (NCBI): domain Eukaryota; kingdom Metazoa; phylum Chordata; order Testudines; family Kinosternidae; genus Sternotherus; species Sternotherus odoratus. The sequence goes on along the minus strand of JAVMKO010000007.1, from coordinate 66,228,337 downwards.
TAAGGGTCTCTGAACTATTTTGTCTCCTTTAGCCTTCATCTACCTGTCCACTGAAGTTCTGTCTTGGTTCTATCAGTGGCCTCCAGCCATTTGCAAAATGGTGTCAATTGAGTATCATATCAGCATAAATATGGAGCATACAGGATGCGTGAGGAGGTTATACTGGGGAAGTGAGCAATATGAATACTAACTTCTGTATCCTCTCCCCACTCTGCAAAAACTCAAACAAAACATTTACCTCTATTAATCTGTGCTATCTTTTTAGCCTAGGCTGCCATGTATAGAGTGATAATATTGTGCTCACTTTTTTATTGCCTGTCCTACATGTTTTCTAAGATTTTTTTTTGTAGTTATACATTTTATTCTTGGGTATTCTTGACTATATCCTGAAGCCCCACCTGCATCTGAATGCATTCACAAAATTAATTTCAGTGTATGGCATCTGTATAAAATATGAAAACAGTATGGGCATAAAAAAACCAAGAAGTCAGAAAATCCAAATGACCTTGATGCTATGTATGTACTCTGCAATCTTTGATTTTTTGTAACAAGAAATCCAGTGTATTCCATTTCCCATCACATGGATGTTTTTCAGTATATAGCTCTATCTCGCTACAAAGTTAATGTTGAAAAGTCTGCTGCTTTACTTCTGAAAGCTATTCAGTTACATAATACATTAAATGTGTCTTTCGAGGTGACCAAGGGACTGTTAGTTCATTTATCAAACTTGTTTCCTTTGAATTATGCAACCCTTAGAAGAATTTCTGTAGGTTCCTTGTATCAGTATTAAGGCATGTAAATATCACTAATTCTTCCCAGTGTTTCTTCTTATTCCACAGGGTACCCCCTGTGCTGCCTAAACCTTTCTTCAGATCTGTAGGAGGAGAGGGTAATTTTCAGATTTGCCTTGAAAATCTTTCAGCTATAGGGCATGTTTCTAATTTATGTATTTTGTTATTACTTAGTAGAACAGATCTTAGAACAGACAAACATAATTTGCAATTTGGCTTGGCTCTGATTGAACAAAAACTACTAGTAGTGAAAATTTATCCTGATACAATATGTTGTTTTCATTCTAAATTAGTTGCCCTAGTTACCAAGTTCCTTCTGATAAAGCCTGCACTGTGCTGTACATGTTAGAGTTCAATCTCTATTGACTCACATTGGAGAGCTACTTGGGTATTTAAAGGTTATGAAATTTGTATTATGATGTGCTGAAGTCTTTTGAGCAATTAAAGAATCCATTTGAGCTCCCTTCCAGGAATGATTTGGGCTACATAACATTTCACTCTTTGGTTAGTTGTAAACTGTAGGAATGGGATATTTTTCTTATTATAAAGGGTATTGAATTCTTCAAAGTGGTCTGTGAAGTCTAATGTATAGAAAACCATGACAGAGGGAAACATTCTCATTGACTTCAGATGTAAGGTCTATCTCACACTTACACTGAGCAATACCTCACTACACAAGTTAAAATAACATGTAGATCATGAAGAAAACATAGAAATATGTTATCTGTACAGTATTTGCATCACAAATGAAAGTTCGGTTCATAGCCATATCTACTCTATCTATATTATATTATATATAAACATTTGTGTGGCTTTTTATGTAATGTTAGCAAACATTCCAAAGACCTAGATGACTGTGGGTACTTAAGCATTCACGCTGAACATGGCACTTCAATTTTAAACTCAGCTACTGAATCTCTGCTGTCTTTGGCATTGTCACAGGAACACACTGAAACCAGAGCTGAAAAACTGTCTCCTTCTCACTCCCCCATTTGGAGCTTAGTGCTGAACTTAAAAAGGGTTGGAGGTACAAACACCTCCATACTACAAATGCTAGTTTCCCTTTCAATACTAACTCTAGCCTGACCCTCTGACTTTCTGATCATTAATAAAAATATGGTAGAAAAGTTTAGTGGCAGAAAGCTGATGTAATAACTTAACAGTCCCACTGACTTCATTGGGAAGATGCACAGGACTATGCACTATGGGTAAAAGTTAAGGGCCTGCAGGATTAGCTGTTGTAAGCAAGGGACCTGTCTTTTTTGTCTGTAAAGCACATATGCACTTTTATGGTTCTGTAGGAACCTTACTAATAGGGATTTCAAATATTCTAAATCACAGTGCATGAGTTGCAGAAACAGCATGATAACATTTAAGGTTGTTTGCTGTGTTGGTGTAGCCATGTTGGTCCCAGGATGTGTGAGACAGGGTGAATGAGGTAATATATTTGAGTGGACCATCTTCTGTTGGTTAAAGAGACAAGCTTTAGAGGTTATCTTCTGTGGACCTCAGAAAATTGTCTTTTTCACCGATAGAAATTGGTCCAATAAAAGATATTAACTCACCCACCCTGTCTCATATTTATGGTCATTTGTTGTTTTGGTCTTTTACCTGGGTTTATCACTCATAATAATGGAGATAAATGTAGTACATGCTGTTAGCAACTGGTGACACTTGCCATGCTATATGTAGTCTTCATGTTCCTTTTTCTTGGGTGACAGCAAATATTCACTCATCAGAAGACATGCTGGGTGGCAGTGTTAGTTTTGTTATGCAAGTTTCTGAGCAGAGTGAGTTGTGTGACCAGTAGGATAATTTGATGTCTGCCTTAGTCTCGAATTAGAGTCAATTCTTGAAACAGAGTTGCTTCATGGGAATTGACCATTCGTATTGAACTGAAATTGCTGAACAGGATTATCTGCATGCTGTTTGGCCATCTCTGTTCCAATACTGGTGTAGATATGTGTAGTATTTACACTTAAAATATACCCACACTCCTCATTGCTGAGTTTCCTCCACTGGAAAGCTGAACTACATGGCTCTGGACATCTGCTTCCAGTTGGCAAAGGGGCAGCAATACCATGAACAATGGAAAATGAATCAACATGGCATGTTTTGCACAGTTTATTGATGAATCACAAAAATGTCAGTTAAATAACTACTGCAAAAGAAGGGTGTATCTCCTCAATGAACACTAGTAGTCAGGTACAGTCAAGCAAAAAATCTGTTTATATATACAAAGGGGAAATTATAGAACAAGGTGTCTGAACGTTTTTGTTTATCAGGTTATTTTTAAGGGGATGCAACTTATAATACGTGCAGTACATAATGTTGCATGATTCCAGATCGATCTGCATTATAGGGTACCACAAAATATTAGCTGAAAGTTATGAATTTTACACATCTGGGCCAAAACCTGCTCTCCTTGCTCACCTGAGTAGGCCCACTGATGTTAGTGAAATGATTCATGTAAGTAAAATCAGCAGGCTTTGATCTGATATTCTTCTTCTGAGACCGATATTAAGAATGTTCCTATAATAGACATTTAATTTTTACCAAATAAAGAATTTCATCTGTTAACCAACAGTTTGAGATCATTTGTACTATCTATATTATTTTGACTTTTAGAGGTGAAGAATGATTTTATGCAGCCATACAACATGAGTAATGAACAGAAACCACTCCAGATGTATGTGGTGCGACAATAACGATATAAAACTATGTTTAAAAATTACAGCATGTCCCACTCTCATCTGTCATTTTAATAATCAATTATTTCATTTAATTAATCACAGCTTTCTCCTCTTCCAGTGCAGCCTATCAATAACCTGAGAGCAAAATCTTGTGCTCCCTCAGAAAGAAACTAATAATAGGAAGGAATACTTAATTTCTTTACTGTCTTTCTCCAGAAGAATAAAAAAAAACCATATTATATGCTATATAAGTGTATCATTTTTCCAATTGCTGGAATGCAGCTACTTCTGGTTTGGAATGCAGCAGCTGTTTCACAGTGCCATTTACACTATTACAACAGTTTAAGACAGAAAATGAAGAAGAATTTATTTACACAGCTGAAATTACAATGTGAATTTAGGAGGAGTGTAATTCTCCTAATTGGAATTTGACCAGGACACCAAGGTTAATAACTCTGGGTATTGCAAAATGTGCCATGGGTCCTTTAATGACCATAAGGGTCAGGGACCCTGTCAGCATAATGGCTTTGTGGCTAACCAAAAGAACACACTACTAATCTATCCTCTGGAATGAAATGTTATTGTCATCATCATCCCTAAACCTGAGCAAGCAGACTGAAAAGTCTGTAAATAACTTGAAGATCCAAATAGGAGTAGAAACACCCAGAAACAAGAACCATATAAACCACTCTGCAGGCTAAACAACACTCCTTCAGACACATATTAGGGTCCAAAATATTCAACTTCTCGATTGTCCAGTTCTGTCATTTATAAGGCTGGTCTCTTCAGTAGTATTACACTTGCCCCTCCCCTTTCTCTGTCTCACCTTAAAAATTACATTGCCAGGGTCAAATTCAATCTACTCAAAATGGACTAATTTGTTCAGTAATGTAAGAGCTGGTGAAGGTGAGATTTATTACTGGCTGATTTATTTTGTGTCCATTAAGAACTGTTCTTGTTCCAGGTTAGCATTTCAGAACTATACATAAACAGCGAGGGAGGCAGGAGGATGCATGGTATCTGATGCTGTCTTTAAAAGATTAAAAAATTAATGTACTTCTGGTAAAAGTGTGGTTTGCTTGCATTATGTGTAATGCTCAGGTGAGTCACTTCACCTCTCTGTGTTTCCCTTCTCACCCTGTTTGTCTTGTCCACTTTAATGATGTGACAAATTGTGCTCTTATGTTCACTCTTTTTACAGGTTTTTGATAAATTTTGTACAAATTTCTTTGGGACAGGAATTGTCTTTTACTATTTGTTTGTGCAGTGCTTAGTGCAGTGGGGCCATGATCTCAGCTGGGACTGTTAGGTGTCACTATAATATGACTATTCATAATCAACTTTTAAAAGGATCTGAGAATGTTCACCCAGTCATACATTCGCTTAATTGGCAAATGTTCTGACACCACATTTAGGAAATATAGGGGGCTAAACTAGAGATGAAGTGTAAAGTGATGTAGATTATGTCAGGAAGTGAGTCCAAAAGTGTAAGTTGGTGGAATTTACTCCTTGATGAGCCAGCAAAGAGCAGTGTAGCAGAAAATGCTAATGAAAGTTAAAATAGAGCCAATATTACCTAATTTAATGTGCACTTTATTCTGGTTCTTCAACATATAAGATACGTTGACTGATCACCTTTAAACCCATTTATATCTGCTTTTGGATCTGTAACTTATTCTTACACACTTAGGAATGTGGCCCATGAATAAAAATTTGTATTAGATACAAAAAAGATGAAACTTGGGTGTGCTTTTATAAGAACCACATAAATAAGGAAAGAAGAATTATTGAGAGAAGTTATTCATATTTAATATAATAAAATAGAACTTTGTAACAGTGTAGCCATCACTTATTGTTATACACCGTCAATTTGATTAATCGTATCATACATTCCTTATTGCAACTCCTATTGATTGCTATATGGACAATAAAGTGTCCAACTTTTCTAGTTTAGGAAAACGTAACATGTACCTATATCACAATCATGCAGTAATTCAAACTTTCAACTACTCTCTAGATTTGGTAGTTAAAATAACTGCTGAATGGGTATAATTTTGGCACTACATACCTATAGGCTCTTGGTCTGAGAAACTGTATTTTGAAGTTCACACTCATGCAAAAGGGTTTATTGTATACATTGCATGAACTGGGCCTAAAAATCATACCTTATATTGGGAATGATGGGGTGTAATTGTAACATTTGGTCATGAAATGTGGTAATGAACTGCATTAGTTTTGGAAAGCACTAGCCATCAGATATTTGAAAACTATATCACATTACAACCTACATACTCAGCTTACTTGATAGCATCTATTAAACCCTAAATTTTACTGTTTTGGCTATTATTTATACCAAGAAAATAAGATTATATCAGCTTTCATGCAGTAGTTAAATACTGCGCTGCATAACAAAGATCTGAAATGGTGGGCCTAAAAATTAAAGAGATGCTATACCAACTAAGTCCTCAGTCCTGCAGACAAATGCATGAGAATTATTTCATGCATAGGCATAGTCCCATTGACCTACTATGGTCCTTGCACAACCATGCCTGATTTCACTGGGAGTTTTGGGAGATGCTAGAAATGCAGAATTTGAAGCTCTTTTTATATATCTACAATGCCACAGTTTAAAGGGACACTGTCAACTTCAGCTGGGGATGCTACTTGCAAGTGTAAAATTACTTGCGTTAATATTTGCAGGATCAATGCCTTAAAAATTACATTTCTGTGTGAAGAGGTTTCACCAATTGTTTTTATAGGTAACACCTAAGATTACTATAACTGAAATGATTAGAGAAAAATGTTTTCTGATTTTTGTCCATTGGACATCAAATTATATGTTCTCATCTTCTCTACTTCACTCACACAGCCAATGAGAAAGTCAGTTTCCCCTTTTGTCTGTGTGAGTCTTTCAGTCAAAAAGAATGGAGAGAGAAACATTTTAAACTGAAATGTGGCTATAAAACCATTGGCAGGAGGGATCAGGTAAGTGTAGTATATATGAAACTACTTTAAACTTCTTTTTTAAAAGGCTGGAAAGGTTGAAGTCAATAGTATTGTGGCAGATGCATAAAATAAGTATTCCAATCTCACAGTTCTAGCACATCCCAAAACTTCCTCTAAAGTCAGGTTTGGTTGTATAAGGAATACAGAATCAAGCCCAATAAATGGGAATGTTTAAAGCATTTGATAAATGCTGAATTCTTGTAGTTGGTGGAAGTAGTCCTATTAATACAGTTTAAATTGCTGTTAGGTATTATGTAATAATGGCATATGTCAGGAAAAACTGGTTCCTTTATGTATGCTTATTTTTTAATAGTTACATGCATCCACCTGCCCTGATCACTTAAACCCCATGCAGGTACTTAGTCCTGTTGAGCTAAATGTAAAATAAATTGTGATTTTTGCAGGATTGGGACCTAGCATCTCATTCCTGCAACTGTCTCCATGTGGTTGACCCCCTGGGTTTGTAGGGGCCTAGGTTTGCATTTATATATATATATGCAAATATGTTCATTGAAAATATTCTTAAAACTAAACAGTGGTAATTTGAGCTAAAGCCCTAAAGTGTTTCATTTGTACAGTAGACTAGATTCTGATATAAAACATGCTATATATCCCGACTCTCTCATATTTGTTTAAAATAGGGCTATCTAGAAAAGAGTACATTTGTAATTTCTAAAAGTCAGATTTAAAAATATCACCTTCTTGCTTTCAGTAAAGATGTCTGTATTGGTTTTTAAATTTGTCATTGATTTTTTTAAGACCCTACTTAGTCTACATGTGTGTAATATTAACTTTTTAATAATGTGCTGTTCTGCATCTTGTGCTATTAAAGATTTCTTTTAAAATGCTAACATAATTTGAAATATTACAGCAGCTTCTGTACGTAGTTATTGAAGTCGTAAGTATTGTACCAGGCCAACCCCCCCTCTCCCCTTAAAAGGAATACAACTGGCTGAGGGTTTGTCATGGACGTGCTAAAGCATTTCATTCTCTCGTGTTCCAGATACGCCCCTTTTAATCCCCTGCAAAGGAAATGAGAGAAAATCTATGACCAACTGCGACCAGCACTATGAGGCAGTTTGCTTGATGAAGTTTAGTTACAATTTACAAATACAGGTGGGGGGAGGAAAATGACACGATGCAGTAACCTGCCCATTACTGCTACTCCCCCCGCCCCCCAGCGCTGGGGAAATCTGTCTCTTTCTCTCCCTCCCTCTCCTGCCTTTCCTCTAATTCTCCCCCTCAGCCAGATCGGCTGGATGGAGATAAACCCTCAGCGGAGGCAGACAGGGAGGAGGCAGATCCTCGCACACGGAGGGAGGGATAGGACGCTGCGGCGGCGACTTTGCTCTTTACATTGGGCTCAAAGCCGATTACAGCTGATCTCCCACGTGACGTTTCCCGTTCTGGCTCCCGGCGGAGTTTGTTGGGGGATCCTCGCGGGCTCGGCGCGTCTCTCCCCGCAGCGGGGGCAGCTCGGGCTCCGCGCGCAACTTTTTGGGGCGGAGGTAGGAAGGGCGAGGCGAGACAGCGCGTCGGCGGGCAGCTGGGGATGCTTCGCCCGGTGCCTGAGGGTTAGCGCGGGGCGGTGGCGCCGGGAGCCCCTCGGAGCGGCAGCACAGCAGCCCCGGAGGAGCCGCCCGCAGGGAAGCAGCAGCACCAAGCCCGGAGGACAGCACCAGCCGCCACTGTCCCACCCCGCGGCCAGGAGGGAGCCGCCGCGACGCTGAGCCGCCTCCCGCAGGCGGGAGAGCAGCCCCGGGACCCCGCCAGCGCGTCCGGCCGGAGGGGCCCAGCGCCGGTCCCGCCTCCTCCGAGAGCGGCCCCCTGCCGGGCGGGCGGAGCGCCACGGCCGCCGCTGGCCGTCGGCGCGGGCAGAGCCCATGAGGCAGCGTCGCGGCTCGGCGGGGCTGTGAGCGCCCGGCGGCAGTTGCCTTATGCGAGGCAGGGCGGGCGGGCAGTGAGGCGGCGGCGGCGGCCGGCCCGCGGCCCCGGCACCATGCAGAAGAGCGTGCGCTACAACGAGGGGCACGCCCTGTACCTGGCCCTGCTGGCCCGCAAGGAGGGCACCAAGCGCGGCTACCTGAGCAAGAAGACGGCGGAGACCAGCCGCTGGCACGAGAAGTGGTTCGCGCTCTACCAGAACGTGCTGTTCTACTTCGAGAGCGAGCAGAGCGCCCGGCCCGCCGGCATCTACATGCTGGAGGGCTGCAGCTGCGAGCGGGCGCCGGCCCCCAAGGGCGCCTCCGCCGGCAGCGCCAAGGACACCGCGCTGGACAAGCAGGTACCGCCAGCCCCGCACCCCGCTCCTCCCGTAGACACGGGGCTTCTCCTGGGGGGGTCTGCCCCCCACCAGAGGCTCATCCCTCCCGCGGGTTCATCGCCCCTCTCCAACCAGCCTCCCCCACCCAGCCGCGTCCCCGTCGGGGCTTTAACATGGAGCGGGAGCACCCGCTGCCGTGATTCAGCCCTCCTAGGTGGGTGGGTGGAAGGGGGTCACCAAACCAGTCGAAAGTAGCGGCGCGGAGTGACAACGCCTATGCCGTGTACCTACTGCGAGAGGGGCTACACGCGGCAGTAAAAAACTAGGAGCAGAGGAGCTGCCGCCCCGGATCCAGCCCAGTATCCTCCATCTGACAGTGGCTGTTTCAAGAGGAAGAGGCGAGAGGTCTTGCCTTGTGCTTTGAGACGTGGGGGTTTATCCCTTCCAAACCTTTTGTTCTTTAATGACCCTAGTGTAACTCTAGATGTTCTCATTGTCCTCATAAACTAGGGCCGGGACATGTCCCCGGTTTTTTAGCTGTCCCATCTTCCCAATAGTTGAACTTCCATGCTTTATACAAGGTGCTTGAGTATTAAAATTTCATTCCACTATTGAGCAGTTACAACCCGGGAAACCTCTGGGAGATAACTACATACTCAATAGAGCCAGCCTAAACAAATAAAGAATTCTGGGATAAATGTTTTGCAACGATGTGTATGAGCCTTAAAACTAGTCAGATTCCATTTTGGGGCAATGGCAAAACCCGCAGTTCTTTGAGTCTCTTTAAACCCTGCTAGTTATATAGTGAAACCTATTCTAAGAACCTAGTGGAAGGACCAAGAAAAAGTAGGCATAGTCAGTTTATACTATGATATATGCACCTTGTAATCCCCAGTGGAAGGGGGTTGTAATGGGGAGTAAATCAGACCAATATTTGTCTAATTTAAAGGCTGAAGAAATTGTAATGGAAACTAAATCATTAAACTTTAGAATTCAGTCCTACATTTCCTAACTCATGCAACAAAACCCAGAGACTTCAGTGAGATTACTCATGGGAGCTGAGGACAGCTCCTGTATGGTAAGAGTTGCAGGATCTGGTCCCTAACGTGGACACTTCTTAAGCTGTGGGGTGTTGGGTTTTTTTTTGTTATTGGCATGTTGTTGAATATCACATATGTCTTTCAAAACAATGAATAAGGACACTGCACTTATGCTGTATAGTAATGGATCAGCTATTTTACTCTGGGCCTCTTCTATTTTAGGATAATGCACCTAATGTGAAACTCTGGTGTCCTTTTATTTGCTGCTTTGCTGAAGTCTGTGCATTAAACTTGCATGTGGCATGTGCTGATTCATCTGTGGTTGATAGCAGATATCAACAGGTGTCCAACTGGTTTGGAGAAGTCTGATTACTTCCAAAGAGAAAGGTGTCAGGTGAACTTAGGCATTTGTTAAGAGAGAGGAATAAACCATTCTCCTCTTAGGAAAATATTCTCTTCCATTTACTTTGTTTAAATTGATATATGTCTTAAGAGAGCTAAATTCAGAAAGTATCTCCTCTTTTGCTGTCTTGTCTTCACTTTCCATTTATAGTCCTTTTGGCATTGATATTTTCATGCTTATCTAACTAACCCAACATCTATAGGTAAAAATATACTTAGTTATGCAAATTAACATATGCACATTGGGATGACTAATAAAACTCTTTTGTTTGCTGCTTTGATGTATAATCTTGTCAGTGTGGGTAATTGAAGTTTATGGGAATCCCTGGTTCAAATGAGCATGTCTTTGTTCCTTAATGTCAGTCTTTTAGGACTCCCCACCCCAATCTTTTCATGGGTTTACTGTCTTATGTTTCTGTAACTAGTATTTTTAAAGTGCAGTTCGACTGAGAAAACTATGTGGAAACAGAATCTTTTATGTACCTGCTCTTTGGGTGTCTTTAAGTCATGCTTATTTCATGGACAACAGTATTTAAAAAAAAATGCATTTAGCACTACAAAATTATAGGAGAGCAAGCTGGATTTTATCCTGCTTTAAATATCAACTAAATTGCTAAGTTTTGTCAGCAAAAATGTTTATTGAAGATTTGAGAGGGAGAAAGAATACAGCTTGAGTTTTCAGATCCAGACTTGAGTTTGAAAGGCTGTCAGTTTGAAAAATTCTCCTTTAGCATGTAAAATGAACAAACCTGATATGGAGTTATTCAAAGTAATAAATATGGAGCCCTATAATATCACTTTATTCTCAGTACCTCCTTTAAAATAATTTTAACTGTCTTCCAAATGTGATAAGTATCCATACAGATACAAATGTGTGTGTTTTAGGGTTGCCAACTTTGAAGCTATTCTGGGAGATCTTTTCCCCCAATGTGACATAATGTCATTTTCGTACAATATCCTATTAAAACCTCCCGGATTGCTTTTAGTAGTCAGTCGGAAATCGATGCTGATTCCAGGAGACTCCAGGCCAATCCTGGAGGGTTGGCAACCCTAGTGTCTTTTCTAAGAGCTAGTTATATTTTTCCATGTGAAACAAAACAAAAAAGTATTTGAAAACCAGTACAATGCTTCTGTTTTCTTTCTTGAAGCACCTACCTTCATGCACCCATCCTATTAGAGGGAAAAATAATATAACTGAAAAATATGAGCTCTGGTTTCATAAAATAGGAGTATAAAGTTATTTGTAAGAGATGAAAATGAATGTTCAGCATTTACACTTTCACTTCCACTTGTGCAAGGCTAACTTCACCAGAAGTATTTGTTGCTTCCATGAGCAGATAAAATGTTATTTGGTGATTTAAGAAGAATTATTTCCCAGGCAGAGCCTTGTTCTCCAGAGGGGGGAGAAGAGGGTGACCAGATATCCCGATTTTATAGGGACAGTTCCAATTTTTGAGTCTTTTTCTTCTATAGGCTCCTGTTACCTCCCATTCCCTGTCCCGATTTTTCACACTTGCTGTCTGGTCACTGTAGAAAAGAGACAATTTTAAAAAACATCACCTCCTTCAAGATACACACTTAGTTTACCTGAGAAGCTTAGGTATTATAATGATAGGTGTTATACAGTATCCTAAATTAGACACTGTGAAGTGTGGGGACAGTTTTTTTTTATCCATAATTCATTTATTACAGCTTGCACTTATGCTTTTGTTTGTCTATTTAGATTTTATCTTACTAGGTGATTTAGAGTTAGAGCAGGTGGGTAACTGCAGTAGACCATGAAAAAGAGAAGTTGGAGTGTAAGATGTCATGATAAAAATAGTGAGACACATCAAAATGGGTAAAAATTCTGGATTGTTTCAAGGAGGTTGTAGAACAATATATAATTGGAAATCTTTTTAAAGATTAACTGTTTTGCTGCTGAGGAAAATATTTCTATTTAAGTTATTTCACTGGATATTCCATTGAAATAATAGAAAGTATGTTCAATAGTATGGGAAATATGCATTTGTGGTGCATGCAAACCTCATATGGTTTGCAACAACTTGCTGATTAATACATTTATCATTCAGTCAATGAAAGATGAAGTTGTGATGTACATTTGACAAAAGAATTTTTCTATCACTTCTACGACTGTGAATTATAGAAGATGCATGCAAAAGAAGAAATATCTGTTTCATTTTTCTTGTAGTTATTTTGCATATCCTTTTGATTTAGAAACCGAATTGACAGTCTTGCTTGTAATGTCATGTATCAGATAAGAACTTTGGAGTTAAGTTTGTACGTTTCAGCAGGGAAAATATCAGTGTTGGTGAATTTCAGCCAGCAGATATGTCTATGTGCAGATGTGTAAACACACACTCCCTGACCCCCATCAAACACAAGCAGCTTAAAGATTCTACATTTTTAACCACTACTAGTGCTGTTAGGCTCTTCCACCAATCGGCCTCAGAGGATTATTACACAAGAACAGTAATGACAGTACAATTTCTAGAGTATAAAGAATGCCTTCAGTTTAGTGCTCCACTTTTTATAATAATGTATTAGAGACTTGTGGCATTGTTTTAATAAGTCTGATATAGTGTATGCAATTTTTATGGCTCTTGCGTAGTGATAACAGTGGGAGGACTCTTTAAAAATATTTTTTCTCCTGTTTCAAAACAAATTATTTAAAAAGTGTGTTCCTGACTTAATATTAAAGGAATTATATAATCCATGAATAAATGTACATTTTTATAGTTAATGACCTTTTATGGAGCTTTTAACTTTCCCCAATGTATTTTGAACTCAAAACTTTGAATTTTATAAGAGGTTTTTGATAAATAACTTCTGCACATGAGTCATCACCATCTGTTAAATCCTATTTTAAATTAATTTTAAAATAGATTAATTGAAAACATAATGTAGATATAGCTTCATTTGTAAGCCACCAATCTGCATGTGAAAATATTACACATTGAAACGTTTAAAGTCTGATTCAAGTTAAAATGTTTCTTTCTCACCCCTAATAGAACCACAAGCCATAAACCAGAAACAGGTGCAGCTCCTGGCATGCCAATACTTTACTATGACTGTGGTTTTGAGAGAAAATATCTGTTTCAGAGGGTCATTAAGAAAAATTACTTCATATCTGCGAGTGATTAATCTCTTTACAATTAAAAGGAAACAATCATTCTTCAGTGCCTCATTAGAGAATAGAACTTGTGTTTCATTGAACTCATTCAGTTTAGAGAAATGGGGATTTATGGAAGCATGGGTAGTTGAATACAAGTTATTCTAAATAGTCTATCTTGGGCCAATGCCTATATAATTACAGTTTGTTTCATAACTGTATATAGATTAAGATCAACATTTAAAATGTAGTTTTATATTACTTAAAAAAATAAAATCTTAGAATATTTTAAGCTTTTAGCTTTTCTATATGATTTAAGAAAAGTGGGATGACTCTTTCCTTGTACCTTTTCTGAAATAATCTTCCTCCCACTTAACAAAATTAAATGCAGTACTAAGTCTGTGTCCCCACAGATTAACAAAATCCAATTATTTGAATTTTTACTGTTTCCTGAAGCTCTATATTTATTTAGTTTTGCCTCTATTCTGTGCTTCTATTTACAAGGGGCAGAGAAATTAGATGATGTGTGAAACCTCTTTATTTCAAATACAGTTCTTGAAATACTGAAAGACACATGCCATCAGCCCATATTTTACTATGCTCATTGAATTTTTTTAAAGCAATCTATATATATAAAAGTCAAGTGGTGTATGTATGTATGACCGCGAACTCCTCCCGCACCGTTTGAGCTAGAGACTTGACATTTGGTACAGTTAGGGGTCTTGGGGTCTAGATGGTCATAAGGGTCGAAAAATTTTCGGATCTCACCTCTGACGCCCCCCAGGGGTGAAAGTCTTTAAGGGCCAATCACATCAGCTGGGCAGCTGCTGTTCTCTGTGACAGTTATGATGTCATAATACCCCCTCCAACAGACACCGCACTCGCTCAGCTCTCTGCCCCCTCCCCCCTCCAACGGAACCCCGGAATCCCTCAGCTCTCTGCCCCCCTCCCCACCTCCAACGGATCCGAGTTGGGTTTGGTCGGAGGGTAAGTGAGGTGGTGGTGTTGGGTTTGGTCGGGGGGGTGAGCTGGGGGTGTCGGGTTTGGTTGGGGGTAAGTGAGCCGGGGGTGTTGGGTTTGGTCTGGGGGGGTGGGAAGGTGTCTGGGTGGGTGAGGGGTGAGGTGTGGGTGTTGGGGTTGGTCAGGGGGTGTTGGAGTTGGTAGGGGGGTGATGTGGGTGTTGGGTTTGAGTGGGGGGGTGAAAATGTGAGTCGGGGTTGGTCGGGGGGGTGAGGTTGGGGTGTCAGGTTTGCTCTCTGCCCCCTCCAACGGACCCCGTACTCACTCAGCTCTCTGCCCCCTCCCCACCTCTGACTGACCCGAGCAACGCCGGGTATTTTCACTAGTACAATATAAAATCAAGACAATACCCATAATACAATTATTCTGTATTCAAAGGAGACTATCATAATCAATTGCCTTTTCAGGTATAATATTGTCTATGATTCTTAAGTCTTTTTGCCAGGATAGTTTCCTGGGATGGTTCAAAGCATAGTCCAGGGGGTGTTGCTCACATGTCCTGCTTTATTTGAAAAGAGTAGGTTAATTTGGCCTCGTATTTGTCTAATGTCAATTGTCCATTGAAATGACAGTGATTAATTTGTACCAGGGGTTGGCAACCTACGGCACTTGTGTCAAAAGTGGCATGCGAACCGATTTCTCTTGGCATGTGGCGGAGGGCTCAGACCCCAGCTGGCAGGAGCCTGTGGGGGAAACCCCAAAACGGGGGGGTGGGATGACCCCCTCAGCCCCTCTCCTTTCTCCCAAAGCCCCGCCCATTCCAGACTGGCATGCAAAGCCTTAAATTTAATTGAATAAATTAAGACTTGGCACACGACCTCTGAAAGGTTGCCAACCCCTGATTTGTACCAAAAAATGTAGAGAGTTAGTGGTGATGTTATTGGAATGAAAATATTCTTGGGGTAGAAAATGAAATTTAAAATTTATTTTTTTTCTTTTAATGTATTTGCTTTTCCAAAGGAGGAGCCCTTATTTTAAAAAAACAACCCAAAATCTCTCGCTGATATTAGTTCTATTGTGGTGACTGATGGTCCTCACAAACATTAAGGGCCCACTGGGGCTCTTTGAGTGAGTAGGGATTCATACCTGAGTAAGGGTTTGCAGGATGAGGTCCTTGATGTATCCCCAGATGTCATGGCATTGAGTGTCATATAACAGTCTAGACTGTGGGCATTAGTTCACAAAATACATCAATGTAAAATTTTTAAATATGTATATACTGCTGTCCTTTTAATGCAAGTTACATTATGAGAGATTGCCTGTGGCTCTTCAGGTAGAATTGAAAAGTGAACTTACAGTATGCCACTGGCCTTCAGGCAACAGGCAGTATAAGAATAGAAAAATGTAACCTATGTGATCTCAGTATTGATTGAACCAAGCAGAAAAGTCTAGACTCTCCTCATTTATTTTTACTGAGAATATATTTGTTTAGAATTTTGAATATTTTTATATGACGGGAGAATGACTAAGAAAAGCCACAGCTACATCCACATGTTTAATATAACAGAAAAGTTAAATTTTATCTTTAAATGCTCATTTTTTTGCACTTTGAAATCAGTGCATCTGCTTTATATCATTACAAATAAGGCTACCTGCTAAAATACAATACTAGTGGAGCTACGTGTCCCAGAAATGAGTATAAATTAATTAATAGAACTCATGAATTTCTAAAATGTTTCCCCTTTCAAAATTAGTAGAATCCATATGTGTACCAATAATAAGTGGGGAAGCAGAGGATACTGACCCCTGTCATGTGACGGGGATATCAACCTTTGTAACTCTAATCCATATCAAGTGTCTAGGGGCAGGAATGCATGATCAGTCTGTTAGTGGCAACCCTGATCATGTCATACTCAGAGGAAAACTAAAGTGGAGCAAATGACACCACCTCGATGCCTCAGTCTGGAAAGGAACATAGAGTACTGGAGGAGATGCCTTTACCACTTCCATGCCTTTCTTGAGACAAGTGGTGTTTCAGCAAAATCAGAGAGGCTAAAATTTTCCACGCTGTTGCATGTGGTAGACCCAGGGCCTTTGGATATTTGCAGTATGTCTGATGGGACCATGAAGTGGAAAGCAAATGACTGGACAATATCATTCAAAAATACTTTCATCCCACACAAGAATGTCAATTGGCAAATTCGTATTTGCAGAGCTAGTGAAAACTACTTCTCAAACAAAAATGAGAAATACCAGTCAGTGAAAGAATGAAAATGCAACAAATTAAAACTGCAAACCCAAGCATAAGGATAAACTACAGGTGTCAAGAAATGGTAGAGATCAGACTGTTTGCAATAAATGTAGAGGCAAAAACAACACAAAACACAAAGATGTTTAGCACACAAAGTGGTGGTAGTGACAGTATCCTTTATCTTAAAAAACCCACAAAGATGTTATAAAATAAACACAAAACACATATGAGATTTCACTCCCTAATTACATTTGTTTCTCAAACATAAGGTACAGGTTGTTCAAAACAAAGTTTACAATTCTCTTAGTAAAACACAAGAACAAAATAAACAAGTTCCTAGTCTACTAACTAGTTAGACCCTACCATTTTTTTTATCAGCCCGTAAATACTGATGAGCTTTTACCAATTTCTTTGCCTTTTCAGCCACTAGCCAGATATGAAACTAGGAACAAATCAATCCACATGTGCTAAAATCATTGTTGATTGATTTGGAATTTTCTGGAACAATTCTGAATTCAAGAGTTCTTTGAAAAGGTGTTAGTATGGATCCCACTGTAGATGCACATGCATCTCCTGTGCATGAGTTTGGAATCTTTTAATAGCTGTGCTTGTCAGGGCCATGCATGTGCACTGTGCCTCCTTTTGATCCTATGCAAGGGTGTAAAGGTTGTAAAGCTGTGGTCCTCCTCTAATTCCCTGTTACTGCCCATGGAAACAGGATGGAACATGCACAGAGTCCGACCCAGTTTAGCTTTTCTCTAAGGCCTGGTCTACGTTACAGAGTTAGGTTGAAGAAAGCCGCCTTCAGTCGACCTGTTAATGTATGTGTCTACGCTGCCGAGTCCTTTACGCTGACCTAAGTCGTCTCTAATGTTGACTTCTGTAATCCACCTCTGCAAGAGGAGCAGCACTTAATTTGATTTTCATGGATCAACCGTGAGGTAGTGCAGATGCAGTGTTGTGTAATTCAACTTAATTGACCTCCAGGTGGTGTCTCACAATGATCACCTGTGATGGTTCTGGAGATCGTTCTCAACTCTGCTGCACTGCAGCAGGTACACAGGAAACGGCCCCTCCCCTGCTAACACCCTGGGAAATTTTGACATCCCATTTCCTATTTGATCAGCTCTGGGAGTGTTCCAGCCTGAGCACAGCTGATCATGGAGACTACTTTCCCCAAATGTGCTCCAGCCTGGTCTGCACAGGAGGTCGTGCCTCTCCCCTCTGCGTGCCTGCACAGCCCTTGATAGCTTACTTTGCAGCCGCAAAGCATAAGGGAACTTGGCTGATGATCCATATTTGTGTCAACATGGTTCCATGTGATAAATTTCTGTTTTTTTCCAGTTTGTTTTGTTACAAAACCTAGGACATTTCACACAAAGAAGTACACTAAAGAAACATTATTAAGGTTGCAAAGTCAAGCACTCAGAAATTAGGAAATGCCAGAATTAAGGTTGCCTGTGCAGCATTAATACAGCCACTTTTTGCATATACATTATAGTAAAGTTTTTATTTACATGATCACATACTGTTTTTTCTACAGAACCACTACTTTGCTCTGCACACAACGGACAGTGCTCATTGAATGAGCAGATATTCAAATTTTTGTTTTATCCTCATTGTTCATATGTGGTCTCAGGTCTTATTTTGTGCACATGATTCAAACCTTCCTCTGAATATAGAATTATTTAATTTACTTGGTGTTTTTATTGTGGTACTGTAGTACAAGTGATTTACAAATATTAATTATTTTCACAACACTCCAAGGGGTGGTATTTTATTCCCATTTTACAGATGTGGGCTGATGCATAGAGACACTAATGTCAGAAGGGTCAACTAATTTTGACTATTTGGGAAGCATGGGGCCTGATATTTCAGAGAACTTTTGTAGGTTAAGGCACTAGCCTTGTACTTTGGAGACTGGATTTCAGTTCCCTGCACCATTATAGATTTCCCATGTGACTGCGGGAAAGTCACTCAGCCTCTCTGTCTCAGTTCCCCATCTACAAAATGGGCATAGTAGTTCTTTCCTAGCTCGCAGGGTGTTGTGAGGATGAGTACATTAAAGACTGTGAAGTGATTTGAGATCTATTGGTGAAAAAGTGCTATATGAGAGCTAAGGATTGTATTATTTATTTATTTATTTGTAGCCTTTTATTTGTTCATATCACAGCTCAGTTCTAGTGATGAGTGTTCAGCAAATCAGTATCTCAATTTGGATACCCAGAAAATGAGAAACACACAATTAGTAGCCCCAAGTGAAAAATGTAAGTAGCTAACTTATCTTGCCTACTATTGCACAGGGACTCTGCAGCAGAGGCAGAGATAGAATCTGTTCTCTAGGTTAGTGTTCAACTGCTTTAATAGTGAAACCTCCTCATTCACTACCCTCTTCCAAATTCTAACAAAAAAATTAGGCGGAGGTCCTACAAACAGCCATATTTACTACACCACCCTGATTCATGCCCAGTGCACTATATGTGACAGGCATCTTGTGGAAAAATAGTATAAAGATAATGCATATGAATAAAGGAGCTGAATTAAGTTTATAGTCTGTATACAAGATAACTTCTGTATACATATAACTTCTGAGTTCTCGACTGCAACTTTAATGTTCTTTTAATATAATGTTTTGTATGTAATTAAAGTTTATGGTATAATACAGTATGGTATTACAGTACAATGCAGTTTAAATCTTTTTGTTTACAATTCAAAGTAGAAAACTCTTGAATATAAAAAGGAAAGAAACATCAGATTTACAACAAATGTTTGTAAAAAATGAAGTTCTCAGGTACCACCTGTTACAGGTGCTATAGGAATATATTAGTTAGATAGATGCAATTCATTTTGATGCCTATTCCATATTGTAACTGGTGTGAGCTTACAGCTCCTAGGCCTAATTGTTTTTATATTTGTGCTGCCTGCTACAGATGGAAGTTTCATAAGTGCATTATTTGGTGGCCTGAGGGAAGAACTAGCAAGCTGTTGTCCCTATTATGGTCCCAGAATGTGAAGTGAGCTGAAAAAGCTCTCTGATAGAGCAATCTCAAAATTGCTACCAATCTATGAAAATATGGATGCATAACATTTACTAATATTAAAGTGCTTTAAAAAGAAATGTTTTTTTCCTAATGCTGTTCTGTACTCTGCAGATTAGTGACAGATACATTGGCTGTGTACCAGGAAGCTGAACATAGTAAAGGCATGTGTTCAAAAGAACATTTTGTTGATAATTTAAAGGAACAGTCACTGATTTTAAGTGAAATAAATAGAAAATATAGTTTTCATATAGTGAAAAGAATTTAAAATAGTTTATTAACTTCTCACTATTTGTCTTATTAAAAGGATGTTGTCAGAGTCAACTTTTAATATTTTTTTTTAGCAAATATCACTATAGAGTATTGTTTTTTGTGTAGTCTGAAGGGGATTACTTTCATATTTGTGTGCTTGTGTAATGTTCAGTGTATTAACAGCATGGCCATGCATCATTATTGGAGGAAGGATGGACAAGTGGTTAAGACCCTATCTTGCATTGAGGAGATCTGGGTCAAATCCCTGCTGCACAATAGACTTCCTGTGAGACTTTGAGCAAGTTACTTAGCCCCGGCTACACTGGGGTGGGAAGGTTGACCTAAGTTATGCAACTTCAGCTACGAGAAGAGCGTAGCTGAAGTCGATCTATCTTAGGTTGACTTACCTCGGCGTCCTCACAGCATGGGGTCGACTGCTGCTGCTCCCCCATCGACTACACTTCTGCCTCTCATCTTGGTGGATTACAGGAGTTGAAGGCAGAATGATTGGGGATCGACCTATCATATCTAGTGTAGACGCGATAAATTGATCACCGATCCGGCGGGTAATGAAGACATGCCCTAAGCCTCTCTGTGCTTCAGTTCCTCAGCTGTAAAATAGGGCTAATAGCACTCTTGAGCCTCAAAAGCGTTGTTGTGAGGATAAATACATTAAAGCTTGTGATGTGCTCAGATACTATGGTCATAGGGGAGCCATATAAATACCTGCATTCGTTAGATTAATAGATTGTGGTGTTGATGTATGTGGTGATTAATACAGTGTGGTGATTAATGTGTGGTGTTGTATACACAACTAGCAAATTCTGGAGGATTGGCAACCCTAAACTAGCACAGGACAATTCCCTACCCTAAGAAGGGCCTGATCCAAACACAATGAAATACTCTGTTGAAGTTAATGACTTCAATGTGCTTTGGAGCTTATCATGCAAATTCTTTCTGCTGTGTCTACTCACTACTCAGAATAGTTCCATTGTCTTCAGCTGGACTACTCCGGTTGCAAGCAGTATGCCTGATACTAAGCATCTGTAGGATTGGGCCCTAAATTATATATGGCAAAGGAAGAGAGAATATTGGTCAAGGGTAGGCAGGGCAAGGGAAAGATTAGATTTATACATAGACTACTGAGCTGCGATGCATTCATCATGTCAGTTCCTCCCCCCCACCCTTTTTTCTGTTGTTAAAGCAGCTTGGCACAGAAATTAAGTTTGGCTTTGGAAAGCTAACAGGGTTTTAAAGAGGGATTTTGAAAGGAGAGAAGGAGGTTTCTTCACATCACATAGATTCCAGGGAGGTCATTGCAGGACCCAGAAGGTCGTTCTTCGAGATATTAGTGGGAGAAAGATACAAGGGACACATACATGAAGGCAAGTGGAGCTGGTTGAGAATATTATGAGATTATGTTACAGGAGTAGTGGTGACTTCCTGTGAAGAAGTCTGACTTTCTTGACAGAGAACAAGAAATGCAGTACGACACATTGGGCACCCGAGAGAGAGAGGTTGCTATTCCTTCTCAAAAGAGACATAGTAGATGGTTAAATTAGATTTAATGTCCTGATGTGTTTCTAGTTCTTGCTGCTATTTCTCTCTTGTATTTTTGGAGAATAACTTTACATCATGTATCCCAGGGACATAACCTTTTTGCAGTTGTACCAACAAGTCTTCTTACTGCTGCCTAGGCTAACTGATGTTTCACCTCTTTTCTGAACAATATTTTATAATCACTGAAGGCTACCAGTTTTTGATTTTGGTTTTATTACAGGTTATATTACATTGTTTATGCTATATAATTTATTTTACAGACTTACTATAGATTTTTATGTTGCTGTGTCATCTGAGTTATATTTCCCAATATATTGGCTCAATATACGTTGGATAATCTTTTTGTTATGTATATTGTACAGTGTCTAGCACAATGGGCTCTTATTCATGACTGGAGCCTTAGGCACTTCTGCAGTTCAAATAATAATAATTAATATGGCAATTGAGTTGTCATCAAGGGTATGTGCTGTTAACTCTGCCCCTCACCCCACATTTCCACATCCCCACTGTGGCCAACTCCTGACACTTCTTCATTTACAGCTTGTCTAAAATGTCATGATGGTTGAATTCCATCATCACTCCTTCTCTGTCGTGATGGTTGAATCATCATTCCAAACTCTTGTTGTCTCCAACCTTGACTGCTATACCCTCTTTCTCTTTTCAAGCTTTTTTGATATTAACCTTGCCTTCCTTCAGTCTGTCCAAAAACTGATGCCAAAATAATCTTTCTTGTCTGTTGCTTCAGCATTGCTACACCCACACCTTTTCAGTTACTTCACTGAATCTCCTTTGCAGCATGCTCTAAGTTCAAGTTCTTGTCCTTCCTCCTACATGTCTGATCTCATTTCAGGTGTCTACTCAGCCCAAATCCACCAGTGGCTCCAACCTTGATTCTCATTTCAGCTAATAATTCTGTGGTGTCTCAGCATCTTCTTTCATGCTGCCTGAATGTTAGAAATGTCTTGTAACAATCAGCTTGTTAAACCTTCACCCTCACCTCATTCAAATTGCTCCTGAAAACACAATTCTATGGCATAGCCTACAAGAAATGTTAAACCAAATGACAGATCTTCATTGTGTTTGAACCACATAAAGACATGCATGCCCAAAATGACTTACTGTGTAAATACATTTGAATCACTCATGTCCTTCCTCACCCCTACCCCTGTTATACATTATATCTTGCTTTTCTGTCAAATCCATTAACTTGACATCCATCCATTTTTTTTGAGATCAGGGGGATTTCTTCTCTGTGTTCTCTGTGAAAACACTAGTGCATGGTGAGAGCTAAAATATAGTTAATTAACCCCACTTAATGAGGTTACTGTAAGTCTAGCAGTTCATCAAAATATTTTAGATACTGTACTTTGTATACTGGTACTGCAGCAATAACCTTGAGTACAAGTACACTAAGTATACCAGCCACTTGGCCCTATAATCTGTAGTACCTGGTACCTTCTCAGTCATTATTGAAAATGAATTAAATACTCTTGTGTAGGTCCTATTGCCCAGAGTTCTGTTATATTGTTTATGGTCTCCTGAGGGACATACACCTCTGTTATCCTCCTGTTTCTCACCCCTAGCAGTTTCCTCACTTACTTCCTGTTTTCAGGCTCCTTCCCATGCATTCTGCCACACCTCCCACCCACAATCTGCTTCTTGGCTCAGCTCCTTGCTTGTTACACCGCCTGTTGGTCCTGTGCCTTGGTTCCCTGGTCCTGTTGCTGGCTTGTGAGATCTCCTGCGGAAGCTATTTGATGTTCCAGGTTACTCCTGGTGGAGAGGAAGAAAGTAGGTACTCAGATACTACTGTGGTAGTGCCATGTATGAACTTGAACAGAGAGACAGTGAATCTGCTGCTTGACAGATTATTTACCATATAATACTCTGGTGCTGAGTCAATTATTTTACTTCTAGGATGATCGCAAATGAAGCAAAATGTCTAAATTGAGCTATAACAACTTACTTAACAAAGGTCAGACAGGTTCCCAACAATTTCCAAAACAGTTTTGAGGACTGTTCTTAATGGAACATTTTTTCCATTGTCTTCAGTGACATGTGAGGTCTTTATTAAGCAAGCATATCAAAAACAACCAGAGCGCCATAGTCTGAATTTCTTTGATATCTTGATGCCCTATGTCAGGTAATACTGTAAAATGTAAAAATACATCTGCATTTTTGTATTTTGTTGGAACGCCTCCATTTGGTCAGAAAGTTAACTGATGCATCAGATAAATTTGGCAGTTCTAGCATATACGTTATCCTCTGGAACTTTCTAGTTGTATAGGCTGGGATTTTGGAAAGGAGGATTACAAGTGCCATTTGATTTTGAACCCATCCTTAACCTTTTTAAAACATGTCAAATTTTAATAGTGTTCTAATGTAAGCAATAACTGTTAGACTTTCGCTGTGGATTTATACTCCGGGAATTACTGTGTACACTGGTTCTTTATTTAGGGTCAGATCTGCATCCCTTCTGATTTCTGAGTAACAAAGAGAATTTCACATTTCCTTATATGTATGATGTTTAGAATAGGACACTGTCTCAAAACCAAATGTAGAATTGCTGCTACCAGAAATACTTGACCTCCTATAACTTTCTTCTCATATCCTTTTATATTCCATAACTTAGTAACATATCATGCATCTTTATGAAATTCATGTTTCAAATTCTCACTGGAGAATTGAAATGGGAGATTAATGGAAGTACACTCAGATTCCACAGCGATGAGCTTGGTTTGAGAATCTAGATAGAGAGAGAGTGTGAAATCGTGGCACTGGTCAAAATGATAGTACTACTTAGCTGAAAAAACTGCAAGGTGTTTTGGAAGTTTATTTTAGTATTTTGCCTTGAGGCAAATTTAGGATGAATAAAAAATTAGTTATTTTAAATAGCCTTACATGACTGATTTCTGCTGCTTCCTCTTCCCCCACTCCATTGGCTCACAGCATTGGCTATAGTGTATATTTCATTAGTAGAGTACAGAGAACCTAAATAAAATTCAGATTCAAAATAATTAAGAATTTTACGGTAGTGAGAGGAGGAGGAAAACTCTCCTTTCAGAGATTTCTAGTGTACTTTATGCAATGCTATCTTTTTCCATAGCAGCTAAGATGTTTGTGATGTGCATTACTGGGTAGCTTGGAAATGATTTCTACTTTGTGTGTGTGGTTTCTTCGGGTGTGTTTTTTTTTTTTTAAAGCAGTTGCCAATGTGATTTGAATTTAAAGTAGATAGAGTTAAAGCTGTTGTTGACTTGGTGAATATAATGTATAACGAGAAGTCTGCTGAAGAGAGAACTGCTTAGACAATGAAAATTAATGTGCACAGTTAATGTATAATATATATTTTTATGCTAGTGAGTTATGTCATGCAACTATAATAGACTAAAGCTTATTTCTGTGGCATTTCTTCTCCTTCGTGTTAATTCAGTAATTTCTGTTTTGGTTAGTGCTGAGCCGTAATGATGTATGTAGAAAACCAGAGTTCTGTTAAATCTTTACATCCAGCTCTTTGTAGAGGAAGGTGTGTAATGTAAATGTTGAATCTAATTCTGGTTGTACATATTATATATAGAGAGGTGGTCAAAAACATGAATATTCCACTTTAGCCTATTCAGTTTATTTCTTTTAAAATCCTACAGCGGTGGCCTACTGGTTTTATTCACTACACATACACACCCCTTCCTTGAGTTTCACTCATTCTTTTAGTCTTTAGGCCTTATTGATATGGAAGATTTGCACTGGGTACAGTCACTGATGTTCAGCAAAACCGAACCATAGGCAGCCAAAGCCAAGAATTTCCAAATTCCATGATCAGATTCCTTTATAACCATGCACTGATGAACATTAAAAATGGAAAGTTCTGTGAAAAGTAGTGGAAATAAACAACAATCTTCCACATACTGTAATTTTGCTAGAGTAGATTTCTTAGGAAGAATGTATTCTGAATCAGTTGGCTTATACATTTTTTTTAATATTTAATATTTGGAATTGGACCAGAGAACTGACCTGCTTTTCCATCTGTGCTTTATAGTATGGGGTGGTCAGCTAGCAAATTCCAATTAAGTTTACACAAGTTTTTTTTTCATCAGTTCAAGGCTGTTTTTAAGTGACCCAGAACAGGAAGGATATGGATAGGGTGGAGTGCTATGGGAAATTTTGCCAGTTGATAGAAGAAATATTTGAGTGAGTGTTGGAGTTTCCAAAGCAGTCTCAATGAGTGCGGGCAAAGGTAATTAACACATGTTGTTAACTTTTTTTTTTTGAGTTTTCACTATATCTTAAAAAAAAAAATTGATGAGTTAACTAAATGTAACTGGAGCAAAATCCTGCAGTCATTATTCAGCAACAACTACTAGCAAAATTACTGGCCCCTAAAGTTCTTCTAATCCTGCATACAGTCTAAAGCATTTATCACAGGGGTGGGCAAACCTTTTGGCCCAAGGGCCACATCGGGGTTCAAAATTGTATGGAGGGCTGGTAGGGAAGGCTGTGCCTCCCCAAACAGCCTGACTCCGCCCCCTATCCGCCCCCACCCAGTTCCTGCCCCTGACTGCTGCCTTCAGAATCCTCAACCCATCCAACCACCCACCCGCTCCTTGTCCCCTGACTACTCCCTCCCGAGATCCCCCCCTTCCCCTAACCAGCCCCCGCAATTGCCCATAGGGTGACCAGATCACAGGACCAGAATATCGGGACACACTGGGGCCCCGCCCACAGTCCACCCCTGCTCCTCCCAGACTCCACCCCCACCCTGCCCCAGGTCCTGCCCCCCTTCTCCTGGGGCACAGGACACCCCCCCTACACACACACACACACAGCTCCTCCGCGGGTTGGGGAACCAGCCCCCCTCCCAGCTCCAGGCACAGCGCCACCGTGGGTCGGGGGCACCAGCCCCCCCCAGCTCAGAGCACGGGTCGGGGGCACCAGTCCCCCCCAGCTCTGGGCATCAAAGCCCCGCCGCGGGTCCAGGGCAGCGGGCTCGGCTGCAGGCACAGCCCCGCCGTGGGTCGGGGGCACCAGCCCTCCCCCCCAGCTCCGGGCACTGCACAGCCCCACTGCGGGTCGGGGGCACCACCCACCCACCCCCGATCCGGGTACAGCCCACTATGGATCAGGGGTACCAATCCTTCCCTCCCACCCCCACCCCCCCAGCTCCGGGCACTGCTGAGCCGCACCGCGGGTCGGGGGCACCAACCCTCCCCCCCCAGCTCCGGGCACTGCACAGCTGCACAGCCGCACAGCGGGTCGGGGGCAGAAGCCCCCCCCCCCATGCTCCAGGCAGCCCTGCCTCTGGTCGGGGGCGAACCCCCCCGAAACCACGGGCTGGGGACCCAGGGCCTTGGCTCCCGTCAGCCCCCCCCCTCCCGCCCTTACCTGGCTTTTCCGGTCTGGCTCCTAGGGTCAGCGGGGGAGGGGGGACCCTGCACTCCACGTGCTATGCCGGCCACGGGCCATAAGCACTGGCTCCAGCTGCCATTGGCTGAAAGCTGGGGGGGGGGTGTCTATGCCCACAGCTGCCATTGGCCAGGATGGAGCCAGTGCTTGTTGTGGGAGGGACTTGCCGCTCCTGTGCTTAGAAGCCGCAGGGTCCTACTGCCCACCCATTCCTGGGAGCAGCCCCGAGCCAAAATATCGGGACAATTAGCGTCCCGGCGGGACATGGGACAAACAACGAAATATCGGGACAGTCCCGATTTTATCGGGACAGTCCCGATTTTATCGGGACATCTGGTCACCCTAATTGCCCACCCCCTATCAAAGCCTTGTCCCTTGAACACCCCTTCCAGAGACCCCCCCCCCGCCCCTAGTCACCCCTCAGGACACCACACCCTATCTGACTGCCCTGATCCCTAGCCACGCCCTCCACCCCCTGACAGGCCCCCTGGGACTCCCATACCCTATCCAACCCCCCCTCCCCATCCCCTGACTCCCAGCCCCCTTACCATACCACCAGACATGCTGCCGCGCTGATCTGCCAGAGTGGCAACGCCGCCCCTCCCCCCCCAAGTGCTGCTCGCATGGCATGCTGAGGTGGTGGGAGGCGAGGTGTGGAGAAAGGGCTGGGAGCAGCTTCCCCAGCTGAGAGCTCAGGGTTGGGACAGGGAGAGCCTATGGGCCAGATGTGGCCAGTGGGTCATAGTTTGCCCACCCCTGATTTATCAGGTGGTACTCATTGTTTAAAAAATGTTGAAGACTGTTTTAGTTTTCTAGTTAATATTTTGGGAAAAACAGGCATTTGATTACTTCAGCTCTGTTAAAAACACAGAAAATAATTTTTACCACCTGGGAAAATAAGAAAAGAGTAGAATTGATAGGAAGCAGAATAACACTAACAACCTAATAATATGGAAAATTACAAATTAAGTTTAAAACTATATAAAAATTGTCAGGGTCCTTTCTAATTCCTGTCTTTGGTTTCACAAAATCTCACACTGTGGAATACTTTAAATGAATTTCATGATTTCTTGAAACAGTCAAAATGCTTCCGTTTTTTTTTAATAAAGGGGGAATTTACAGGGAAACACTTTAATTTAGACATACACTGAAAAACTGCTCTGTCACGATGCATGGGCATATCTGTTTACATCAGTTTAAGTTTAATAAAAACTTTTTCTAATGGGACAGGGTCTTGTACTCCAAAGTCCAAGCTGAGTGAGATATCTTTATTGGACTCATTTCGTTGGTGAGAGAGACAAGCTTTTGAGTTTACATAGAGCTCTTCTTCAGGTTCCTCGTGTAAGCTCAAAAGCTTCTCTCTCTCACCAACAGAAGTTGGTCCAATAAAAGATATTACCTCAACCACCTTTTCTCTCTAAAGTCACAGTTGGGAGTTATTATAGTCTTAAGGGCCTGTCTTCACTACCACTTTAATTCGATTTTAACGACGTTAGGTCGAATTAAACGTGTGCCTGTCTTCACATACATGCCCTTAACGTCGATTTAAAGGGCCCTCAAGATCGAATTTGTAACTCCTGCCTGACGAGAGAAGTAAAGCTAAATTCGACATTCCAAGCTCGACTGTGGGCTAGTGAAGACGGAACCGACATTAATAGCCTCCAGAGGCTGACCCACAATGCTCCATTCTGACCGCTCTGGACTGCCTCACTGCTCCACTGTGACCGCTCTGCACTGCACTCTGAACTCGCTGCTCTGGCCAGGTAGATAAGACCCGGGAACATTTGAATACCATTTCCTGTTTGGTCAGCGTGGCCAGCTCACCTGAACAGCTCAGTCGCCATTCAGAGCAATCAGCAGCACTAGCCGCCATGCAGAGCTCAGCATCACAAGACTCCATGCAGAGCTCATCTGCCCTGGAGACCAGCCAGAGGAGAAGAGCTCCAGCATGGTCCACTCGTGAGGTGCTGGATCTCATCGCTATCTGGGGAGAGGAATCCGTGATGTTGGAACTACGCAACAACAAACGGAATGCCAACACGTATGGAAGAGTCTCCAAGGCCATGCTGGAAAGGGGCCACAACAGGGACGCCCAGCAATGCCGCGTGAAAATTAAGGAGCTGCGGCAAGCGTTCCAGAAAGCCAAGGAGGCAAACGGACGATCAGGGGGCGTGCCACGGACATGCAGGTTCTACAATGAACTAAATCAGATAATGGGGGGCGCCCCCACCACCATCGCGCCGGTCTGCGTGGACTCCGCAGATGGGATAATTGTCAGGGAGGAGACTGACTCTGATGAGGACGACCATGAGGAGGAGGGAAATTTCACGGAGCAGCAGGAGGCCAGCGGAGAACCCGTGTTCCCAGACAGCCAGGAGCTGTTTATCACCCTGCAGCCAGCACCCTCCCAAGCCTCCCAGGGAGGTAAGTGTTTCTTTTTTAAGGGATTACATGACGCGTGATTTTGTAAAGGAAGCATTTATTAATGAGTAACTTGCCCTAAGGACTTAGCGTGCTTTCATTGCTGGTCAATTTCTACTCAGAGAGTTTGACAATATACTCCGGGATTGACCGGAAGTCCTCTGCGGACATTTCAATGAAGCTATCCAGGAGGTAGCGATGAATTCTCCACAGCAGATTTCTGGGGAGAGCCGCCTTATGTGGTCCCCCGTGATAGGAGACCATCCCACGCCACGAAAGTAGTAAGTAGTCTGGTATCATTGAGCAGGCTAGCATTGCGGCGAACGGACCAGGACTTTGCATGGAGGCAAGGAGCATGCGCTCCCTATCTCTCTGAGAAATTCTCAGCAAAGTGATGTCATTCATGGTTGCCTGTTTGAAATACGGACTGCATATAGTAGGGAGATAAAGATTCCCAGCTGCAAAGTACTCTTTTCTGCTGAGGACCGACCAACCCCCCCCCCCCCCCACGAACGCTGACCGCCCCCCCCCCTCCTCCAGCCCGTAACGGTAGCTAGCAGGGAATCTGAGCAGTCTGCAAGCAGTCTGAAGAGCCCCCAAAAGACCTTAGCCCTTAGTGAGAGATTTTTTTGGCCTTTCTTTTGCAGTTTGCGGTTCAGTGGGAGCCACGCGGTGGGGGGAAGGGGGTGGGGTTACTCTACAATATGCAAGTGCTACTTTTAACTTACCATGGCCGGCTGCACGGTGATTTCAGAAGCCGTGTTGGGCTGAGGCACGCATATGTGTCTGAGATGCTCTGACTTTTCTGTGAGCTATTCAGTCACTTTTAGGTGTAGAACATGACCTTGTACAGAAATCATATCCGGCCTCTGAATACTGAGGTTGCAAACGGCATAGTACTCCCATTGTGTACCGTCCGAGACTGCATCTGCCTCCTAACCTTGAATGTATCTGTCTCATAACTTTCAAACTTTCTTTGCCCACATTCGCCCACAGATGAACAATTATCTCAGAATCCCCCGTCCTGCTCCTCCCGCCATGTATCGCAGATAAGAAAGCGTAAAAAGAAAACGCGAACGCGCGATGATATGTTCAGTGAACTCGTGGAGAACTCTCGCGCTGAGGCAGCCCGCCAGACGGAATGGAGGGAAAGAATGATAGAGGCAAGGAATTGAGAGATACAGGCAAGGAATCGAGACAGGCAGGAAGTGAGAGCCGCGGCAGAAAAGAGGGAAGACCGCGAAGAAAGACGCATGGATGCTTTGCTCCGGATAATGGAGGACCAAAGCGACATGCTGCGCTGTCTGGTGGAGCTGCAGCAGGGCCAAAGACCACCTCTGCAGCCCCCGTGTAACCACCTCCCCCCATCCCCAACTCCCATAGCTTCCCCACCCAGACGCGGGGTGAGAACCCGGAGGGGCAAGCTCCGTGGACCGACCCACTCCACCCCACAAGCCAGCAGAAGCAGCAGCAGCAGCAGGCTGACGTTCTTGGAAAACTTTTAAAAGCTGCTGTGTCTTGGCCACCCTTCCTCTCCCCCCTTCCCCCCCCCCCCGTCCGCTCCTCCCCCACTGCGACTGCTGGTTTCCCTCCAGGATACCATGACAGTGATCCCCTGTATTTGTATTTCTGATAAACCAATAAAGGAACCATGATTTTTCAAACAGTGAATTTATTTCCTCTGCAAGCATGGGGAGGGGGGGAGGGAATGAGGGTTCAAGGACAGCAGGCTTAGAGCACAGCAAGGGAGCAGATTCTCAAACGCCATCTTGGGCACTCATAAAACTGGTTTTCAAGGCGTCCCTGAGGCGCAGGGCCTCATGGTGCGCTCTTCTACTTTCCCTGTTGTCTGGCTGCTTGTAAGTAGCAGACAGTAAATTTGCCTCTGCCTCCCAGCCCGCCTTAAATGTTTCCCCCTTGCTCTCACAGATATTGTGGAGCACAGAGCAAGCAGCAATAACAATGGGGATATTTCTCTCGCTGATGTCTGAGCGAATCAGCAACGAACGCCATCTCCCCTTCAGACGGCCAAATGCACACTCTACGGCCATTCTGCACTTGCTCAGCCTGTAGTTGAACAGCTCCTGACCCCTGTCCAGGGCTCCTGTGTAGGGCTTCATAAGCCGGGGCATTAGGGGGTAGGCTGGGTCCCCAATGATAACGATCGGCATTTCCACCACCCCCCATGGAAATTTTCTGGTCGGGGAAGAAAGTGCCTTGCTGCAGCTGTCTAAAAACCCTAGAGTTCCTGAACACTTGAGCGTCATGAAGCTTTCCTGGCCACCCCACGTACAGGTCGGTGAAACTTCCCTTGTGGTCAACCACTGCTTGCATGACCATTGAATAATATCCCTTCCGGTTTCTGTACTCGGCTGCCTCGTGGTCCGGTGCCAGGATAGGGATATGAGTCCCATCTATAGCCCCACCACAGTTAGGGAATCCCATGGCGGCAAAGCCATCTATTGTAGCTTGCAGGTTTCCAAAGTTTATAACCCGGTGTAGCAGCTGCTCGACGATTGCCCTGCTTACTTGCATCACAGCAAAGCCCACTGTAGACCTACCCACCCCAAACTGATTTGCGACTGACTGGTAGCTGTCTGGCGTTGCAAGCTTCCAAAGGGCTACCGCCACTCGCTTCTCAACTGTAAGGGCCGCTCTCATTTTGGTATTCTCGCGCCGGAGGGCCGGGGACAGCAAGTCACAAAGTTCCATGAACGTGCCCTTTCGCATGCGGAAGTTTCTGAGCCACTGGGAGTCATCCCAGACCCGCAGCACTATGCGATCCCACCAGTCTGTGCTTGTTTCCCTGGCCCAGAATCGGCGTTCGATGGCATGAGCCTGCCCCATTGCCACCAAATTTGACAGATTGTCAGTCGCCCTACTTCCAAAAACGTCAGTGTCCCTGTCCCTGCTGTGCACGTCCTGGTCATCTCCTCCTCACTGTCGTCGGGTTCCAGAAAGCGCAGTTGTCCCCGGATCATATTCGTCTGCAGACAGTGCAGCATGAACTCCGCAACAGTGATCGAGGTCCTCACAACGGCCATTACTGTTTCCGTGGTGTCAGCGGGCTCCATGCTTGCAGTGCTATGGCGTTAGCACGGCGCGGAGAAAGGGCGCGAATTATGGGATGCCTACCCACAGTGCACCGCTCGTAATGGGGGTCGGCAGCGCGGAAAAAGGGCGCGAAATTTGGAAATGCCTACCCATAGTGCAGCACTCGAAATGGTGCCTGCTGGGGGATCAGGGAACTGTGGGATAGGTACCCACAGTACAATGCTCGTTATGTCGACGCTTGCAAAAGTTGTGTGGACAGACACTGTCGACTTTCTGAGCTTAGCTGTGCCTAGTGAAGACACACACAATCGACTGCATACAGTCTGCTTTACAAAATCGAATGAAAGGAAATCGACCTACTGCTGTAGTGAAGACATACCCTAAGATATCTTCCTCATTTGTCTTTTTACAGAAGAGTTTAGGACAATACCAACCAGTCTTTCCTTCTCCCCTCTTTTTTTTCTTATTAGTTTTGCTCTATATGATATCTGTGGCAAATATCGTGACAGATGAATTGAGAAGATCCACATTAAAGTAAATTCACAGGGGTATATCAGTTCTGATATTGATCTATTCAGAACCATCTTCCATATAATGTATTGTCAAAGTAAAAATTATATCAGAGCCTTAAAGTCTTGGGATACTCTCCTCTCCCCAGAACTGAAAGAGATCAAGATCATAAATCTCAAGTTGTCTTATACCTATCAGTACAAGTTTGAAGGATGGAGTGAAATTTATCACTGTTCATCAGAATTAGTATACTTAAAATAGTA
This sequence comes from Sternotherus odoratus, assembly GCA_032164245.1. Lineage (NCBI taxonomy): Eukaryota > Metazoa > Chordata > Testudines > Kinosternidae > Sternotherus > Sternotherus odoratus. The sequence continues at coordinate 66,195,321 of JAVMKO010000007.1, read as the reverse complement.
TCAACTGCCCAGGTAAACTTTAGGCTTTAATTACTTGCAGTGACTATCGCTAATAATATTTGAAAGAACTAGATTAAAATGTAGGCATTATTTTTCTGGGGGGGGAGGGACAAAAAAATGGAAAGGCTCTCATGATTTAGATGGAGTTAAGAGTCCTCATATGAGGTTTCATAGCTCTTAATTCACCATAAATTAGTACATGGAAGGCATAGCAAGATTCTCAGGAAACTTCAGATTGAATGAAAGTAGAATAATATTGTGTCATCTTTTAACATAATGGATACAATTAAACTGCAGAAGTATTTTTGCTCTTGAAAAACCAAAACACAAAATATGGTTACCTAGGGAGGTGGTGGAATCCTCTTCCTTAGAGGTTTATAAGGTCAGGCTAGACAAAGCCCTGGCTGTGATGATTTAGTTGGGGATTGGTCCCGCTTTAAGCTGGGGGTTGAACTGGATGACCTCCTGAGGTCCCTTCCAACCCTGATATTCTATGATTCTATGGAAGGTTGCTCTTCAAGGTGAATGCAAACTTTTTAAAAATTCTGTATGGTGTAGATTTAATTACAAATATTTTTTGAATTTTAAAGGAAAGTATTTGAAAATTAATTAATTTTCTTGCCTGCTGTGTTCAGAATTCTGTGCATCCTCTTAAAATGATGATGACATTATTACCTAAATCAGAGGTGAAAGTAACTTAAGGGACTTACAGTACGCAGGGCCAGGGTCCTGAGCAAGCGGGGGGGAGGGGGCCTCAACCAGAAGGGGCAGGGTGTCAGATGGAAAGGGTAGGTCCTTTAAATCCCCAGGCCCTTTAAATTGTTGCCGCTACCCTGGGGCTCTGGCAGCAATTTAAATGGCCCTGGGCTCTTGCTGCAGTAGCGGCATCTGGGAGCCCTGGACCCTTTAAATCACCAGTGGAGCCCCATGGTAGCGGTAGTGGCAGCAGTCAGGAGGGGGCTCTGGTGGTGATTTAAAGGGCCAGAGGCTCTAGCTGCTGTCAGGAGCCCCAGGCCCTTTAAATAACCACTGGAGTCCCAGAGTTCCCAGGCTTTAACATTGGTGTTGCTTAGAAGGGCCATCTTGATTCTTTTAAAGACAATTTCTCCTTCATTTAAAACCATCTGCCACTACCCCAGGGCTCTGGCAGTAGGGGTCTGGCGGTAATTTAAAGGACCAAGGGCTCCGGCTGCTGCCAGGAGTCCAGGGCCCTTTTAAATTGCCAGCCTAGGGAAGCTGCCCCCTGTCGGTATGGTCAGCTGTGTACAGGCTCTTGCTGGTATGCCTGTACCAGAACCGTACCAGCTTACTTGCACCTCTACACAAAACAGTTCCTTCTTGCCACCTCAACAGTACGTGAACCAATTTCATTCACTAGCTCACTGCACTGCACTGTCAGGTGCTTTCCTACACAGTGATAGTAATCCCCTCTACATTGTATTTGGTGTCCATCCGATACGGAGACCACTATTTGGTGTCCAGTGATTTTTTTTTAAAGTGTAATTTTCATGTCCCTTACAGGTACAAAGTCTTTTAAATGTATAGTTAGTCAGTCTGATAGCATTGTAGTAGGAGTACTTCTAGCAAAGCCATTCATCTGTCAAAGTCTCTGTTTTGCTACTGAACCTGAAGTCAAAAGGTTCAAATAACAGTGAATTAAGTAATTATTTTAAGATTATAACATCCAAAGTATTGTAAAAAAATAACCAAAATTGCTTTGAAAATTGGTGTTCTAGTCACACACCTACACTCATATCTGGAAATTAATGTCTGGCGCTTTGCCTGAGATGACACACTGACAGTTGTGATGATACTTTATACAATTGACAGTTAAGATACTCTTAGATGAGGAACACTTTATAATAAATAATAACCCCCCATTAAGTCCTTCTAGTTTTCAGTGCAATAGCAATGATGTTTTTGTGCTGATAAGGAAGTCACCTGCTGTAAGATAAATATGAAATTAAAGAATTAAAGTTAGCTTAAGTTTGGTTAAGGAAATATATATGTATTGTAAATAGAGCCTCTGACTAGCAAATAGACGGAAGACCTTGAGAATAATGAGTTACAAGACCAGAAGGAATGAAGTAGAGAGGACGACCGGTTCAAAGAACAACTAATGAGATAAAGAGATGTTTCTTAAAAGGTCTGACTGATAGGGGTGACTGCAGAGGGTTTTAAATGAAGGAGCATTTGTCTTAAAAAGAATCAAGATGGTCCTTCTAACCAACACCAGTGTTAAAGCCTATGTGAATCTAGGTGCAATGGAAAACCAGTTGGTCAGCAAGAAGGAGGGGAGGAAAGGCCTTGGAAATAAAGGAGGGTACAACTGGAAATAAGGGTCAACTGTCTCAAATTGAGTTTTTGCTGAAGTCAGTACTTGACAGTGATATCAACTTGTCTGTTAAAGGGTATTGTGCCATTCTATACCTTGGGGGAGTGTACTGTAACCCCCTGTAACAGACCGCCTTCTCACCCCCCTCAGGAACACAGGCAGGAACCCTTTTTTACTCCAAACAGTGCTCTTTAATTAACAGTGCAGGACCCCACCACCAATATATACAGCTTTATACAACTTACAGCTCTTACAGCTCACAGCTCTACAGACTCTATATAGTTCAGCTTTACAGCTTACAGCTCTACAGACTCTATATAGTCCAGCTTAAACACACAGCTCTGAATAGCTCAAACACACAGCTCTGAATAGCTCAAACACACAGCTCTGAATAGCTCATGCCACCACCCCTGGGCTTCCTTCCTGGCAGCCTTATATCCCCCAGAGGAGGCTGCCAGGTGCAACTCATGCAGGCTGATTGCCCTGCAAGCCAGATGGCTAATTAGCCTTCCTGCGAGGGAGGTTTGCAGAGGGCTTTTCCCCCTCTTAAAGGGGCGGCAGGCTGGGTCAAGCCCACCCTGCCACACACCTCCCCCCCTTAGCCTAGCCCCATTGGGCTGGCTCAGACCCTTCAAACCTTCAATTAGGTCTAGAAAGGCCCGCCCCTGGAGTTAGCCACTCAGGGCGGATCAATGCTCTGTGGATGAGCGTGATGGGGAGGCTGAGTCCACTGCCCCCGGTTGGGACTTCCTCCCCACCCGTACCCGCAGAGTGGATGCCCCCTTCCTTGGCTTCCACTCCCAACCTCGGTCCACCCACACCAGTCCGTGTGACCACACTCCATGGCTGGGCAGTCCCGGACCCGTCGTGGTCGGTCCTCTCCCCGAGGTACCTCTGTCTCCACGTACTTCTCAGTCGGTTGCACCGCAGACTCCACCGTCTCTGGCTGGTGCCTCCTTACCCCGGTACGGACAGTCTCGGGGAGGCTGAGCAACAACTGCTCCAAAATCAGGGAGTCCATGATTTCCTCCCCTGACCGGGCCTCAGCCAACGCACCGCCCAGTCTCTCAGCCTCAAAATGGCCGCTCTTACAGTTTCCAGGGCCATGTAGGCTGCCTGGGCTTCGCCCACAAGGTACGGTTCAAGACGGAGGGTCCAGGTGGTCCGCTCCCACCCGCTGTGGTGGCTGCCCTCTCAAAAGTCCCACAGTACCTTTTGCTGCTCCACTGAGCCTGCTGCATCTGGTGGTTTCTGCAAGGCGTGCATGGCCTGCTGGGTCTGCTTCTGTTATTCCTCGAGCCACTGCAGGGTTCCCTCCATCTCGGGGCCACCAGTTGTGTTGCTGGTGTAGCGATCCCACCCCTGACACCACTTGTAACAGACCGCCTTCTCACCCCCCTCAGGAACACAGGCAGGAACCCTTTTTTACTCCAAACAGTGCTCTTTAATTAACAGTGCAGGACCCCACCACCAATATATACAGCTTTATACAACTTACAGCTCTTACAGCTCACAGCTCTACAGACTCTATATAGTCCAGCTTACAGTTTACAACTCTTATATAGTTCAGCTTTACAGCTTACAGCTCTACAGACTCTATATAGTCCAGCTTAAACATGCAGCTCTGAATAGCTCTAACATGCAGCTCCGAATAGCTCTAACATGCAGCTCTGAATAGCTCATGCCACCACCCCTGGGCTTCCTTCCTGGCAGCCTTATATTCCCCCAGAGGAGGCTGCCAAGTGCAACTCATGCAGGCTGATTGCCCTGCAAGCCAGGTGGCTAATTAGCCTTCCTGCGAGGGAGGTTTGCAGAGGGCTTTTCCCCCTCTTAAAGGGGCGGCAGGCTGCCACACCCCATATTCCTCATTTTCATATAATCATGATCTTACCTTACAAGGCATGCTTTATATGTATCGGGGAAAGGTTATAATCTGCTCAAAGTCATTTCTCTATCCATATATGTGTATTTTTAATGCATATGAAGTTATGAGAACTGTGACCAATGCCGAGGCGGGATGTCAAACCACCCATCAACAGCTATTTTCCAGCAAGGGAGCTACAATGCAATAATTCACCTGAATGAGACCACACCAGGGGAATTGCTCAACCTTGCTTGGAGAGCTTCAGCAATACCCCCCGCCCCCATGTCTGGACTTGTGCTTCCCAAGTATATGGACTGGGGATATAAAACAGAGTGGACTCACACTGTTCCCTTCTCTTGCCCCCACCTATGCTACAAGCAACCAAGACACTGAGAAGAAGACAAGACTCCAACACAGGAGATTGGCCCAGGTTTAAGGTACAAACCTGTATATTAAGGACTGCAACATCCAGTGAAGTGAGAAAAATTGCTTAATCTAGTTACTGCCCAGTCTAATAGGGTTGAGAGTTTAGACTGCATGCTTATATTTTATTTTATTTTGGTAGCCACTCTGACTTTTTGCCTATCACTAATAATCAATTAAAATATATCTTTCATAATTAATAAATCTGTTTGTTTATTCTACCTGAAGCCAAGAGTTTTATTTAAAGCATGTCAGAAACCCCCCTTGGGATAACAAGTCTGGTACATATCAATTTCTTTGTTAAATTGACATAAGTGAACACTGCAAGACGGAGGTTCCTAGAGTTGTGTTGGGGACCAGAGGTATTGGCTAGTGTCATTCAGTTGCACAATCCAAGGAGCAACTTACATGCCAGAGGCTATGTGTGAACAGCCCAGGAATGGGGGTTCTTACAGAAGAGCAGGGTAAGGCTCCCAGAGTCAAGGATTGGAGTGAGTGACCTAACAGTTCCCCGATCCAGATAACGCCAGAGGGGAATGTCACAAGTATAAAAAGTAAACACTTAAGGGGTTCATTGCTAATTCCTGCCTGACCATGCTGGCGCAGCACTTCTGGGTTTAGCCTGTTTGTAAGTAATCCACCACCCCTTTAGCAAAGCAAAATTTAAGAACAGATTCAGAATAAAATTTGAATTCACATTGTAGCTCAAGACAAATGGCCAGAGAAAGGGATTTGTGCATGAGCACAGGACTTGGGTTCTCTTGCAAGCCAGAGTGTTTTCAGACAGCCTGACCTCAGAGTGACTTGCTGTGACCATTGAACCTGAGCAGCAACCATATACTGTGAATTCATCCATGTCTACATAATAAAGTTTGACAGCAGCATTTTTCCCAGCATAGATCTGTTAACACCGCAATGTCACTAGAGCATGGGCACATTGACCTCCTTTGTTGGTGCTGTGTCTCATCACTGCAATAGATTGTATGGGCAAAAAGACATGCTGCCCTGTGGGTAGGCTTCCCGGTGCCCCTCCCCCTCACTTGATGCGAGGGAATGTTGTGAAGGTCAAAAGTATAATGATTAAATTAAAGGTTAGATATGTTTATGGAGGATAGGTACATCAATGGTTATTAGCCAACATGGTCAGGGAGGCACCTCTATGCTCTGGGTGTTCCTAAACTTCTGACTGCCAGAAGATGGGACTGGACAGCAGGGGATGAATCACTCAATAATTGTCCTGTTCAGTTCATTCCCTTTGAAGCATCTGGCACTGACAGCTGTCCATAGACAGGATACTGGGCTAGATGGCCCATTGGTCTGACCCTGTATGGCCATTATTAAGTTCTTTATTGGACACCAACCATGCTTCAAAGGGTTTGTGCTGTGCTTCTTATACTAGTCCTCAAAGTGGAGTATGGAGTCTGGGGTAATCTGAACTCTGCATGAATAAGTTTTGGGACAGCAAATTTCCCTTGTCCTTTTTTTTTTTTTTTTTTTTAAAGTGTGATAGTGAGGTGGATACGACTGGGGAGCAGCTATGAGAGAGATGAGACATTTTCCATGCCCCCTTGCTATCTCCAGTTGGTAGATGTGCCCTTTACAACAGGCCATCATTTACTACCTTTCTTCTTCCCCATAACTCCTTTAGCTGTAGTCGAGGCATGGAGGAGCTGAGAACGGAGAAGAGGTGGTAGTTAACTGGCAATGAATAGTTCCCAGGAAGATTTTTTTGTGCCTCCCTCAGTGAGTCCCAATACTGTGAGACACAATACACCATATAAAATGGCACATTTACTTAGTCATTTCTGCTTATTATAGGGTAACCCTGACTGAAATATACCATATATCCCCCAGTTGGTCTTGCCAGCTCCAGGGAGCAGAAGTAAGGTTTCAGGGTGCAGCTGGTGTATGGCTTATCTCCATGTTTCCTCATTCTCAGCAGTTCAAATATAAGTGTTCAACATTGTAGAAGGAAGACTGCCATTGAACCGCAACTCTACATGGCCAAAGTTTTTGGACAAGGAAAAAATAAAATGAGAGAGAATTTAGATTTTTAAAAATGCTTTATTAATACTCTTCATATTATAGAGATCCCTGAATTGAAAAGCTTATTCAGAATACAGTTTAACTAATTAAGAGATAGATTATGGGTATTGACTATTCGTTTCTGATTGCTGCCATTATAAAAATTGTTAGATTTGATTAGTAGTGGCAGAATGACAAATATGTTAGAAACAGAAACATTAAAACCTATTTTTAGGAGGACACGAGTCTAAGCTTTTTGTAAAATTTGTAAGAAGCTTCTATCTTATCAGAGGATATATCAGTAATTGTTGAGTCATTTAAAATAAAATTACATCATGCCCTTTAGTGTATGCATGATTCTCATCATGGTGAGAAATTATATCTACAAGATTTGAAGTGCTCTACAGTGCATAATTCTGAAGTCTTTCAGTATTGAATTTGACAGCTGACATGATCTGAAAGATCTTAATAAATGGCAGAAAGGAAGACACCTGCTACAGTTAAACTTTACTGCAGTCTGGTAAAATGTTGAAAACTTGATGTCAGATAGTCTTTTACTTATGTTAGGATTTAGTAGTAGCTTGGATAATCACACTGCAATAACTTCAGAGACTTGACAGTATAAAATACTTATTCTGGTGTTTTTATAGTCTGAAAAGAATTCCATTTACTCAAAAACTGGGCAGTTTCTTGTCAATTTTTTAAATTGAGAGCTTGCCAGTTTTATAATATTTCTCAATTTTCAATTCTCCTACCTGATGTAAAGTACTACAGGATGTGGTATGTTTTCCAGTGTGAATCCCTGCTTCTAAATGCAAATATTTTCTCTGTTACAGTATGTATAGAGATTGACTTCATAAATTTTAATACTGCAGTGAATCTTTGTTCCAAACCAGATGGTGGCAGTGAATGTTGTGCAGCTGCAGTTATATTTTTTGGGAAAATTAAGGGTTCAATGAAAGGTTTGCTTCGTGGATTCATACATTTTAGCTGTTGCTCATCAAAGATGAAGAGTTTTGATTATTATTATTTTTTCAGTCATAAACAAATTAGGGCATTTACAGGTAACAGCTATAAAACACTGAGATAAACCAATCTGCAAAGACTTCACAAAAAATACAAATCCTTCTAAATCCCTTCTTTTGTTTTTGTGCAACTTATAACAGAAGTATTGAAAAAGTGCAGAATGTACCATAGAATGTATTTATTATATACACATATGTGTATTTTATATGCATATAAAAGTGTGTTGTGTATGTGTATATGTATTGTCACGACCTGGCCCAGTCCTCCTCTCTGGATGATCACCAGTCTGTTGTGATTAGATCCAACTTCCGAATCCTATGTGCCTATAAGTCCCCAGGGTCTAGGTAGCTCTGGGTCTCAGGCATATTCCCAGGTGCAGGCCCCATATCTGATACCCTTCTTGGGCAGTGGGACTCCATAGTATGGCCACCTAGACCTGGGAGCCAGTGCCCCCGCCCTTTACTGGCCCTAAGGGCAAGAGATAGGGTGAGGGGGGCAGAGTTTTTTGAGAGAAGAGGTGGTGCAGGAGAGGGGTGTTGGGAGAAGGGGGTGGGGGTGGGACACAGTTTGGGTGCCAGTGGGCCTCCACTGTTAGGAAGCTTCCGCCACCCCTACTTCAGTCCCCCAATCCGAAATTGTTTAGACATCTTTCTCCCTGGGTCCTCCTGTGAGAGCTTTGGTTTTCTAGTTAAAGCCTTTGGGAATAACATACCAATAAAGCTAAGAACACAGGCTTAGCAAAGGAATTTCTTTCCACACACATTACTTTTAAAGAAACACAAGAATTACAGATCTCTGAAAAACCAAAAGACTCAAAAAACAGTCAGTCTCAGTGTGACCTCACTACCCCTGTGAGTCTTGGGTTTGGTCTGAGTCCTTAGTCCAAGCAGCCCTTCCAGCATTCTTTGTTTGATTGCGTTGCTTCTCGTGTGCAATGACTTCCGCTGCTGAGAGAGTATTCCTTTTTAAAAACAATATCTTTCACCTTTCTGCCCAGGAACTTCTGGTAGAAATAAGCTTAGGGGGGTCTTTCATGCGGGTCCCCACATCTGTATCCCAGAGTTCAGAGTGGGGAGGGAACCCTGACACTGTCACTGGAGCTTTTAAAGAACAGGTTAGACAGACACCTTTCAGGAATGGTCTAGTTATCATTTAGACCTTGCCTTGAATGCAGGGGACTGGGCTAGATGACCTATTGAGGTCCTTTCTAGTCCTACATTTCTGTGATTTTATAATTCCTTCTCTGGGCTGTTCCTGGAGGGCTGCAGCTATAAACCACCCATTACAGGAGGAGATGTAAAGTCTTAGGGTGAAATCCTGACTCAACTGAAATGAATGGCAAAATCCAAATCAACTGAGATGGGGCAGAAATTCACTCTTGATATAACGGAAGGCAGTTCTGTCATACGCAGTGGGTCTAATATTTTTAAATGAATTATGAACATTGTTGAAGGAATGTTGCTTTGTAGTCACCTAAATATATAAGAAGGTCCCCTGGTTTTTGTGTATAAGTAATTAAGTTCCATCTAGGATTTTATAATGTAAATGTTTAGAACAAGTATATTATAATGTAAAGATAGGCGTGTCTACTGTATGTTTCATCTTGGCAATATTATATACATAGGAAGACAAGAGTTGCTTTACCAGATTGGATCAGACCCAAGGTCCGTGTAGTTCTGTGTCCTAAGTCAGTGGCCACCACCAGATGCTTCAGAGGAAGCTGTAATAAACTCTTTAGTAGGCAGCATTGGGATAATCTATTCACCATGAGAGTCTCATCCCAACCACTAACAGAAACTGTCAGACCTGCTTAAGCAGTTAGAAACTGCTTAAGACCTGAAGTGTGAGATGTTATATCCCTTCCATTAATTGCAATAGCTCTGACTATTCTTGTTATCTATACAGCTATCCAGTCCCTCTTTGAATCTTGCAAAGTTCAGCTGCTTCAGAAGAAGAAATCCTGCAGTACTCAATTATATGAGTGCAAGGGAAATTTTCTGTCTAACCACTATTAGAAGTTGGTTTATTCCTTCAAGTGTGAGGGTTTGGATTCCTTCAAAAACACTTATTTTCTTAAAAAACAACAAAAAATCCAAACCAACCACCCTTTCCTCTTATAAATTGGATGTCCTTGTTATAATGTTAAATCTTTCTTTGAATCCTGCTAAACTCTGTCCCTATAGGGGGACTGTATGTCTCCTCTTGGAAATATTATATGCAGTTGTTTAAATGATCCCTTATTTTTTCTCTTTTAAAGCCATGACGACCTCCGGTCTAGAAGTGTAAGTGATACGTCAGTCTTGTTTTGCATCCACTGACAAATAGTGGTCAGTTGAAATCTGGTATGGTTATTTTCCTAATTTTTTTTATAAATAGAAAAGAATATACGAAAGAGATGTGGCTCGAACATGGGTCTGGAAGCCAGGAGCCATTGAGTTCTAATTCTTATCTCTGATACTGACTTTGTGTCACCTCATCCCAGGAACCATTCCGTTAGAGTAATCTGAACTGCACCTCCTTACACCAGTTCTAAATTTGGATCTGTGCCCATATCCTTTTGTGTAAAATGGTCATCATAATCCTCACCCTGTAGAACTATTTCAAAACTAGTTATTGCTTGTAAAGTGCTTTAAAATGACAAGTGCTGAGTATGCAAGTCTTTAAACTATTAGATGCTAGACAGACAGGAGACTAACCTTAATATTTTAGAATTATGTTTCTAATGATTATACAATGCCCAGAGCTCTGACTGGATTCTTTTTATAAATTGATATTGCATGTCCTAATCCCCAGGAATTTCAGTGGCAGGAACCTAGTTCCCAATCCTGCTGTTGACTGTGTATGGGTGTATCGTTGCATCCATCCGTTGTGGGAATAGGTCCTAGTGAGTAACCCTATTAGATTGCTTCCTAACTCACATCAATTTATAGTATAAATAAATTGAGGGTAATTAACCACTGGAACAACCTTACCAAAAGATGTGGTGGATTCTTCATTGCTTGAAATCTTTATATCAACACCAGATATACCTCAACAAGGTATACTTTAACTTAACCAGAAGTTATGATCTTAATGCAGGGATGGCATGTTGTAATTCTGGGGCCTCCATTATTCAAGTTGTCGGGTTAGATGATCATATAGGTCAATGAAATATATTAATTTATTCTTGCAAAAGGATAGGTGCCACAGAGGGCAGAAATCAAAATAAATTGAGGCTAAGCAGCTGCAACTTTATCAAATTTAAGACAAACAAACAAAAAAAAGCAGCATATCCTATTAATGGTTAAATGAATGATGGGGAATGATCATGATCCTTGCCACAGTGAGACCTAAATATAAAATGCAGGGAAAGGGAAGACTTTTTAGAAGGCGAGGGGAGGAAGGAGATTGAAGCAGCTGGTTCATTCTTAAGCCATCCTGACACTTTCTCTAAAAGTGCTGATCTTACAAACTTATCTGCACTGTACCCCACTGTCTCCTCCATTCTCCTCCATCTATCCAATCCCCTGATCTGCCTTTTTCTTGATCACCTGAATCCACCCTTCATTGTGACGCTTTGTCCCTCTGTTGACCTTCACTCAGTTCTTTCACTTTCACACATGGAGAAGGTACTACCGGGATCAATATTAGGCATAGGAATCTTTATTCCTTCTCTCTGTTGTCCCACAGGAGGTGGGAGCCAGGTCATATGCAGGGAAAGTGAAGGCAGAGAGGTTGCAGTTCTGGAAAAGTGCTCCCTCTGCCCACCCAAGCAAGTATCAGAGAAGGGAATCAGCAAAAATAGCTCAGTGTTAATGCTCTTCTTACAGTGTTTATATTGCAGTAGTGCCTCGTGGCTCCAACTAGGATATTAGGTCCTGATTTGTGCTAAACCCTGTACATACAACCAGTAAGAGAGAGAACCTACTCTGAAAGTCTAATGGGTTAAACAGACAAGGCACACAGGATTGTTATCCCCATCATTTTGCAGGGGCATAGAGACAGTGAGTGATTTGGCCAAGGTCAAGACTCTGTGGCAGATCCCAGATATTCTAAATCCCAACACAGTGCTTTTACCAGCATCCATCCTTCCTCTTCAGGACAACAAATTGGGGACAGCAGCAGAAGAGGAATGGAAGCAGCTGCTTCCTAGGCAACCAGGTTGCATTTGCCAACACAAAATTCCTATCTGACAGCAACACAGGCTCTTTTGGAGGACCCATACACGAGTGATAATTATTAATAGCAAGCCATTATGTAGCTGCATCTGGTAGGCTTGATTTGAGGTGTATTTGTATTTAGCCTTAGTTTCCTTATTCCTTAACATGATAAGATTTGTCTCTGTTGCAGTAGTTTTTTTCCCTCCTAAGAAACTACTGTTAATATTCTTTGCCATGCGAAATAAATGAAAACTAAATAGATAGCACATCCCTCAACAACATTACTATTATAACTATATCTAATATGGTATTTTTTGTATTAGTCAATAGGAGGGGAAGAGAATCAGAGCCTCCACTAACTTCATTATACTTTCCAGGCTTTGTTTTACATGTGAATTGTGTATTCCACATGAGATATGTGGAATTATATTAATTAAATTGATCCCAGATTTTGGTTTTGACTAGAGATGACAGTTACCTGCAAACAGGGAAGCTGCATGCTGTCTTATGTGAGCTTCAGGATTAAACCAGAGGTCTGTGGAATCTTACTTTAGATATGTATACTGCGTCTGTGTGATAAATTCCAGAAGCTTCTAATCAGTTAGGACACACTACTGCAATGTAACCAACAACCTGGGGTAGACCCCTTGGCCAACTCCTAGGCATCAGCCAGGAGTGATGGAAGCTCCCTAAAAATGGGGGAGGTCACTGGCGCCCGAACCATGGCCCCTTTCTCTCACACCACCGCTCTTCCCCAAGGCTCCATCTCACACTGCCTCTTTCCCCCAAGACCCTGCCCCTGCCTGCTCCTTCCCTCTCCTCACCCGGTCACTCACGCTTATGGCCTGTAAACAGTGGGAGGACCATGTCCCCCCTAATTCCTCCCTGTTCCAGCATCCCTGCATCAGATCATTTCTGAATCCTCTAACCTTTCCCCATGCCTGGGGGATAGAGAGTACCAAAGGAGACTTCTGTAAAGACTGTAAGTCTGTAAAGACTTTAGACCTACACGCCTCCTTACAGGGACATGGTCCACTAATTACAATTTCAGGTGTCATTTACTTCTGGCAGATGGGCCTTATAGCCTTTAGTTGCACTGGACAATAGCCACAAGTTGAAACTAACCAAACTTTCCTATAATATCTCTTAATTAGACTTCTAAATGCTGCTCTTCATGATCACAACTGTGCCTCCACAATGCTGCGAGTCAGGCAAAAAAACCCCACCTGACCTCTGCTAATTTGACCCAATGAGAGAAATTATTGCCTGGTCCTGGAAAACAGGGCAGACTCTCAGCATCCTGGAAGCAACACTTTCAGTATCTACGCTTTAGGGAGGGAAGGTGGAACAGCTGAAGAAGCAAGGAGTTTAAATTAGCTTTCATCCCCACCCCCCAAACAAGAGTATTTTGGGGGGATGCTCTCCCCACTCCACTTCCCTTCCAGGGACAGTGCATTCTCCTTGTGGTCTGACCAAGGGTCTCTGCATAGGGTAGGCATTGCTGAGGTGTAGAATATATGTAACTGTATGCATTTTATATTTGAGAAATGAGGCAAAATATTGGCAACAGAGTTAGCAATTGGACATCTCACAATACATCATTGCCTTGAATAGTATGATTGCCTTTTGTCATGGCTTTACAGGGTCTGTGCTATACTTCGCTTTTAAACAGTCTCCTGGGAGTAAAGTCTTTAGTATGCCTGTCCCAAAGTTTCCCCCTTTTTTCCCACCAGGACAGGCTACATGGTGTGGCAAGCCCGCCTCCCCCCCCGCCCCCCCCGGGCACCCCAGACTCAAGTCCTTTGAGCAGTTCTCCCTGGCTGGGTTTGGCTTCTCGCCGGTTAGGGAGGGTTAACTCCCTCCTGGGAGGGACTCTTTCCTGCTTCCCTGCCTGCTGGCAGCCTCTCTGTATCTGCCTCTCACTCTCCTTCAATGGCTTTGATGACTCTGAGACTGAGCCTTCATGCTCTAGCATCCCTGTTTCTCACTGTGACTCTGCAGTGAGTCCAACTTTATCTTATTAGGGAGTAATGCAAAAAGGAGAGTATTTGCAGCAAGGACCCTTTTCAAAATAAGGTAGCATTTCTTAGTCAACTGGAATGCAACACGATCTGTGCCCATATCCCCGCTATTCAACATTGGTGAGGCCTCATCTGGAGTACTGTGTCCAGTTTTGGGGTCCACACTACAAGAAGGATGTGGAAAAATTGGAAAGAGTCCAGAGGAAGGCAACAAAAATTATTAGGGGGCTGGAGCACATGACATATGAGGAGAGGCTGAGGGAACTGGGATTGTTTAGTCTACAGAAGAGAAGACTGAGGGGAGATTTAATAGCTGTTTTCAACTACCTGAAAGGGGGTTCCAAAGAGGATGGAGCTAGACTGTCCTCAGTGGTACCAGATGACAGAACAAGGAGTAATGGTGTCAATTTGCAGTGGGGGAGGTTTAGGTTGATATTAGGAAAAACACAGGAGAGGCTGGTTGGCCTTGCAACCATCTCAATAGAGCATGGGCTGGCCCAGACTGTGGACCTTCAGGAACCAGTTCAAATCTTTGCAACCAAGAAGGCACGGAAAGCACCACTTTGTTTATTCAAACAGATAAAAATGCCAGTGTTTACTATGCAGAAAAGAAAAGTTACATTTGCTGCTCAGGTGTTTGAAAGTTAAATGTTACTTAAAATTTTTGAACAAGGCATTTTAAGTAGTTAGTTCTGCTTTATTGGGGTAGGTGGCAGAGCAGTACCATGAGAGGAGTAGAACAGGAAAGAGGCAGAATTGAGACCTTTCAAAGTTTTGGCCCAAGTGCAGAGGAATGGGGGCGTCATTTGATCTCCTTGCCTCAGGTGCCAAAATGTTTTGGGCCGGCCCTGCAATATAACATGGTCTCGTCTGCCAGGCTTAAATTCTAAACACTAAATTACAATAGAATAAAAAGACAAATAACTCTGTACATCATCTAGTAAAATAAAATCATGAAAGACCATCTTACTTTCTTTTTTGTATGGATGTAATCAAGCAGCTATCTCAATACTGTCATTCTGAGTCTAATTATTTGCAGGTGCAAAGTTGTGTGTGAAAATCTGGTGGCTAGTTTGAGGCCCTTTCAACATCTATTCTGGATGAATTTTGTGCTGTGCTTGACTAAATTATGGTGCATTTTAAATTTTTCTTTCAGTACATAATTTGTGTAGAAACGTTAACATACCAATATGTCACTCTATATGAATTCTTATGACTGAGATTATTTGTTTTTAAGGCAAAATTTTACATGAAATTAAAAACCAAAACCCCTAAATTAAAATAAGTGTTGTAGTTGTGTTGGTCTCAGGATGTTAAAAAGGTAAGATGGGTGAGTTCACATCTTTTATTGGGCCAACTTCTGTTGGTGAGAGAGACAAGCTCTTCTTTCTGTATTCTAGTGAGGCTATTCCTTCTCCACCACTGCCTAGGCTTTGGGAGGACATTGGGCAAACGTTTTGACCCGAGGGCCACATTGGGGCTACAAAATTGTATGGAGGTCTGGGTAGGGAAGGCTGGGCCTCCCCAAACAGCCTGGCTCCACCCCCATCTGACCCCCACCCACTTCCTGCCCCTTGACTGCCCCCCCAGAACCTCCGCCCCATTCAACCGCCCCCTGATCCCTGTCTCCTGCTGATTGCCCCCTGGGACTCCCTGCCCCTTATCCAACCCCCTTGCCCCATGCTGCTCAGAGCAGGATGTCTGGCTCTGTGTGACCCACCGGAGCTAGACACGCTGCCCTGCACAAGCGCGCAACGCTGCCGGAGCCAGCCACACTGCTGCAGTGCTGCCTGAATGGCGTGCTGAGACTGTGTGGGAGGAGGGACATCACGAGAAGGGCCGTGGAGAACCTCCCCAGCCGGGAGCTCAGGGGCTGGACAGGGCAGTCCCGTGGCCTGCGAGTCATAGTTTGCCCACCTCTGCTGTACAGTGATACAAACTAATAATTAATAAAAAGCGAGTATCAAAGGTTGTACCTCCCCTGAAGTGCCCCCTTTTGGTCACATGTGGCTCTGCTGAAGCCTACCTCAGTTTCCCCTTAAGTCCCTTTTAAGAGACTACTCAGTCCAGATATTTTTAAAAATTGCCCTTCTTGGGTCATATTTATTAAGTCCTGCATGACATCTTTCAAAATAGAACTCAGACTTGCATAGTCTTCATCCCATTTTTGCTGGGCTCAATTCCTCTGACCTGAGGATCTGTCCTGTCTTTAAAATTCACTTCTTCTGGCTCCATTCCCAAGCTGGGTACAGCCCCTTCTCCATGAGGGTCTGTCTTCCTGTTTTCCCAGCACTTTTCCCCCAGACTTCTCCACAGGCTTTTCTTGCTGCTGAGCCAGGGCCCTTCTCCGGAGCCTTCTTATTCCTTGCAGTGTCAGCAGGCACCTGCCAGCAATCACCAGCAGCTGTCTCCCTGTTTATAAAGTGCAGATGCCTTTCTTTATGCCCAGTTGGGCAGCAGATTATTGCCCCCCCACCCTCAAGTGGGAGGTCCACTCCTTCCGAAAAAGACCAGTCATGCTGTGACAGGGAGTTTATATGATGGGAGCCATACCTCAGTTTATTACAGTTGTCTAGTTTTTGTCATACAACATACATAAACTTCTCCTGTCTAGTGGAACCCTTATCTTTTCATACAAGTATTGCAAATTTTAATCTCTGCTCTTCTTTCAGTGGGTGGTAACTACTAGCCTAGCAGTTCTTAAAAAGACAAAATGAATGTAATCTTATGGTGTAAACTGCTTTTACGGGAAGCCCAGCAGAATCCTAGATTCATCAGTGAGAGCTGATTGTTCATGCAGAGTCATTTTAAATCATCTTCCTAATCCTGTTCCAGTAATTTCTAACCAGGCAGGCCCAGCAGATGTTCTCTACATCCCACAGTTTTGCACAGCTTCTCCAGCTTCCTTTCCAGTTTAAAAAGAAATTGAGACTAGTTGGAGTTAGTTACCAGTGGAAGATAATGGTTTTAACACTTTCTGAAAAGTGTACGATGATCTTTCTCCAACTTGATCACAGTGCCCTTTCCATTGACTTATTTTTTAATAGTGTGCTGCTAATAAAATGAGTTATATTTTTCCTTTCTTTCTGGATACACTTAAAAAAACCTTTTCTATAAGAGTTGTATATGTTAAAATCAATGCTTATCATCCTTGTAAATCCATCTATTTGAATACTGAAAGGACAGCTTAAAAAGGAATGACTGAATCTTTTGATATAGGTATAAAGTACAACGTTTTTATTTAATCTTTAGCCTTCTACAAGTCTTCATTACATACTTTCAGGAGAAACAATAATAAAAATAATCTAACTGACCTAGATGCCTAATCCTAAAAATATAAATGCCTGTCTGTTAGACTAACAGATAAAAACGATGCTAGCTGATATAAATCTGTCCACAAGGTCATAAATATTTACTCTGTCACAAACGGCATGTTTACTGAAATGTTTTTTTTTATTACTACTGTCTAAATAAAAATGATGTGGAAATTGAACTGCTACTTAGAAGAGTTGAGCAATATTATTATTATTATTTATTATTTATATCTGAGCAATCACACACACACCATGATGTTGAAAATCCAGGAATGCGTCACAGCTACTATCTTATTTTCTAATTTGTTTGTAACGAATGCTTTTGATAAATAAATCCAAGGATTATTTCAAGACTTCTTAATATATATTATGGTGCTTCTGCACATACATGTTGAAAGGTGAACCCTACTTTTAAATATTAGTTTGTGTGTGAAGTATCCACTTACGGTAGGACATATTACTTGCCTCGGTGTTGGAGAGCAATAAATATGCTCACAACTTTTTTAAAAAGTAAGTGAATCTTTAATAATTTCCAAAAATCTTCAGTTTTCTGTGCCAGCCATACCCACCAAGAGCTTGGTGCTGCTCAAGTTGAAATCAATGGGAATTTAATGTTGACTTCAACAGGAACTGAATCAAACCTGTAGTCCGGGATGGGCAAACTATGGCCCACGGTCCACATCCGGCCTGCAGGACCTTCCTGCCCGGCCCCGAGATCCTGGCCAGAGATGCTCCTCCGGCCCCTCCCCCATCTTCCCCACTCCCCCGGAGCCTCAGCACACAGCGCCATCAGCATTCTGGCCCGCTGCTTCTGGGCAGCGCTGCAGTGGTGTGGTTGGCTCTGGTGGAGCCTGAGCTCCTATCACTCTGAGTGGCCTGGTAAGGGGGCAGGGCACTGTGATCTAGCTCTGGTGGGCAGCTCAGTTGCCAGACACACTGCTCTGAGCAGCATGGAGCAAGGGTAACAGGGCATTGGATAAGGGGCAGGGGATCCCAGATGGCGGTGAGCAGGGGACAGGGAGCAGAGGGTGGTTGGATGGGGCAGAAGTTCTGTGGGGGGCAATCGGGACATGGAATGGAGGGGTTGGTTAGGCATGTGAGTCCCGGGGGTATGTCAGGTGGTGGGGGTGTGGATAGGGGTTGGGGTAGTCAGGAGACAGGGAGCAGAGGGGTTGCGTGGGGGGAGGGCTCCTGGGGGTCAGTTAGGGTGGGGGGTCTTGGGAGGGGGTGGTCAGGGGACAAGGAGGAGGGGGGGCTTAGATAGGGGATGGGGTCTGGGGGGTGGTTAGGAATGGGGGGGTCTCTGGAGGGGATGGTCAGGGCACAAGGAGCAGGGGGGGGTGGATTAGTTGGGGGTTCTGAGGGAGGCAGTCAGGGTGGGAAGTGGGTGGGAGTCAGAGAGGGGGCAGGGCCAGGCTGTTTGGGGAGGCACAGCCTTCCCTACCTGGCCCTCCATACAATTTTGTAACCCCAATGTGGCCCTCGGGCTAAAATGTTTGCCCACGCCTGCTCTAGTATGTCGTTTTCTTAGTCTAACAAGGCATTTATATCATGCTCATCACCATAGTAACTGAATGCTTCTAAAATCTATATCATACAAATCCCAAGACAAAATTTCCATTGAAATCACTATACGTTTTGTGTGAGTGAGGACAGGGTTATCTGACCTTACAAAAAAATATAGAGAGGGCTATGAAATTAACTCTCCTCTCTCCTTCCTACTTCAATTATACCTAGAAAGTAAATTAATACTTATACAGATCTTTATATTTGTTCTCTTTTTATATTTAATTTTCCATCTTTATGAAACATTGTAGAAACCATGAAAGCATAAAAACACATAGGGAAGATTAGATTTTAAATTCATAAACATCACTTAGCCTTAGTAATTCTGTACAAAATATGAAATAAATAGTTAAATCTTTGTGTTGATAGTGCAATTGTTTTCTACTTTTTAAATATTATTTTAACTGCATTGTGTCACAAAAATGATCTTCTCTAATACTCTTTTAAGTGGGTCCTTCCACAACTCATTAAATGTTTCTTACCCTACTTGGTACTCACATTTAAGTGGTAAGCATTGTTGACAGACCATGGTTTTATAGGCTTGCCCTTTAAATGATGTATTGACCCTTTTCAGAGCTTTGGAGTGGTTTATCTCTGAAAATTCAATAGCAATGAGCCTTGACTTTAATTGTGAACTCTATTAAATGTAAATAAAACAAGGAAGACTTTGTAGCACCTTAGAGACTAACCAGTTTATTTCATCATAAGCTTTCGTGGGCTATAGCTCACTTCATCTGATGCATAGAATGGAACAGAAGTAAGATGCATTTATACACACAGAAAGAAAGAAAGAAAAAAAAAGCTGTACATTAGCATACCAATACTAAGAGGCTGTTAAATTTAGATGGGCCATTATCAGTAGAAGAAAAAATACCTTTTGAAATGGATCTCTGTCAGTCAGGATTTAACACCTATTGAAGGTAAATTATCAAGGGAAATGCAATCAGTTAGTGTATTGAGAGAACCATTCACAAGTTCTGTTTAGCTCTTGGATTATTGTGTCCAATTTGAAAATTAATTCCAGTTCCTCAGTTTCTCGTTGGAGTCTGTTTTGGAAGTTTAATTTACCTTCAATGAATAATTTTAACAAGGAGAGTGTCTCACGGGCAATCTTTTCCTCCCATTTCCAATTAGAAATTAGATTTAAACATTGACTTGAGAAATTCTTTCTGCACATGATTGTGGATATTGTCTGTGTATGTATTTCTGATCTTCTCTTCTTGATACTCCTTGATCTTTCTGTTTAAAAACAGCCATTTTTACTCTGAAGATGTACTTTGTTTTCTTGGTGATTTTTGAAATTGCATTTTCCTCACAACTCACCTCAACTTCACTAAATGTCTACACTACAAAGTTAAGTCGACTTTATGTAAGTCCCATGGAGCCTCCGATTTAAACAAGTTGATCTTTTGTGTCCACACTATGCTAATTGTGTTGTCGGAGTGCATCCTCACTAGCAAGGCTTGCATCGATGCATGGAGCACTGAATTGTGGGTAGCTTTCCCACAGTGCATGTAGCCAAATGGAATTTTGGGTTGGGCTTGCAATGCCTTATGGGACCAAAACATTGGCGTGGGTGGTTATGGGAACATGGCATTAGCTTCCTATGATGCACTTACCTATCTTCCTCCCTGAAATCAACAGAAAACAAGCCAAGCCTTTTTTTCAAAAGCGCAGGTTACCTACAGTGAACCCCATAGCACGATAAGCATTGGCCCCGGTCAGCTGTACACTGTTGTGAGCATTACAAACAGCTCACACCTTATCTTGCAATGTTTACACAGCCGATACAGGAGTCCCAGCGTGGAATAATGTGATGCCATACACGGAGCCCTGCTGGAAGACACAGAGTGGAACAATTCACAGTTGCTGGAGACAGTCTCGCATCACCTTGACACTGTTGAGCACTGTTTCTGGGCCCGAGAAACAAGAACTGACTGGTGAGACCGCATCATTATGCAGCTATGGGATGACGAGCATGGCTTCAGAACTTTTGAAAGAGTAAGGCTACTTTCCAGGAACTGTGTGAAGAGCTTTCCCCAGCCCGGAATCACAGCAATACTAAAATGAGAGCTTCTCTGACAGTGGAGAAGTGAGTGACAATAGCTCTGTGGAACCTTGCAACGCCAGACTGCTATTGGTCCGTTGGGCATCAATTTGGAGTGGGTAAATCTACCTTGGGATCTGTTGTGATCCAAGTTTTCAGGGCTATTAACAGACTTCTGCTAAGAAGGTTAGTGACTCTGGGCAATGTGCAGGACATAGTGGATGGTTTCGCCGCAATGGAGTTCCCTAACTGTGGTGGGGCGATAAATGGAACTCGTATCCCTATCTTGGCAACAGACCATCTTGCCAAAGAGTACATAAATCGAAAGGGATACATTTCCAATGGTGTCGCAAGTGCTAATTGATCACAGAGGCTGTTTCACTGACATCAACGGGGGATGGTCAGGAAAGATGCATGATGCATGCATCTTTAGGATCACAGGTCTGTTCAGAAATCTGCAAGCAGGAACTGTCTTTCTAGACTGCAAAATAACCATTGGTGATGTTGAAATACCAGTTGTGATCCTGGGAAACCCTGCTTACCCCTAGCTCCCATGGCTCATGAAGTGTACTCTGGCAGCCTGGATAGCAGTAAGAACCATTTCAACCATAGATTGAGCAAGTGCAGAATGGTGATGGAATGTGCCTTTGGATTTTTAAAAGGTTGCCGGCACTGTTTGCTTACTAGGTTAGACCACAGTGAAAGCAATATCCCCATTGTTACTGCTGTCTGCACCATAATATTTGTGAACCAAAAGGAGAAATGTTTCCGCTGGAGTGGGAGGTTGAGGCAGATTGCCTGGCAGCCAATTATGAGCAGCCAAACACCAGGACAATAAGAAGAGCACATCCGTGAGGCTTTGAAAACCAGTTTCAATAATGAGCCAGAGTAATGTGACACTTATCTGTGTTGTTCCTTACCATACTGTCCTCTCCTTTGCATTTTATCCCCTGTAAACTCCACCCCACCAACTGCCATGTGTTGAATGAATAAAGAGCCTTTTTTCCTCAAACCATTAAATTTTATTATGCACACAAACACACAGAGACTGCAAAGAAAAGTAAGATAACTTGGGGCAAAGGGCTGATAACACTGGGGGGGGGGGAGGAGAACTAAGGAAAACTTGCTTACAGATGCACTGCAACAGCAATCAAAGGTGTGGGAATGGGTGCCTTTTGCTCCTTGTAGCCTCCTGTCGTGTTGAGTGCAAGAAATTCCCTCCCATATGACGTTTGGGGGAGGAGGATGTAGAATTGGGTGATGATGGCAGCAGGTTCAGCATAGGCTGCAGAGGGACTCTAGTATCCAACTGCCTTTCTTGAACCTCAACCAGACACCTCAACATGTCTGATTGCTCCTTCGTAATCCGCAGCCTCTCTTCTTGCGTGGCACATTCTAGTTCCCTGAATGCTCTCCTGTCCTCTCTGTCCATGTCCAGGTTCTCGGACAGTGCAATCTTCCATGTTCTGAGCTCTGTCTTGTCACTCTGAGGCATATTAGCTTATCCTCCCGAGACTTCTTTTTCCACCTTCTCATCTGGGAAAGTCTCTGTCCCGGTGTGGAGGATGCGCCAACGGACAAGGTTTCAGCTGTGAGGAATGCAGATTACAAGGGTACCATTGACGGTGCATACATTATTTCTGGTGCAAGGTTAATATTTTTAAAATAAAAAAAACACCCACAATACACTTCACTGCAAACTACCATATAATCACAACCATTGGCTATTGCAAGAGTCAGTTTGCTGCTCCAGCCATGGTGAGTGAGGCCATGAGGTATGGGCAAGAGGTTTTGTGCTACTGCTTTTGTGAAACTGCAATGCTGTGTGCTACAATGATGCCAACAGAGTTAATACTGGAGTGACACGGGAAAGTGTCCTACTGTGGTGGATGAAATAAGGCCGCCCATCCCAGAAACCTTCTGCAGAGGATTGCAGAGTACCTTCAGGAGAGCTTCCTAGAGATCTCACTGGAGGATTCCAGGGCCATCCCTGGTGCACATAACAGCCTTTTTCGGAGATCACCCTCTGCGTAGCTGGAGTGACCACCGATAACCCACTGCACCTAATTTTTTGTTCAGATTAAACATAAAAAATAACAGCATGTAACCCTTACAGTCTGATTGGAAAGGTGTATCCTTCCCTGGCATCACACTCCACCGACAATTGATCCTATGAAGGGATAGGCTCCAGGGTTAAAAACAGTTCTTGGCTGTAGGGAAGAGTGGATCCTCCGCTTGCCTGTATCACATTCTTCTCCTCCTTATCGGTGTCAACAATGTTATCCTCATTGTTGCCCGAGGTCACCTGGGAGGTATCCATGGAGCGTTTTGGGGTAGTGGTGGGGTCACTGCCGAGAATCGCATACAGCTCCTCGTAAAAACTGCATGTCTGTGGGACAGAACCAGAATGACTGTTCACCTTCCTTGTCTTCTGGTATGCTTGACAAAGCTCCTTAATTATCATGCAGCACCGCTCTATGTGCCTGGAATAGCCCTTCTCCCCCATGGCCCGTGCCATCTTGGCATAGATGTTCACATTTCTTCTGCTGGATCAGAGTTCTGCCTGCATAGACTCTTCTCCCCACACAGCAATAAGAGCCACCAACTCCTGGGTACTCCATGATGGAGCATGTTTGTGGCCTTGAGTCTCCACGATCGGTTACGTTGGTGAGCTCTCCATGCTGATCAAACAGGAAATGAAAATTCAAAAGTTTCTGTGGTTTTAACAGGGAAGAGGCTGTTTCCTATGTATCTGGCTGATGTGCAGTGGGAGTTGAAAGCGCTCTCCAGAGCGGTCACAACGGAGCACTCTGGGACATCTCCTGGAGGCCAATTCATTCAAATTACACAACGCAGTGTCTACACTATCCCCATGTTGACCTGTGATTGTCCAATCAAGTGCTATGCCTCTTGTGCAAGTGAACTACAGAAGTCGACTTTACAGGACATGTATGTCGGTGGAAGGGATCGGTAGTGTAGACACAAACATTATTAGATTGACTTAATGTGGCTTACATCAACCTTAGTTTGTAGTGTAGACCAAGCCTAAGAGTTTGGGTTGGCAAGGAATGCAGCACTGGATCCTTAGCGCGGCATCTTCACAGTATAGTTTTGAAAATACAGAAATTACTGTTCTTTTTTTCTTGTCCTACTAAAAATCCCATCTCTGCCTGTACCTATTGCTCCACTTGGTATTCTGATGTTATTAAGAACACCCCTAAGATTCTGCTTGCTGTGAAGCACGTTCTGGGCCAAGTCCTGCTCATATGAGAAGTGCCCTCAAAGTTAATGGCTCTTCTGTCTTCATAATAAAGCCCTATTCATACAAGAAGTCTCTCCACTAAAATTTTAAATAATTCAGTCCTTACAGCAAAAACTATATATAGAGAGAAATGTTTATTGAAATGGGGTTTGGTTTTTTAGGTTTTTTTTTTTTGTTCTGTCAGAATAGTGAAGGAATAAACTAGATTTCCTGTCCCTTGTGTATTATATGTGTAGAGGAGCTTTGAAGGTTTGTTTGATAGTACTTGGTCTGAAAATTGTTTTCAACTGTCACGCCTACCCACAGGAGAGGTCTTTCTAAAGTAGCATTTGAGAAAAATGAAAGAAATTGACCTAAGGTAAAAAATCATAATAAAAAAAAAATGCAAAGAATGAACTACAAAGATACCATCTTTAAGTCAGCCTATTGTACACAAGTATTGCAGCTGCTAAAAGAATTATTTTATGATGTTTTCTATTTGGATGCTTTAGAACACTGAGTTATCATAAGTATCATGAAAGCTGCTATACCAATACCATGGCAAAAATTAAGAATATAGGTTAAACTTTAGCTTTGCATTTTATGGCTTTCATCAGTTGAATCTGAATCCTTAGCAGTGGTGTAATGTTTTGGGTTGTATCAGAATTCATAATATTCTGTTGTATGTTATGACTGTGTTTTACTTAGCAGCATTTTTAAAACCACTTTTTTGGCCCTTAAAATTCCAGTACTACTTTACTGTTGTCTTTGGCCATGAAGGGCAGAAGCCATTGGAGCTCCGTTGCGAGGAAGAAAGTGATGGAGATGAATGGGTAGAAGCTATCCACCAAGCTAGGTATGAAACTGGCCTCTTAATTCTAAACTCCACTTTTTATTCTTAAAAGGATGGTAGAGATTTTCAATCTAAATACTTTCTTTTTATAAAGAGTGTAATTTATTTTAGGCAAATGTATACTTGCATTCCCCAGCTGAGTTTCACTGGATAGAATGTTACAGATTCAAATTGTTAAAGGCACATGTGTTCTGTCTCACAAACAATCAGTCTTCTGGACAAAATTAGTTTCAGAGAACATATTTTCTTAGGGCATTAATTCATTTTAAATGTAAGAGATGCTTGGTCAGTAACTTGCAAGTCAGAAATAAGTGTTCTTTAGCTATAGAAATGAGATAGTGAGAGACTCACAAAATGAATTCAGATACAAGGGTACAAAAATGAGGAGACTGAACTATATTTATATAATAAATACATTTCAACAAATAAAATGCCAGTCACAAAATTTAAATCTGAACACCTTCCAGCATGCAACAAAATGAAAGGTGTGTAGACCGTCACTTGACTGCATTATGATTTTCTACCATTCAGTACCCCTTTCCTCAGAAAGGGCTGGATGAGGAAGGTCAGGCTTACAGCATAATGCAAAAGTAAGCCAACTCAGGTTTTGGGAACTGAGCTGCAGAAATGATGGCCCTTTGCTAAAATGTATTTCCTCCAAGCCCCTCCCTCATTTCAGCAATCACCCTTAATCTGAACTGCTATGGTAATGCACTGGGAGGGCAGCAGTCCCTGCGTCGCTCAGGATCCCAGCTACGTAAATACATAAATGGAAATGGTTTTGTCTTGCACTAAAAAATGAGCACAAGTTTTTAAATTATAATTATTTGTTGATGTTGTAGAGGGTCCTGGCTCCACTCCAGCCAGTCCTTTTAATTGTGATGTGAGAAAGAAAGGTTACTATCCCAGCCCCTCTTTTCCCCTCACCTTCCACTTGTTGAGGGTATGTGGTTCAGGGGTCCTCTTGATCCCTGAGGAGGAACCTAAAGAAATTAAATCAGGGTCTGAGAAGCAGCAACCCAAAGATTGCAAGAGAAACCATTCTTGCAGGGGAAGGAGACGGTGCACCAGAGCCATTGCACCCTATGCAAGGTAACACCAAAGAGAAAAGGGAGAGTTGTTCTTAGAAGGAGTATTTGTTCTGCAGCAACTCAGCACAGCAGTGCTCTGAGTCAGAGGAACTGATCTGAGCAGAAATGACGGAACTCCTACATATGAGAGAGAACAGACAGTATAGACCTGTGTGGGGTTAAAAAAGGCAGGTTTCCCCCACAGATCTACAATATAAGGATCAGAAAACCAATATAATGGGTAGCGATTAGGCTGAGACTGCCAAACTAGTTTTCTTTTGTATTTTAAATCAGGATTTGAACTCTGGCCTCCAAATGTGGCCTAAATCACAGGTTTTCACTATCAATAGGTTTTA
Source organism: Sternotherus odoratus (assembly GCA_032164245.1). Classification (NCBI taxonomy): domain Eukaryota; kingdom Metazoa; phylum Chordata; order Testudines; family Kinosternidae; genus Sternotherus; species Sternotherus odoratus. The sequence continues at coordinate 66,169,041 of JAVMKO010000007.1, read as the reverse complement.
CATGGATCCCATAAAGACAATGTTGCCCCATCCTATCTTGATCTCTAGCCTGTCCTTCCATCTACATTACATTTATCAGGTATCTTATCAAATCTCTATTTGCTGGAGAACTTTTCAGGGATTCAGTAATGTTATTCAGCTCTGTCATTCTATATCATATTAAAAAAGTATAAAATTGCTGCTCTTAAAATGTAAAGCTGCTTTTCCAGGAAAGTTACACATTCACTTTTCTTGTATAGGTGTCCAAGCCAGAAGAGTAAAGCTAGATAAGATGCCTGCGGCTTGTTGTGTAAATTGTTAGACTCCATGTTACTTGACAGTTCAATACTTTGACATCACTAGTTTTTTAATAAGACGAGGAAGACTTTGTAGCACCTTAGAGACTAACCAGTTTATTTCAGCATAAGCTTTTGTGGGCTATAGCTCACTTCATGGGAAGCACAGAATGGAACAGAAGTAAGATGCATTTATAAACACAGAAAGCAAAAAAAAAAAGTTGTACATTAGCATACCAATACTAAGAGGCTGTTTAATATGGATGGGCCATTATCAGCAGGAGAAAAAAATACCTTTTGAAATGGATTTCTGTGTCTGGCAGTAGATAGCACCTATTGAAGGTAAATTAACTAGGGAAATGCAATCAATTAGTTTAATAAGAGAACCATTCGCAAGTTCTGTTTAGCCCTTGGTTTATTGTGTCCAATTTGAAAATTAATTCCAGTTCCTCAGTTTCTCGTTGGAATCTGTTTTGGAAGTTTTTCAGTTTCAAAACTGACTTGATGGTGTTAAACAGCCTCTTAGAATAGGTATGCTAATGTACAACTTTTTTTTGCTTTCTGTGTTATAAATGCATCTTACTTCTATTCCATACTATGCATCCGATGAAGTGGGCTATAGCCCACAAAAGCGTATGCTGAAATAAACTGGTTAGTCTCTAAGGTGCTACAAAGTCTTCCTCGTCTTATTTACGGATACAGACTAAAACAGCTGCTAATCTTAAACCTGTCTTTTTAATGAGGATTTTTTGATATATTGTTAATTAATGACACACCAGCACAGTATTGTAACTGACTCCCGCCCTCCATCCCCAGGTGTCACTGTGAGCCCTGTGGTACACCAGTCCTAAGTGCTGGGTATATCATACGCTCAGAGGCAAGCTCTATAGGTGTTCCAAGGTTTAGACCCTTCAAACTCTAGACCCCCATAACACTGAATCTGATGAGTAATAAAAGATGTGTTACTACAGTTGCCTGGAATAAACATTACACTATTCCTATGTCTGATGGCTCTAAGTCACATAAAAAAAGTTGATAAACACAAGTTCCAGTTCAGCCCTAGGGATGGTTCGGTTCTGGAGTGTGAACGGGGGGCTCCTCTAGTTTAGTGCAAGGATATTCGCTCAAGGCCATCCCTTTACAATCACACACTGGCCTGAAAATCCCTTGGACACAGTCCTCTCCTTTTATGTAGCACCTGTTGTCTCATTCAGGCCCATTGCCCCACTGTTTGCAGGGCACTGTTGAATGTCCACTAGTTATAGCTACCACTAGCCCCATTGCTAACTACCAGTAGCTTCCCATCCAAATTCTCAACCCTTCAGTCCCAGTTCCTAAACTGCCTGGCCTCCTGCTTCAACACGTTGACATCACTTTTTTTTTAATGAGGATTTTTGGATAGATAGGTTGTTAATTAATGGCACACAGGGCCGGCGACAGGAATTTTGGGGCCCTGTACGGCAGACCGTACGGGGCCCCCCCGGTCTCCCGCCGCCCGCGGGGCCCCCCCCTGCCAGTCTCCCGCCACCCGCGGGGCCCCCCCCTGCCAGTCTCCCGCCGCCCGCGGCCCCCCCCCCCGCCAGTCTCCCGCCGCCCGCGGGGCCCCCCCCTGCCAGTCTCCCGCCGCCCCCGGCCCCCCTGCCCCCGGCCGATCTCCCGCCGCCCGAGGGCCCCCCCTCCGCCGGTCTCCTACCTCCCGCGGGCCCCCCCCGGCTGATCTCCTGCGCCCCCCCCCCCGGCCGATCTCCCGCCACCCGAGGCCCCCCCCCGCCAGTCTCCTACTTCCCGCGCGCGCCCCCCCCCCGGCTGGTCTCCCGCGGCCCCCCCCCCCGGCCGGTCTCCTACCTCCCGCGGTCCCCCCCCGGCTGATCTCCAGCACCCCCCCCGGTTGGTCTCCTACCTCCCGCGGCCCCCCCGGCCGGTCTCCCGCGGCCCCCCCCGGCCGGTCTCCTGCCTCCCGCCCCCCCCCCCCGCCGGTCTCCTGCCTCCCGCGGCCCCCCCCAGCCGATCTCCAGCGCCCCCCCCTCACCGGTCTCCCGCGGCCCCCCCCCCCGGCCGGTCTCCTGCCTCCCGCCCCCCCCGCCGGTCTCCTGCCTCCCGTGCCCCCCCCCCGGCCGATCTCCAGCGCCCCCCCGGCCAGTCTCCTGCCTCCCGCGCCCCCCCCCGGCCGATCTCCCGCGGCCCCACCCGCCGATCTCCTGCCTCCCGCGGCCCCTCCCCCCGGCCGATCTCCCGCGGCCCCCCCCGCCAGTCTCCTGCCTCCCGCACCCCCCCGCCGATCTCCTGCCTCCCGCGCCCCCCCGCCGATCTCCTGCCTTCCGCGCCCCCCCGCCGATCTCCTGCCTCGTGTCCCCCCGCCGATCTCCTGCCTCCCGCAGGCCCCCCCCGCCCTGCTGATCTCCCGCGGCCCCCCCCCAGCCGGTCTCCTGCCTCCCGCGCCCCCCCGCCGATCTCCTGCCTCCCGCGGCCCCCCCCCCGCCCCGCCGATCTCCCGCGGCCCCCCCCCCGCCGGTCTCCTACCTCCAGCGGGCCCCAACCCCGGCATGTGCTGCGGCCGTGTGGCCGGCCGGGAGAAGCAAAGGGGGGTGGGGCTGGCTGCTGGGTGCCGGGGGAGGGGGCTGGTGAGCGCACCTCGCTCACAGCCCCGGTAACAACGGTTACAGCTGTACCGGCCCCAGACTTCAGGGGGCCCCCCTGAAGTCCGGGGCCCGGTACAGCTGTAACCGTTGTACCACCCTGTCGCCGGCCCTGATGGCACAGTATAAGTATCAGATAACTTGCTCCCTCCTGCTCCTGTTTGTCTCCAGCTCTCTCCTGAGCCGGGTCCTCTCTGACCTCCGATTTTACTTATCTTTTCTGTACTACCCTGTTTCCCCGAAAGTAAGACATCCCCCGAAAATAAGACGTACTTCCAGTTTTGCCTCTCGCTGTAATATAATGTAATGTAATTTTGGGAGCAAAAATTAATATAAGACACTGTCTTATTTTCGGGGAAACACGGTAGAAGTATTATGGAACAATCTCTTGCCTGGGAGTAACGTAGTGCTTAGTAAACAGCCAGCATACCTGTAGAAATTCACCTTACTAAATAAACTTTGAAGAGCTGGCAACTCTATTACACATTGGGGATAGGAAGGAAGCAGGTAGAAATATCAAAAGATAAACCAAACATGTGAGATCATCTAAAAAAATCTTCATGATTTTTGGAGGTCTGACTTTTGCCTTTTGGGGTGGGCAATACCACAGCAGTTTGGAATCAAACCCAGCATGTTCTTCGACTAGGGATTCAGATACATTAGATTTACTTGGAGTTTCATGTTTGCACAGGGAACTTCAGAATAAATCATGAACCTCCCCCACTCCACCCCTTTTTAGTTTCTCCCTCTCTTACTAGGACTAATATTGAGCTTTAATTTACAAGGCCTTTCTTGGGGGGTGGGGGGTGAGGATTGTTCCATGGGCATAAAACTTTTCTTTCCCTGATCACTCAATGAGGGGAAAGGGAGAAAAGCCTGTTCATACTCCATTGTGGGTATGTTTTAAGAGAAACCAGATGGCTACTCACCATATCTTTAATTTTGATGGTGAAGGAAATGTTGCCTGGTTTGGGAATTGGTGCAATATTTTCTTACAACCCTAGCCAGCAAATCAGAGAAGCGTCATAAGTACACTTCAAAAGAGCAAACAATTTTCAGTCTTTTTTCACAGGCTATATAGCAAAGTCCTTTCTCCTTAATGGCAGGAGGATAGTGGAAGTCTAGACTGACATAGCTCACTGTGGGATGTACATAATTATTTATGCAAGGTACAAATTTTCTAGGCATTCCTCTAAGTATCACATTTTATAATCCAATTCTGTAATTTATATAGATTGTGACCATAGAAGCATCTGTGCTTATATAGATTGTGACCATAGAAGCAACTGTGTTGCTTTGTTCTGTCATTTCACATAAATTTGAGCTGAAGAGAAACTTAATTTTCTTTAATTCTTAATTGAACAAATTCAACAGTAAAACTTTATGAAAGGGAAAAAAATAGAAAATAGGGGCTTTTACTTATACCCATATATGTTTTTTTGGTGCCCTAAAACTATTGTTTCCATTGTTCAGATTAATCTCCTGTTTTCCCCTGACATATAACAAACACATAGGTCATTAAAAATGGGAGGAGAAAAAAGGATGAGGGCTTAATTTTCCTCTCACTTACATGAGCATTTCATTAATGTAATTCCTTCTGATTCATATACCGGTAATTGTAAGGGAGAGAGAACTGGGGTCTTAGTTATTGCTTCTAATTCAGACACTTAACTGCCACAGATGCCTTTTGAGACTTAAGAAGAAGACTGGATACTCTAGATAGAGTCTGCAGAATAAATTCTTGAAAACTGAAAAATAGGCACACTAATACAAATTATATTTAATGGCTGTATCTCATTTCAACTATTGTTCATTCCACTAATAATATATAGGATGTTTCCCGATTGATTGCTCCAGGAATACAATGTGAACATCCATATATTGTGATATTAATTATTGAAAAAAGCCAAGAGCTGTTTGGATGGATGGTTATACTATTATGATAATGATGACAATAATTAAATGATAAAAATAATAGAGGGAAATTTTAACATTTTGAATCCTTTTCATAATCCATTGAGAAAAAATTCTTGTTTTCTGATGGCTTTGGGAATGCTCTCCAATTAATTTAAATATGAGCTTTTTTCCAGGTCAACAATTTAATTTAATAGGCATATTCAGTGTTGGCACCCTCCAACACTAACTCCATTAATGACTCCATTACTTTTTATTTAATTGACAATTAATAAATACATAAAAAAGAGTAAAGTCAGAGAATATGCATATTTTAAGTTTTTCTTTTTATATCAAATCCCAAAATAAACTAAGAAAAAGTATTCATTATTAAATGATTGTTGCAAAATAAGAGAGGTTTAAACATTAGAAGACATTTAGTCAAAATAACTTAGTATTGCCCTTTCTACCCCACACCCGTTGCAGACATAAATGTGTAAGGAATTCAGTGCTCAGTATTTTGAGTGAGAGTTCATAGAAATAAATCACAATCGAGAAGAATAGCACATACTAAACATTTAGTGCTCACTCGGGCAAGATTTTGTGCAATCTGGCTATGATCCGGCAAAATGCTTAAGCAAATACTTTAAGCACCAATGCTCTCACTGACTTCAGTGTGATTATTCACATGTTGAAAGCCAAGTATATATCTAAGGATTGTTTCTACCATATGGAACCTATGTTGGCATAGCCATGTAGAGACAGCCTACAGAAGGAGGTTTCTGTCAGTGCAGGAGTAGCATGTCTCTGAATGAAGTAAGCTACATCAAGAAAAGCACTCTTCTGTTGTCATAGCTATGTCTACACTGGGGTTTTTGTAAAAGTAGCTATGTTGGTCAGAGGTTTGATTTTTTTTCCATATTCTCAGCTATGCTGATTTAACTCTTAAGTGTAGACCAAACCTACGTACTTTGTTGGATCAAGGCCAGAGTGAAAAGCACCTTGCAGAATCAAGCTATTGCACATATCTAGTACCTATTTAAGTGAGGTTGAATCACATGAAAAAAAGCAGTCACATGAAGAGCTTGTGTAGGAAGAACTGATTTGAAAACATGACACCATGAAAATTCATATTCTTTTTGTCCATGAAAATTTATATTCTTTTTATCCAGAAGATGAGTATGATACTGCCAGTAACTGTTCTGGTCATGACATATGGTCTCGCTTAGAGATACAGTCCCTTGACAGAAAATAATATGGAGCCAGAATAAACTACTAACAAAGGAGTTAAAGAAAAAACAATCATGGCATAATTTCTGGATTCATTTTTAAAAATAATTCATTCATATCTCAAACTTGTTTAAGAACAAAATATTAAAAACCAAGCCCAAATTATTTGATAACTACAATAAATATGAAAAAAATCCTCCTTCATGATAAAGGACAAGTTACCAGAGTGATAGGTACAGATGGATAAAAATAGTCCTGGAATTAATGCCAAATACTGATAAGCAGAAGATAAAAACAAAGCATTTAATGAAAAAAAAATTAATAAAGTTCCTGGGCTTGTCCTGAATATAAGGAGCTCAGATAAATGACTCTGATATTACCTCCCTCTCTGATGGGACTAACAGAAACCTGCAGTAATGACGATACATACACCTTGTGTAAAAATACAGAATGTTAAAATATAATTACACATTAGAGATTTGGCTGTTTTTTGATTAAACTATGAATTATATATTAAGCAAAAGAAACACAATATTGTAAGGTTCTTTTACTTATCACATGTTAGGTTTAGTCTATCAAAATTATGTAAGAAGATATGGAAGTCAGCATTTGGCTTATTTACTAATTAACATTTTTCTCTCTAGTTATTCAGACATTCTGATTGAGAGAGAGGTCTTAATGCAAAAGTACATTCATCTAGTTCAAATTGTAGAGACAGAAAAGATTGCAGCCAATCAGCTTAGACATCAACTTGAAGATCAAGACACGGAAATTGAAAGACTGAAATCTGAGGTATTTGCATGCAATCACATTACTAAAGTGTCAATGATTTAGTATACTTTGATTACTTTGTTACTTCTATTGCATAATGTTCCTATTCTTGCAATCTTTGTGGACCTATAATAGGTCAGTAAAGAAAATACTCAATAGTCCCATTAAAAACACTAGGTTAGAACTTTCCTTTTAAAGTGAATTACTTAGTGATTATTTAGCTTATTAAGTTGCCTTATTGGCAGGGTATTTTAAAAGACCCATCATTTTGTGATTTGGATTCTGCTATTCATATTATTTACTGTCTTAACAGAACAGTTGAAAAGCATTTGCTTGGTCCTCAACACATTTTTCTCCGGCTTAAATTTTTTGAGAGTCAGTATTGTAATCTATACCAGTGGAGTCTGTTAATATAAAATAATGCTTGATTGGTTAATGGATTTTCATAGATTCATCAATTCTAAGGTCAGAAGGGACCATTGTGATTATCTAGTTTAACCTTTTGTATAACACAGGTCATAGAATTTCCCCAAAATAATTCTTAGTGCATATCTTTTAGAAAAACATTCAATCTTCATTAAAAATTGTTAGTGATGGATAATCTATTGTGGCCAATGGTTAATTACTCTCACCATTAAAAATGTACACCTTATTTCCTGAGGCAGTAGAGTCTGGAAGAAGCACTCAGTCTCTGGAGGAGGAAGTACCTCCTCATGCTATTTATGTTTCCTCTGGCTGGTGCAGGAGCATCACTGTTTGTTTCCAGAGAGAGCTATGTCCAGGCCTCCTCACCCAGAAGGATGTTTGTAATGTTGTACAGGCGTAAGAGGACCCCAGAAGATCCTTGAAAGAGAACAAAGTGCTTCCTATTAGTTACTGTAACTGAACATTTCGAAAATCTTGAAGAAAGTATTAATGGTGGTGTTGTTTTTCTCAGATTGTAGCTCTCAATAAAACTAAGGAACGAATGCGGCCTTATCAGGGCAACCAAGATGATGAGGATCCAGATATAAAAAAAATTAAAAAGGTAAACTGTCATGTACCCTGGTTGGAGGAAGAAAATGGTGATAAACATACCTGTGCGTGTTTTACTATGCAATTAGTTTTGCTTTCATTTTGCTATACTAGTTTGATATACTCAAGTGTAAAGCTGTTAATTTCACCCAGTTTGTATCTAAACCAGTTAAGACACAACAGCTTTTAACATTTCCGTTATATGAAAGCAGAATATTTAGTTTCATATTATTTAATGGTAATCTCTACTTGCTGTGTACATGATCATTTGTGTCACAAACTAGTTACATAGATCTAATATTGTCATGACTTCAGAACATTTGGACTCAAGCAATAGGCTATTTCCTTGCTGGTGAAACAAAATGTGACTACTTTATCCACCATTTGTACAGTTCTTACAGAACATGATTTTGAAGAGTGTTGTTTGGTAGCAAAAATAGAGTTCAGTTTATACAGGAACTCCTCACTAATGTAGTTATGTTCCTGAAAAATGCGACTAAGCAAAACAATGTTAAGCAAATCCAATTTCCCCATAAGAATTAATATAAAAAGGGGGGTTAGCTTCCAGGGAATTTTTTTTCACCAGACGAAAGACATATCTATATCTATATCTATCTATCTATGTATATGGTGTCATGTGGTGGGTGTCCCCTGCTCTAGGGAAGATGGGGTAAGTGGGGTGCAGGATCACAGGGAGGGGGACACCCTGGCATTAGCCCCTCTCTTCTTTCCCTCCTTCCCACAGCAAGCAGGTGTATCGGGGAGCAGCTCCAAGGTAGAGGTCAGGAGCAGCACATGGCAGTTGGGGGAGGGACATCTGAACTGCTGGCAATGGATAGCCTCCTGGGCAGCTGCTGCACAGGGAATGTAGGGGAGTGGGGAGCTGATAGGGAGAACTGATAGGTGGGCTTCTGGTGCACCCTGGTTCCAAGCCCCCAATAGCTAGCTGCAACGGGTTGCTCTTCCTATAAGCAGTGGACAAAGCAGGCGGCTGCCAAACGATGTTAGAAGGAAGCATTGCACAACATTAAATGAGCATGTTCCCTAATTGATCAGCAATGTAACAATGAAACAGTGTTAACCGGGGTGACTTTAAGTGAGGAGTTCCTGGATCTCATTACTGCAAATAATACACTGCGTTTGGAAATTCAGAAAACAAATTGATATTAGTTTTCAGCTTGATCTTTTTGGTTGTAATATCTTCAGGACTCTGCAGACCAACATTCAAAATGGCCTCAGTCTAGTTTTTATTTGGACCTTGTAAACATAGCATATTCAACAAGTGCATGAGGAGTTTTTAGTATTTCCTATGCATGCAGGTAACTGTGCTCCAAAAATGTGCCTTTGGGGGTTGCATATGCAAAATTTTACAGACACACACAAATATAAGTTATACTTTGAAATTTTGACTCATATGCTTACCACACCCATTAATGATACATCCTTTGTGTTACGACTGGGTACTTGGGTTTTCACTCAGCCTTTCTGAATCATAGAATCATAGAATATTAGGGTTGAAAGGGACCTCTGGAGGGCATCTAGTCCAACTTAAAGCAGGACCAATCCCCAACTAAATCACCCTAGCCAGGGCTTTGTCAAGCCTGACCTTAAAAACCTCTAAGGAAGGTGATTCTACCACCTCCCTAGGTAACCTATTCCAATGCTTCACCACCCTCCAAGTGAAAAAGTTTTTCCTAATATTCAATCTAAACCTTCCCAACTGTAACTTGAGATCTGTAACTTAATCCTTGTTCTGTCATCTGCTACCACTGAGAACAGTCTAGATCCATCCTCTTTGGAACCCTCTTTCAGGTAGTTGAAAGCAGCTATCAAATCTCCCCTCAGTCTTCTCTTCTGTAGACTAAACAATCCCAGTTCTCTCAGCCTCTCCTCATAAGTCATGCGCTCCAGGCCCCTAATTATTTTTGTTGCCCTTCTCTGGACTCTTTCCAATTTTTCCACATCCTTTTTGTAGTGTGGACCCCAAAACTGCACACAGTACTCCAGATGTGGCCTCACCAATGTCGAACAGAGGGGAACAATCACGTCCCTCAATCTGCTGGCAATGCCCCTGCTTATACAGCCCAAAATGCCATTAGCCTTCTTGGCAACAAGGGCACACTGTGGACTCATGTCCAGCTTCTCCTCCACTGTAACCCATAGGTCCTTTTCTGCAGAACTGATGCCTAGCCATTCAGTCCCTAGTCTGTGGTGGTCCAGGAGTCAGTCTGGACTGACTGAGTTGGTGCCACTGTGTCTGGGTTTCTCTTGCTACACGAACGGGCCTTTATAATTAAAGCTGGCCATAACCTTAAGTATAGAGAGACTACTGCTTTTCTACAGTAAGGTCATACAGTTGCTCACTAAATACACATCTTGATAGTTGTATTAAATTGGGTTTATTTTTTAACTCATTTCTTGAAAGTAACGTGTTTCCACCTGAGGTTTTAGATTTCCCTTGGAAGAAGGTATAACTTCATAATCGGGACAGTACAGAAACAGACTCTCTAAAGTCTATATATGTCCTTTAAGGTGGCCAGAATAAGATCTTCTCTCACTAAATCAAATCCACTTTTATTTTGGCTTTCTGCTGGAGTCAGAAATGGCTTTTCTCTGGTTGTAGTGTAGTCAGGGTTGGTCTGCTTTGGCAATAACTATTTATATAGCTCCATATAGATGTGTATGTGCTATACATACAAATAAGAAAACAAGGCAACTTTATTGGCATTACTTCAGTGTCACCAAGATAAAAAACGTCCCTAGGTTCCCTTCCGTGAGAAGTTTATAGTGCGAATTAGGTAAATAACAAGATGAGACCTGACCAAAGAGAAACTGAAACAACAGAAAACCAGGGGAAAGAGAAAATTGTTTTGATAGGAATAACATACAAGGATGTCTAGTATCAGAGGAGTAGCTATGTTAGTCTGGATCTGCAAAAGCAACAAAGAGTCTTGTAGCACCTTATAGACTAACAGGTCTTACAGATCATGAGCTTTCATGGGCTAAGACCCACTTCATCAGATGAATGTTGTGGAAATCTCCAGAGACAGGTATAAATACGCAGGCAAGAAAGCAAGGTAAATTCAATCAGGGAGGGTGAGGCCCACCTGAGTATGTTAAAAGGTACCAATATATAGCTGATACTTTTCCAGTCTAATGTCTAATAGCAAATTTTACTGAACAATTATAGTATTTTCTCTAATAAATGGATATCTTTAAAATGTACATGAATAGCAATTATAGCGCAGTAAATCATTAGAGAATGTGAGGCCTTGGCAAGTAACAAGGGAGTCTGCACAGCATATTTATATATTTTGAAATGAAGATCTGTGATACAAAACAGGATGAAAAACTGGCTTAATTTATTTGTTTGTTGCTAACTTTTTGAAAGTGCTTCTCATTACTCTCCTTGTTCTTCTGTATTTGATCAATTTTAGGTTCAGAGTTTTATGCGAGGCTGGTTGTGCAGAAGAAAATGGAAGACAATTGTCCAAGATTATATTTGTTCTCCACATGCAGAAAGCATGCGAAAGAGAAACCAGATAGTTTTTAACATGGTCGAGGCTGAATCTGAATATGTCCATCATCTTTATGTTCTTGTAAACTGTTTTCTCAGGCCCTTAAGAATGGCTGCAAGTTCAAAGAAACCACCTATTAGTCACGATGATGTTAGTAGTATTTTCCTCAACAGGTATTTGATTTTTGTCTACTTCATCGCATTGTGCTTCAATTTTACAGTTGTAAAGTTGGTGGATAACATTTTGTCCTGACTCTTATTTTATGCAACCTCACTGAAGTAAATCATGTTCCCTGGAGTATAAGTCTGAGTATGATCTCCCCCTGTTTTAAATTATACTTGTTTGACCTCTCTGCAGCCATGCATTCTACTTTTTCCTCTGCTGGAGGAGAAAAGGATAACTGTCTTCACAATGCACTGGGGAAGAAACTTCTTTCCTTTCCTTCTTTTTCTCAAGAAAGCAAGACAAAGCTTAGTGTATTCGCATGGTCCTGGCAGATCCTAAGGATGGGCACGCTGAATTTTGTTATTTTCTTTTGCCCCACCTAAAGAACCTCTTTCTCATTTGCCTGTCTCTCCAGATCAGCTTTCTCTACAAGGAAGAATGATTCTTTGTATCAGGCAGCTTGATACTATAACACCTACATACTATGGTGAAAAACAAGCGCATGAAAAATGGGCAGATAGTCAAATTGAAGGAGGAGTGTGGTTGGGTGTATGCCTCATTATAAGGCTGGTCTTCAGTAGGGGTGGGGATTGGCTGAAGATATGCAACTTCAGCTACGTTAACGTTAACGTAGCTGAAGTCGGCGTATGTACAGCCGACTTACCTGCCATCCTCATGGCAGCGGCAGTCAGCTGCGCGCTCCCCCGTCAACTCCAGCTTGCGCCTTGCGTCAAACTGGAGTTACCGAAGTTGATGGGGGGCTGCGGGCAATTGATTTCTTGCGTCTTAACCAGACGCGAGAAATAGATTGCTAAAAGAGCGATGGCTACCCGCCGATCCAGTGGGTAGTGAAGACGTACCCATAGACGCAATCTTGGTGTCTTGTAAGGCATTTATTTAGAGTGCATGAGAATGACTGATCAGTGAGCAACTCCAAGTTTGAAATAGTGGAGGCAATATTGCATAGTACTCCAAATATTGTTTAGTTAGTAACCGAGCCTTCTAGCTTTGTTCATTCTGAGAACCAAGTGCTGTTCTGGGACCTTTGAAACATGCACAAGCCATATTACTTGATCTTTCATGATGATTTCCTTGTTCTGCGTGTTTCCTCCCTAATGTCTGCAAGTCAACCAGCTAAATTCAGAGGAGGAAATCTTAATTATGAGCAGTTCTGTTTGTGCCCTGCAAACAGACCAAATGCATTATCACATAAATAGCTCTAGTGAGTTATATTGACATTGGCCTCATAAGATGGACAGTTTTAAAGCTCACACTGAAGGAAAAAGCAATAAGGTATGCTGGCACCATGTAGACTTGAAAAACTAGTAAAGTTCAATATGGCTTTCTATGTCTTACTGCTGTGTTTAAGTTATAGTGACCAGATGTCCTGATTTTATAGGGCCAGTCCCAATTTTTTGGTCTCTCTTTTATATAGGCTCCTATTACCCCCTCCCCCCCCCCCGTCCCGATTTTTCACATTTGCTGTCTGGTCACCCTAGTTTAGGTTAACATAATCGTTGTTCAAAATATTCGTTCAGTTAGTAAACCTGCTCAATAGCATATGTGGAATTTTTTATTTAATAAACAATTTTAATAAAATAGCTGAACATTTGGAATACATATCCCTGTAATCTGCTATAGGTGTTTTTATAATGATGTAGGATGGTACCTAAAAATGTTGAATTTTTAGTTATTAAATACTAAAAATAGATGCAATCTATTGATATAGAAATTTTGATTTCTGTAATATTGTGAGTGCACGTTGTGAAAAAGTACTAATCAGAGAGGATTTTTTTAGTGAACTATTAGTTAGAAAATAAGGTTTGAATTGTTTACTCTTTCAATACTTCTTTTTCAGTGAAACTATAATGTTTCTTCATGAAATATTTCATCAAGGATTAAAAGCAAGAATAGCTAATTGGCCTACTTTAATTTTAGGTAAGTTACTATTACTATTCAGACTGAGATTTTCATGTCACTTTTCACCATTGTGTGGCTTTAAAAAAATAATTGTCCTTTTTATGCACTATACATTTACAAAACTAACTCTATACATATCATGGTATATGATTATTATGGGATTGAGGAAAATTGTGGGTGTCAATTTGTAAGTATTTTTTGTGGGAAAAATCAGGGCCCTTCAGAGGTATGAGGTCCTTTTGAGGTCAGCCTTGGGAGACTCTCTTGGGTCAGCCTCTTCCCAAAGATTAGTCTCGGCATAGTCCCTGAACTTTCTATTATCATTCTGCGGCTACCATATGGTCAAAATGGTGATGCTTTGTCAGGAGAGGGGACCAAAGTCTGTATGACTCTATGAATATAATGGATAGAGCCGATCATAGTAATGCTGCTTCCGTAGATCTGACAGCATTTTTTGTGTAAGAGATGGGTAACCAAAAAAATGGGTTGTCTTGTTTTTTTTCCCCCTAGCTGACTTATTTGATATTTTGCTGCCAATGCTGAACATTTATCAAGAATTTGTTCGGAATCATCAGTACAGTCTACAAGTACTGGCAAACTGTAAGCAAAACAGAGATTTTGACAAACTCTTGAAGCAATATGAAGCCAACCCAGCATGTGAGGGGCGAATGCTGGAAACATTCCTTACTTATCCTATGTTTCAGGTAGTGTCTACATTTTTGTGATTGTACTTTTGCAAAATACATTTGCATAATTTGTTGAAAAATTAAGATCTGTTGAAGGTAACTAATTGCTTAATTAAAAATACTTGCATGAAAATTAATTTAGTCATTTTTTATTACATTATTATTCTGATATTGCTTGCCATGTGGCGTGATAGGTTCAGAACTACACTGTTTCCATTGCATTCAGGAGCTTGCACATGTGGAAAAGAGGAATGTGGGAGGAATTGTGCCAAAATAAAATAAATAAATAAAAATGGAGGAGCAGATCTACTTTGATCTGCTCCAACAGCATGAAGAAGTGTGTAGGGAGCCACACACCAGCTGGTGCAAGTTAGAGCTGCTTGACGGCTGCTCTAATTTGAGTTTGTGCTGGGACCAGGCAGATAATCAAGGAGGATCAGTTATTAACTCCCCAACAGTTATTTATTCCCTGATAGGACATCCTGCTGTTCAATGATCAACTTCTGCAAAGTGTGGTGAAGATTCTGTCCCAAACAACTTAAAAAAGTTCATTGCACTTCTACTAACATGCCTTGATATGATGGGATGAATTATTTTCATCTGTTTGCAGGGTTCTATAAACCATCAGTCTGGTTGTTTTATAGCAATTACATATATTTTCTTCGTAAAAGAAAGTGTTGCTGATATAAAAATACTGACATTTGTGTAATCGTGCTAGTTAATTTCCATATCCTCCCAAAGGATGTGTGTAGCAGGGCGGCAACTCACCCCTGCGGTGCCTCCTGCTGGTCCGTCCGGAATTAGCTCACCAGCATCTAGAGCGCCCTCTGCAGGCTGATGTCCCACTTGCTGCTCTGGCCCAGAGTCCCTCCTTGGACCCTAGTGCCCTCTTCCCTTGGGTGGTGCACCCTTGCAGTACCCCCCCAGGTCTTAGGGTCTCCCCTTCCTGGGGAACCCCCACCCTCTATCCCCACCTTGCCTCAGTCTAAGCAACTGCCAGTCACCACTTGCCCCTGTTCACTGGGGCAGACTGCAGTATCATTGCCACTCATCACCAGCAAGGGGGGTTTGGCCTGCTGCCTCTAGAGCCATGGGCTGCCCCCTGCAACCCCAGTACCCCTTTGTTGGGCCTTTCCCTAGGCCCTGCAGCCAGGGGGGTTTCTAGGGTAGAGCTTCCTCAGCTCCTCCTGCCTCGCCCCAGCCCTGCTTCCCTCTAGGTACCTCCTCAAGCTCCCAGCAGCCAAGCCTGTCTACCTCTGCAGACAGAAGAAACACTCTCCCTCCTGTTCACTAAACTCTGGGCCCTTATATCAGGGCCAGATGGGCCTTAATTGAACCAGCCACAGCAGTGGCTGCTCTGCCCAATTAGCCTGGGCGCTGCTTGCTCCCAGCCACAACCATTTCCTGGGCTGTTTTAAGCCTTTTTTCCTGGAGTGGGGCAGCCGCCCCACTACAATGTGTTTGTTCTGTTAGCACCCGTAGCATTCTCGTTTGCCTTTGGTGAGCTCTTGTTTTTAAATATTGTAAATGTATTCTGCTGAATTGACAAAAACAGCTGATGATCCATAAAGGGGATGTTATTTTAATTATTGATTGCTTTATTTGTATATAATATGCAGATTTGCAACCTCTCTGCTTATGAATTTTAGCTGTATGGAATGTGAAAGGAAGTTGTGCTTCATTGCCTAAGGCCTTTTCAAAAGTGAAATTTCCAGAAGTGACTAGGGATTTTAGGTGCCTCAATTTCTGAAACACTTTAAATTGGTCTTCCACCATCTCTGAAGGCAGCACTGCTGCCAGCAGCAGTGCAGAAGTGAGGGTGTCATGGTATGGTATTGCCACCCTCCTTTTTGCCAGCGGAGGTGGGTCTGACCTGGCTCCAGGATTGGCCCGTGCTGGGGAAAAGGAAGTCCTGTCTCTCCACAGCCTGGTTGGGACTAGCAGCTGGAGCCCAGCATATAATAGGAGCCCCCATCCAAGGTGCCCCCCAGCCCTGCTCCTCCCCAGTGCTTGGGGACTAAAGGGATTTGGGCTGGCTGTGTGTGTGTGCATAGGGGATGACCACAGGACCCCCAGCCTAACCCTGGCACCTTGGGTGGTTGTTCACATGTAAGGCTGGCCCTGCCCTCCCCCCAAAAGTGACAATTCCCCAATACCATGCCATCCGTACTCCTGTGCTGCTGCTGGTGGCAATACGGCCTTTGGTGCTGGGTGCCTGGACAGCAGCCACTGCTCTCCAGCCGCCCAGCTCTGAAGGCAGCACAGAAGTAAGGGTCACAATACCATGACACCACCTCTCCCCACAATAGCCAGATTTCCATGGGGAGGCCAGATTTCACAGTCTGTGATGCATTTTTCATGGCTGTGAATTTGGTAGGGCCCTAAACATGATAAATAGAACTGGTGACCTCAGATAACCTTAATTTATTCAAACTGAAAAAATCATACCCGACATAAGAAATCTGTACTAGAATATATATAAAAGCCCTGGTGTTATTGGAAATTAATAAAAAAATTAGACTGACCAATCTGTGATATTTTTTTTGAAGATTTTTCCTATACTCAGCATTCCATCTTGAATTGGTAGAGAAATTTAAGATTCTAACTGAGCAGGAAAAACAACGAGGAGTACTTGTGGCACCTTAGAGACTAAGGGCTTGGTTACACTTACAGCTTTATAGCAGTTTTGGTTATACCTGCCCTCGTATACAGCTATAGGGAGAGCGCTATAGTGTGTCCACACTGAGACCCACCAGAGGTATAGCGTGGCCACATTTTTGGCACTTGCAGCGGCATGGGGAGTGGTGCATTATGGACAGCTATCCCAGCATTCAGCTGGGTGTAACATGCTTTTCAAATGAGGAGGGTGAGGGGGAACGTGTTGTGTGTATGCGGATGGAGAGCGTGAGGGGATTTTCGGCTGCTGAGACAAAATACAGAGCCTGCTAGTTTTCTCTTTCACACAGGCTCACTCTGTAAAAATTTGCATTGCTGATTAGCCGAGTTAAGAGAGAAACTCTGAAAAGGTACTTCCGTATTCCTCCAGCTGAGTTCAAAACAAAGGGAAGAGACTTCAATTGCCTTAAATGACTCGGGGAGGGGGTCTCCAGAGATGACTCAAAGCGATTGTAGTGTTAATACCCATTCACACTGAAGGTAATGCGGAGCAGTGAATACGCAATAGCTGTTAATCCTCGGGGAAGGGAGGATTACCAGGACAGGTATAACTGTGGGTTTATAGCGCTCTATGTGCCTCACCAGTCTGGACGGGTAGTGAGTTATAGCGCTCTTGGAAGATTTATAGCGCTATAAAGTGCCAGTGTAACCAAGCCCTAACACATGTATTTGGGCATAAGCTTTCATGGGCTAAAACCCACTTCATCACCATGCAAGTAACTGAGCAGGGATATGGGTATCATTAGTGAGTGTCTAATGTGGTAGAATTTCAGAGATCGATTGGCATTATTGTTTATCAGAAAAAATGCTGATACTATACTTAATTTGTTTAAGATTCCTAGATATATTATAACTCTTCATGAACTTCTGGCTCACACCCCCCATGAACATGTGGAAAGAAAGAGTCTTGAATTTGCTAAATCTAAACTAGAAGAACTTTCAAGGTAAGATTTTGTTCCATATACATTCTTAAATAACCATTTAATAATTAATAATAACAGATGTGATCAAGATCTTGAAAACTTCTCAGTTCTAAATTTGTATAATTTTTTATAAATATTAATGAAAATATAAATTTGAACATGTGCTTTCATGTTATGGCAGCTAAAAAGGTCCACTACTTTTTGTTGACCTGCAGCTTGTATCAAATGCTAAAGTGTGACAGTTCTTGAGGTGAATTTTTGGGGAAGCTAGTTATTTTTACCTTTACTTCGATAGCAATATATATGAATATTGCAAAATACATTTCAGGGAATTAAACATCCTCTTTGTACTGTGCCTGACAGGGTGATGCATGATGAAGTGAGTGACACAGAAAATATCCGGAAAAATTTAGCCATAGAAAGAATGATAGTAGAAGGTTGTGATATATTACTAGATACCAGCCAAACGTTTATACGTCAAGGTAAGGCTTTTTCTTAATATATGTGTGCATATATATATGGATATATAGATATATAATAATGAAAAATGTATATTAAAATAGAATTAATGTTGGCATCATTGGGAAGATGACACTGCTGGTGCCCAACATCACAAGGCTGATGTTGTCCACATACAATAAGTGACAGGTTGCCCCTATGACAAATAGTTTTGGGCTACAGTTGAGCCCCACTTCTGTGCTGTTTTTTTCAGGGGCCATGAAAAACAGCAACACTATAATAGTAAAGCACCCATGGGAAAGTAGCGTACATACAGACTGGACTATCATCTTCAATGGACCAGAAATTATCTACAGCTCCACGGAGAACAGGTCTGTCTGGCCAATTGATGTTGCAATCTCAGATGATGCCAACATTCAGACAAAAACACAAGAGAAGCTAGAAGTACTTGAAGCTTTGTCAAACGGTGGAGAGATTGTGAGGAATGAAAACAGCTGTCTACTGTTCCCGTTTTTCATTTGTGCTTCGGGAACAGCTCAAAATGCTATCATTTAATTTCTTGATAACCTTTGCTGCTAGATGGATACTTCACTGACAAATGGCCGAGAACAGATATTAGAGCATGACAACATTATATAAATGTATTTGAGGTTGTTAGGACAAGCATTTTGTTTCATGGAATACCATTTTGGGCTACAGTAAAAGCTCAGTGTACATGGCAGAAACATGCTTGCAAAAAGAAACTGTGAAGAATCAGCACACTGCATAACAGTGCAAATTCACTTGTATGTAGCAGTTTGCAACATGGGAGAGGGACACTGCACCCTTTGTATTATTATTTTTGGAAAGAGTTTCCTTTGAGGTTCATGTACAGTAATGATGGACCTAATGGTAAAATTCCACATAATCTTGATGAAAATAAAACTTTAATATGGCACCTTTTATAGAAAATGTTGGCATCAGGTTGGAATTATCAGCATAGTGGATCTTATATTAATGATAAGCCAACAATATTAAAAGAAACTCAAGAAAAAAATGATAAACGAAACTTATTTATTGTTAAACAACTAAATATTTGTAAGTGATTATCTCTGAAACATTAGCACCAAGCAAGCAGATCTTTATGCTGACCTAGAGATCTGTATTGCAGGATTTTTGGCTTTTCATATGCATAAGCTTCTTTGTAGTCCAAAAAAGGTGATATTTAGAGAAACTTGAGAATGCAATTTAGGTGCATCCCTTAAAATTAAGACCAGTGGCCTGAGGTGTGGACTCACATTTGATGTTTTCGAACTAAATTTGACAGCTGTGAAGAGCACATAAGCCCTTTTAGTATTGCTCTGTGTGTATATGTGTGTGTGTGTGTGTTTAATAAAAATCTGGAAATCTAATCTACATTAACTCCTCACTTAATATTGTAGTTATGTTCCTGAAAAATGTGACTTTAAGCGAAATGATATTAAGTGAATCCAATTTCCCTGTAAGAATTAATGTAAATTGGGAAAGGGGGGGTAGGGGGACTTAGGTTCCAGGGAAATTTTTTTCACCAGACAAAAGACTATTTTTTAAAATATATATATTTAAAAAATAGTCTTATACACACACACAATATAAGTTTTAAATAAACTATTTAATATTGGTACACAGCGATGATGATTGTGAAGCTTGGTTGAGGTGGTGAAGTCAGAGGGTGGGATATTTCCCAGGGAATGCCTTACTGCTAAATGATGATCTAACAATTGACTGAGCCCTCAAGGGTTAACTCATTAATGTAGCCTTACCGTCTACAAGGCATCAGGGAGGAAGGGAGACAGCATGGCAGACAGAGACAGAGAAACACACCATGTGTGTGTGTGTGTGTGAGAGAGAGAGATGCACATTTCTCCTTTAAGTATGCTGACCCCACTTTTAAGTACACTGCCTTGTTAAGTAGATCAGCAAACTGAGACGGCAGCTGCTACCAGGAAGCTCCCTCCGTTCTGAGCCCTGTCCTGTGTCTCCCCTGTTCTATGGAAGATTGGGTAAGTGGGGTGCAAGAGCAGGGGGAGGGGGACACCTTGACATTAGCTCCACTCTTCTCCCCTAGTTACCCCTCCCTTCCGCACATCAAGCAGGAGGCTCAGGGAGCAGCTCCACAGCAGAGGGCAGGACCAGCACATGGCAGTGGTGGGAGGGACATCTGAATTGCTGGCAATTGATAGCCTGCTGGGTGACTGCTGCACAGGGAACTTAGGGGAGCGGGGAGCCCCCACCAGCAAGCTGTGACTGGCTGCTTCCTGCAAGCAGTGGACAAAGCAGGCGGCTGGCCAAATGATGGTAGAAGGGAGCATTGCACAACTTTAAATGAGTATGTTCCCTAATTGATCAGCAATGTAACAATGAAACAATGTTAACTGGAATGACTTTAAGTGAGGAGTTACTGTATAGTGTCTTTATAATATGTGGCCTTACCAAGTAAATAGGGATAATAACATCAAGGGATAATAACATAAAGATTCTTATTACAACAGTCACTCTGAAATCTATGTAGATTTTGGAAGGATTTTTTAAAATTAAATATGAATGTTTGCCATAATTCTATGCTGTTGGTCCCAGAATATTAGAGACACGGTAGGTGAGGTAATATCTTTTTACTGGACCAACTTCCTTTGATGAGAGAGACAAGCTTCAGGTCTGGCAGAAGAAGAGCTCGGTATAAGCTTGAAAGCTTTTCTCTCTTACCAATAGAAGCTGGTCCATTAAAAGATATTGCCTCACCCAACCTGTCTCTCTAAAATGCTGTGCATGTAAATTTAGGACAGTGTCTGCAAGAAAAATATTAGTAAAAATATATTGGACAAGAAATTGTAGCTTTCATTGTATCTAGTGCCAAAACAGTTGCGAGACATGAACTTCCTTGACTGACACTAGTCTAAGTATTGTGTGAATTAATTATACTGTATGAACCATGTTATTCTTCAGTGACTTATGATATTTTGGTGTGTATATCTTAATTATTTCATCTGTTTCATTAGTAATTGCTCATCTTGTTTTGTTTGTATGCCTAGAAATTTCTCAATAAAATATAATAAACCTACCATGAAAAGAAGTCTTAGTATATTTACTCATATGGTATTTTTAATAAGAATTGTATATAACCCATCTTTTTTTTTAAGTAAGCCAATGAAACCCATGATTATTTCTGGAGAAGAATAGTTATTTTGAAAATTGTGCATGATGTGAGAAAATTATCTCACCAAAGACTAGGTTCTGATCTTTGATCTGAAAACTTACATCGTTGCGTGTCTTGTAAAATCATCCACTGTGAATGATATTGTATGGTAGCAGAGATCAGAAATGAACTGTGGAAACAAACAAACAAAAAACCCTCCTCGTTTCCTATAGCCTGTAACAGTTGACGCTAATTGGGTCTTTGTTGGCAGTTTCAGCAGACAGACCAGGGACTGAAGGCTCTGGAGAATGAGTTAGTGTTTCAACCAATAGAAGTGTTACATCCAGATCAATGCTGAATACATTAGCAGAGAAGCAAGAGGGAAACTTGTATTTATTCTGCTGGCACAGTACTGTACATGTTCTCTGGCTGTTGTCCACTGCTACCAGTCTGACACCTTTTTCTGCAGTCTGTCTCCCGTTGTTACCCTCCGCTTTGGTCTATGTGAGCCTACATGGAGACCATCTTCATGGCACATAGAGAGGAAGAAATTCCCCCCATTCTGTGGCTTCCATACACAGAGCCACTAAGAGACAAGAGACATGTGTTGGAGAAACCCTTGTTCAAGTCCTTCATCCCAGGATGAACGTCACCTTTGCAGAATATAATACGCAAGTTAGTTTACTAAAAGGCATTTAAGGACATTCAGGTTGGACTTGTGGGTAGGTATGGGAGTCAGGAGAACTGGTTCCTGTTCCTATGTTTGCCTCTACCACTTCCTTGCTATTGTAACTGTAACTTGCTATAGACTTGAACATCTAGCAGGTCCCAATATGCATTCTGTCAGTGACTTCCGCCTACAGACTGCTCCAACGCCAATTAACTGCTCTTTCCAGGGCTCCCAGACTCCTTGCTTGAGATCCACTCCTCCAAATCACCCAACTTCCTCTCTTGGCAATACTGTGGCAATTTATAACGCTCCAGAGCAGGAGAAAGCAGAATTGCATTTCTAAATCAGGCAACAGCTTGCAGACTTAAAGCCTCATTTTAGAAAGAAACATATGACAGTCTGTCTTGAATTGCAGATATGTTGTTAAAATAATGTTCCAGCAATACCAAACCACTTAATTCAAGTATTTCTGGTTAAAATACCCATGAATGATCTGAAAATTCTACAGAAGCATGCCACTATATTCATTTGGGTTAATGAGTGTTCCAATGTTAGCATCACTTGTTACAATGGGGAGCTATCCCAATATGTGTTTTTGTTTTTGCCCCTTTAGAATGTGTGGCAAACAGATTCCCAGCTCCTGTTGTTAATAGGAATTTTCCAAACAGAAAACCCCAAAAGAAACTTGCCTTTTTGCTGGATGGAAACCATAGAGTATGTGCTAGGGAACTGACTGAGTGTATGATTAATATTAGATTGTTTATTTAATCCAGCAAAGTAAATTCACACCCTACTTTATTTCATGTGATACACTACCAGCTCATTATGTTGTTTTCTTAAACAATAACATTGCATAATTCTACAGGAACACATCTTGGCATTAACAAATATTCTACCTTCAGCCCATCTTGGCATTATTAAATACTGGAGTACTCAAAATATTGTACCATAACACCAGCAACAACTGAGTATTTGTAAACCCCTTTGTGAAGATGAATATTTCTTTAAGCAAAGTGATAACACAAAAAGTATTAATCTTAATGTAGTTGCTTCTCCCCGGGCAGAATATGGATAAGATGAATACTACTATTAAACCCTAACTTGAATTTTAGGAGCTAAGAAGAACATGTTATAAGCTCTGGAATGGAAAGTTCCTTCAGAAGTTTTTTTAACTTCAAGCCAAGCCTTGCATTTGGAAGGTGATGGTGGAAGGCATCCGGAAATGTCACAGTTCAATGCACAAGACTGTTTTTTTTTAGTAGCTTCTCAGCTGGACAGATAGGCAGTTTTGTTTGGCAAAAAAAGAAAAGGCTATAATTTTTTTTTCTCAGAATTCTGGTTGAATCTGAAAAATGTTTCATGAAACTAAAAAATGTTCTATGCCTCTGCAAAATTTCAGAAAGTTGAACTTTATTGCAGTTTTTTACTACGATGGTGAGAATTTTGTCATATCCCTCTAGTTTAAACATAAAATAGGCATTAGTGAATACAGCTTTGTTATAACTGTCTTTTACCAGTGTGTATTTGACTATGCCTATTTATAGAAGCTTTTTATATATTATGTCTAAAATTAAGTTAAAATGTGTATTTGGGGAAGGTAAGTATTCAGTTAAATTTTATGAAAACTAAACATTACTTTCTCAGGAAGAGATTTGTTTCCCATTTATATATTGTTTATTAACGTAACATTTTATACAAAAAAAAGTATACAAATTTTGTATAAACATTTTTTATACAAAAAAAAATTACTAGTCTCCGTTCTAAGAGCAAGGTATCTCTGCACTCCTGTTGGAGTTAATGAGTTGCATGAATGCTTTTTACATATAGTGCAGAATAGACTGCCTGTTACATTAACACTGGGCACATCACTTATTAAATAGTTTTATAATTACAGCATATTCTTCACTTTTGTAATCACCAGGTTCTCTTATTCAAGTCCCTTCAGTTGAGAGGGGGAAACTTAGTAAAGTTCGCCTGGGATCATTGTCTTTGAAAAAAGAAGGAGAAAGACAATGCTTCTTATTTACAAAACACTTTTTAATTTGTACAAGAAGTTCAGGAGGAAAACTGCATCTACTTAAGGTACAGAATTTACATAACTACCTCATTTATAAGCCATAGGGTTAAAATATAGAAAAGTGAGGGCAATAAATTTTTTATCTTAGCACTGCCTGTAAAATTTCAGTATCTCATGGTATTATGGTTTTAATGTGAGGATTTTCATCTGCTACAGTAAACAAAACTGAGATAATGCACAGGAATTGACTGAAATACTCTCTCATTGTTATGTTGGTAGAAAACCATAGTGATTCAGTTTGAATTGTATGTTAGTCTCTCTAAAAGACATTCAATTAAAATTATGAACTGGCCAGTGAAATATAACAGGGTGACATTTATTGCAGGAAAGGTTTAGATAATTGCATATGCATAGAATATTAATAAACTCAACCCTCTTCACCCTAGAATGAAAAGATGCTAATTATCTGCATGTCCTTCTCTTTGCCACTGTAGTCACATTACCCAGCACAGTATGTGTATGGGCATATATAAAATAAAGGAATATAAATGTATATGTTCCCTGCCCTTTGCCTCAAAACGTTTGAGAACAGAGGCCATGATTTCTAGCTTCTAACTCAAGAGACTCTCCCATCTGAAACTGTGACATTGAAAACAAGCATTCCAGGCATTGTAGCTCAGGTGCATCATGAAAGTGTGCTAAAGCTTCTAATAATCTGGTGCACCTCAAGTTTCTAGGCACATACCTAAACTTTCCACCAACTGATCCCTGCAGAATGCTTCCCAGGGAAATGTAGACCTCCTCCTCCCATACACTGATATTCTTTCCAGGTAGTCTAGTATGACATGGGAGAAAAATATCATTCTATCCCAAATAAAATCAGGTCATGAGATTCACCCTGAATGTGTGAGTGAGGGTCACTGAATTTCTAGGGCCTGAAACATTAAAAATCCTATATAATAAAAGGCTAAGGAAGTTTGTCCGAAGCCATCATGCGCAGTAGAGACGTCCCGGATGAACGGCATGCTGAGAGGTGTATTTCGGCAGCACAACATGGCCGCCATGCGTGTGCTGCCGCGAGGGAGGCAGGGTCTGGATCGGGGGCTCGGGGAGCGCGGGCAGGCGGGTGGCTGGGCGCAGGAGGCGCAGGCAGGGGGCTCTGTCTGGGCGAGGCATGGGAAGGGGGCCCTGGGCCGGCGGGGCGGAGGCACCCGGGCACGGCACGGCCAGCTGTGCCCAGCCTAGCCGGAGCGGGACGCCTTCCCCATGCTGCTGGGGGGATGGGAGGGAGCGGGCTGAGCTGTCGGGCGCATGACGAGGGGTTGAGGGGCTGTTGGAGTGGGGGAGGGGGAGAGAGCTGAGCGAGTGTGGGGTCCGTGGGAGGGGGAGAGAGCTGAGTGAGTGCGGGGTCTGTTGGAGGGGGGGAGGGGGAGAGAGCTGAGCGAGTGGGGGGGCTGTTGGAGTGGGGGGAGGGGGAGAGAGCTGAGCGAGTGGGGGGATTGGAGGGGGGAAAGGGGGAGAGAGCTGAGTGAGTGGGGGGGGCATATGAGGGGGAAGGGGGAGAGAGCTGAGTGGGGGAACCGTTGGAGGGGGGAGGGGGGAGAGAGCTGAGTGAGTGGGGGGCCATTGGAGGGGGAGGGGGGAGAGAGCTGAGCGAGTGGGGGGCCGTTGGAGGGGGAAGGGGGAGAGAGCTGAGCGAGTGGGGGGCCGTTGGAGGGGGGAAGGGGGAAAGAGTTGAGCGAGTGGGGGGCCGTTGGAGGGGGAAGGGGGAGAGAGCTGAGCGAGTGGGGGGGCGTTGGAGGGTGGGAGGGGGGAGAAAGCTGAGCGAGTGGGGGGGCATTGGAGGGGGAGAGAGCTGAACGAGTGGGGGGGCCGTTGGAGGGGGGAGAGAGCTGAGCGAGTGGGGGGGGGCGTTGGAGGGGGAGAGAGCTGAGTGAGTGGGGTGGGCCGCGAACCGTTACCGTTGGCCCGTGTACACGGCCTTTTAAACTAGTTAATAAATAAAAACATAAGAATGGCCATACTGGGGTAGACTAGTGCTCCTTCTACACAGCATTCTGTTTTCTGACAGTGGTTAATACTAGAGGTTTCAAGTAGAATGAACAGAACAGGGCAATCATCAAGTAAGTAATCCATCTCCTGTTGTCCAGTCCCAGCATCTGGCAGTCAGAGGATTAGGGACACTCAGATCACAGGGTTGCATACCTGACCATCTTGGCTAATAGCCACTGATGGACCTATCCTCCATGAACTTATCTAATTCTTTTTTAATCAGTTATAATTTTGGGCCTTTACAACATCCCCTGGAATTCCACAGGTTGACTGCATTATGTGAAGAAATACTTCCTTTTGTTTGTTTTAAACCAACTGCCTATTAATTTCTTTGGGTGACCCTTGGCTCTTGTGTTATGATAGGAATATTCCTTATTCACTTACTCCACTCATTCATGATTTTATATATCTCTATCATCTCTCTGCTTAGTTGTCTTTTTTCCTTGCTGAACAGTTCATCTTTTTAATCTCTTCTCATCTGGAAGCTGTTTGATACCCTTCATAATTGTGTTGCCCATCTCTGTATCTTCATACAGTGGCATCATGATATTTTCTGTCTTTTTATCTATCCCTTTCCTAGTGGTTTCTAACATTCTGTTAGCTTTTTTGACTACCATTACACACTGAGTGGATATTTTCAGAGAACTATCCACAATGATTTCAATTTGTCTTTCTTGAGTGGTAAAAGCTAATTGAGACCCCATCATTTTGTATGTATAGTTGGGACAGTTTGCACTGATTAACACACAGTGGGGAATCTTTTTCATGGAGTACTATGGGGCATAAACTGGAGCAAACGTTTGCTCTGAATATTTATTCAAACTAATCAGAAAGACATTGGTTAGAAATGTTGCAAGAACAAGATTTCTCAGATTTCTAGTATTTTATGGTTTCAGATGGGTCAGAATAATGAAATCCATCTCTTCTGTAGATACTTTCTTTCACTTTCCATCACAGCAGAAACTAAGGAAGGAGTCACATGAACAGTACAGTACTGTAGAATGTAAACTAAACTTAGTGGAACCTCATAAAAAGTCCTTTGTTAATCTGATTCAGACTTTTGGATGAGGGTTCAGGTGTTTTGATTATATCATCCAATTGATCTAGCTGTGCTGGGATAAATTAAACAGAGGGAAAGGCAATAGAAATTTCTGTAAAAGTGAATATTGATTTATTTTAATATGGAAAATCCCACTATACATTATATTTTCCTTTCCCCTCCTGTTTCTGATAATGTTCTCTTTTCTTGAAAAAAATGTGCATCTGAAACTCACAAATTAAAGAGTCTTTCTAAAATTAAATTCTAAGGAATTTTAAAAATCACTTTAATGAGAAGGGTAACCCTTCCCCCAGATTACTGAAAAAATGTCTTTGTTTTTATAGACAGGGGGTGTTCTCTCGTTAATAGAGTGCACGCTGATTGAGGAGCCAGATGTGAGTGACGATGACTGTAAGTTTCTTTAAACTGTTTATATAATTATAGCTCCAAAGCAGCTTTTTTAAAAAAAGTGTTACCCTTTGTTTATTTGTCAGCACAGTGCAAATGTTATGTTTTACCTTTTCATTAAGTCTGAGAAGTAGTGCTAAAAACTGCATGTAAAAACTCTGTTTTGTGTGTTTTATTATTGCTGATAAGATTTCAAGTAAATAGCTGAACAAGTGCAACAACTTATTTTCTGATTTTGTGTGGAAATTCACACTTGAGGATCTTAACTGAACTAAATCCAGTCTTGAAAGAAGACAGGGATAATTAGGTTTCTTAAATATCGGGGGAGGTGAAAGAATTGGCTGAGCTTGTGGAAAATGTTGTTCTGGATCCTGTAAATTATAACTGGCATCGTGTTCAAATTAAGTAACAAAGTATATTACCTTGCTTTTTTAAATTGTCTATTCACTTTGGTTCCAATCCTACAGATTTAGGAACAGGATAAGCGTAAGAATAGTTCCATTAAGTTCAATGATACTTCTCATGTGCTGAAAGTATAAAATGCATGGGGAAATATTTGTAGGATTAGGGGCTTATTTAGTAATTTGGAAAGGGTAATAATTCACAGCAACACCCATTCAGTAGTACTCATATATTCATGTTTCCCAAACTTTGCTGTATGTGAAAATGTGGTCACTGCTTTGGAGGTTAGTTGTTGTTTGGCAGAGGGAGGTTTAAAATATTTCTAGTGTAAATGTAAACAGTACTTTCTTTGACATATGGCTTTTAAATCACAACTGCTTGTTTTTTCTCCTGGATTGCGAAGTAAAAGGTTCTGGGCAAGTGTTTGGTCACCTTGATTTCAAGATTGTGGTTGAACCTACTGATGCTCCTCCGTATACTGTGGTACTGTTAGCTCCTTCACGACAGGAAAAAGCTGCATGGACAAGTGATATAAGTCAGGTAATTTATGGTTTTTTTAAATTTTTTTTGTTTTGTTTGTTTCTTACTTGTAACATCTGTTGCTGTGTGTTTCAAGCTAATCTCATGGAGATTTTTTCTTTTTTCCAGGGTTTATTTGTTAGGATGAATACATAAGAAACCAAGTCTTCGCCTATTTTTATAGAGATTTTACACTTCTCTTTGTAAGGAAGGATTCATTAGTGTAAGGCAGAAAGGTGTTTTGCAAGAGCTGTGGTTAGGAATGTGGAGAAGGCAGATAGATAACCCATGTAACATAACTGGCATTCATTTTTGTCAGCTGTTAATATGTAACTGAGTGAACTTCTCTCTTGATCTAAAAAGAAGAAGAGTCAGACCTATTAATTTGAGGTACTGCTAATTGCTGTCTGCAATCTAAATGAAAAATTATTTGTTTGTGACTCTTGAATCAGGAGGAAAATGTCTCCATTCCATTTCCATCTCATGCTATGTATATGTATCGTATTCCATAGAGTAAGAGAATAAGATTAACTTGGTTTTCCCCCTACATTGATAAGAAAATTAGATGAATTGCCACTTCAGTTCTTACTTGTGTATTATATCAAAGAGTCCTGTGGCACCTTCAAGACTAACTAAAGTATTGAAGCATAAGCTTTCGTGGGCTAATAGGAAGTGGGTATTAGCCCACGAAAGCTTATGCTTCAATACTTTAGTTAGTCTTGAAGGTGCCACAGGACTCTTTGTCACTTCTGCAATTCCAGACTAACACGGCTACTTCTCTGATTCTTGAAGTAAGAACAGGTGATTCACTTTGTTGCGAATGAGTGAAAATGAAAAAGCATTAAAATATTTTAATGGTATGGACATCATTTAAAAAAGATTATTATAATTTTACATCTGGGAAACTTGTTAAACAAAAAATTGCTAGAAATCTTTTAGGGGAAGAGAGAGAAAGAGTTTGCACTGTACCATATCTGAATGTAGCCATAGGATTTACCTTTGGTTGCATATAAAAATATGAGATAACAATTTAAACTAGTGCCATAGTCCCTGACTTAGAGGTCTCTCAGCCCTCTGTTAATCGGAAGGAATAATTGATTAGCGATCACTGTAAAGGCAAGTTTCAGTCCGAAATTTGATGCTCTCCATTTTTGGTAAGTGAATCTGCCTAGTACATTTGAAATTGCCTTTTTTAAAAAGAAACTCTCTGCATTGTTTTGATCTGGATAAACAGTTTTGGATTAAAATAAGATGGGAGATAAATTTTTGAAAAGCACTGATGTGACTTAGGAGCCTAGGTTTCATTGAAAGTCAAGTGGTATTTAAACTTCCAAATGTCTGTCACTTACATGCTTTTGAAAATTGTATCCAGAGTTCTTACACTGGATGAATAATGATAAAGTAAAAATATATAGCTATAATATTGACCTATTTTTTTCAAGAGCCAAGTGTTTAAAACTATAAATTCAAAGATGCTTTCAATGGCAGCTTTGTGTATCAGTAAAAAGCCCTCATTTGAAAAATCACATGTGTTGTTGGTATCATTGCTTTAAAGCAACAGTGCAGTCTCAGGACCTCACATTCATATTTCCTTTTTTGGTTTGGTGTAGTGAAAGACATAATTGATAAAAGAGCCCGGGGAGAATGCCACGAAACTCCCACTAAGTTACAAGTTTGGGGATGAAAATTGAATAATAAGAATTGCCAAATTGGATCAGACTCTGAGAGCTTCAAGTTCTTGCCCAGTTTCTTGTCCCCGACAGGGCTCAAGACCAGCTGCATAGAAACCCTGTGCAATAGACAATTATTGATTAAACTGCCCATAAGTGATTTTTCCTCCTAACCCACTTATTACTACTCTGAAGGAGGGAATAGGGGCCATACTAATGGAAAGGTAAACAATAAGAATCTTATTATTTCAGGTTTCAGAGTAGCAGCCATGTTAATCTGTATCTGCAAAAAGAACAAAGAGTACTTGTGGCACCTTAGTGACTAACAAATTATATACACATACAGAGAGGGGGAGAGCGAGAGCGCATACCAATTAAGAAGAGCTATTATCAGCAGGAGAAAAAAACCTTTTGTAGTAATAATCAGGATGGTCCATTTCAGACAGTTGACAGGAAGGTGTTAGTAACAGTAGGGGGATACTAAACATGGAGAAATAGATTCAATTTGTGTAATGACCCAGCCACTCACAGTCTTTATTCAAGCCTAAGTTAATGGTATCCAGTTTGCAAATTAATTCCAGTTCAGCAGTTTCTCATTGGGATCTGTTTTTGAAGTTATTTTGTTGTAGAATTGCCACTTTTAAGTCTGTCACTGAGTAACCAGAGAGATTGAAGTGCTCTCCTACTGGTTTTTGAATGTTATTATTCCTGATGTCAGATTCCTGTCCATTTATTCTTTTGTGTAGAGAATTTCCAGTTTGGCCAATGTATATGGCAGAGGGGCATTGCTGGCACATGATGGCATATATCACATTGGTAGATGTGCAGGTGAATGAGCCTCTGATGGTGTGGTTGATGTGATTGGGTCCTATGATGATGTCACTTGAATAGATACATGGACAGAGTTGGCATTGGGCTTCGTTGCAAGGATAGGTTTCTTGGTTAGTGTTTTTGGTGTGTGGTTGCTGGTGAGTATTTGTTTCAGGTCAGGGGCTGTCAGTAATCGAGGATTGGTCTGTCTCCCAAGATCTGTGAGAGAGGGGCCATCCTTCAGGATAGGTTGTAGATCTCTGATGATGCGCTGGAGAGGTTTTAGTTGGGGGCTGAAGGTGATGGCTAGTGGCATTCTGTTATTTTCTTTGTTTGGTCTGTCCTGTACTAGGTGACTTCTGGGTACTCTTCTGGCTCTATCAATCTATTTATTCACTTCAGCAGGTGGGTACTGTAGGTTTAAGAATGCTTAATAGAGATCTTGTAGGTGTTTGTCTCTGTCTGAGGGATCCAAGAAAATGTAGTTGTATCTTAGAGCTTGGCTGTAGACAATGGATCATGTGGTGTGTCCTGGATGGAAGCTGGAGGCATGTAGGTAAATATAGCAGTCAGTAGGTTTCCAGTATAGGGTGGTGCTTATGTGACCATCACTTATTAGCACAGTTGTGTCAAGGAAATGGACCGCTTGTGTGGATTGGTCCAGGCTGAGGTTGATGGTGGGATGGAAATTGTTGAAATCATGGTGGAATTCCTCAAGGGCTTCTTTTCCATGTGTCCAGATGATGAATATGTCATCAATGTAGTGCAAATAGAGTAGGGGCATTAGGGGACAAGAGCTAAGTAAGCGTTGTTCTAAGTCAGCCATAAAAATGTTGGCATACTGTGGGGCCATGTGGGTACCCATAGCAGTGCTGCTGACATGAAGGTATATAAATGTGAAATAGTTGTGGGTGAGGAAAAAGTCACAAAGTTCAGCCACCAGGTTTTCTGTGACATTATCAGGGATACTGTTCCTGACAGCTTGTAGTTCTTCTTTGTGTGGAATGTTGGTGTAGAGGGCTCCTACATCCATTGTGGCCAGGATGGTGTTTTCTGGAAGATCACCAATGGATTGTAGTTCCCTCAGGGAGTCAGTGATATCTCGAAGATAGCTGGGAGTGATGGTACCATAGGGCCTGAGGGGAGAGTTAATATAGCCAGACAATCCGGCTGTTAGGGTGCCAATGCCTGAGATGATGGGGCATCCAGGATTTCCAGTTTTATGGATCTTGGGTAGCAAATCGAATTCCTCTAGTTGGGGTTCTAGGGATGTGTCTGTACAGATCTGTTCCTGTGCTTTTTCAGGGAGTTTATTGAGCAGATGGTGTAGTGTCTTTTGGTAATCCTCAGTGGGATCAGAGGATAATAGCCTGTAGAACGTGGTGTTAGAGAGCTGCCTAACAGCCTCTTGTTCATATTTGAACCTATTCATGATGATGACAGCACCTCCTTTGTCAGCCTTTTTTATTATGATGTCAGAATTGTTCCTGAGGCTGTTGATGGCATTGTGTTCCGTACGGCTGAGGTTATGGGGCAAGTGATGTTGCTTTTCCACAATTTCAGCCTGTGCATGTTGACGGAAGCCATCTATGTAGAAGTCCAGTCCGGTGTTTTGACCTTCATGAGTAGTCCACGCAGAATCCTTCTTTTTGTAGTGCTGGTAGGAAGGTTGCTGTGGGTTAGTATGTTGTTCAGAGAAGTGTTGGAAATATTCTTTGAGTTGGAGACG
Organism: Sternotherus odoratus; assembly: GCA_032164245.1. NCBI lineage: Eukaryota > Metazoa > Chordata > Testudines > Kinosternidae > Sternotherus > Sternotherus odoratus. The sequence goes on along the minus strand of JAVMKO010000007.1, from coordinate 66,136,408 downwards.
TCAAAAGTAGGATTCTAGGACACCACAGAACTGTATCATGTTCATGGGTCTGAAGGGGCAAAAGGAGAGGCCCTGATATAGGACAGACTCTTCTATATCTGGAAAGATTAAGAATATTGTTGGGTGGATTAAGGGAACCACTGTTGTGGCTCCTTGTGGCATGTAGCAGTTTAGATCATTTTGTGTCCCTTTTCCTTTATAGAGAAGCAAAGTGAGTGTTGTAAATGGCTTGTCTAGTTTTTGTAAAGTCTGTCGATGAGGACGTTTGAGTGGAAGGTTGGTTTTTTATGAGAGTATCCAGTTTTGAGAGCTCATTCTTAATATTTCTTGGTTGCTGTATAGGATGTTGATCAACTGGTTTTGCAGTTTCTTTGAGAGTGTGTGACACAATATCTTAGTATAGTCTGTGTGATATATAGATTGTAAAGGATTTTTTACCTTTATTCCTTTTGGTATGATGTCCATCTGTTTGCAAGGAAGATTTTGTCTGTATCTTTGAGTTTTTTCATGAAGTTGATGGATTTCCACTTCATGTGGCTAAATTCATTGCCTTGCATGGTGACAGATTTCAGATGTGTGCATTTAATTAGGTGTGCAAAAATGTGTGGAGCTTGGCATTCAGATGAGCAATTTTATACTGTGTTGCCATTACTGAACATGATTAGTCTAGTTGTGTGCATAATCATGGGTATTGCACTTATAAATAAGGTGTGCAAATGCACACACACTACTTTAAATGTAGACCCTGAATTTTACTTTTCACTTAGTGATTGAATGACCTTCCAATATCAAAAAATAAAGGAAATCAAAATGTCTTGAGAAAGAACAAGTATGAGGAAATGAGTTTTTGGCAAATGCCATGCTATGATTATTATATAGTTATCCACTCCACAGTTGCCAGGGGCAAGTTACTGAGCAAAAAATTAGCAATAAGATATGTCTTAGGAATCACAGAATCAGGAAGAAAAATTCACTCCTTTCACATCAACAACAGTTCCTGATTCTTTGCATCATTAAATAACTTTCACATACAGTATTGGTGGTGAGAACTGTTAGCTATCTTCTTTCACCTTTTATCTCAGCTAGCACTGATCTGAAGCATTGGTGTGTCTTTGTGTTTTTTCTCAACAGTGTATTTTAAGTTAATGTTTTTAAAGGCTGCTGGCACTTAACATTAAAAAGGTTGCAGAGCAGTTTTTAAACTAAGAGATGGGGGAAAGCCGATTGCTGCAGAGGAGCACGTGGATCGGATAGAGACTTCTCTTACAGGAGGGTCTGTCGTTAGAGATTCTCTAGGTTTTAGAGACAGGACAGGATGGAAAAGGATAAAGGAGGGGCCAGATCAGATGAGAAATTTTCACATAAAGAATCTGACACACCAGGGAAGAGCAGACAGATAAACAGTGACCAGTTTTTAAAGTGCTTGTACACAAATGCCAGAAGTCTAAATAATAAGATGGGTGAACTAGAGTGCCTCGTGTTAGAGGAGGATATTGACATAATAGGCATCACAGAAACATGGTGGACCGAGGACAATCAATGGGACACAATCATTCCAGGGTATAAAATATATCGGAAGGACAGAATAGGTCATGGGGGCGGGGGAGTGGCACTTTATGTAAAAGATAGTGTAGAATCAAATGAAGTAAAAATCTTAAATGAATCCACATGTTCCATAGAATCACTATGGATAGTAATTTCATGCTCTAATAAGAACATAACAATAGGGCTCTATTATCGACCACCTGATCAGGACAGTGATAGGGATGACGAAATGCTAAGGGAGATTAGAGAGGCTGTCAAAATAAAGAACCCAATAATAGTGGGAGACTTCAATTATCCCAACATTGACTGGGTACATGTCACCTCAGGACGAAATGCAGAGATGAAATTTCTTGATACATTAAATGACTGCTTCTTGGAGCAGCTGGTACAGGAACCCACAAGGGGAGAGGCAACTCTAGATTTGGTCCTGAGTGGAGCGCAGGATCTGGTTCAAGAGGTAACTATAAAAGGACCGCTGGGAAATAGTGACCATAATATAATAACATTTAACATTTCTATGGTGGGAATAACACCTCAGAAGCCCAACACTGGGGCATTTAATTTCAAAAAGGGGAACTATGCAAGAATGAGGCGGTTAGTTAAACGGAAATTAAAAGGTAAAGTGACTAAAGTGAAATCCCTGCAAGCTGCATGGACTCTCTTCAAAGATACCATAATAAAGGCCCAACTCAAATGTATACCCCAAATTAAAAAACAACGCCAGAAAACTAAAAAAGAGCCACCGTGGCTTAACAGCCAAGTAAAAGAAGCAGTGAGAGAGAAAAAGGCATCTTTTAAAAAGTGGAAGTCTAATCCTAGTGAGGTAAATAGAAAGGAGCATAAGCACTGCCAAATAAAGTGTAAGAATGTAATAAGAAAAGCTAAAATGGAGTTTGAAGAACAGCTAGCCAAAAACTCAAAAGGTAATAACAAAATGTTTTTTAAATATGTCAGAAGCAGGAAGCCTGCTAAACAACCAGTGGGGCCCCTGGATGACAGAGATACAAAAGGAGCACTTAAAGATGACAGAGTCATTGCAGAGAAACTAAATGAATTCTTTGCTTCAGTCTTCACGGCTGAGGACGTTAGGGAGATTCCTAAACCTGAGCTGTCTTTTGTAGGTGACAAATCTGAGGTATTGTCACAAATTGAAGTATCAGTAGAGGAGGTTCTGGAACTCATTGATAAACTTAACTATAACAAGTCACCGGGACCAGATGGCATTCACCCAAGAGTTCTGAAAGAACTCAAATGTGAAATTGCGGCACTATTAACGAGGGTTTGTAACCTATCCTTTAAATCGGCTACTGTGCCCAGTGACTGGAAGATAGCTAATGTAACGCCAATATTTAAAAAGGGCTCTAGAGGTGATCCTGGCAATTACAGACCAGTCAATCTAACGTTCGTACCGGGAAAATTAGTTGAAACAATAGTAAAGAATAAAATTGTCAGACACATAGAAGAGCATAAATTGTTGGGCAAAAGTCAACATGGTTTCTGCAAAGGGAAATCGTGTCTTACTAATCTATTAGAGTTCTTTGAAGGGGTCAACAAACATGTGGACAAGGGGGATCCGGTGGACATGTGTACTTAGATTTCCAGAAAGCCTTTGACAAGGTCCCTCACCAAAGGCTCTTATGTAAATTAAGCTGCCATGGGATAAGAGGGAAGATCTTCTCATGGATTGAAAACTGGTTAAAAGACAGGGAACAAAGGGTAGGAATAAATGGAACTTTTTCAGAATGGAGAGGGGTAACTAGTGGTGTTCCCCAAGGGTCAGTCCTGGGACCGATCCTATTCAACTTATTTATAAATGATTTGGAGGAAGGGGTAAACAGTGATGTGGCAAAGTTTGCAGATGATACTAAACTGCTCAAAGTAGTAAGGACCAAAGCAGACTGTGAAGAACTTAAAAAAGATCTCACTAAACTAAGTGATTGGGCAACAAAATGGCAAATGAAATTTAATGTGGATAAATGTAAAGTAATGCACATTGGAAAAAATAACCCCAACTATACATACAATATGATGGGGGCTAATTTAGCTACAACCAATCAGGAAAAAGACCTGGGAGTCATTGTGGATAGTTCTCTGAAGGCATCCACGCAGTGTGCAGCGGCAGTCAAAAAAGCAAATAGGATGTTAGGAATCATTAAAAAAGGGATAGAGAATAAGTCGGAGAATATCTTATTGCCCTTATACAAATCCATGGTGCGCCCACATCTTGAATACTGCGTACAAATGTGGTCCCCTCATCTCAAAAAGGATATACTGGCACTAGAAAAGGTTCAGAGAAGGGCAACTAAAATGATTAGGGGTTTGGAACGGATCCCATATGAAGAGAGATTAAAGAGGCTAGGACTTTTTAGCTTGGAAAAGAGGAGACTAAGGGGGGATATGATAGAGGTATATAAAATTATGAGTGGTGTGGAGGAAGTAAATAAGGAAAAGTTATTTACTTGTTCCCAAAATAGAAGAACTAGGGGCCACTCAATGAAATTGGCGTGCAGCAGGTTTAAAACAAATAAAAGGAAGTTCTTCTTCACACAGCACACAGTCAACCTGTGGAACTCCTTACCTGAGGAGGCTGTGAAGGCTAGGACTATAACAGGGTTTAAAAGAGAGCTGGATAAATTCATGGAGGCTAAGTCCATAAATGGCTATTAGCTGGGATGGGTAATGAATGGTGTCCCTAGCCTCTGTCTGTCAGAGGGGGGTGATGGATGGCAGGAGAGAGATCGCTCGATCATACCTGTTAGGTTCACTCACTCCGGGGCACCTGGCATTGGCCACTGTCGGTAGACAGGATGCTGGGCTAGATGGACCTTTGGTCTGACCCAGTATGGCCGTTCTTATGTTCTTAAGTCTTGTTTTTTTATTTATAGCATTGCCCACTCCTGTCCTGTTTTGACAGTCTGGGCAGTGAATCCAGGCTACCAAGACTCTGAAACAACAACAACTGTTGTACCCAGTTTGTGCCTATGTGGAAGTAATGAGATCCATTATTGTTTTCAGCCTGTCTTTTTGTAGAGTTAAAGGGCTTATTTAACTGATGGGTCTTTCCCAACATCTGTTTCCTTGGGAAGAGAAAGAGTTTGAATATAGATTATTCTTCCCTGCTTTGCCTTTGTGCTGAAGTAAACATTCATAGACCTTTCCCTTCATTTTTATGCATCTCAAGAGAATGCCCAAACACATCTTGTAAATTGTTGCTAGAAGGGCAAAGTCAAAGAATATGACAACTGTAGCTACACATAACCATCACTGCCAAGATTTATATTACAAATGTCCTTCCTAAATAATAATAATAATAAATTAATATCTTATAATAACAATAATAAATTAATAGTAGGATATGGTAAGTCCACCGCAGATAAGGGGTGAAGTGAAATGAAGTTTCCCAATTCTAGGAGTAGAAAAACTTAGAAAGTTCTCGTTCTGACTGGACTTGGGCTTTGATGAAAATTTGTTGGAACTTTCAGAAAGCTAAGCACCTGTTACAACGATGTGGAAATGGCAATTTATAAAAAGGATGACCATGTGCTTTAATATTGTACTGAGTTACCTTATTATAAGTTTTTATTACTTTCTGTATCACAGCACAGAACCTATAGCTCTCTGAAATGAAAGGCCCAATCTTGCTTGCCTTGCTTATATGAGTAGTCCCATTGAAGGGAATCAAATGAGTAAAGCTAGCAGAATTTGACATAAAAGGATGAATTCAGCTATTACCCCAGGATAAATTTGGATTAACTGAACTGACTGGTGAAACTAGGACTGAATTAGGTCCCAAATTTCTACTGAGTTTTAATACTGTAATGGGAAAAAACATCACTTCTGAATTTGTACATATTTCTCTTAGTCTGACAGTGTCGTCATTGACTTTTGATTTTAGAGCCGTTACAGAAATACAATTATGAAATCTGTGAATGTAAAATAAGAATTGGAGGGTAGTGGTTTGTGCAGAATATATTTCAGGATTTTGGTAAAACACTTAGCATGAAATCTTGATTCCCATCAAAGTCAATGGAAAAACTCCTAGTGACTTCAGTGCACCAGGATTTTACCCTTAGAGTTAGTAGCATATCAATTTACTGTATATTTTTGACATGCAAGTGGCATAAGATTATTTGTTTCAGTCTGTAATTCAAGTTCTGTTTGTGTTTTTTCCTTACCTGGTTTCCAGTGATCATAGGTAGTGTAGTAATTCCAGAGAAATTAATTTTGTGCAATGTTTTAGGAAACAAATTCTTCTCATGAAAAATATGCCTTGTTAAAATGTGCTAGTTCTGCCTCCATCTTTGTTAGTGATGAGGAATACTGCCCTTTTCCTTGTTGTAACCTACTGAACCTCTTGCCTTATGGTCATATATCCAGGGCCAGCCTTAGGAAAAATGGTGCCCTGGGTGCCTGCTTCCCCCATTACCTCTGGCCCCTGCTGCCTCCCCAGGCTTCTCCCCATTGTCCCCGGGCCCCACTGCCTGTCCCCCCACCATTGCCCCAAGCTCCCTTCTCTGACCTTGTACCCCAAGCCTGCCCTGCTCCTTGTCTCTTGACCATGGCACGCTGGGCGGTCGCCCATATTGCCCACCTGTAAAGCTGGCACTGCCTACATCACAACTGTCATCTTTCCAGCTAAGGACTGGATGTGTCTACCTGTGGAGACGGCCAATACCATTCCTTAATTGGCAAGAGGGGTCATGGAAGAATTATCTGAGGCACTTTCACCCTAGGAGCTAAAAAGGTGGTTGCTGCAACACTTCCAACTCTTGCTAATCTGGACAGAAAAAAATGGTTATTTCCATTAAATATTTGATATTTTTGTGTTTTTAATAACCCATTTGGTAAAACTAGTACCAGCACACTGACTGGATTATACCCTGTAGTTGGACTTTTCAAATCAAAACAAAAAACTAAAATACAAATAATGCAGTTTATACATACAGGCATGTCACGTTTTGTGCAGATTTAACTTGCGTGATTTCCGCTTTACGTGGTCGTCTGAAAAAAAATAAATAAGAAAAACTAAAAATATAATTTTTTTCTTTAAGGTGGGCGATTTCACCCGCCATTGAAGTCAATGAGGTTTCGGCTGAGGAACTGAATCCTCGCGTAAGACGCGACATGCCTGTATGTCGATTTGGTATTAATACATTTTAAGGCCAGACAAGTCTAACCTCCTGCATAACACAGGCCATTTGTTATGAGATGTTTCAAAGCCAGTACTTGTATTGATTGTGCTTCCATTCAGTTAAATGTATATTACCATGAAGGAGTAATATATATATATGGCACTAGATGAATAAAATTAGAAAGCACCATAAAAACAGGAGGTCCAGATGGAGTTTACAGTTAGTAGGCATTATGAACCTAATCCAGTGGGAACGTCTCCTTTGATTTCCAGGGACATTTCAGCAGGCCCTATAATTTCTATGCCCAAACCTTTTAAATTCTGGGGTGATGGGTAGACTTGCAGATCTTATAAGGGACAGGCACTCTCTACAAAGTTTGTCATTTATCTTTAATATAAGGGCACCTCAGAAATAATACTCTGTGGGTCTATAGAGGGGCAGCCCAGAGGGAAGTGTGGTTTTCTGGCTTTAAGCCCCCTTTGTGTCCTCTGATCCTGAGCTGCATAATTTAGAGAGCCCTGGGGACTAAATTACAGCAGCCTCTCTGGACTACTCTTTGGATTGCAGCAGTGCCCAGAAATTCTGCAGTGCTATGTGCTGCAGCTCCACCCCAGTCATGCCCTTTCTGCCCCCTAGCCCCAAATCCCAGCACACCCTTTGTGCTAGGACTTGCAAGGGAGTCTTTTAGAAGACAGCCATAACAGCTGTCTTAGTGCTTGCACTGGGGAACTTTGCCAGTGACTGGATATAGGGTTTTTAGAGCTTATTTACATCATTCTGCCCCTCTTACTGAGCATCAAGGGTTCAGAGCGGGGCTGAAGATATTGCCAAGCATGTCTGTCTGTCTATCTTATTTCCTTGCAATACACCTAGGTTTATTGATCTTGAAAATACCACAGGGTATGTTGGAGGTGTTTTAATCTTGATGAATCAAAGCATACTTCATTTACAGTTTAAAAACAGTTTTAGCTTATCAAACTGTGTAGACCAGTTCATCAGTTTGTGTACATTGGCAAAGAGCCATTGACTTTAATGCATCAGTGGTGCAAAGTGAACTTGTCAGGGCAGGCTGAAAAATCCTGTCCACTGTATTTTCTTCTTCATTGTTGTTAGCTTTATTTATTTTTTAAAAACCTATTTTAGCTACCTCTTCACACCCTCTGAGCACAATGTTTTAGGATTACGTTGATGAAGGAAATGTGGAACTATATTCTTTTTACATAGTTTTCATTTTAATGATTCTTGACTTTCATTTTCATAGTGTGTTGACAACATAAGATGCAATGGTTTAATGACCATAGTGTTTGAAGAAAACTCTAAAGTCACTGTGCCACATATGATCAAGTGAGTGCAACACTTTTTTTACAGGGGAATAATGTAGATTTTTTATTATTATTATTGAAATCTTAACATGATGGACAGATTGAAAGTTTGAAATGTAACCACTTTGTACAGTTTTGTTGACTGGGATTAATCCTACATCGAAAATATATACTATTTTGAAAGCTCATGATTTTGGCGGGGACCTGACTCATGATTTTTTCAGATTTGGGATTGACACTATGACTAATATTCACAAAAGCTCTGACTTTCAAGTATTTCTGTAGTTGTGTACATTCTTGTTCCTTCAGATGAGTAAATGTAAATTTGTTAGCTTTGAAGTATTAACATACTGGGAAGATTTATTCTCTTTGATACTGCTCATGATTTTATTAATTACATTTTTAAATGTATGCAAAATGTAGGCAAGTACAGACAGGTACCATTTGCCAAAGTACTTCATTATAGTGGCTAAAATTTTTCTTTTCCTTGCTGTGTCCATCTTTGAGATGGCATAAATTTAACTGATCACACCAAGGTAACATCATTCATTAGAAATACACTTCCCCCTTGTCCCTGCTCCCCCAAGCTCTCTCTTTTCATCATTTATTTTTCTTAGAAGTGTCACTTTTATTTGTAGGTAGCAATTTTCCATACTTGATTTCAAAATCATAACATAGGAGTACCTCTGACTTCCCCTACTCCTTCACATGCATATTATTTATCTTTATCCACTATAAATGTTAAGAAATAGAACAGAATATCAGTGACTTTGATTGCTATTGGGTCATTTCTCCTTCTGGGCCTACATTGTACCAACAAGCCTCTCGGTAGCACCTTATATAAATGTTGCTCTCCCTTTCTGAACCTTGATGTATCCAAGGAAAGCATGTGGGTATCTCTCTCTGGTACATATCAGGAGGATCAATGTTAGGTCTGGTACTTTTTCTTTAATATCTAGAAATAATGGAGTTTTTTTACTTATTTTGATTTTGTTTAATGATTCTGCAATACAAACTTTACTGTTACCTACTAAGCGTTGACAGTGTACTCAGCACATTATGAAAAATAAAGAAAGACATAGTCCCCATCCTAAAGAACTCACATTCTGAGCACGCCTGATAGGATAATACCAACATACCTAAGATCAATATAATCTTTCAGAGATTTTGTTTCCTCTCTATTTGATTTTGCAAGTGTACTGATTTTTAAAAGTGTGTTATTGTTTCAGATGCCTGCACTTGATGAATCAAACAATTTCTCTGCCACTTCAGTAAGAGCCTAACAAAGAAAAATTGTGTTTTCCACTTCATGCAGGGAGGAGGCCTTGACTGTGGGTCCTAAGAGAACCAAAAGTGCTGCAGAAAAGATCAGCCAAAGTTTTTAAAGGAAATCTCAGCTTAGTCTACTTCTCTCTCCTGCAAATTAATTTTGAAAAATTGAATGTGACTAAAAGGTTTTATGATGTAAAATGAAATTTAAAGCATTTTTAGCTTACATATTTTCCTGTAATGTTAGAAACCTAGAAAATACAGTATAGCTGAATTGAATCTATGGTGCATTAGAAATTTTATATTTAGAGGACAGTAAAGAATCTACACGTTTTAAACTTGTTCTTATAATTTATTATGTAGATCTGATGCTCGTCTTCATAGAGATGACATTGATATCTGCTTCAGCAAAACATTAAATTCCTGCAAAGTGCCCCAAATTCGTTATGCAAGTGTGGAACGCCTTTTGGAGAGATTAACAGACTTGCGCTTTCTTAGTATTGATTTTCTTAATACTTTCCTGCATACTTACCGCATATTTACTACTGCAACAGTTGTACTGGAGAAACTCTCGGATGTATACAAAAGGCCTTTTACCTCCATTCCAGTCAGGTAAATTCTGTTTTTTTCTTCTATCATGAGACTATTGTTAGAATGGTCCTTTTCCACCATGAAAATAATCAGAGGTAGGGGTGGACTGGGGGAATGGAACTTTTTTTTTTTTAACACCACATGATGTATAAATAAATTTTAGTTTCATGCCCTGGCCTTCAGGAGCAAATAATTTAAATATGTTCTTCACACAGAGTGCATTTGTGAATGTTTTTCATTAAATCTGTTTGTACTTGCTAACATTAGTTTTGCTTTTTGTGTCTTACTCATAGGTCTTTGGAACTGTTTTTTGCTACCAATCAAAACAACAGAGGAGAACACCTGGCTGATGTGAAATCACCACATCTTTGTCGCAAATTCTCATCTCCTCCCCCACTGTCACTCTCTAGAACTTCCTCACCTGTCAGAACCAGAAAACTCTCATTGACTAATTCACCACTGAACTCAAGAATAGGGGCTTTAGATCTCTCTACTTCCTCTGTTGCCAGCAGTCCTACCTCAACTTACAGCCCAGCCACATCCCCACCACCCACTGCTAGTAAAGTACCATTGGACCTCAGCAAGGGCCCCTCCTCCCCTGAACAAAGTCCTGGATCCATAGAAGAGAATTTAGAGAATCCTCGCATTGATCTGTGTAACAAGCTAAGAAGAAGCATTAGAAGAGGTATTATATAACTACAGTATATTGAGTATTATATAGTAGTCACCAATATAAACTGAACACTTAGCAGATGACTGCAACACAGTATCTGGGCTACAGTAAATGTTTCCCACTACTTAGTAAAACAGTTCCCTTTTGACCATTGGAAACATTTTTCAGTAATCATATCCTTATTTTTGTTATAGTAGATGTTTTCTTCAAATTCCCAGTGCTCTATTGTTTTTGCATCTGGTGTCACCCATAGGAATAGCAATGTGGCAGAATGGAACACACCAACAATTGCCCTTCAAAGAACAGGGAGAAGAGTAAATGGGATTGAGGGGCAAGACTCCAACTACACTGTGTGCCAAAGGGCACAGACATTAGTTCATGGAACCTCCCCTTGTACCTTCTGGAAGTCAATGTTGTGAGATGTGCTCCCTTTGTGATATGATTTGTAAAGTATTCCCTTAAAAAAGAAGGGTTCTGCACAATGTAAAGAACTCATCAGCTTTGACAAGTCTGCATGATAAGGTTAGCTCTGCTTTGCGTGTTTGTGCACATATGTTTTCCACTGCAGGTACATGTGCACCTAGTGCACTCAAGTCAGAGACTTTTGCCAGGATTACCATTAGGCAGTGCATGTGCTGGCCTCAAATGCAGAGCCAAAGGCATAAACAGGGGCCTAGCCACTGCCTTCTCCTCAGTTTCTTCTTATTGTCTGTGGTGGAACTGAAACTTCTTATAGGTCTCATGTTTCTGTTAGCCAGTTTTAAGAAAGAGTTTCTCTTATTGTATATAGTTCACTTTAATGTTAGTTCTAGTATAGTTTGAGAGACAAGATAGGTAAGGTGATACTTTTTATTGGACCAACTTCTGTTAGAGGAAGAGACAAGCTTTTGATCTACACAGTTTTTCATGTTTGGCAAAAGAAATCAGAGTCTGAGCTTGAGTGTGCCAGATAGTGAAGCATAAGGGATAACACATGTTGTAAGAGATCACTTGAGATGGAGTGGGCAATACGGGTTAGACTGTTATGCAAAAGTGGTTTGAAGTAGGCCAATAAAGGTTAGCAGGCAGGTGTATGAGCCATGAACCCAGTGTTCCCCTTATGCTTTACTATCTGTCCCAACTAGTATTTAGCTCAACTACTCTTATTTCTTTCCCAAGTCTGGAAGAAGTATTCAATGTAGTTCAAAAGTCTGGCTCTTCGACTGTTTTGGAGTAGTGGTGGTGTCGCTGCCAAGAATTACATGCAGCTCCTCATAAAAGCGGCATGTCTGTGGGGCAGAACCCGAATGACTGTACACCTCCCTTGTCTTCTGGTACGCTTGCCGAAGCTCCTTTAATTTTCATCCAGCACTGCTGCATGTCTCTGCTGTACCTCTTCTCCCCCCATGTCCTGCGTGATCTTGGCATAGATGTCAGGATTTCTTCTGCTGGATCAGAGTTCTACCGGCACAGACTCTTCTCAAAAAGATCCACCACCTCCTGTGTACTCTATGATGGAGCATGTTTGCGGCCTTGAGTCTTCATGATCAGTTGTTCTGGTGAGCTCTCCACACAGATCAAACAAGAAATGAAAATTCCAAAGTTCCTGGGGCTTTCACTATGTATCTGGCTCACGTGCGGTGGAGTTCAAAGTGCTCTCTGGGGCAGTCACAGTGGAGCACTGTGGGATACCTCCTGGAGGCCAATTCATTTGAATTACGCAACGCACTGTCTACACTGTCCTCATGTCGACCTGTGAATGTCGAATCAAGCGCTACACCTCTTGTGGAGGTGGAGTACAGAAGTCGACTTTACAGGCTGCTTAGGTCAGCAAGAAGGAACTCGGTACTGTAGACACATACTATTATTAGATTGACTTAACGTGGTTTACGTCGATCTAAGTTTGTAGTGTAGACCAGGCCTTAGATTTAAGGTCTGCTCAGCAGCTTTCAAAATAAAAATGGTTCTGGAATGATTCCCAGCCAAAATGAGGCACAGAATCTCAGATATCAGAAGCCATTGAGGATTATGAATCTTTGTTGCTAATTAGCATTCTGTAGAATTCTACTGTGGGATCTGTCCATGTAGAATGCAGGTTCTTGATATGAGTAGCCTGGGTTCTATATTAAAGTTGAATGGTTGCAGTCTATTCCATTTTATATATCATTTAGTGTATACATTTCCTGTATCTCACATCAGAGAGAACTCCTCAAACCATTCAGTCCCTTAATGCCAATTTCACACTTCAGCAGGGTAATAGTGTATGTCAGCCAATGTTTTAGTTCATTCTTTAATTATATTTTGTTACTAAATCATTGTTAGGAATTATACTAGATCATCATTGTTCAATTCTCAATTGAAATCTTTATAGAGCTCTATTTACATACTTATAGGCTGGACATTAACGTGGAAAATTTGTATTATCACAACATACTCTTAGAATAAAAAAATTAGTATTTATTATGTACAGTTGCCTAAATTCTTCTCTCTTACACCAGAGTAGCTCCATTTGGATTGTAGACTCTGACACAAAGTGTAGAATGAACTATACACAAAATAGCTGCTGTCCTAGATGGATATAATATATTATTCTTATTATATACTCACAACTCACAAAGCAGTCCAAACAATTCCCAGGAGGGATCCCACTTCGTCCTCAGGTGCCCCAAACCCAGTAGTCCAATATAAAGTATTTCAAATCAAAACACAAACTCATGCAGTTTCAGCTGGGTACATCCTCTTCCTTCTTGAGGGTATGTCTATCAGTCTCTTGCCTGCTTCTTGTGAAGGGTGTCTCCCAGGTAAGATGACCAGATGTCCAAATTTTATAGGGGCAGTTCCGATATTTGGAGCTTTGTCTTATATAGACCCCTATTACCCCCCTCACTTCCAATTTTTCACACTTGCTGTCTGGTCACCCTACTCCCAGGCCTCCCTGCCTGGAGAACTTTCTCCTGCATTGTGCACTTTTCTCCTGCTGACTCAGGGTCCTGGAGGAATCTTCTCATTCCCTGCAGTGTATCTGCAGACTTAGCTTCAGTTTCCTTGTCTTGCCACCTTCCCTGCTGCTGCACCTTCCTGCTCTTTTTATTCTGGGATCACTTGATTCTACTCAGATGTATCTCATCTTGTAATCATGGTTGTCTTAGCCCCAAGCTCCTCATCCCATGGGGCAAAGCACCCCATTACGCACCCCAGACCATAGGTACTGGAAGTGCTATAGAGGCAGCATATTAACATTTAGAAATGGAGAAAACATCACATAAATACATCATCATTCCGAGAGCCAGAACCAAGCTGGAGAGGACCCTGAAGGATGCCATCCGCTGCCAAAATGTGGAAAACCTGAAAGAAGCTGGACCAGGGCAAAGCCTTTGAGGTGACGTGCAAGTGGGACGCCAGCAACCACTTCCTCCCCGGAGGCAGCTTCACCTGTTTTGCCAACTGGAGGTTCATCCACCAGGCCTGGCTCAACTGTGACCCGCTGGATGGAGTCATCCGCCACAGGAATCAGGACAAGTGATGCAGGAAGTGTGGCTATGCCAACAAGGCACTACCCCATGTCTTATGTAGCTGCAAGCCCCATTCCAGAGCCTGGAAGCTGTGACACAACGCCATCCAAGATCCTCTGGTCAGAGCCATCTTGCCACCTGTTGGGAAGGTAGCCCTGACCTCTGCTATTCCCAGAATTGACAGCCAACTGTACCGGACATCGCCCTCACCAGTGAGGACTGGAAGAAGATCACCATGGTGGACGTCACAGTGCCCTTTGAAAACAGGATCCTGGCTTTCCACGATGCCCGATCTCAAAAGGTGGGGAAATACACCCCTCTGGCTGACAACCTGAGAGTTGGGGGCTATGAGGTCCAAAGTCACGTGCTGATCGTCGCAGCCCTGGGCGCATGGGACCCAGTAATGAGCAAGTGCTGAGAAAAAGTGAAGTCGATTAATACTACGCTCAGCTGATGCAGCAGCTCATGGTGTCAGATGCCTTCAGGTGGTCAAGGGACATAGAACATATCACCGGACATCGGCAATACCAGGAGGGATGAGCTGGAGTGCTGATGAGAAGCTCAGTCAGGAAACTAACTTAAATACTTTCCTGATGGACTGTTTTTTTTTCTCTAAATGGACAACCTATCCTAAATTCTCAATTACTGAGGAACACTGTTCACTCATTGATATATTTTGCTTTCTGTCACCAACTGTGTATAACTTTTTTCATAAGTAATGTACCCAAATGCATCTAATGTACCTAAATATCTAAACTGTATTCTTAAATTCATTCACCTAAATTTGGGTTTATTGCTGATTATGCACTATATGTATCTTATGACTATAAAAACAAACATTGTATTTGTAAATAATCTAAGCACTATACCCAGATATTCAGACACTCTTTTCTCAACCTATGTATTATATAATATTTTTAACATTAGCTTTAATAAATTTTAAAAATCTGTTAAATTGCTGTTTTTTGTAGTGCTTTCAACACCTATGTATTTGGGAGCCAGACAACTGAAGGACTTGCACTGGTAGATTTTGGAGGAAACTGTATCTAGCACTCTGGGGGGGGAGAGAGCGAGAGACACACATTTTGTCATAGGTCTGTAAAGTGTAAGGAAATGAAGTTTAAAAAACCGAACCTTAGGGTGGTGGCAGTGGTAGGAATACAAAATACTAACCTGTTATTTTCTTAACATACGTTTTCTGCACAAGAAAGAGACCATTAACAAGTGCTAAGTAGTTATCTAGGATCAGTTGGCTTCATTGCTCATCTTCTGCTAAGATTCCAAAAAGCAGACTTAATATGAATCCAATTTGGCCGTACAAATTCAATTTCCAAGCCAATGCTGTTTTTTATTTCTTCTTGAGTATGGCTCATTTATCATTTAAAGACTCCACTTTCCAAATGCTTTTTCTGCACATCTGCCTGCTGGTGTAGACAATTTCATTTTAAAACTTATAGTACAGTGCTTGTGTTATAAGAGTAGCAGTTTTTCCAAGTTTATCGTAGAATGCAATAGAGAAGCATTATATGTAGATATATAGATATTTTTTTTATTTTTCATGTGGACACACATTATTCTGCCAGCTTACCATTATGGACATTCATTTAATGGAGTAATGAGCTCTGCAGTGCTGTTCAGTTCTGTATTAGTAGGCAGTTTTGTGATTATATATAATGACTTACTAATGACTTTTTTCCTCGCATTTGATATGTGAATCCTATGATTTAAACTATCCATATCATGTTTATGTTGCCCTGGACAGTCTGCTTAAGGACATGCAAAATCATGACAGGGCTATTTTTTAAAATGACAGTTTAGCACTTGGTTTTCATTAAGTTTTTATATACGGGCTTTGTTATAGTTATGTCATCAGTACCTGTGAAGTTGCCTAGTATTTTCCAAATCCTTTACCTCCATCCAGAGGAATATTGTTGCTGAGCCATCTCAAAGGAGTTGCACTGTCAGCTTACAGAAGAAATAACATAAAGCAAAATATAAAAGAGACTAAATTTTAACTTTCATACTTGTTAAATGAGGCTTAAATAGGTTTAAATTGTAAATATTGGTATAATGTACTTTTTATTTAATGGACCTGATCTTACTACCATCATTGAAACAAAATATATAATGACTTCACAGAGGGAAGCCTTGGGCTCTACGTGCATATTATTATGATTATGATATATCTTTATATGTTTGATTCATTATAATCTTGCTATTCTCTGTGCTTTTCATAAACTGCAAGTGTCGAGACACATGCATCTTCTGTATTTATTGTAGACCCACGTTCCAACCATCTCTCAAAAATGAACCACTTTATGTACAAATTGTGTGCTTTAAAAAGAGCCTTTTTGACTGAAAAATTGAAGGAAATAGCTTCATATCTTAAAGCTGTTTCACTGTTATTTAGATCTCTTGATATTTGAAAATAATTTTTACACATTTAATGGGCTGTAAATTACAGAAATAATGGTGACTAGTGTACTGACAGAGTAACCGCTGTACTAACATTCATGGTATTTTAAAGCAGCAGTTCTAGAATCTGTGTCAGTGGACAGGACAATTCCTGAAAGCACCTCGACTGTCGAGACACCTGAGCTTTCCCCATGTCGATCTCCCTCAACCCCACGACATCTCCGCTACCGTCAGCCAGGAGGTGAGAAACATTGCCTTGGAAGGAGACTAAGTTATATATTTCCAATTCTTTTTTAATCTCCTGTAAAGATTATTTTCTAAATAATATGGTTAGTGGTTAGTAGGTAGTCTGCTTATTTCTTAGATGTAAAAAAGCCAGCAAAATGTGAATAACAGTATTCTAATTAATTGGCATATTAATAACAAGAGAATGAAAAGCATACTGGGAGTTAGGAAGTGCTGAAATGATCTGTAATATCTGGAACAGGATGTACCTTAGTTCAGGAATAATATTGACTCAAGCCTATTCTTACATGAATTCTCAAGACTTTCACAGATCTGCAGGAGCTATTATGGGAGCACATTTTGGGTACCATATGTGATGATTAGATGCACAACTCCCATTACTGTTAATGAAAATGACTATGTCTGTTCCTCCATGTGTGGCACTGAACATATACAGATGGTATCAGATTATTCATTCCGGGATTGAGGAAATCGCTCTACTGAAGAGGAAAAGCAAGAGGTGGATTTTCTAATAGCTCTCCCATGGCTCTATCAAATTACTAACACTACTTTCTGCATGTATAAATATTTAGAATGTTGCCCTTTCTTGAAATCTAGATTGTAAGCCATCTATTTTATGTTTGAGAGGAAAAAATATAATATAATCCCCCCCCAGTAATCACTAATAATTTATGAAAACATTTCATAATAATTTTAAGCCAACACCACACTTTACTTATTGTTATGTTTTATGGTTGTGTGTCAGAATTTTTGGTTTGAAAACTCTGGTAATGCAACACAAAACCACTTGAATGGAAATCAGAAGAGGTGTTCACAAAATTTCTTGCAAAGTGATACCAGTAAGTTTTGCAAAACTCTGCTAATTTTAGTTAACAACCAGGGGGAAATCTTAAATCTTTTTTGAAATGGTATTAATTTTTACTTTGCTTGGCTAACTATTGAAAATGATGTGATTGAGAAGTAAATTAACAATCTCTATTACTTTGGCACCATTATTTTTAAGCAGTTGTATCATAACTTTCATTTTTGTTTGTTTAATGTTTTTTTTCTTCACAGTGGTACCATCATACACTTTGTTAAACAACATTATTTATTATTGTGATCTGGTGATAAAAATGAAATGACAAATATATTTTAAATATTTTTGCCTCTAATACAGAATCCCTTTTCATTGAGAACATAAAATATGTACATAAGTAGGCATGCTTACGTAAAGTATTGTATATTCACTCTTTACCATGTGTGCTGGGGGAGTGGAAAATATGAAAATTGATATGCTTTTTAAAAAAGTTAAAACCAAATACAAGTTGTTGTGTTTATTTATTTATTTATTTCTCTGTTCCTTACAGTACAGACTGCTGACAACAGCCACTGTTCTGTTTCTCCTGCTTCTGCATTTGCTATTGCTACAGCTGCAGCAGGTCATGGGAGTCCACCAGGTGAGAACAATTTAGTGCAAGACAAATATAGATGGGTCTCCACAGGTAAAGCTGTCCTACAAGCATGTTCATCCCAATTTTAAATAGTCATTGGTTTGGTTTGTTCCTTTAATCTCCTGGGTATAATCAGGCTTCGCTTCTGAATGGAGATTCCATTGGGATCTATAAATGATCGGGACATACTAGATACACTTAATAGTATTGAAAAAGGTTGATGGAACAGGTCTAGTTTTCCATCTCTGTGTGTAGGATTTATTTGTCTAACTAATTGATTGACTGTAGGTTTCCCAAGAAGGACTCTGTGGTCTAGTGATTAGATGCAAGTGCACTGGCCTGGCCACATTTGCGGCACTAGCACTAGCAGTAGCATTGGGGGCAGTGCATTATGGGCAACCATCCCAGCATTCAAGTGGCTGCGACATGCTTTTCAAATGCAGGGGGTGGGATTGAGTGTGACAGGGAGTGTGTTGTGTGTATGTGTGGGGAGAGAGAGTGGGTTTTTGGGATGCTGAGAATGTCAGCATGCTGTCTTGTAAGTTCAGACCCCGCTTCTCTCCCCGCCTCTCTCGCCTCTCTCTCACTCAGTCAGAGCAAGCAGCATTCTCAGTAATGTTGTCTTTGTCTTGGAGCAGATAAGCATTTGTCTCGGCTGTCAGAAATGGAGCTCTGAAAGGGCACATCTGCTTTCCTGCAGCCGATTTCAAAACAATGAGAAGAGTGGCCACTCGATTGAAGCATGCTGCAAAGAGTTACAAAGGGATCTTACAAAACTGGGTGGTTGATCCACAAAATGGCAGATAGAATTCAATGTTGATACATGCAAAGTAATGCACATTGGAAAACATAATCCCAACTATACATACAAAATGATGGTTCTAAATTAGCTGTTACCATTCATGAAAGAGATCTTGGAGTCATTGTGGACGGTTCTCTGAAAATATCTGCTCAATGTGCAACCGCAGTCAAAACTAACAGAATAATAGGAATCATTAGGAAAGGGATAGATAATAAGACAAAATATCATAATGCCACTATATAAATCCATGGTATGCTCATACCTCAAATATTGCATGCAGTTTCTGATCACTCGATCTCTAAAAAGATGTATTAGAATTGGAAAAAATACAGAGAGGGGAAACAAAAATGAGTAGGGGTATGGAACAACTTCCATATGAGGAGAGATTAAAAAGACTTAAGACTATTGAGCTTGGAAAAGAGACAACGCAAGTGGATATGATAGAGGTGTATAAAATCATTAATAGCGTGGAGAAAGTGAATGAGTTTTATTTACACCTTTACATAACATGAGAACAGGGGTCACCCAATGAAATTAATAAGTTTAGAATAACCAAACAGATTTATTAAGTATAAAGGTAGATTTAAGTGATTATAAGTCAAAGCGTAACAAGTCAGAGGGTCAAATGAAATAAAAGCAAAATGCATTCTAAGCTGTTCTTAACACTTTCAATGCCCTTAAAAACTTCGGATGCTTCTCACCACAGGCTGACTTTTCAGTCAGCTTTCCCCTTTAATCAGCTTTTCAATCAGTTGGCGGTGCTGGTGTCTGTAGATGTTGATGGAAGAGAGAGAGCATGGCACAATGTCTCTCCCTTTTATCATGTCTGTCCTTTCCTCTTGGCTTTGCCGCCCCCCCCACCCCATTCAGAGTCAGGTGAGCATTACCTCACTGAAGTCCCAAACTGCCCAAAGGAAGGGGGGACTTCCTCAAGGGGCTAACAGATTCTTTTGTTGCTGCCTAAGCCAGCATCCATTGTTCCTGTGAGGCTGGGCTGGGTTTGTCCCATCCACGCCCTGATAAGGTGTGAATTGCCTCCCTGTTCTTGGATAGTTTTTGCATGGGCTTGCTTTAAGCCACTTTTCAGCAACTTTTCAACTATATACATGAAATTATAACCTTACTATAACATTACTGTAACAATTACTATAAGAATTACTATAGCATTTCTATAACAGCCATGCTTAGTGCATTACGAGCCTTCCAAAGAACCCAACATGACAAACTTTTCATTGGATACCACAAAGTCATTTTATAAAAATGAACATGGGGGTGTAGGGTGTTCCACTGAGGTATAGAGCATCGCACTGATGGAACCTAAGATTTACATTCATTCTTATGGAGAAATTGGCTTCGCTTAATATCATTTAGCTTAAAGTTGCATTTTTCAAGAATATAACTGGGACGTTAAGTGAGGAGTTACTGTAGTTGTGAATGCTAGTGAAGAACTTGCAGTATTCAAGATGAGAGATGACATGGGCATGGACAGGTTTTGGAAGTGGGGTGTAAGGAAGGGGAGGATTTGGCATATATTTCAAAGGAAGAACAAGTAGGTATTATCAACAGGCGGGATGCAAGGTGCAGGGCCGGCGACAGGGGGGTACTACGGGTACAGCTGTACCGGGCCCCCCGACTTTAGGGGGGCCCCGGTACACAGCTGTACCCGTTGTCGTCCCCTCTTGTCGCCGGACCTGGAGAGCGGGGAAGGGGCGGGGAGTCAGCGCGGCTCTCCCCCGGACAAGCGAGCCTGGCCCCAGCAGGAGCTGTGAGCCCGGCCCGCGGCAGCAGCGCTGTCCGGGGGAGGGGGGGGGAAAGGGCGGCTCACGCAGCTCTCGTTGCCTGGGGCTGGGGGGGGGCCCATCTGCTGTCGGCTGGGCTGGGGGGGGCCCCATCTGCTGTCGGCTGGGCTGGGGGGGCCCCCATCTGCTGTCGGCTGGGCTGGGGGGGCCCCCATCCGCTGTCGGCTGGGCTGGGGGGGCCCCCATCCGCTGTCGGCTGGGCTGTGGGGAGGGGAGGGGAGCACTGGCTGGGCTGGGGGGGGGCAGCCGCTGTCGGCTTGGCTGGGGGGGCCTCCATCCGCTGTCGGCTGGGCTGGGGGGGGCCCGGCTGGGCTGGGGGAGCCCCCAAACTATCAAAGTAGGGTGCCCCCAAATTTCTGTCGCCAGCCCTGGCAAGGTGAAAAGTAGAGAGGAGGGCTTGTCTACACTAAGGGCTGGTCTCCACTGGGGGGGGGGGAATCGACTGTAGATACGCAATTTCAGCTACGTTAATAATGTAGCTGAAATCGGCGTCTCTACAGCTGACTTACCTCCCATCCTCACGGCGGTGGCAGTCGGCGGCACGGTCCCCCGTCGACTCCAGCTTGCGCCTCTTGATGAGCTGGACTTCCGGAGTCGACGGGGGAGCCACTGGTGATCGATTTATCGTGCCTTAACGAGACGCGATAAATCGATTGCCAAAAAATCGATGCTTCCCCGCTGTAGTGAGGACAAGCCCTTAGAGTATGGCTACGCTTGCAGATGTAGAGTGCTTTAAGTTAACCCAGCCTTCAGAGAGCACACTAGGGAAGGCACTCCAGTCTGTCCACACTGAGAGCTGAAAGCGCACTGGCGTGGCCACATTTGCAGCACTTGCAGCTGCATTGGGAGTGGTGCATTATGGGCAGCTATCCCAGCATTCATGTGTCTGCAACGTGATTTTCAAATGGGGGGATGGAGTGTGACAAGGAGTGTGGGGGGAGAGAGTGAGTGGGTTTTTGGGAGTGTGTCAGCATGCTGTCTTGTAAGTTCAGATCCCCCCTCCCTCCCCTGCCTCTCTCTCATTCACTCAAAGCAAACATTAGATGTTTGGTGGGTTTTTTTTGACCAATTAAGCAGCCGGGCGCTCCGAAATAGAGCTTTGAAAGGGCACTTCCACCTCCCGAGTTCACAACAAAGACAAGAGACGCCACTTCAGTTAAGGGGATTATGGGGAGTTTTTGGAGGTCAATTAGAGTATAGTAACATTACTTCTCATTTACACTGGAGCTGCAGCATCTCACCCAATACACAACAGCTGTTAATCCTCTCGGGGAGGTGGAGTACCAGGAGCGCTTCAGCCAGAGTGTCAGAGCGCGCTACGTGCCTTGCCAGTGTGGACAGGGAGTAAGATAGGGGACAGGGGGAGTAAGCTCTGGGAGGCTTTATTGCGGTGTAAAGTGCAAATGTAGTCAAGCCCCTAGAATGCTGTGCTGCTACAGCTACACTGTTGTAACACATCAGTAGAGACACTTCCTATGCCAATGGACCTCCCCAAGACGCAGTAGTTAGGTTGATGGAAGAATTCTTTCTTTGACCAAGCGCTGTCTATACAGGGACTTAGGTTGTCTTAACAAAGCTGCTCAGGGGTGTGAATTTTTCATATCCCTGATCAATGCAGTTAAACCAACCTAATTTTCCAGTGTAACCAGGCCTAAGACACCAAATTGCAAGGCTAGGTGACTGGAAGGAAGTAAACAGTGATAGACATATAAGCCCTTCTTTTCCACTTTTTCTTTTTTTTTTTTTCATTTTTAGAAGGCAATGTGGTTTGGAGGAATGAGCACATTGTTGGGAGTCAGAGGGTCCCAAATTCTAGTCCTGGCTCTGCCACCCTGGTTAGGTCACTACACCTTTCTGTCCTTCCCTAGCTGTAAAAAGAGAATAATAATATAAGTATTTGCTCTTTTAGAATTACAAGGATTAATTAGTTAACATCTATACAGTGCTCTGAGAAGGCAAAGCACTATACAAATGCTTAGTAGTAGCATTAGTACGTATGAAGTATTATTATCCCAGTGTTAATATGTATTGGGGTTACTGGAATTTATGAATTTTCCTTGTTTTTCAATTTCTGAAGTCTTTTTTTTAGTGGTGTTTATTTTTTTCTCAGCTTTTTATTTTGTGTCCTATTTCTCTCTATTGCACATTGATTTTGAGATGTTTCTTTGATACAGTAAGAATATCACACAATGATTTTAAAAGAAGCAAGATATATTTCCGTGTGTGTTAGCAGAAGATGAACATTCTGTTGGGCAATATACTTTTGGATGCAGTAAGCATGTAGGTTCTCTATAGGAAACTGGAAGATATTCAAAATACAGTTAAAATCTCTGATAATGTCAATTTGATTGATACAAATACATCCAAATAAAGCAATGTTTTTATAAATAGCGAACAAAAAAAATACACTTCATGTGAGCTAGGCAAACATAGTGGCTTCTGCTCTGCTGTGATAAGGATTTGTTTTAAACAACATGACAGAGAAAAACAACTAAAATTAATGATGGAGTCTTTTATCTTTAAACCATTTCAACTGAACATAAGTGATAAGAGAACTTGTCTTGACAAAACATAAATTTTGGGCCAAAATTGTCCTGTGATTGTCCCACTATATTTTTTTCATTCTTCTAGATATCCTGGTTTCAGCTCTTTTCAACAGAAAATTAGGAATATTTTGAGCAATGCACTAATTCCAACTTGAAGGAAACCCATGGGACTAGAAATCATACTAATACATTGTTTTGAGATTTTGTGCCTTAAGAAGTTTGAATACATTAAAATAAACTGAATGTAAAGTGAGCTGAATGTATATGCTTATCTCAGCCAAAATGTTTCACATGTAGTTTCTTCATATTCTTGTTAGCTTCATTTCTCGCTCTTCAAAGTCCTCTTCAAAGTCATATAGGCCATTATTTTCAAGACGCTAAATGCTACATGACTGACTTCCTTTCTTCTAGTACTGATAATTTAGTTTATAAATCATACCATTATTTCACAAGAACAAGGTGACATATTGTGAGGGCCTTGACAGCCTGGGCTACCAACCAGAATACAAGCCATCCAGGGTTCCTGGGTATATACTTTGGTTGCTAGCCCACACTGAAGTCCATTCTGCCACGTGTACACTACCTTGCTAGCTAGATTAAAGTTCCATGGGTATCCTACCTGTTCTACAATCACACATTCACTTGCAGAGTAGACATTTCCAAAAAGACTCCAGATTCTGGGACAGAATCATGAGTTTGTCCTTACACCCTGTTACAAGTCTGTCATAACCTGTATTAAGGAGTCTCTAGAAAAATCTTCCCTACAAATCTGTACTGTAGAAAGAAGCAAAACCCAGAACCTTTTATTTTTACCACTGAGTATTTGTGGTTTGGTAAATGCAATATGAATCTGAATTACCCTTGGTTTTGGTTTTGCAAAACAAAATACCACTAGCTCACCTCTTCTTCATTCCAGAGTGCTCTGCCTTCCTCCACTTTTCTGCTGCTTACTTGAACTAGATGCAAAAGCAGTCATATTATCTTTAGCAGGTATGAAAAATTTTCTTCAGAGCAAATACAAAAGCTACTTTGTTAATCACCTAGCTGAGGCTAGTAGGAGCTAAATGCAGTCAACTCCCTTTGACATGGACCATGATACTTCAGAATGTACAATGAAAGATCCACCTCATGGTCACTCTGAGACAATGCAGCTGAAAACCTGGGTCTGCCCAGTTTTCGTTGATATCAACACACCTAACAGAGGTGTCATATGTAGTCTGTAGAAGGGGCCTAATTCCATTTTAAATTATGGCCTTTTGGGACTGGTATACAAAATTAAGGTCATATACTACCATCCCTCCATGGCAAATCTCCTACTGATAACTAAGGATTAGGGTAGAATATGGCCCTTACAGAACAGGACATGTGTCTTTGTATAACAACTAAACTTTTAGTTAATAGAGTTGTTTTTATATCAGAATCACTCAGTGGGATTAAAATGTAATACTAGATACTTTTAGGACCATCTCTGCTTTTGTCCTTTGTTTATTTGGCCATTTGTACATGGACAATTTCCTAAACAGTACACATAATTATGGTGATTGCATAATGTTGTCATACCATTGGCCATTGGCCATTATTTGAACATCTGGCTACTAGAGTGTCAGTATTAATCTTCTTGCATCCGACGAAGTGGGTCGCATCCACTGCTTGCATCCGACGAAGTGGGTATTAGCCCACGAAAGCTTATGCTTCAAAACTTTATAGTTAGTCTTTAAGGTGCCACAGGACTTTGTTACCAGTATTAATCTTAAAATTCACTGTCCCATTGCAGTGAGTTGGGGAAGTTCACATCTCTGAGAGCTCCAGTTTCAGGAAGTCGAAAACACTTCAAGGCAACTTGACATAGGTTTTGACTTATTCACACTTAGCTCTTTTTGGAACATTTTTTTCAGCAATAAAACTTATAAGCTTTCGTTTTTTAAAAAAAGTAAATTTCTGTCTATAGAAATGAAATCTCTCACGTGTAAATACTTCAGTTGAGTCAGATCCATCTTCTGAGCTGGGTGTTTGACACCACTATTGCAATTAGTCCTGCTTGATTAACATTACAGTTGTCAAACTTTTATTCGTCTAAAAGTAATGATTCACATTTTGGTTGGATTTACACATTGTTCCACTGGGTAGCATTTAGGTCTTTGCATTCAGGTAAATCAAGCAAAAACTAATTAAAACTGACCATATAATTAAATGTTTATAATTAGCATAATACATTTTAACATAAGGTTTTGGTGAGTGTTATTCAGCCCCTTTCAGGTTGTGACTGACATTATTCTATGATCAACGAAACCATTAGCCATCTCCCTAATGTGATAATATTTTTGTTTTATTTTGTTTGTCTGGCACAAGCCTTAATTGTAGCAATTTAGTGACACAGCTTGTGCCAAATGGTCCAAAATAGATCCTCTGAACAGAGTAACGTGTGTGTATATATGAGTATGTCTACAGGGGGCACCTTAGCTTTATATATTGCTGCCAGATGCATTCAATCTGTTAAAATTCAAGTACATCTAGAGATATACATACAGACTAATGAAGATGCATGTTTTCCAATAGACTGCATTGATTTCTCAGTTATAAATCCTGTATTGCATCACATTCCATGTTTCCTTTGATCACTTGTAGTATTTCACAAATTCTGAGCATACCTCATTGTAGGTCAATAGGGTACTTTTTTCTTTTTCAACTACATTTGCTGTAGTCAGATGAAAAGTACAATTTTCCTACAGGCTGAAGGGAACATTGGGGAAGTTTCAGGAAATAAAACATCTCCCTGCCGCCAAGTGCAACAGGGGCAGTGTGACATTGCGTCATCCTGTTGTATCACAGATGGGTCCTACATCAGTCATTGGGACAGTTAGTAAACGGGCTGGTCTAAATTGTGGGTATTATTTTTATATTATTAGAGAAGAGACAGAAAAGGATTTGCAAACTCTTCTTATACTATACTATACTATACTATACTTATACTATATGGTTGGGGCTCTGTATGGGTGGTCTACAGTGGTCAGATGCCTACATGATACATGGAAGTGTTATAGTGAATAAATTAGCGTTTCTTATCATGACCATGTTTACATAATTTTTTTTGTCTATGGAGACAAAGAGAATCTTTGTTCATATAACCAAGTGGAGTTTTATTTTTCTAGTACTGTGCAGAAATATTCATAGCCAAAACGAAACCAGAAAATATTTGCCTTTTTCCAGTTAGTCTTTGGTATACTGGCTTTGACACATAAATGTTGCTGTTATGTCAGAGTAATGACAATAAGTTTGCACTCAAAAACTGCTTCTCCTGAACTCTAATAGTCCTTTCTGCTTAGCAGAAGACCTGTGTGAAACCTGTACCTTTTGTAAGTCCTGGCCTCAAAAAAGAAAAAACCTAGATCCTGTGTTGCCTATACATATGCTAATACTTTAATTGAAGCCAGTGGGATTGCTACTCATGTCAAGTGTCACCACTGAGCCCTGTGTCATGGAAACCATTTGTGAGGAGTGGGAAGGTGATCTTAACCTTAACCTTATTTTGTTTATTGTGTAAGTTCCTTACTAGGAATTGCCAAACCAGTTCAGTTAAGAACTGTTGTCTTCCCCTGAGCCTTCACCCATTTTCAAAATCAAACTTGGAACAAACACCTTTGGGGAATTCTGAACTATTTAGAAGTATTATGTATTCTTTGTTTCTTTTTATTATTAAGTGGTCCTAGCCAGAAACCAGCAATGCTAGTGCTAGTAATCTCCTGGAGCATGTTTTCATTAGATTTCCAGTCCAATTGTGCAGACTCAGCAGGTGTGGTTAAGCATCCAGATCTGAACTCTGAACCTTTTGGAGTTCACTATCTTGATTCACAACTTCCTAGTGGAGCTGGGTGAAGAATATTTATTGTATAATTGAGAGCTAACATTGTCTTTTTGTTAAATAAATTATATGACAAATGATCAGTTACATTATTCACCTAGCTCTGCTGCCAAGTGACCTTGTGGAATGGGGATGTTGAGGACTGCACCTTTATAATTTAAAATATCAGGGAATGCAAATGATAAGATTCTAGTAGCAATGACCAGTCAACTGCCGTGCATATTCAGTGTCTTTTATGATATAGAATCCTGGTAATGATGCAACAGTTAGCGTTAGAACTTCCCTTCCATTATAAACTGGATTTTGACATCCCATCCTCAATCTCTTTTCCCCTGAAATTTGCATGTGTTGTCTTTTTTGCCAAAGGATAATTTTACTGGAAAATCAGGGGAGAAATGAAAATAGAGATAAAAATTAATTTGTTTGAATCTCTCTTCTAATTCAGCATCCATGAATATTATTCCTTTCCCCTTGACATTCACCTACTGTGTGATAAATTTGAATAGGCTTCTATTTTTTGTTCCTGAATCAGGGGCTGTTTGAATTTAACAAAACTGTTGCTTAGCAATTCTAGATATCTGAATGGTAAATGAACCTCCCTGTGCAGCTATTGTAAAGAAGTAATTTCAAATTAAAAATTATAATTATAATTGGAAGAGAAAATTGAATTTCAATTCAATAAATAATACATTCTGCTGTCATACCAGTAGCCCAACAACATATGAATCCAAAACCATCACGGTATCATGCAACATGTCAAAGTCAGTTTCAGAAATTTGGGGCCCAGCTCTTTTATAGCTCTTTTATAGCTGAGGAAAATATGACTGAAAGCTGGCGTATGAAGGAGCATTACATGGAAGAACTTATAATCTCCCTGAGTGGCATCTGTGCTTAAAGCAGTTCCTAACAAGTTGTCATTGCTGTCCTTATGTAGGCAGTTGGCTTGTCCCAGAAAATAACCTGTGTAGATAAGGAAAAAGGTGAGTGCTTTCTGGGTCTTTTCAGTGGTTTCCTCACACTTGATTCATGCAGAAGTGAGCCATGATGAGCTTTGTGAGGCAGGGAGAAGAGACGGTTTTTCTGTTTTCAACTTGAGATAAAATGTTGCCTATATAATTCATATTTATTTATATTACCATAGAGCTGTTTGTTTTATGGTCTGAATAATAAAAGCTATTTAAAACCTGGACTTTTTTATACAGACATTTTGCTGACTGATGTGCAGCCAGCCAATTTCTTTACTTTGCTTGACAGCCAACCATTCACTCACAGATGGTCTGAAAATGATACATTTGTCTCTTGGTAATTGTCCTCTCCTTTTTTTAACCTTTTCTCCATTGTTAGTGAAAAATGCTGGAAAATTAGGCAAAATACTTCCTTTAGCTAATGTTGGGAAAGCATTCCCCTAAGGGAAGAGATTGGGCTTTTCCCCAGAACTCCCAGTTGGTCCCTCTCAGCTACCCGTACCTTAGAATTTGTCTTACCCCTTGTTTTGTAGACAGATGCACTTTATTTTAGTCGATTAAACATTTATTTTAAATAGTTACAGAAAAGAAGATTCCCCATATGTTAGGAGGAACCTGTTAACATTTATCATACTGTAAGATTGCCGAGAAATGACAGGACTGTGTGTGGCTTAACAGCATGCTTAGGAACATGCATTTGATAGTAATAACTTAGACAATGACAAGTGATTAGTTTAAAAATGAGGAGCTGGAAACCCACTGAAATGCAGGGATACATCAGCAGGAAAAAAAATGTTAGATGATCCCATTGGACTTAGAGAATTAAGAGGAGCATATGCAAACACATTTGGCTGGCGGTACAAATTCACGGAAAATGTCAACCGTTTGACATGTTATCACCTTTGTGATTATTCACATAGCATAGTTCACAAATAATATAAAATAGTTGCTGTAGTAAATAAAATGTAGATGTAGCGGGGTGACTACCCACTCCCCCCCTTAAAAGGGCTGGAGTAGCCATGAAAGAGGCTGGAAGCAGCCCTGGGAAGGGGTTGTGGCAGGGAGCCTGCTAATTCCCCGGCTGAGTGGGAAGCAGGCTCAGCTGGGTGGCCATGCCCCAAACACTCAGGCCTGTATAAAAGCCTGGGAGGCAGAAGCCTAACAGTCAGTCTTCCTCTATATCTAGAGAGGAGGACAGGGCCTGGCTGCAGGGAGCCATAAACAGGGTACCTGGACTGGGACAGGGTGAGGGCAAGGCAACTGGGAGCCAGGGAGCTGAAAAGCTCTAGGGAGAGGGCCCCAGGCTGCCGAGCCTAGCGCAGGCCCGACCCACGGGGTACTGGGGTTGCAAGGGGGCAGCCCTGGGCTGGGTAGGAGCAGCGGGCCCAACCCTTCTTGCCTGTGATGAGCGGCCATGAGACTGCAGTCGGCCTCAGTGAGCAGAGGCAAGTGGTGACGGGCAGTGGCCAAGTCTGAGGCGAGTTGGGGATAGTGGGTGGAGGGTTCCCCAGGGAGGGGAAACCCCAAGACCGGGGGGGGGGGGTACTGCAGGGGTGCAGCACCCTCAGCTAAAGGGCGCTGGGGTACGGGAGGGATACGGGGCCAGTGATTGGAGCGAACGTCGGCCGGCAGAGGGCAAGCCAGGGTCTGCAGAGCTGATTCCCCAGACGACCAGACGGGGGCGCCGCCGGGTGAGTGACCGATGTCGCTACAGTAGACAAGATATACTGTAATAATCACACATGTGATTGTTTTAATGTTTCCAGTATTTAAATAGTCCTTATGCTTATTCACCAGTTATTTCCTATTCTCTTATCTAAAACAAAATGTAAGAGAAAAATTCTGTTCTTGGATACATACAGTGGTTTTCAGGACTGATATACTACAATCCCTACACACAGAGATTATCAATTTATGTCAACGAGACTTCTCCATATACATGGACAGAGATTCCAGTTTTGTATATCTGAGTGGAGGTCTATTTTGCTTGTCTGAGAAAATAATTTTCCTCAAGTTTGAAAATATTTTTTTTTTCAAAATTTGAACTTGTTGAAGGGTTCTTTAAGAACATATAGAGAGAATTCAGTTTATCCTCTAACAATTTCCCAAACACATTAGGGCTCAGATATCTTAAAAATGATGGTATAGTGAGAAAATAAAGCCTATGTTACAGCTGAAGGACGAAGAAGTAAAATATGTGATGTCTGAATTAAGACAATTCAAGCCAAATCCGTCTTGCATGGATTTGGGGGTAATCTCAGTAACCAAACTCATCTCCGTAATACTACAGATAATTTCAGTCATGTGAAGAAATAAATAGAAGAGCTTTGTGAAAGATTTGAAGATTGTGGAATTCTCACAAATGAAATCGAATATGTCCAGGGTCGATTAATCCTCCCCCCACCCCACCCCCCACGTAGCACAAAAATTCCTTCCTAGTATTTATTGGACCTTTAAAAGAATTCTGTCAGTATAAGTTTATCTCTAGGGCAGTTTTAGGACCTAAAATCAAGCGGTTCAGCACTTTTGAAATTCAGGACACATTTATTTTAGTGCCTAGATATGGATTTAAGAAACTAACTTAAGACACCAGATTTGAAAACTTTGGCCTGAGTCTTTATTGAAAAAAGGTATAATGGAATAAATTCCTGAATCGGTATTCTTTTACCACTGGAGAGGAGATATTTTCTTCATCAATAGCTGCAGATTCCAGAAAATTCTCATGGGCTAAAAGCTGCGCCAGTTAAATTGGCTGGATCAAGTCCTTAAAATGTTAGCAGCAGTTTAGATATTGATGGGAAAGGAGGATAGCCCTGGGTCATATTTTTAATACACCTTAATATCATTCAAACTTGGAAACTGGCTAATACATGTAAAAAACACAAATTTAAACATTGTATCTCATTTTTTGTAAACAAATTTGGGTTTTGAAGTGAATGCGTATGCACCAAACTATTTGTATGCAATTTAAGTAATCACATTTGAAAATTTGGCCTTATGTGCTTTCGCCGACTGCTTACACCAGTGGTAAACTTGTCCCAGTATGTGCAGTAGGTTAAAACTCAAATATTTTTTATGCTGCTGCATTCCCAGGGCCGGCAACAGAAATTTGGGGGCCCCCGACTCTGATAGTTTGGGTCCCCCCCCAGCCCAGCCGCCCCCCTCCCACCCAGCCGGTGCTCCCGCCCCCCCCCCCCAGCTGACAGCGCCTGGGGGAGGAAGCCCAGCCGCTCCCCCCCAGCTGACAGCTGGCCACAGCGGGAGCGAGAGCCCGGGAGCGGCGTGAGCCGCCCTTGCTGCCCCCCCCCGCCCTTTCTCCCCCGGACTGCGCCGCTGCCGCCGGCCGGGCTCACTGTTCCTGCCGGGGACACGCGCGCTCGTCCGGAGGAGAGCCGCGCCGGATGACTACGGGTAGAGCTGTACCGGGGCCGCCCTAAAGTGCGGGGCCCGGTACAGCTCTACCCGTAGTACCCCCCCTGTCGCCGGCCCTGTGCATTCCTCTATGTATATTAAAGAAGTAAGCAATATTATTTACTTTCTCTGAGCCAACATTTTATTACCAAATATGTTAAAAATAAAAATACAATTTATATTACTGTTGACCTTTAGTACAAAAAAGAGTTTTAGTATCTTCATTGTTTTCTTACTCCCTGAGGTGTGTTATATATTTTTAATAACAAGCTTCAGAAGCATTTTACAGCTGTTAGCACATTTTCACATTGTTTAGTAACTTTTTAACAATACACTATTTCCTCAGTACACGGTTCTTTCTGTGATATATGCCCCAGGATAACAAATATATCTCAAATAGCCTCTCATGTTGTAACAGCCCTCTTTATAAGATTTTAAGGGCCATATTTTCAAATCTGGCCTGCTGTATTATAATGTTACTTTGGATCCTAAAGACGTTTTTTTCAGGAATGGTGTCTTTTGTGTTTTAACCCAGTAACTTCATGGATAACCATAATTCTTAGTATAGTTAAATATTACAATTAGGGCTTATATTGTAAACTTCATCTTAAAATAGTCTTTACACATTTTTTTCAGTGCATTAAACTCAAAAATGTTTCATTGACCGATCTCATTTTTATAGTTGTGGATTTAATTTTAGGGTTAGCTTCACAAAGGAACTTGGGCACCCAACTCCCTCTTTAGGAGACACTGACATGCCCTGTTCAACTTTTGCCTCACTCTGTAGGCATCTGAATGCCGATAATTGCCCAAGTTTCTGATGGTGGGCATGTGCAAAGCCACCTAAATCTTGATGGCGCCCAGCATGAATGAGCTGCTCAGAGCCATTACTCATGCCTAAGCTTTGCTTGGATTCTCTAAATAGACACTCATTGTGGGCCCTGAACCAATAGAGGTGCTCTGAGCACATTTAACCATCACAAAAGGCAGCTGTGGCAAGCAGGTTGGGCATTTTAGGGGCTGGCTGGCTGGGGTGTATGTTTCCTAGCACACCTAATAGGCAGCAGGTAGGTACTCATGTGGGAAACCTGTGTTCAAGTCCCTACTCTGCCTGGCTTGGAACATGGACTTGTGCATGGGTTTTCCATATGAGTTCTCTGACTACCCGTCTGTTGGGTATTCTGTGGTGGTGTCTTTCAATCTCTCCTGTTGAAACTTTTCCATGTTACATAAATACTTAAATATTCATGGGCGAGGGGGAGGAAATGTGGGAAATTGACTGTGCAATGTGTTGGTTCTGGCGTTCACCTGGGATGTGGGAGTAGTAAGTTCAAATCCCTCCTCCAATAAATATTTATTTATACAAAGTGGAACAGTTTCAACAGGAGACACTGAGTGATCTCTAACACAGAATAACTTATAGCCCAGTGCTTAGGAAACCCACCTGCAATGTGGGTGACCGGTCATCAAGCCCTTCTACAAATCAGGCAGACCAGGGGTTTTAGAACATGGAAGTGCTCTAAGCACTGGGCTATTGGCTATAGCAGAATAGGAGTTTCTGTTTTTTTGGTGAGAAGGGCTGATCTGGCTTAGATGCCCAACTCCAGGACAGAATCCCAAATGGAGATATGCCTCCCTCCCTTCCAGCCTGTCAGGTGCCTAAGGCCACGATCAATAGTGGTTAGGTGGCCAAGTTCCTTAGCAGATCTGGGCCTTAGGTCCCGCCCTTTTCTTCTTCCTTTCCTTTCTAGTTAGCTTCAGTGGCTCACCACACAGCATACTGGCTTCTGTGAATCTCTTTATTGGGTGCCAAACTCTCTCCATACAATGCATGGGGAGCCTGAGTACCTCACTCAGGACTGTGAATTTCAGTAGGCAGCAAAGTGCCTAGGTGTTAGGAAGAGGCAGCTTTAGCATGGGTTCAGTTATGCCCATAGAAGTCACTTCACAGCAGTGACTCCTGTTCCCCGGGGCTGGGGCTGGCTCCTCACTCCTGGCATTGCAGCCTGGACTGTGGGGTCATAGCACCCCCAGGTTTGGCCCAGCTGCCCCTCCATTGGCAGTTTACTAAAATACACCCATTGAATTGGGAGGCTACATCTGCCCCTGGAGTTAGGTGTTCCAATGCTCCCTTCTGGTTTTAGCTCTTAGTTTACAATCAGATTGCTTTCAAAATGACCCAGACTGCTTAGCATTATTTTCCTTACAGAATAAGTTTCTAACTACAGAGATTTAAAACAAGAGTTTTTCAGATTAGTCATTTAAAGTCCATTGCCTAATAAATTTAGAAATATTTTGCAAAAAGGAAATAGAGGTATAGTGGCAACATATGAATAAATACTACTATTCATCAGCTGGTTTGTGTGAATACCTTTATGTGATTTGCTAGTAGTTTGTATTTGCCATGGAGGTTTTTGGCAAAACAGTCAAATGTGTACTTGAAATTATTTCTGACACGAGAGGTTAAACATGAAAGTTTCAATAATATGGTTCTCATACAAAAGGATTCCACATATCCTGAGGACCTATGAAAGTAAAATTAAAAGACAGAAAGACATGGAATACACTTGATTTTTCCTGCTTTTGACAGCCACTCATCAGAACGACTCTATTGCTGTACCTGTCAGCAATTATGTGCTAAACATATAAACAAAAAGGCTGGTGTAATGGATGATAAATGTGTCTCATTCTTAAACTGGTATAGCCCCAAGATCAGGGCTAAGAATAAATAATCCCTACTTCCAAGCCTCACAGAGCTTGAATGAACCATCACATTATGATCAAGAATACACGTATTTGACAATTCCTGAAGAGGAATGATTCTATTATAGATTAGACACGGTAGTCCATGTTCCCTAAATTAAGTTTTTCATCTTTATACTCTTTTTCTGTCTTAACTAATATGAATGGTTCTCTTTTCCAGCTCTGCCAGTTTATATTACCCTATATTATAGTCAAAGAAATGAAAGAGGAGGAGAAATTCTTAGCAACTCAGATTTGTTACAAGTAGCAATTAGTGGTTGCTTTCTAACAGTCTCCTATGGAAACGTGGTGAGGCCAATTATTGCTGTAAGATTATATAACAGATAAAAATGTAAATCTTTAACTTGTCAAATAAATGTTCTTTTAAATGTGTGCTGAGACAAACTATTCATAATTATACTTTTAGTGATGAATATAAGTAAAAACTTTTATCTAGATTCACAGATTCCAAAGCCAGAAGGGACAACTGTGATCCTCTAGTCTGACCTCATGCATAGCACAGGCCATAGATCTTCCCTCAAAATAATTCCTGTTTGAACTAGATCATATCTTTGAGAAAAACATCTAGTCTTGATTTAAAAATTGCCACTGATGGAGCATTCACCAAGACCCTAGGTAAATTTTTTCAGTGGTTAATTACCTTCACTGATAAATTGTATGCTTTATTTTCTGTCTGAATTTGTCTAGCTTTTTGTCTGATAGATTAGAGCCCACGGTGACAGTTTCAGGGTAACTGCACCTGTATTCCCCCCTCCCACCCCCCCCGATCCACCAAGGGCACCCACTTTGGGCTGCCAGCTCCTAGTCGTCACCTCTCTTGGGTGAAGTCCCACACTTCACTCCATCCTGACTAGGTTTTAAGGCTGCAAATTTCCCTGACTTACACTGCAATATCTGCAGCAAGACAGATTGTCTAAACGTTCCAGTCACAATGCTTTGCATTCTCTCTGAAGGTTATGTCCAGTGTATTGCCTGCGGTTATAATTTATCACACGGTTCCTTTTAAGCCAGCACATCTATTCTTAAGGATCCTGTAATCCAGGAGCAGGATCCGTCATTGGCACAGCAAACCAACACTGTCCTCACCAGGTGATTCTACTGTGGCAGGCCCCTCCTCCCCCTTGATGCCTGAGAACTTTAAGGCATACCAGGATCACTTGAGGCATATATCTGCTACCTTGTGCATCCAGGCAGAATTCCTGCAGAAAGATACACATAAGTTGCTGAATATTCTCCAACCATCTGCTCCAGGGAGAGTAGTTTTCCCACTTAATGAGGCCCTCTTGGAGCTGGGAAAGGTCCCCTGGAGTACTCCAGCTTCATTGCCTCCCATGGTGAAACATTTGGAGAAGCAATACTTCATATCCATGCAGGAGTTTGAGGGCTTCTATTGTCACCTGACCCCAGCCTCTTTTATGGTCACTGCAGCAAATGAGAGGGCATGGCAGGGAAGATATTAGTCCAACTCTAAGGACAAAAAGTCCAAGATGGACTTGATGGAGAAGAAGATTTATACGTCTTCTTCCCTGCAGCTGTGCATAGCAAACCAACAGGCATTGCTCTCTAAGTACGATTTTGTTAACTGGGCGGCTCTGTCTAAGTTTCTGGCAAGTTGCTAGACGTCTCCAAGGAGGACTTCAAGACATTTGTTGCAGAAGGCTATTTGGTTGTGAAGTCTTTGCTTTAGCAGCTCTGGATGTGGCAGATGCCTCCGCCAGGAGGGCGGTTTCGTCTGTAACCATGAGGAGGGCCTTATGGCTGCAGAACTCTGGCCCCCTCAACTCTGGCATTTCCTGAATCTTGACTGCTTCATTTTTCACCCTTAAAGTTTTTTAAATCTGTTTCATTTATCACAAAGTGCTAAAGGCTAAAAGATCCCTGTGTTACTTGTCCCCTGTAAACATTGTATTTGTCACTCTGTTCTTTGACAAATTAAATCACTTGGTTACTTTTATCACATTTACCAGCTGTAGAAATTTTTGAATATGGCAGCAGCCCAAAAACTAATTAATCAACTATTAAGCAGCAAAGTCTGTATATTTAGCATTTATAAGTAGTATATAAGTCTTACAAATGAAGATATGATAGGTTTATTTTCTCTTAAAGTAGTACTTCCAGTTTGCTTATTAGAACTACGGTAATTTTTCTTGGTGTTTTGTAACTTTGGTACTACTGATGATGCAGGATATGACCCTGTGGAGTACTGAGTGCCTCCTATGAGATGCTGTACACCTGCAACTCCCACTGAAGCCATTGGGAACTGAGAGCCTTCAGCACCCACAGGGGATGTTCAGTACATGCTTGACTTGGGCCCGTAGCCTAAAATCATGGGGCTAGATCACTTCCTCCCATAGATAAACACACATGAGGTGACCAGAAAGAAGAAATTAATTTTCTATTGCCCAGGTAGTATGGATCTAGATACTACCATACAGTGATGGATGCTGTAAAAATCCTGGTGAATAAATGGATGGATCTCAGGAAAATAATGACTTGTTTTTTTAGCGATGAGATGGTGTATATAAAAATATTTAAAATATATTCACTGTATTGATGGCAGTAACAATTGTTAAGAGAGTTCAGAGTTTGAGTCCAATCTATTCATCTATGTCCTTGTGATGTTTAGTCTGCATTTTAAGTTATAATAATCATAACTTTTGATATATATGGATGATAGCCAATCTACGAAATACAAAAACACTAAGTAAGCAAAACATTCCTGTGAGATAGAGAAGTATTGTTGATTTGTTTTACAATTGGGGGAAATGAGATTAAATTACTTGGCCAGTCACCAGAGGACTGTGGAAAATGCAGAGTTTGCTCTGAGTACTCTAGTGCAGTCTGCTAGCCAAAAAACACACACCTTAAACTCTGCTGATGCCAGCTGGGGGCTCAGCAGCAAGGGCAAGACTTCTCTGATTTGCAAATCCAAAAGAGGAGAGACCTGCCCACCTGCAGGAAAGATGTCTGCCAGTGAGGGCAAAGATAGATGTAGACTCCTTTCCAATTAAAGCTATAAGTCACCTCCTTCCAGACAGCGATGGCTGTTTTAAACTTTTGAAAGAACAACTGTAACACTTTGTTCAGGGTTACGTACATTTCAGAGTTACCGAGGTGTTTGTAACTCTGAGGTTCTACTGTACTGCCATGTGTGGATAGGAGGGAATTTTACTCCTAGTCTGTGCAATAAACTAATTACTTTAAAATCTAATGAAAACATTGGTGTGAGGGAGGAGACAGCAGTGGAGTTTGCACAAGAGGAGAGATCTTTGAGGGTTTTTCCTTTTTTTTTTTTCTTTCTTAGTCTTTTGCAGAAAAGTGGAAGTAGCTTCTGTAGGTTTCCTCTTGTTTTCCCTTCCAGCTCCCCTGAAATGGGATTAATGTACCCCTTAGCATTACTTTTGAAATAGTCTCTATAGGTTTAATATATAATTTTCATTGTGGCTTTCAGTGCTGCAATCAAGTGGCTAATTGAACAATTTATAATATGTGTGCCTAATTGCTTCTTCAAGAGGTTAACTGTGAAAGGAATAGATATTTAGAAGAGAAATGTTACCTAGGTTACCCTTTATTGGCTAAAACCAGGGAGATTTTGTTTGCTGTGCTGCTTATGGGCAATTAAACCCTTGACAATGTTTTAATATGAAATTACCTTTGATGTTGCATCTTAAATTTCAGCCACAGTATAATATACAAGTGCAAAGGCCCTCCCTGAAATGCATATCCCCAGTAAACCAAATTTGGGTTTGAAGGCTAATCCTTAGTATAAAATACAGGATCTAGTTGAATTTCTGTGTCTTTTTCAGTGCACTTTTCTAGAAATTTAACATAAGTTTAGATTGGTTTTGGTTTGCCTTTAAAAGAGAACAAAAGTAGAACAAAACAGTTGGAAGCATTCTCTCAACATACTTTCAGTACTTCTCACAAAGTACACAGAAGTTTTAATGTGTAAGAGCATAAGAAGCTTGTAAGAGCATGAGAAGCTTTGGCAGCTGTTTTTATTTTTTTTAAATCTATTCAATGTGCTAGTCATAAAGCATCAAGCACCAGGACTCAGTTGAGAGGGACATCGAAAACAGTACAATCAAAGACGGAGGCTAACAAATAATTTACAGTTACAATTAGGATGGATAAAGTGAACTTCCTAAATATACCATCAAATCATTGAATACTTTCTAATTCAAGTACTTGAAACATAAAAATGTTATATTCATTAGCATACATAGCATAGTATAATCAGGGCTACTAGAGAACTGCAGTAAGAAATTGTGGAGGAAATCTAGGCAGTCATTTTCTAGTATGCTGCTAAAAATGTATATTCATAAGCAAATATAGTAGAATATGAAACAAACATCTTCACAAAAGCTGTTGGGACATGATATAGTTCACAAACTAACCTGGAAATCAAGGAAGTCAAACTTAATGCTCAAACGTATCTCTTCTTTCTGCCCTTCCCACTTCCTAATCACACCACTTTTTAAAAACTGCCTTGGAGGACTTTCTTTATTGGCTGATATAGCCTGAACAGTACTGTCATGTTTATATGAAGGGACATTTCCTCTGCAAAAAAATTTCTCCTCTACATTTTTGTCATTTAGTTCCCCTATTTTCTTCCTCAACTTCCGTTTTCTAAACCATATTCATCATTCTTCCACAATCTTCCTGTCTGATTTTCTTAGTTGCATGCACCTTGTGCTCTCTCACTCTCTCTCTTGCTCTCTTCCCCCCCCACCCCCATTTCTGTCATTAAGGCAGACAGCCATCTCTCATCTTATTACTGAAAGCTAAACAGAGTAGGAAACTATTTAGCTACAGTACAGAGGAATTAGCTCATGTGAATCCTGCAATGTTTCTATAGCACAAATGATATTTGATGTATTATGCTTCTGCTCCTTGTCTTTCATTACATAGGAATGTTGGTTGTGGTTTCACTTTACCAGCATTATTAACCATGTATTTCAAGGGTTTAAGGGTTTGTTTTAGCTACTTGTGCATTCGGTGTAATTATGGTAATTTTTTCCTACAGGATTTAACAACTCTGAACGAATGTGTGACAAAGAGTTCATAATACGCAGAGCAGCCACTAATCGTGTCCTGAATGTCCTGCGTCACTGGGTCTCCAAACATTCTCAGGTATTTTTCAGTTTCATGTTTCCAGCTGAATTCCACCATGTACTCTCTTTCTGTGACTTGCAAATAGGAAAGGGTCACGATCTTTTCTTCAGCCCAGTCATAGAATTCTTATCACTTCAATTCTGGCTACAAAGTGTTCCTGAGCAGTGCTGCTGTATAAGAATGGTCAAATTGAAGTCAAACTGCATGAGAAGATAGTGCCATAAAGATAATATAGACATTTAATATATTAAATACATTATTGCATAAATGAAGAATCCTTCATAGCATTTTGGAAAGCTGTTCTGACAACTTACCAGTTCAGGTACAAAATCATTCACCTTGTACAACTTTGCAAGGCTGCTTTACTCTAGTGAAGCATGTTGAAATAGACAAGAGAAAAACACTAGAATAAATCTGTATAACAGCTATCTTTACTATAATAATTAAAAATACCAGTTTATTTTTGAAACATAGGCCTTACCATATCCATTGTTCCATTTAGTCTATCTTTACAGCACCTGATGCTTCAGAGGAAGACTGATAAATCCCCATAATACTCTAATCCAGTCATGCAATGTTTCATAAAGTATGTATTGTTTGTTGTTTCCTGACCACTACATCCTGAAGTGTCTTGTCTGTTTTAATTTGTTCAGACGATGTCTTAATAATGAACAAAGCTGGTTTTATCTTTTAGATAGTTAGTTAGTACCTTCAAATACACTTATTGAAGATACTGAAAGTATTTGTGCATGAACATAGTCATGTATTTGTGTATCGAATAGATGCAGAGGTGAGCCCTAATCCTGCAATATGCACAGACAGATTCCTGCACAATGCAAACCGCTGAATGAAAAAACAACCTGATTTAAGTAACGAAATTTCATACATAGCTCTAAAAAACCCAAGGAATCCTTATTGCATTTTAGAGACTAACAACTTTATTTGGGCATAAGCTTTCATGGACACTTCATCAGATGCATGGAATGAAATATACAGTAAGCCCATATAAATATACAGCACATGAAAAGATGGGAGTTGCCTTACCAAGTGGGGGGGTCAGTGCTAACGAGGCCAATTCAATTAGAGTGGATGGTGGCCAATTCCCAACAGTCCCTTTAAATATTGTGGGGGCTCGTGTAAGTGCAACTTACAAATGTAGATTGTTTTGTTTTAGAGTACAAGTTTGTTTACATTTACAGGAGATATTGTTGCCTGCTTATTTACAATGTCACCTGAAAGTGAGAATAGACATTTGCATGGCACTTTGGTAGCTGACACTATCAGGTATTTATGTGCTAGCTATGGTAAAAATTCATAAGCCCCTTCATGCTTTGTCCACCATTCCAGAGGACACGCATCCATGCTGATGATGCTCATTAAAAATAATGCATATAGTGTAGACAAGTCAGAAAGTGTGATTGAAAGGAAGTATTATTACCTTCATTTTACACATAGGGAATTGAGACACAGAGAGGTCAAGTGTTTGCACAATACCTAGCATAGCAGTTCTCAAACTTTTGAGAACCGCGACCCTTTTTTCTCTTCCTAGGCGACGCGGCGGACCCTTTTATGTCTGCCGAAAAGCCGCCGAATTGATTAGTTCTGCTTTCGGTGGCTATTTTCGGCGGACATGCTGAGTGCTTCCGAGAGCGCTCGGTATGTCCACTGAAAAGCCACTGAATGCGGAACTAATCAATTTGGCGGCTTTTCGGTGTGGCAAGAGCTCGCGACCCCCCTGGGAGCACTTGGCAACCCCCAGTTTGAGAAACCCCAGCCTAGCACAAAAGGTTTTTGGTTCGAGTCCTTGAGCTCAATTGCAGGACAAACGAATGTTAACAGACTTGCTCAGGGACACACGGGTAGTCCGTAACAAAGCCAGATATTGAATCCAGATCGCCTGAGTTCCAGCCCAGTACTTCAACCACCAGACCCTCCTTTTTAAAGCTGTAATAGAGAATTATGCACACAGGATTAAAAATATCCACATTAGCTACTTCCCATTGAAATTCTGTCCACAATGTTACCATGCATTTCTTTTATACTCCGGTAATCACCAATGAAACTAACTTAAACTGCCCCAACCTCTGGTAGAGAGGAGATGAGAAAATGACCACAGAACCAAACACAGTAAACCCTCGATTTAACGGACCTCAATTTAACGGTTCGGATGCAACGGACAAAATTTCTGAGCAAGCTGATGCATTCCTGATCCATTTCTGGCGGTCTGGCTGCCGGCTCCCGGCTGCCGCCCGGGTCACGGCAGCGGGCGGGCTGGCTGCCGGCTGCCGCCCGGGTCCAGACAGCAGGCGGGCTGCGGAGCTGCCGCCCCAACCCTGTGGCTGGCGGGCTGCTGCTCCGACAGCTCGTTGGTTTTTTTTATTAAATAACGGACTTTTTCATTTAACAGACACCCCCTCGCCCGAATTAGTCCGTTAAATGGAGGTTTTACTGCATTTTCATTATGTAAACATTTCATTTTAGTGAAAAAAATTCATATACATTGATAAAAATCATTTTTTTATATTTTATGTGTTATTCTCTCAAACCTTTGGAAAAGCAATTTTTCTTGTTCACAATATTAACACCAGTCAAAGAAATATAGCACCATATTATGATGCATGCAATCTCTGCACTTGAAATTTAACTGAAAGTCACCCATGATATACATGATATGGAACTGAAGCATAAGCTTTCATGGGCTTCTGACAAAGTGGGTATTAGCCCATGAAAGCTTATGCTTCAATACTTTAGTTAGTCTTTAAGGTGCCACAGGACTCTTTGTCACTTCTGCAATTCCAGACTAACATGGCTACCTCTCTGATTCATGATATGGAACAAATCACAGCTCTAATCAGACATTCCCAAGACTGTTTCAAAGAGCTGTATATTAACTGATAAAATATTTACTGTCCAACATATAAGAAGTAGAGGCAAACAATGGCAGGTGTTAAAATCACAGTGCACTGCACTGAAAATAATATGATCTTTTCATCTATAGTGATATCCATTGTAACAGATCGCCTTCTCGCCCCCCGTCACAAACAGGCAGGAGACTCTTCTGTGACTCACAGTGCTCTTTATTCACAGTGCAGCTTGTGCAACCCCACCACCTACTATACACAGCTCTACAGTTTAGCTCCTTCACAGCTCTACAGTTTAGCTCCTCTAAACTAAGGGCAACTTCCCCTGCCTCAGTTTCTCCCTGACTCTCACATGAGCTCAGGGCTTCTTTTGTGGAGCTCACCTCCCCGGAGCCCTCGTCCCCGACTTCCCCCAAACAGGCTTCCGGGGGATCCTCCTGCCCAGGTCTCAATCATTCCTGGCTATCTAGATCTTCCCATTGGTCACTGGGTCGAGGCCCACCCCTCTTCTCGGCCGAACCCCCCGTACGGGTTCTCACACTCGGCCTTGGGGCAGCCCGGGGCCTCGTACCTCCCACCTGGCCCCAGTCCCACCCAATGATCACGGGGCAAGGTAACCCCTCTGGCACCCCAACCTGCTTCCAGCGGAACCGGCCGCTGATTTCCAGGGGGACCTGGGCCACCCGACAGGACTTCCTGTCCCCATGGACACACTGCAGGCCCATTGTAGCCCCCGGGATCAGCCACTCAGGGCGAACCAATGCTCTGCGGACGAGTGTGCAGGGGGAGGCGGAATCCACCCCCCCCTCGCTGGGACTTCCTCCCCACCTGCACCCGCAGGGTGGGTATCCCCTTACGCTGCCTCCGCCCCCAAGCCTCAGTCCACCCACACCAGTCAGCGTAGCCACACTCCATGGATGGGCAGTCCCGCTTAATGTGCCCTGGCTTCCCACACTGCCAGCAGGTAAGCCGGGCAGTTCTCTCTAGCGCCCCTCTGGGCTCCCCATTAGTTCCCTTGCGTCTGGCCGGGAGGGAGTCCATGGGCTGACGCCCCAAGTCCCGGACCCGTCGCGGCCGGTCCTCTCCCCGAGGTCCCTCTGCCTCCAAGTACTCCTCGGTCAGGCGCACAGCAGACTCCACCATCTCTGGCTGGTGCCTTCTGACCCAGGTGCACACGGTCTTGGGGAGGCTGAGCAGAAACTGCTCCAAGATCAGGAAGTCCATGATTTCCTCCCCTGACCGGGCCTCCAGCCTCAGCAAGCACGTCACCCAGTCTCTCAGCCTCTGGGCGAATGCCCGGGGCTGCACCGCCTGCGTCCAGCGGGCCGCCCAAAACTTCTGTCGATATCTCTCAGCAGATAAGCCGACCCGGTCCAAGATGGCCGCTCTCACTGTTTCAAAGTCCTGGACGTCAACTGCCTCCAGGGCCATATAGGCTGCCTGGGCTTCGCCCGCGAGGTAGGGAGCAAGCCGGAGGGCCCAGGTGGTCCGCTCCCACCCGGCTGCGGTGGCCACCCTCTCAAAAGTCCCCAGGAAGGCATCCAGGTCGTCCGCCGGGCTCATTTTACAAAGTCCCCAGCCCGGCGGCCGCATGCCTTTCCCGGCCCCTGGACTCACCAGCTGTTGTAGGAGAGTTGCCTGGGTCTTTGCTTGCTCCTTAATAAAGTCCTGCAGCGTCTTCTGCTGCTCGGCCTGGGCCTGCTGCATGGCCAGCACGGCCTGCTGGATGGCCAGCACGGCCTGCTGGGTTTGCGACTGCTGCTCCATGAGCCACTCTAGGGTCCCCTCCATCACTGGGCCACCAGGTATGTCGCTGGTGTCACGATCCCACCTCTGACACCACGTGTAAGAGATCGCCTTCTCGGCCCCCGTCACAAACAGGAGACTCTTCTGTGACTCACAGTGCTCTTTATTCACAGTGCAGCTTGTGCAACCCCACCACCTACTATACACAGCTCTACAGTTTAGCTCCTCTACACACCACCACACTGGGCTTCCTTCCTGGCAGGCTTTTATCCCCCCTGGAGAGGCTTCCAGGTGCAACCCATAAGGCTGAGCCCTCTGCAGCCCAGGTGGCTGATTAGCCTTCTCTGCAAGGGGAGGTTTGCAGAGGCTTCTGCTCCCTCTTAAAGGGCCAGCAGGGCTGGCTCAGGCACTCCTGGCCAGCACCCTGCCACACCATACAAAATGACTCTAGCCCAATTGTCAACCTGCTTCCTTACACCAAGTATAATTTCTGCAACATCTGCTTGTGTGGTTACCTGTACATAAAAATGCTACTACAAACACTTATGATAATACTGGCATATACATGTTTAATCAAAAATATGCTTTCTTGCATGGATAAAACAATGTTGTGCCATAATACGCATTTCAAACTATATCAAATGTATGTAAAAATATATTATTCTGAGTACCTATGCATCTCTAGATGCCTTTGAAAACACAAATAAATATTATATTAAAAATGAGAGGAAAGAGGTAAGAGAGGGAGTTACAAGAGAGAGGAAATTGTTTTCAAACCCAGTACAGAGTATTTTCAAGTATAACTTGGTGTCCCTAGTCCTTCATTGCCTTTTTTCTCAGGCGTAAAGTTTGATTCTTCTAATCCAGTGTTCCAGTGCAGTGGGTTCTTTAAAGTGTTAGGTCTTTGGCACAGAATGGGTATTGCTCACTGCAGCAACTCAGCTTT
This sequence comes from Sternotherus odoratus, assembly GCA_032164245.1. Lineage (NCBI taxonomy): Eukaryota > Metazoa > Chordata > Testudines > Kinosternidae > Sternotherus > Sternotherus odoratus. Next base: position 66,091,478 of record JAVMKO010000007.1, on the reverse strand, counting down.
GTGTGTTGTTTCCTCAAGTGACTAGGGACAGAGGAAATATACAGACAAAGCAGAAATGATTTGATTTGTGCCAAAAAGGAATATGGGATAAGAACTGCTTTGGGAAGGCAAACAGAGTTATGGTCTAGATAAGGCAGCATTATATGTTGGCAACAATGTTTTGCAGCCCTGGGACAGCCATAGCTCAGAGCCTTAATTTGCAATAACCACATAGCCCATAAGCCAAAGACTGTTTGGGCACCACTGCTTTAGATGGATTCAGTAAAGGCTTATAAGATTGCCAAAGTGACAAAACCACTTAAGCATTAAGACACTGTCAAATCTACAGCTTCTTCAAGAACAACTAAATCAAATGTTAAAGGTGCTTACCTCATATGCTATGACCACACAGGACACTAAAACATTATTTTCATTGGCAGTAAACGATTGATTTTATTCTCTTAGAGGAGGGCCATAAACAAAATGTTCTGACATTTACCAATATAAAGACTATAATTTAATGTGTTTTGGTGACTAACTGTAGACTGGACTTTGTCTTACTACTGCCATGTGCACATCTCACAAAATACATAACTGCTCCCCAACAGAGGCCCCTCTCTGAGCATGCTCGTCCCACTCTTGCCCCTTTGAAACACCCACTGCCGTATATACTGCCCTTCATGAGACACCCTCAACACTCCAAGAAGTGCTGCTCCCCTGTGAGACACTGAGGGTGGAGGCCTCTTTGCCCGATTTTTCTATCACATTGATCACAAAACAGAAAGAGAGAAAGAAAAGGCCTCAGGAGGCTCATCTAATCAATTAATGTACTTATGCAGCCCCAATCAGGATAAAATGAGAGAGCCTCCCCTGTATTGATCTGGACTCTGTGGCAAATGAGGACAAACATAGCAAAGGTTAAGCAGCAGGGTGCAACTTAATAAATTTAACACAGTGGAGGTGCTACCCATACTGTCATCCATACTCTCACATACCAGGCACTAGAAATGGTTCCAGTGCAGAGGTTAACTCAGGGTATACTGTCTAAACCTTAGCTCACTCATCGGAGTCTTTTCTCCCCTTCCCCAATGAGGGGTTTCATATCTCTCATATTTTTATCCTTTTAATTGCACTGAAAACCAGCTACAAGTTGTGATGAACTACTCTCCTCATCAAGTACTACCACTAATTACTAAATTGATTCCTATTTAACATAACTATGCCTCCAGGATGCCAGGAGAAAGGAAAATAACTCCCCAGGCTTATGCCAACTTGGCCCCTATGAGAAGAAAAAAATCCTTCTTGGTCTCAAAAGAGATCTGAAGTTACCAATACAGGGAAGAGGGTTGGACTATTGAAACAGAATGAGAGGAGGCTCCATGTAACCCAGAGTAGGATTTAATTCAATGCAAGAGGAGGGCAAGGAACCAGTCAGTTTCTTCCCCACCAATGAGAGACTCTGGATGGAAAGGGGACACTCCTGTTTCCCTGCAGCATATACTTTCCTCCCCTGTTCAACAGGGTTTGTCCCAGTCATCACTGGCCCCATCAAGTGCCCCATCCATTGAGATGGGTGGTGTCACTTGAAGGTAGAAATAACAATAACAAGTTCTCTGTTTCTCCCCCTCCCCTTGCCTCCTTCCCACTCTGTAGGAGAATTAGCTTATTTAGGTTATGGATATGTCCATTTATGTGCACATGTATGAACTTCTCTCCCCACCACTCACACGCAGAGAAAGGAAAGGAATTGGAGTGAGTCTTCACTAACCTAATCCTACCCTCTTCCCCCTGCTAAAGACAAGCAGCAAAAGGGTGGTCTTTCACAGCTGATTTTCACAGTCATCAGAGCAGCTGGGTGGAAACCACCCCATATAGCCTGATCATTCTCCCCAAAAAGAGATATTAAAGGCCTCTATGTTTCAACCATTGCAAGGGAGACACTGCTCCCCATCCCTCGCATAACATGAACCTCTTTTGCTAGACGTCTGTGAGCCCCATTTTGAATTAAACCTAAGTAACCTGAAAAATATAAAATTTCATGTGAATAAGAACAGACAAGAAAATACTCGGTTTAGACATTTTCTTTTTTTGAGTAGATGGAAGAACACTACTCCAGAAGGAGTGCTCAGTGTAGCAATGTATAAATAGCTCTAAATGAGTGCATAACAATAGCTCTGTCTCTGTGCTGTGAGCGAGGTGCCAGTTAGGTGCTTACTTCTTTATACATGAACGGCTCACTGAAATAATAATAATTATAATGATTTCTATTGCTGTAATTCCCAAAATATGTTAGGGGCTGTACAAGCTGAAGAATATGCACCAACTTCCCAGAAGTGTTTATAATTTAAATAGACAATACAGACAGACAACCACAGACAAATGTAAGGGTATGTCTTCACTACCCGCTGAATCGGTGGGTAGCCATCGATCTTCTGGCGATCGATTTCTCACGTCTTCATAAGACGCGAGAAATCGATTGCTCGCGGCGCCCCCGTCGACTCTGGAACTCCAGCTTGCCGGGAGGCGCAAGCTGGAGTTGACGGGGGAGCGCGCCGCCGACCGCCGCCGCCATGAGGACGAGTGGTAAGTCGGCTGCAGATACGCAAACTTCAGCTGCGTGATTCACGTAGCTGAAGTTGCGTATCTGCAGTCGATCCCCCACCGTAGTGGAGACCAGCCCTTAAGTGGTTAACCTTTTCCCCCTAGCCTTGACAATCCCTGCCCTCCCTCTTCTCCTTTGCCGAAGTCCTCCTCTGTCCAAGAGCTTGTTCCCATTGTGGCCACTTCCATCCCACAGTATAGATTGGGTGTTAGCATAGGAGCCTGGGAAGAAAAATGGTGGCCAAGTTAATAAGGGTATCAGGCCCCTGTCATGGCCTCCCCTGCCATCGCTTGCAGCTCTTGGATGTGGACTGGATGGTCTTTCCTCTACTGGATTATGATATGAGTTAACTTTATAAAGTACATTGTAAACAACTAAGCTGTATCAAAACTAATGTCCTGGGCGTTTTTTTAAAAAAAAAACTTTTAAAAATTCTGTTATCTAAACACAGACAATATCATTACATCTAAAATGTGATCGTGTGTGCAGAACTCCTGAAAGCAAAATCATTACTGAATAAAATAAGCAATTAGGGTTGTTCAGTGAGAATGTAAATTAATAAAGCAGTTTTGTTATTTTGAAACTGAAGCATGAAATAATGACTAGGAAAGGATTCTTCATTATTTTTAAAAATTTCAGTGATACGTAGTCAGAACTGCACATAAATTCTCAGTGAATGTGTTTTGGTAACACTAACTGCTTCCCTTTTTAGAAGCTAACTACTGACTCCTGTTGATCACAAAACGTAGATACAAGTTTGGAAAAGAATCAGAGAGGTAGCCGTGTTAGTCTGGAATAGCAGAGGTAACAAAGTCCTGTGGCACCTTAAAGACTAACTTTATAGTTAGTCTTTAAGGTGCCACAGGATTAAGTTTGGCAAAAACATTCAAACAAATAATGTGGCATCTTATTTTTGACAAACTGAACAAGAGAATCAAATCTATGTTGGCATTAATTTTGGGGTGAAAGGTAAATTTAGGTTTTTACCTCTTTTTTAAAAATGTGCATTGTATCCTTTTTATTCTCTCTTCCCCAATTCCTCCTCATTTTCCTTCTTCTTTCTTTTCTATCTGTCCTGAACCACTTCCTTTAGGTAAACAAATAGAATAAGAATTCTAGAATAACTGCAGAATGTTTAGGTCTACACTTTGCTTCCAAACTGAAGTGAGAGAAACAGTGTAGGAGTCTACCATTATAAACAAGTAAAACACAAATACTGTGACATTTACTGTGGAGTCAAGACTCAAGAGCCTTGCTATCTTGTGGGGAAGGTAGAGAGCTTGTGAAAATAAAACTTCCACTGAGGGAGGGAAAATGAAGCAAAGCAGATGAAGTCTATAGATGTTTTTAATACCCTAATAAATAGTTCCGCAGTCTCATTTTCTTTGCATTATGGTACTATTTTCTTCTTTCATATAACATTATAAGCTGTAAATTGGAGTTTTTTCTGCTTCTGCTGAAGGGAGTAAGAAGCTGAAACAGTGTCCTTATTGCTGGCAATGTTTGAAAAACTCTGAGCCAGTCAGAAGTGAAGTATTGTATTAGCCTCTGTGACAGACCGCTCTCTCACCCCTCTCAGGAACAGGCAGGAAAACCCTTCTTTGCTTCAAACAGTGCTCTTTAATTCACAGTGCAAGTCCCCACCACCAATATATACAGCTTTGTACAGACCTTCAGCATACAGCTCTTTATAGCTCAGCTCTACAGCTTACAGCTTTACAGACTCTATATAGTCCAGCTCTTAACATACAACTCTAAACATACAGCTTTGACTAGCTCCAAACCACCACCACTCTATACCATCCCCCACCACCCTGGGCTTGCTTCCTGGCAGGCCTTTTATCCCCCTGAGGAGGCTGCCAGGTGCCACTCATCAAGCCTGAGCCCTCTGCAGCCCAGGTGGCTAATTAGCCTTTCCTGCAAGGGAGGTTTGCAGGCTGGTGCTCCCTCTTAAAGGGCCCGCAGGGCTGGCTCAGGCACTCCTGGCCAGCACCCTGCCACACCTCTCAGAGCAAGATTTGCCTATATTGAGAAATAGTCATGGAGGCTGAGCTTCCCAAAGGAGCCAAATACAGTTATGTTCTCTACTTATATTGAATTCTATTAGGAGTTGTGTGCCTGTACCCTTAACCTCCTTTGAGGATCACAACTAGAATGATTTTGCAAATCCCTGCCCTCTGATTAGCTGAAGATGGGTGTCTGCTAATCACATTTAGTTGTGGAAGTGCCACAAAGCCTGGGCAGCTGAGCAGGGATTGAATTGGTCTCTCGTTCCTCCCTTGTTCCAGACCTTTACCTGGTGCAAGTTGCTTCCCATTCTGTGCTAGCTCAGCTCAAGTGAGTTTTCAGTATATGGATTTGTATACTATAGTCCTTGATACCATATAGTGATGATTATGAAAATCAGACACTTGTGACCAAAGTACAAGGAATTAAATAATGAGGAAATGGTCACAGTTATGTATCAATAATTATAGTGCATACCTACAATTTGATTTCCTGAGACTTCTATTTCAGTACAATACATAATCATATTAATACCTATCTTCAACCTGCTGTTAATGTTTAAAGGCATAAAGTATACTATGCCTGACAGAATCATAGAAACACAAGGTGTGTGAGGTAATATCTTTTATTGAACCAACTTCTGTTGGTGAGAAAGACACGCATTCGAGCTACAGGGAGCTCTTCCTCTGAACCTTTTGCCCACAACAATATGAAACTTTGTGGAGCTGCCTGGTTCTCTCCTCTCTTATAAATAAACATTCCAATGAATTATTGGTCATGTTGTGGGAGAATTCTAAGTGTTTGTATAATTACATATTGTATATAGCATATGTATTTTTATAAAATATTAATGTACTTGATTGTTGCTTAACTCAAGAAAATGGTTGCAGAAGTGTAAGGGTTTGATCTTCCATGACCCTTCAGGGAATGTGAGTTACCCTCAGAATGCTAGTCAAGCATACAGTCAGTCAAACTAATTAGACGTATACCTCACTCACTTCTGCTGGAGTCTGACAGGTCCTTCTTCAGTGAGTTCTTTTTGTGTTTCAGTTAAACATTCTAACTCACAGAACTTAGAAGCAGAAATGTCACATTTCTTATCAGTTCTGAAAACTTTAATCTGACAATACCTAGTGGCTAGATTCTTCTTTCTAGATTCAGAGTACAATGAGGCTATAGAATGCCTAGAAATTAAAAAGGTTGTATGATGTGCCATGGGAATTATTTAATCATTTTATTAACATAGCTTGTACTTTTAAATTAATTATAGACAATTAGGGAGAACAAACTAAAATTGATGTTATAAAAGCAGGACTGGCATTCTCCCCAAAAGATGGTACCTGCTTTGCATTTGAAACTAGAGGAAAGGCAAAGTGGTCCTCCTATGTTTTTTGTTTTGAAGTAAGCCTAGGAGAGGTCAGAGCTACTATTTCTATTACCTCTCCCTTCTCCATCCATAATTGTTTCAGTTCAAGTTAATTTATCAGGATTTGCCCCATCACAGAAATTATAATCAAAATATGCTTTTTAAAATTTGCGCTTACAATGGAAAATGAAATTTTATTTTAGTATATCACATCACAAGTGCACCTCCATTCAGTTCTGTTCCATCAGTTAATTGGGTCAAATTCAGTTTTATGACACTAGTATAAATTAAGAGTAACTCTACTGATTTCATATACTGTAAATGACTTCAGATTTATGTTAGTGTTAATGAGAGCAAAATTTGGCCCAACTATAGTCATAAACTCACATGGCCAAATCTATCCATTTGAAAATTTACCTACTTCATTTGAAAATATGGGTGGATCTCTGCAGACTGCATGATTCTGCTCTTTGATATTTCATGCAACTGTCTGTGACTGGGATTTGCTGATTTGTACGTCTCTGGAGCATGACCAGTGATGGCCTCAGCCTCTCTCTGGTAACACTAGCCTTTCTAGTGCCTGTGCCATTCTACTATTTGGAACTGGTTCCTGCACAGGAGCCCAAGGGAGGGAAATTTCCATGTGCTCTCTCCACTCCTCTGGGTGCACCCACACAGAGCCAACCATAGACTGACTGTAGTTTTACCTGCAAGTTCCTCTCACTCTGTTCTAATCTAGTATTTTTAATCCTTCACTTTGCTTTGCTTTTCCCTACTCTGTTAAAACTCTTTCTCCATCTCCCTCCCAAATGCTCTCATTTCTCCTGAAATTGTCTTTCCTTTCACCTTCCTGTGTATCAATCCCTAGCCCTCCTCTCTCTCCACCATTATTTGAACATTCCCACCACTCTATCGATCTGTCCCTCACTTTCAGGGGTGGATTTACCGTGAAACACACAGTGCCTTGGCATGAGCCCCCCCCCAACAGCAGGGGGCCCCATGGCTGGGCACTTGGGCAGCTCGGGACCGGTGCACCCCCTGTGGGGGGAACTCCTCCACTGGATGGGGGCAGTGGGAGATAGAAGCTGTGGGGAGAAGAGCAGGAAGAGAGGCTCATCTGCAGCTTCAGGGGAGCAAGCGGGAGGTACAGGTGGGGGGAGCGCTGCGAATGCGGGCTGGAGGACTCAGGAGAGGGGTACAGGGCAGCCACACTTTGAAGGGGAAACCGCCAATTCTCTCCAGCTGTGTGGCTGCCCCTGCTCCTCCTGAGTCCTCACAGGGCCAGATTCAGAAAGGGGGTGGGCTTTAGGGATTTCAGCCCAGGGCTTGGGAGCTGAAGCCTCAAAAGTCCTTGCATTAGGGCCTTGTGTGAGAGGGTGTCTGACAGCACCAAGAATTAGGGCCAATGGGGCTTGCAGGGGCAGTGCCTATGGGGCAAGCACAGGGCCACGCAGAGCCACCTGAACTCTCTGCACCAAATGGGAGCCATTCCAGGTAAGTGCTCTGCACTCCAACAGCCTGCCCGAGCCCTGAGCCCCCTCCCGCAACCTAACTCCTGGCCCAGACCCCCCCATCCCAAGCCTATTCCTGTACCCAAACTCCCTCCCAGATCTTGCACCCGAATCCTGAGCCCCCTCCCACACCATTACTCCCTCCCAGGCCCTCTGCCACCAGCCCACTCCCACACCCTAACTCCCCCCAGATCATGCACCCTCAGCCACGAGCCCCAGGAGGAGAATGAAGAAAAAATGGGGAAGGAGGAGAGCAAATACAAGAGAATGCTCCCCCTAGTGGGGGCAAAAATGAAACTAAGCACAGGGCTCCACTAACTCTAAATCCACCACTGCTCACCTTTATTCCCACCCAATCTCTCTCTCCTTGTTTCTCCCCTCCCCTTTCAGATTTTTCTCCACTTTTTCTTTCCATGCTCTCTCCTCCTCCTCCTTCGCCCCCTCACAGATTTCTGTCCTGTTCCCCTTTCCTGTGGTTTCTGTACATAGGATCCTCACTGTAAAGCCTCTTATCTGCCCCCAAGGTGAGGTGAAATGAAGGATTTAACACAGTATGTCTTCATGCTTATAGCCCATGTTGGTATTGGCTGAATCAGGAAACATCTGTGGGGCCAGTGCAGGGATGTTATGTGGCAACACTGGTTTGGATACAGCTGAAAGGGGGATCAGTTGGCCTCCTTTCTTCCCTCATTCAAAAATGGGATCCTAACTCAAGGCTCTTCAGGGAATTGACTAGAATTGCCCATAGGTGTGAACTGATAATAGACCCCCTGATATACCAGGCCCTATCTCTGATGTGTAGCACATCCTTAGGGGCCAGCCTTGCTTGCCAAACCCTTCTTGAGATACTTTCCATTCCTCTGCCTCTACAAAGCATAATATTATGTAACAAAAAATTAGAATAAAAGAAGAGTCTAATTAAATGATTTCAAATGTATTCAGTAAAGGCTGTCATGGGGGAGTTGTGTTACATTTATCCTGACAATCCATACCACTCCTCCTCCTCTTCACATGGCAATCACAGGACCCTGATGCCAACCTACCAGCTGGCTTCTTTGTAGTTGCCTGAGAATTATTTAGAAAGCTGGCTCCATTTATGAGCACGAAAGTGATGTGAGGTTTATTTGTATATAAAGCATTTAGGGTTATGCTGACGTTAGATAATCTGACTCTGCAAATGGATTCCCGGTAAAGATCCTTCAAGAGTTTTCCATGTCTGGTATCTATGTACTTACTTACCTCCTGTCCACCCTCCTCATCACTGTAGTATTCAGATACATCCCAGGTCAGTTAGATTTCCATGCTGAGGTCACAAGAGGATATTGTGAAGTCTTTTGCTCTTCTCTGTCCCCTGTTTATAGGATACTCTCCTTGGGGTATTTAAAATAAGACTATTTCCACATGTGTGTGTGTGTAGGTTACATAAAAGAGAAATTACCCTACTGGCCTTCTTATATCCTTGCATCCTTGTCAGAATTGTGTAGATAATTTTCTTTATCTTTGCTATATGATCAGATCTCTGTATTTCTAATGTACACATCGCCATAATATCTAAGCAGTATTTACCTTGCTTTACACCTTCCACTCATTCAGTCTCCATCCTTCTAGCCAATGATTATAAACCCATCAACCACTCTGCTCCTTAATCACAGATGTATTACTTGAGTGACACGAAACATTTCCTCTCCTATCAAGACTAAGCATACTGCCTACATGGTGCTCCCAACTCCTGCTGGCAGGGATAGCAATCATAGAATCATAGAATTGGAAGGGACCTCAAGAGGTCATTTAGTCAAGTCCCCTGCACTCAAGGCAGCACTAAGTATTATCTAGACCATCCCTGACAGGTGTTTGTCCAACCTGCTCTTAAAAATCCCCAATGATGGAGATTCCACAACCTCTCTAGGCAATTTATTCCAGTGCTTAATCACTCTGACAGGAAATTTTTCCTAATGTGCAATGTAAAACCTCCCTGGCTGCAGTTTAAGCCCATTGCTTCTTGTCCTATCGTCCAAGGTTAAGAACAATAATTTTTCTCCTGCCTCCTTGTAACAACCTTTTATGTACTTCAAAACTGTTATCATGTCCCCTCTCAGTCTTCTCTTCCCCAGACTAAATAAACCCAGTTTTTTCAATCTTCACTCATAAGTCATGTTTTCTAGACCTTTAATAATTTTTGTTGCTCCTCTCTGCACTTTCTCCAATTTGTTCACATCTTTCCTGAAATGTGGCACCCAGAACTGGACACAATACTCCAGTGGAGGCCAAATCAGCGCGGATTAGAGCGTAAGGATTACTTCTTGTGTCTCGCTTACAGTACTACTACTGCTAATATATCCCAGAATGGTTTGCTTTTTTTGCAACAGCGTTACATTGTTGACTCATATTTAGCTTGTGACCCACTATGATCCCCAGATCCCTTTCCACAGTACTCCTTCCCAGGCAGTCATTTCCCATTTTGTATGTGTGCAACTGATTGTTTCTTCCTAAGCAGAGTACTTTGCATTTGTCCTTATTGAATTTCATCCTATTAACTTCAGACCATTTCTCCAGTTTCTCCAGATCATTTTGAATTTTAATCCTATCCTCCAAAGCACTTGCAACACCTCCCAGCTTGGTATCATCCGCAAACTTTATAAGTGTACTCTCTCTATGCCATTATCTAAATCATTGATGAAGATATTGAACAGAACTGGACCCAGGACTGATCCCTGCAGGACCCCACTCAATATGCCCTTCTGGCATGACTGAACCACTGATAACTACTCTCTGGGAATGATTTTCCAACTATTTATGCACCCACCTTATAGTAGCTCCATCTAAGGTGTATTTCCCTAGTTTGTTTATGAGAAGGTCATGCGAGACAGTATTAAAAGCCTGAGTAAAGTCAAGATATACCACATCTACTGCTTCCCCCCCATCCACAAGGCTTGTTACCCTGTCAAAGAAAGATTTGGTTTGACACGATTTGCTCTTGACAAATCCAGGCTGACTGTTACTGATCACCTCATTATCTTCTAGGTGTTTGCAAATTGATTTCTTAATTATTTGCTATCTTTCCAGGTACAGAAGTTAAGCTGACTGGTCTGTAATTCCCTGGGTTGTCCTTATTTCCTTTTTTATAGATGGGCACTATATTTGCTCCTTTTCCAGTCTTCTGGAATGTTTCCCATCCTCCATGGCTTTTCAAAGCTAATTGCTAATGGCTCAGATATCTCCTCAGTCATCTCTGATGCATTTCATCAAGCCCTGGTGATTTCAAAACATCCCTATAGTTTAAGTAATTTTTGACTTATTCTTTCCATATTTTAGACTCTGATACTACCTCATTTTCACTGGCATGCACTATGTTAGACGTCCAAACACCACCAACCTTCTTGGTGAAAACAGAAACAAAGAAGTCATTAAGCACTTCTGCCATTCCCACATTTTCTGTTATTGTCTTCCCCACTCATTAAGTAACAAGCCTACTTTGTCCTTGGTTGTCTTCTTGCTTCTAATGTATTTGTAGAATGTTTTCTTGTTACCCTTTATGTCCTTAGCTAGTTTGATCTCATTTTGTGCCTTGACCTTTCTAATTTTGTCCCTGACATTAGAATTTAATTTGGACTTTGAACTCTGATTCCATGTACGACAAAGCACCACTAATATTCTGTCTCTGCCTGTTTTTTTTTTAAAGTCTTACTACTTTTATTGCTGTGCTTGTTCCAGTAAGCGTTTTACTTATGCAACCTGTGCATGTAACACAGCAAAATGGGTAGGTTCCTCACTGCACTCTGAAATTACCTGGTCTGTCTTTTGTACGTTTGGAAATATTGGTGATCTGTGAACACTGCTCATGACTGGATAAGAATTGCACACATCCTATTATTGCACTCCATATCTCTCCCATTTGATTGGTTCATCCAGATGTATAGTATTTAGATTGTCAAGACAGGAACTGACATTCTCTGTTTGTCTGTACAGTAGAAAATGAGGCCCCAACTTTCTTGGCTTCTTTGTGCTACTGCAATATACATTTTAAATAAATAAATAAGGAGATTTTTTTTATCTATAACAACTCCCAAATTTGGATCACAAGAAAAATTATTTTGAAATTTTGATAGTGACTTTGAGTTACTTATTTTCTGTACTTACACTATATGAAAATGTGTATTAAAAGCACAAACCTTTCCAAGGTTTGAGTTTCAGACTATATTAGAGCTGTGTGTCCTACCATGAAAGATTAAATCTCTGTAAAAATTTTAAATTTGCCTTTGGAAAATTCAGAACGTCAATGAGCAATTAAGTTTTAATTAAACAAATTCCTTTTGTGATAATACAGTAAGTGGCAGTGAAAAGCTTGATTTGGGGTTGTATGACAATATATTCTGATTTCTGACATGTGTAGCCATTTAAGTGAATTCCATATATCAGCAAATCATTCAAATGCAAATGAATCTCCTATCAACAGAAAATAGAAAATCTATATATATAAAAGTCAAGTGGTGTATGTATGTATGTATGTATGTATGTATGTATGTATGTATGTATGTATGTATGACCGCAAACTCTTCCCGCACCGTTTGAGCCAGAGACTTGAAATTTGGTACAGTTAGGGGTCTTGGGGTCTAGATGGTCGTAAGGGTCGAAAATTTTTCAGATCTCACCTCCGATGCCCCCCAGGGGTGAAAGTCTTTAAGGGCCAATCACATCGACTGGGTAGCTGGGTGGTGATGACGTCCTAATACCCCCTCCAACAGACACCGCACTCGCTCAGCTCACCCCTCCCTCCTCCAACGGAACCCCGGAAATCCCTCAATTCTCTGCCCCTCCCAATGGAACCCCGGAATCCATCAGGTCTGTGCCCCCCCCCCCCCCACCTGCAAAGGTCCCCGGAATCCCTCAGCTCTGGGCCCCCTCCCCGCCTGCGACGGATCCGAGTTGGGTTTGGTGGGACGGTAAGTGAGGTGGGGGTGTCGGGTTCGGTCGGGGGGTGAGGTGGGGGTGTTGGGTTTGATCGGGGGGGTCAGGTGGGGGTGTCGGGTTTGGTCGGGGGGTAAGTGAGCCGGGGGGTGTCGGGTTTGGTCTGGGGGGGTGGGAAGGTGTTGGGAGGGGTGAGGGGTGTTGGGGTTGGTCAGGGGATGTCAGCTGTCTGACCCCTCCCCACCTCCGACTGACCCGAGCAACGCCGAGCACTTATGCTCGGTCGGGGGGTGAGGCGGGGGTGTTGGGTTTGGTTGGGGGGGTCAGATGGGGGGGTCGGGTTTGGTCGGGGGGGGGTAAGTGAGCCGGGGGGTGTCGGGTTTGGTCTGGGGGGGTGGGAAGGTGTCGGGGTGGGTGAGGGGTGAGGGGTGTTGGGGTTGGTCAGGGGGTGTCAGCTGTCTGACCCCTCCCCACCTCCAACTGACCCAAGCAACGCCGGGCACTTATGCTCGGTTGGGGGGTGAGGCGAGGGTGTTGGGTTTGGTTGGGGGGGTCAGGTGGGGGTGTCGAGTTTGGTCGGGGGGGTAAGTGAGCCGGGGGGTGTCGGGTTTGGTCTGGGGGGGTGGGAAAGTGTCGGGGTGGGTGAGGGGTGAGGGGTGTTGGGGTTGGTCAGGGGGTGTCAGCTGTCTGCCCCCTCCCCACCTCCGACAGACCCGAGCAGCGCCGGGGACTTATGCTAGTACTAGATAAAATCCATGCTGTGATATGCCACATATACATTCATTCTGTTAAATGGTAATACAGCAAGTAAAAAATGGAAGGATTTGTTGAGAAAAAGCCTTCTAAAATTCTAAAATTAGCAGTTAGTGATTAATGTCTTCACACTGAATATTATGTGCACTTTTACTATTCACCTCTTCTCAATACATTTAAAATGTATCAAATTATCTATTTAGACCTTATAGTGTGCTCATCACCATGGCACCTGAGTACCTAAATTAGATTATTATTATTTTTTTGGTTAACACAAAACTAGCAAAATAGAGAGAGACAAACCTTCTGTTTTGTTTTGAATTTTACCTTTGTTTTACTGCTTCAAAATTATGAAGTGCAATCAGTGTGCTGTCACAGGAACAATATTGAAAAACAAGAACATGGGGAAATGTCAGAAGGAGGAAGAGGAAAGGTAAACACTCATGAAATCAATATATATGGAAAAGAAGACTACTGTACATAAATTATATCAAATATCTTTAGTACTAAAAAACTGCTTCTTTTCTGAATAACAACAATTTTCCTGCTTCTTAGATTTAAACAATTTCCTTAATTAGACACTAGATAGCTGCATGTGAGACACCTACATAAATGGCTTGATTCAGCTTGGTTGGCGCAAGATGAGGCAAATAATATCCTTGAGCCACAGAGGAGGAAGGTGGTAGCCAGCGCAGCACAGCGCAGGTGTATAATTGTTTTTATTTAGTATTTTAGCACAGAGCTTGAGTCTAGAGCTATACAAGTTATACAGCTGCAGGCCTGATCCAGAGACCATGGAACTCAGTGAAACTCTTTCCATTGATTACAATGGGTCTGGTTATAAAGAGTGCCCAGGACTCAGAGTTAGGCGTAGACAATTATCCCTGGTAAGGCAAGCAGTATTTGCATTGCCACTTTCCTTTAAGCCATATGCTGGGGATTGCAACTTTAAATTGTGACACAGGAGTTGTGCCAGCAGTTTCTGCTCCAAGGATGACAATCTCATCTCCTGGCCACCCTGACTTCTCCCCAGTCAGTATCACCTGCTTTAGAGGCTGTGCTGGATGGCTGCTGGCCACCCTAATGGAGGGGCAGGGATTTGTAGTTGCCTTACAATGCCAGAAACCTCTTTCAGGTGATCTTGCCACCAATGTTCTCTCCAATTTTTGACAGGCTGTGTGTGTAAAAAATTTCTTCTCTGCAAATTTTTGTGCTTCTGTGCAAATTTGTGTGCGTGTGGTGTTTCGTAGTGTGCACAGGGTTTAGGATCGGTGTGTACACGCACAGTTTAGGGGGAACAGTGCTTGCCACTGCTGAGGTCCCTGCAGAAGCCAGGGTTAAAGCTAGTCCTGAGAGCATGTTAATTCATTCTGTACTTCACCATAATAGATTTTTCCAACTATTTCAGGAGTGCCATTTTCTGGAAATTTTTGTTGATCCATATAAGAGTAGTTTGTTTCTAGCCTATACCGTAATTTGGGTATCTAAACAATAGTTAAACCAATAATGCCGATTCCATACTTCACCACACATGATGATTTTCCAACCCGATTAACAAATTAGTATAAAATACTAATTCTGTGGGTGTGTTTTTTTTAAAAAAGATGATGTTTCTAGATGTAATAAAACAAATTTCATGACACTAGGAATACTTATTTTATAATGAAACTAATTGATTCATTGTGATTTTTAAATATATATATTTTGGACAGAAAATATTTGACCAACTCTGTCTAGTTGATATTATACGGCAGGTGAAAATCCACTCCTTATTGAAGTAAATGTAAAAACTCCACCATTGACTCCCTTAGGTCAGAATTTCACCCAGCATGTTAAAGGAAGGTTGTCAGATCTTGGTCATCCTTTCTTTATAATGCTGATTTCTTAGGTGGATGACTACCAAAGTGATTCACATTCCCAGCTTCTGTCATAGAATGGCCACCATCAGGTACAGAACAGACAGAACAAACTTGATACATTGTTAATAATAATTATTACTGGAAGCTTAAACCTTGGCAAAACCTTTAAAGGCCTTTCCTTTGATTAATCTTCCCTAGTCTTAAACTAATGTAAATCCCACAAGGCTTTTCCTTTGCGGCCTTTAGAACAAAAATATCAACATTTAGTAGCTATATTCCACATACTTTCATTTTGGCACCGTCTTCCATGCCACTCCTTGCACACGAAATTCTCCCATTTGCCTCTGCCTCGCTACTCAAACGTTCTTAAAAGACATTTCTGAAGATCAAGCCACCATGAATAGAAAATGTATTTTAAAAATCAAACAAAATGCCCCACCTGGAGTTTGTGGTCCTTCCCTCTGTGTAAGAACTATATGCTCTTTTAGGGCCCAATCCTGCCTCGCACATTCATTCCAGTAGTCCAGACTATCTGGGCAAATACTGCAGAAAAAGCACTTGAAAGCATTACAAATTAGCATTGACTATGGTCAAAGTAAAAATATGAGACAACTGTCATAAAAGGGAGATGCCTGATATGGTGCAAGTGGGTGACAGGAAGGTGAACATCAGAGCAAAAGGGCTCTCTGAAAAAATGCCATCTATGCCTCTCAACCGGCAGCAGAAATGAAATGTATAAGAGTTTCAGTGACTTTGCTGCTGTTTGCTGTGCTTCTAGTTCTGTTCCCATGGAAACAGGTGGTGAATTGCCACAAACAGGATAAGAGGATTGCAAGTAATACTGTATAGATATATAAATGTATAATACTATATAATATATATCTAAATGAAGATTTTGGGTTTAGTTCCCACTTCCAAATGTTTGCTTTTAGCTCAAATGCAAATGTTTGCAAGAGCTCCTCTCCTATGGGCCAAAACCCACCGTCAAATCTCCTCTTAAAATTCATTTATTTCGTGAACCTTTCCAATACTGAATATTCACAGAGAGTATTTTTACTTATTCTTGTGCTTAAACTGTATCATGCTAGCTGGAGTTAGACTATAAACAATCCAGGCAGGGACCCAGTCCTTTCTATTATTTATTATTTGTATTACTATTGTACCTAGTAGCTCTAATCAGGGACCAGGCCCCTTGTGCTATGGTTGTACAAACAGAACAAAAAAGATGGTCCTTGCCCCAAAGAGCTTACAATTTAAGTATAAGACATGAGACAACAAATGGAGACAGACAGATGGGGGGGGAGGGGGTACAAGAAAACAATGAGACAGTCTTAATCAGCACAGTATGCTGTGACCTCAGCTCACCAGCAGCCTAGCCATTGTTAAGTTTTTTGTAGGTATCACAGTAAAGGAGAGTTTTAAGGCGAGGTGTGAAGGAAGATAAGGAGGTAGCTTTGTGGATGTTTATGGGGAACTCCTACCAAGTGTGAGGGAGGGCAGCATGGAAGAAAGCATGAACATGCCTGTTTGAAAAGATAACAACAAGACAATGGACACTGACATGGGCTGATCAGAGGTGGGAGCTAATCTTTCAATAGTGAATGAGAGATCATTTCTTCAGACCCTAATACTTTACTGACTTTTAGTCAAAGGGAAAAAAGAAAGAATAAGATGCCAGTGTGGGACAGAGGCAACACATCCAGAAATTGAGCATAAATCACACATGGCACAAACATGAGTAATTAACTGGTTTAACAAAGAAACTTGTCTCCAGTATAGTATCAGATCCTTATGAAATGTTATTCTACAATGACCCACTAGTGATCTTCTAAAAACTTTCAGGGTGTGCTACAATCTTATAGTAATTTTATTTAAATGGAGGTGGAAAAGACATTCCACTGCAGAATAGGGCACAGCCTCTCCACAGATTAGTTGGGGACAAGGGTGCGAGGGATTGAAAACCCAGCAAGTAGAGGGGTACTGAGATGTAATACAGTTCCTGAATGAGGTATATATTAAAATATGAGGATTTTGGTTCTCTTCTCCAGAGGTTTCAGGGGAACAGAAATGGCTGGCTTTAAGGATCTTGATGTTAATTTTCAATAATTCTTGAACCATCCGGAATGATCCAGAAGATTGGAAGAAAACCAATATCATGCCAATTTTTTTAAAACGGGTACATGGGATGACCCAGGCAATTATAGTTCTGTCAGCCTGACATTGATTGTGGCCAAGATAATGGAGTGGCTGTTACAAGATTTGATTAATAACAAATTAAAGGAGTTAATGCAAATCAACATGCGTTTACGGAAAATAGATCCTGTCTAAATAAATATCTTTTTTGATGGGATTACAAATTTGGTTGTAAAGGTAATAGGGCTGATTTAATAGACTTCTGCAAGACATTTGAAGTGGTACAGCACAACATTTTGATTAATAAGCTAGAACAATATAAACACATTAAATGGATTAAATACTGGCTAAGTAATTGGTCTCAAAATATAACTGTAAGCAGGGAATCATCCACTAGTGGGTATGTTTCTAGTGGGGTTCCACAGAGATTGTTTTTAGACTCTATACTAGTAAACATTTTTATTAATGAGCTGGAAGAGAACATAAATTTTTCACTGATAAGGTTTGCAGAGGCCACAAAAATTGAACAAGTGGTAAATAATGAAGAGGACAGGTCACTGATCTGGATCACTTGGTAAACTGGGAGCAAGCAAACAATATGTGTTTTGATATGGCTAAATGTAAATCTATACACCTAGGAACAAAGAATGTATGCCATAGTTATGATACGGGGGAGTCTATCTTGGGAAGCAGTGACTCTGAAAAAAATTTGAGGGCTATGGTGGATAATCAGCGGAACATGAGGTTCCAATGTGATGCTGTGGCCAGAAGAACTAATGCAATCCTTGGGTGCATGAACAGGGGAATCTTGAATAGGAGCAGAGAGGTTATTTTGCTTCTGTATTTGGCACTTGTGCTACCGCTGCTGCAATATTTGTCCAGTTCTGGTGCCCACAATTCAAGAAGGGTGTTGATAAACTGGAGAGGATTAAGGGAAAAGCCACAATAATGATTAAAAGATTAGAAACTATGTTTTATAGTGATGGACTTAAAGAGCACCCTCTATTTAGCTTAACAAAGAGAAGGTTAAGGGGTGGCTTTATTAGAGTCTATCAGTATCTACATGGGGAACAAATATTTAAGAATAGGTTTTTCAGTCTAATAGAAAAAGGTATAGCATGATCCAACGGCCAGGAGCTGAAGCTAGACAAATGTGGACTGGAAACAAGGCATACATTTTTGACGGTGAGGGTAATTAACCATTGGAACATTTTACCAGGGGTCCTGGTGGATTCTCCATCACTGACAACTTTTAAATAAAGATTGGATTTTTGACTAAAAGATATGGTCTAGGTTAGGAATTATTTTGGGAAAGGTCTATGGCCTGTGTTATACTGGAGGTCAGACAAGATGTTCACAGTGGTCCCTTCTGGTCTTGGAATCTATGACTCTATGAATCTTGTCTAGCAGAGCTTTCACAGAATTATGCCCCAGAAGATAAAGGAGGAGTTCCTCAGCTGATGTAAATTATCATAACTCCATTGATTTAAGTGAAGTTATGACAATTTGCACTGGCTGAGGATCTGCCGAAAAGTGTTTTGCATCACAGATGACTTGGGAGTTTTGCTGGCAGTAATATGGCTGTTATACTTCTGCCTCTTCATATCCCATAAGAGATACACAATCTTTCCACCAAGGGAAAATGTCATCTTATGCCATTGACTATTGAGAAGGGTTCAAATAGTTTTTCTTTATCCAATGTCACTGCTTTGAAGATAAAACATTTGCAGAATAGTGAATAAATTCCAAATCTGGTTTTTATTCATTCACAACATTTTCAAACTAGCAACATCAATTAAATTCATGAGATCAAGTTCATATGACAATAGTAATACCTAGCATTTACCATTAAAGATCTCAAAGCACTTCACAAAGGTAAATGTTCTTATTCACATTTTACAGTTGGGGAAACTATGGACTAGAGATGTTCAGAATCAAAGAGGTAGCCATGTTAGTCTGGAATAGCAGAGGTAACAAAGAGTCCTGAGGCACCTTAAAGACTAACTAAAGTATTGAAGCATAAGCTTTTGTGGACTAATACCCACTTCGTCATGGGTATCAACCCACAAAAGCTTATGCTTCAATACTTTAGTTAGTCTTTAAGGTGCCACGGACTCTTTGTTACCTCTAGAAATGTTCAGTGATTTGCCCAATGTCACACAGAAAATAAGTGGCAGAGCAGAGGATAAATGACAGATATTCAGTCCTGTAGTCATATCCGCTACAATAATTCTGTTCTGTAAACTTTCTTAAATATAAGCAAAAAGCAAAGCAATGTAAAAAGAACAGATAATATATTTTGAGTTATTCATTCTAAATCTTTAAAAGAAAGAGAATATAATAATTTTATTTCATAGGATTTTGAACTAAACAATGAGATGAAAATGAATGTTCTAAATTTGCTGGAAGAAGTTTTGAGAGATCCAGACCTTCTACCACAAGAAAGAAAAGCCACAGCAAACATACTGAGGTAAAGATGTTTAAATGAATTTTTAACCATATTGTGGAAAAACAAAGAAATCAATACTTGCTATAACACAGTGTCTTTATTTTTGAAAGATCACAAAGTGCTTAGCAATTGAATTACAAACCATATACAGGGATAACTTTCTATCTACCGATGAAATGCAGCCATCACTGGGATAAAATGTGGCAATTGTTTAACAGTGTATAGCAACTTGATAGGAATCAAAGAATATTTCAACAAGTAGGAACTGCAAAGAGATTGAGGAGAATTTAGGTGTACATAATATAATTATCCTATTAGGTGAAAACTAGTGTATCATTTTTGTTAATGACAACATGAAATTTACAATTCATCCAGAAATGTACACCTTCACCAGCACATAACAAACACCTAAAAGGGCATCGATTCTGTATTCCTGCTACCTGCTATAAACCAACATCATTTCTTAAAGTATCTAGAGGTCTTCCATCCAAATGTGAGCAACTTATCTTAGCTTGTGAGAACTGACAGCATAATGTGATATGAAAGATTAAATAAAAAAGATATTATTTATACTTTATGGTGTGCTGATAGCCATGACTAAAGTTACTTGGGTGGATTATTGGAGTAAATAATTGATTAACTAATTGCCATAAAATAAAAGGCATAAGAGTTTCTATAGAGCTAGAGCTATTTAGGGATAAAATTGAGTAAAATTGTAATGTCAACTGGCTTTGCATATATACTAATGTGTGTAATTTCAATCAGTTGGTGTGGTGGCATTTTATAAGAAAGTAGCTGATATCTATGTATATTTTGTTAAATTAGTAAGGGAGAATTAAGAGTAGAAAATAGGAGAAAGATGTGAAAAACAGAACACCAAGGACATTTTCAAGAGTTCTTGAAAATACACAGCCAGAAAGTCAATAGAGGTACAATAAATATTTGCCTGAATTCACTGAGAACATAGGACAAATTTCCACATCAGATATTTATGTGAAAAGGAACAAGTCAGAAAATGAGTGGGAAGTTGACTCAGTGGACAAAAACTGATTGAAGGGCAAAAATAAGATCTTAAATAGGCCTTTTAAGATGAGAATTTGTTACTGCATGTTAGTAAGGCCTCAGTTCATTTTTTTACATAAATAAAAAACATAAAACCTAGTATCTATATATATAAAAGTCAAATGGTGTATGTATGTATGTACGTAAGCTTACTCCTTCCACACCGTTTGAGCTAGAGACTTGAAATTTGGTACAGTTAGAGGTCTTGGGATCCTAATGACCGTAAGAGTCGAAATTTTTTCAAATCTCACCTCTGACACCCCCCAGGGGTGAAATTCTTTAAAGGCCAATCACATCAGCTGGGCAGCTGCTGTTCTCTGTGACATAGTTCTGATGTCATAATACCCCCTCCAACAGACACCGCACTCACTCAGCTCTCTGCCCTTCCCCCCTCCAACGGAACCCTGGAATCCCTCAGCTCTGTGCCCCCTCCCCCCTCCCAACGGAACCCCGGAATCGCTCAGCTCTGTGCCCCCTCCCCACCTGCGACGGACCCCGGAATCCCTCAGCTCTGTGCCCCCTCCCCACCTGCGACAGACCCGAGTTGGGTTTGGTCGGACGGTAAGTGAGGTAGGGGTGTTGGGTTTGGTCGGGGGGGTGAAGTGGGGGTGTCGGGTTTGGTCGGGGAGGGTGAGGTGGGGGTGTCGGGTTTGGTCGGGGGATAAATGAGCCGGGGGTGTCGGGTTTGGTCTGGGGGGGTGGGAAGGTGTCTGGGTGGGTGAGGGGTGAGGTGTGAGGGTTGGGGTTGGTCAGGGGGTGTTGGGTTTGGTGGGGGGTGAGGTGGGGGTGTTGGATTTGGTTGGGGGAGTGAGGAGGGGGGTTGGGGTTGGTCGAGGGGTAGGTGAGGTGTGGGTGTCGGGTTTGTGGTGGTAGGTAGCGGTGTCGGGTTTGGTTGGGGGACAAAGTGAGGTGGGTGTGTCAGGTTTGGTCTATGGGGGGGTGAGGTGTGGGTGTTGGTCAGGGGGTGTTGGGGTTGGTAGGGGGAGACGTGGGGGTGTTAAAATGTGAGTCGGGGTTGGTCAAGGGGTAAGTGAGGTGGGGGTGTCGGGTTTGGTTGGGGGGGTGAGGTGGGGGTGTCAGGTTTGCTCTCTGCCCCCATCCAACGGACCCTGCACTTGCTCAGCTGTCTGCCCCCTCCCCACCTCCGACTGACCCGAGCAATGCCGGGTATTTTCGCTAGTAATCTATATATATAAAAGTCAAATGGTGTATGTGTGCGTGTATGTACGTTCCCTTACTCCTTCCACACCGTTTGAGCTAGAGACTTGAAATTTGGTACAGTTATAGGCTTTAGGGTCCTAATCAGGGTAAGAATCAAAAAAAATTCAAATCTCACCTCTGACGCCCCCCAAGGGGTGAAATTCTTTAAAGTCCATTCACATCAACTGGGCATCTGCTGTTCTCTGTGACATAGTTATGATGTAATAATACCCCCCTCCAATGGACCCCGCACTCGCTCAGCTCTCTCCCCCCCTCCAATGGACCCGAGCAACGCTGGGTATTTGTGCTAGTATATTATATAAGTAACGTAATATTACTGAAAATAAGAGTTGTGCAGGTGTTAATTATTCTTGCTTAGATGAAGCTTAAGCAAGAAGGATGTAACCAAATCTAGTTGAACAGGTTTTAATAATGCATCTATGAGCAACGAATACAAAGGATACCAGGATACTGGGAAAGAGATCTGAAGTTACTTTGAAATCCTTAAAGATTTCAACCAAATATAGGCCTGAGGGAGAATAGAATGAAATGCTATTGACAGAGATATGGGATAAACTTGTACATTTAAGACATATAAATCTATCAAGTTGATATATAAAACATTAGTTGTTCCTTCCAAAAAGTACAATAGCAAAGGCAATGTTTGTATTGTGTCGCTTTTCTGTGTTGTTGAATAGTTGCTGAACAGTTCATTCTATAGGTGACTTTATTTCCTCTGCAGCTGAAATTATTCCTGTGTACAGCCTAAATATGTGTTTATTATATATGCATGGTATGTTGGGAACTTTAAGGATGAAAATTGTTGCATAAATGTAAGATTCATAATGTTCATAATTTAAATTGGTGTTCCATTGCAATCAGTAGAATGTCAGGATGCAAGTAAAAGGTGCTGTCACCTAAAATGTAGCAGTCCCATAAGATCTTGTATTGCACAAGCTTTGTATTGTGTTCAGCTAAAAAGGAGATGTGTATTTGCTAGACTTACATGGTAGATTTTGGTAATAGTCAACTGGTTTAGAGAAAGTCACTCCTCAAGATTTTATACTTCTGAAGAGCCTCAGCATTTCCATGAAACAGAGTATCAGAGCAGTTCTGATTTTCCTCAAAAGTCATTCAGCCAGGATAAAACATGTGTCATACATCTTAACTCAGAAGAATGAAGACTCCTAATTTACCTGAAGAAAATGGGTTTCTGGCTCTCAGGAGCACTTTCTAAGGCTCAAAAAAGTACTTCAGTTACATCCAGAGTAGCATTCTCGAAAATGCTCTGTGGTAACTGAGAAGAGAAAATAAAAGCTGACTATCTAATCAGAGATGTTTCCTTTTCTGAAGATTAATGTTTGCCTGGTGGTTGTCATCTGATAATGAAACAAGGACAATCATTCTATCACTCATCCACAAGCCTAGATTTGTAAGTTTCCAGCCTTAAAGTGTACACGTACAAAACTTCAGGTGCTGTGCTCCTGACTGTAAGATTGTGGCCATGCACTTTTTTGACCTACTTCTATTTTGCACAGGCAAGAACCTGAGTTTGAGTATTGTCCATATAGCACCTGACTCTTGAGAAATAACTTGTGCAATGAACCAAAGCCCAGAACCCTCCGAAAAGCTCTGACCAGGGGAAGTTGCGATGGCTTTTCTTTGAGCTTTGTATGTTCCATGTGAGGTCATCTACGGAGCTGTGTCCCCAGCTTCAGCTGCTGCAGTAACAAAATAGCGCTCCCTCTGGTTCTTCAACTTTTCCCAGCTGCCTTTCCTGCAGCTCCACCAGATGCCGGAGCATGTTGGTTTGTTCTGCCAGAAGACTGAGTAGTGCTTCCTGCCTTCTCTCTTCTCTCTCTACCCTCTGTTGTTCCCTTTCGTCCCTTCTCTGCTCCCACTCGTCCCTTCTTTCCTCACGCTCAAGACCTAAATGGCATCATAGTGACAACGGCAAAGTGGAAGGATCAATTTAACGTGGATAAATTTGACTTTACCACGTAGTGTAAACCAGGCCTTCGTTGCATCAGGATAAGGTGGTATTGTGTCCTTATTGTAAATTCATCCCTATAGTGATCACTGATTTTCATCGGATTACTAATTTATCTGTTTTCTACCATTCACTACCAGAGGAGGTTAGGTTACATGTTTTAGATGCTTAAGAGGGTACTTAGCTACTACTGTCATAAAACAAAACTATTCTTTTAGTCCCCTGAGCTGTTCATAGCTTAAAGTGGCAGGATTAGGAGAAAGAAAATATTTGCTGAAGTTGATTAAATCTTGTACAGAAAAATACTCTGAGTGCCAGAACATGATCAGATAAGTGTAAAACAGCTGCTAGGGCCTATTCCAATGTAGAAATATGTAGAGGTGCTACCTCGTAGTCCATCTCTTAGTGTAGCATTACTCTCTTGACCTGGCTTCAGTTTGGGAGAGCAGTCCTGCTGTCATTGTCCAGTTAATCTCTTCCCCATACAGTAAAACCCCGATTTAACGGACCCCGATTTAACGGACTTCGGATGCAACGGACAAAATTTATGAGCAAGTCCGATGCATCCCAAATCCGTTTTTCGGGGGCTGGCTGCCGACTCCCCACTGCCGCCCGGGTCCAGGCAGTGGGCGGGCTGCCTGCCGGCTTCCCGCTGCCACCTGGGTCCAAGCAGCGGGCGGCCTGCCTGCCGGCTCCCCGCTGCTCAGCTCTCTGCCGCTTTAAACTTCCGTTAAATCGGGGTTTTACTGTACTCACGTTTTTAGAGAGTTGTTACTGCTTGTCGTTCTCCTAAATGTAGGGCTCTCACCTGACAATACCTGCAAGAGGAAGAGAAATTACTTGCATGTAACTGGTGTTCTTTGTGTACAATAAATTATGAGATTCCCTTCTCCCTACCCTCCACTTTTTCATGTCTACTCTGGGTTCTGAGGAAGAGGAAGGAATTGACAATGAGGACACCAATGTCTCCTACTAACACCTTCCACGGAGTGCTCCAGGACTCAAGAAGAAGCCATCATGGCTCCCATTCAGATCTTTCTGGTGGGTGCTGGACTTTGAGCCTGTGCACAGGCATGTCCCAGAAGTGTGGATCTGTACTGACCATCTACCTGAAGGAGTGATTTCATCTGAAAATTGATCCACTATTAGTATGTGCATCTGTGTGCCAGCTCACCCTTTTGCACACATGTATGCCTCTCTTTGAAAATCTGGCCATAACAGTTCATCTTATTCCTTCAATTTGTAAATGGTTAAGGGGGAATTTGTATTTCATAAGCAAAACTCAGAAATATTATGATCAGGAAAGACAGAATAAAGAAACCTGGTGGTAAAGAAGGTCTTTATGCTCACTTCTTAACTGCTCAGTGCAAATTCAAGTGATCAAACAGAATGACTAGTATTTTTTGCATGATGAATTCTTGATTGAGCACACTGACAGGATATTTCTGCAGAGCAGAGAAGCTTTTTAAAAAAGTTATTCCTGAAAGCCAAACAGGCCCTGCTGAAATATATTCTACTGGAATAGGGCTTGAGATTTGATCTGCCTTAGTTAGCAAACTTGGAATCTGGACAGAACTTCATTGACACTGAGGCATGAACAGATTGGAGATACTGAACCAGAAAGTTGTAAACTAGGAGCTGGATCTGTACTTCAGTGAATAGTATTAGCTGATAAACAGCTCCATCTGGGAAAAAAATATCATGGTTTAAAATAACCATTTCCTTCCTCTCATAAATAACAAAAATGTATTGAGACCTAGGGAAACAGAGAATTAAAGGTTTGACTGGACGACCAATGCTCTTTCACCATATGATCTCATCAGACAATAAATCTCAAGGCATCTACCTAACCCTACCTTTTTTAAAGTTATAATTATTTTAATTTTATTTACAGATAAGAGAATGAAAAGTTAGCCAACTTGTGACAACATGTGTTTAAAAAAAAAGTTACTTCCAGGTGGTTATAACCAGTATTTGAAGTGTTTGGGCAAGAATGTAAGAATTGTTTAAATGTAAGAGACATGTGAGAGCTACTAAATTTACTAGCTGAATCTGGGAAGGAGAAAACTCATTCTTTTTCGTCCAACACCTTCCTTTCCTATAGAGAAATGGCCCATCTAGGTTTAATTTAGTGCTCCTTGAGAGTTGAGATGACTGTCAGGAATATCTTGGATGCAGGACCTTTCTCTCTCTTTCTCTCATATCTCTGCTCACCTGAATCTGGGCTTCCGCCTTAGCTGCCAGGAAGCTATCCAAGGAGCAGACATGTATTTCATCCAACTAGCGGTCCCACACTCGTGTTCTCTGAGGAAGGTATCGAGAATTCTCCTGAAAAACAAAATAAGATTTGAAGACTTTAGATGGCATACCCATTAGACATGGGAGTGGAGGATTTGATGAGCACAAAGTGCAGGTTATGACTCAGGCAGGGAGCAATCTTGAGTAGTATAACATGTTTTATTTTCTTCATGTATCCACATTCAGTTTTAGCCTCGTCCAGCTCCAATTTGGCAAGCTAAAAGGAAACAACAGCCTACCACTTAAGAACCGAGTGTACTGAGCACTAACACTTCCTCCCCACCCACGTAGTACACATTCCAGCTCTTACAATCATATCTAAAATCCCCAAGTATTATCATTCTTTTCTTTTCTTTCACCCTCTCCCCATCTGGTAAAGGAAAAAGCTGTTCCTAGGACACTTCTGATATGGCCACATGCTGATACATTTATTACATTAAGTGCCAGTTAAATTCCAAGTTATTTACATTTTAATGGCACATTACATTTGCACCGTAAATTGAGATGGGGTTATTATTAATTATTTGTACTATAGTAACATGTAGAGCCCACATCCAAGATTGAGATCCCATTGACCTAGATGCTGTTCATAGTAAGAGAAAGCTCTGGCTCAAAAAGTCAGCAATCAAACTAGAAATGACACAGCGTGAGAAGATAGTATCTTAGACTTATTCACCCAGATACTACAATGGTGGGAGGCTTACTCTGAATAATAGCAATAATAATAAAAATGGAGAAGAGATCTGGGGGACTCAGGTTATTGGCAGTGTGATGTAGTTTTTCACCTTTATGCAATTCTGATTCAGGTAATGGAGTTAGTGATCAGATGTTACTACCATAAAATCAGTGGCAGATTAACACACGTGTCCCTGGGGCTTGTACTCAAGCAGTGCCAGCCACTCCGTGCATCCAGGTCAGTTTCCCCATGTGGGTGATAGAGGGGTTATGGGGCACAGTGCAGGAGTTAGGGATGCAGGGCACAGTGCAGCACAAAGTAAGGGTGGCAATACACCATATGCCATGCTGCCCTTACCTCTCCACTTCTGCTGGTGGCTACGCTGCCTTCAGAGTTAAGCACCCAGCCAGCAGCCGTGACGCTCCGGACACCCTGCCAGTGCTTAATTTGTGCCGGGGTTGCTGGAGCTCAGCCCCGACACCTCTTTCAATACAAATTAGGACTGAGAGGAGGCAGTGGGCCCTGGGGCAGGAAGAAGCCTGGGCTGCCCAGAGGTGATTGGGGCTGAGGGGGGAGGGTGTCCGGGGCAACAAAAGTACTTTGTGCCCAGGGCCCCAGTAAATCTTAATCTGACTGCATAAAATGGCAGGCTGGTGTTTTGTGTAAAACTATTTTTGTGAGCCTAGTCCAGTTCCCAGTGAAGAACTTTTGCAATTGGCCTCCTCTTTGGAATTCCTCAGCACAAAAGTCAGGGACAAAAAGGACGTGGAACTACACAACATTATCACTGCTGCAGCTGCAGGTGGTCCCTTAAGTAAGAGTTTAGATATATTAGTGGGACCACATGATGGTGATTGCGTTGTTGGCATCCATGTTGTAACTGTTCTTGGGAGAGAGAGAGGATTAAATTCTCCAGGGATAGCAAGATAGCATTTTCACATGCAGTGCTGGCCTGTACATTCCACAGCTGTTTTCTGCAACCCAAAATAAAACTGTTAGGTACAGGATTTTTTTAAAATGTGGCTTTCAGTTGCAGCTTTTGCATTCATTTTAAATTAATGTCGTCAATGAACTGTGCTAAAATATTCTCATAACCATAGATAATTTTCTTTATATAGGATGTTCTGCCACTTAATTTTTCAGGGCTCTTTCTCAGGATGATCAAGATGATACCCACTTAAAAATAGAGGATATAATTCAAATGGTGAGTTCATCCAAAGATTTATGCATCAGATAATTTAGAGGGTTATGGAATCTGTGTAAATCACTAAAATGTACTCAACTGCAACCTTGCTGCCATATTTCTACCAAATTACTGTTCCTTTATATTTGCACTTGAGATCTGCTACATAAATTTGAATGTTTAAAACGGAAGAGAAAATAAGTGTTTAAAACACATAACCAAGGAGAGCTTGTCAGAGCTTCTAGACTTGCTTATGAATTGGTGATTGCTAACATTCATGGAGTCAGATACTGTACTTGCCCAAAATGGGAGAGACATTCATTTATTTATATGAGGCAATGAAACACCTGTGCAAGAGGCAGTCCTTATGCCTTTTCATCACAGGCTGCCTCAGGTGTGTATCACTAGGATATCTGCTTCAGGGGTGTATCATCTCTCCTCGATAATGTGGCTGCTCAGAACCCACTTCTAGCCTTCGGTAAGGAGGCCCATCCTCAACTACAGTCATTATCTGTCCACGGCATGTTTTCACTTACCCTATATGTACACTGGTGCAAACCCAAGTCACATAGGAACTGCAGTAGGTGCAGACTCCATAGATTGGACTTCAAGTTATTTGGTTTTTTTCTACCCTATTCCTTTTCTTTGATAGCCTAGAAGTTGTGCAGTAATTTGTGGTTTAAAATGTGTGTAAAGTTAGTTAATATCTTGTTTTTTGGAAACAAATTGTTGTAAACAGAAATTATTGACTGTTCTTGTACTTTTTATTTTTGCAGTCAGAATGCCCCACACCAGAGTGCTTTGAAACTTTGTCAGCCATGGAGCTTGCAGAACAAATAACTCTCTTAGATCACATAGTTTTCAGAAGCATACCCTATGAGTAAGTGTTCTCTCAAAGATGATCAAAGTGAATATTCCAAGAGTCTTTCTGGCTAGTAGTTCTAGGTACTATACTGATTCATGCTATTGATATCCTTGTAAAAAGGTTTATTTATATAATTGATAAGTATCCTTGGGCTGTGTTTGTTGTTGCTTAGGATCTCTGGTAGCCCATGTTATGAAAGACTGAGTTCAAGAACACTAAGAGCAGTAACATCTCTGTCGCTGTGATTTGCATGCTGTACGACCACCATGCAATACATTTCCTATCGAATTACGTATTCCTACTCAGTCTTTCTTTGAGGCTTTAATCTTACATTAATATGTCACTGTTCGCTGCCATTAGAGAGCCACTGGAGAATTAAACCTCCACTGAAACCTACAATCTCAGGGTGTGGGCCAGTGAAGGCTGAGCATAGTGGGGAAATGCACAGTCTCTGGGGAAGTGAAAGTCAACTCAGCCCCCTCCATACATCAATCTCATCTTGTCAGCTCCTGGTGCTGTATTTAAGTAATAGTTTCAAATAGAGTCATGCTGCTGAAAATTGGGAGTACAGGGAACAGAGAAAACTGAAAGCAAACTAAATGTCCTTAACAATGTTTACAGCTGTACAGTGTTCTAGGAAAGGCACAGTGAAATGCTACAATTACAGTGGAAAATTATATAAAGTGTCCAGTAGAACTAGGTGTAGCTGAAATCCATGTGGGCTAACTATGGTTTTGTACTGCATTTATAGATTACTTTTTTTCATTTTTGTTCTTTATTTTTTTAACCTTGATTTCTAGAGAATTTCTTGGGCAAGGCTGGATGAAATTGGATAAAAATGAAAGAACTCCATACATTATGAAAACCAGCCAACATTTTAATGATGTAAGTAACCATAAACATGGAGAATGACTTTTAAGAACTCTTTTGACATGGTATATGAACTCTGAAATATAAATGTCTGTCTCTACATTGTGAATAGTTTCTGATCTAGTAGTGAGTGAATGTTACAGCTTCTTTGTGATTAACCTTATAAACCAAGAAAGCGTGTAAAGAATTGCTAGTCAGCAGTTCAATAGGAATTTAATGGATTAGAACATTTTGAACTATGCTGAAATCTCCTACTGCTTACAGAAGAAATTAAGTTCTCTCTTTAGAGGATGAAATTATAACAATACAAGTTAACAATCATCTTCTGTTTTATTACTTGAGTTTCCACCTATACTCTTACCCTTGACTTTTTTTCTTTACATGTTGCTAAGAGCCATCACCAGTAGCAACATTACTGCTGGCTTTGAGACATTATTCACTGATTGTTTTGCTGCATTTGTTACCCTCCCTTTAGTTCACTGTTCTTTTCCCTGTCCTCTGGCAGTGTTTTCAACATACATTTTCCTCAGCCTTACTACTTAAGAGCTACAATCACTGCCACTTCATTTAATTTTCTCCCTTATTTGTTAAATAATGTTGTTTGCAAGGGCTTATATTTAAATATTTTAGGATTTTGGGCTTTTTATTTGGTCAGATGAGTAACCTTGTTGCCTCGCAAATTATGAACTATGCTGATGTCGGTTCCCGTGCTAACTCAATTGAGAAGTGGGTAGCAGTGGCGGATATTTGTCGATGTATGCACAACTACAATGGTGTGTTAGAAATTACATCAGCCTTCAACAGAAGTGCAATCTACAGACTGAAGAAAACCTGGGCTAAAGTTTCTAAACAGGTGAGACAGACATTTCTACAAATATGATTGTAGCATTTCATTTGTTGATGCATTACCTATTTAATAAAAAGGCCCAGATAATTACATTCTAACCAGATTTATTTCAGGTTAAAGAATAATCTGATCATTAAGGGTTTCAATTGACATTATTATTTAATTTCAATCGTACATATTTCAATTGTATATTTCACTTATTTTTAATTTCTGTATCATTAATTAAATATCTTAAGCACTAATTGACTTAATTGGAAGTTGCGTGTGCATATATCTGAAGGCAAAAATTGACCATAAAACACTGAATTGAAATATTTAACAAAAATAAATGCTGTATTCATTAGACTGGCTTCATTCAGATATGAACGTTCAGCTATACGTTCATTTGGAATAAGAAAAGCATTGTGGTGGATAAAATATGCTGTCCAGTACACAAAATGATTTTCATTTTTCTTTTAAGCTTCTCAGAGATATAGTCACAATTTCATGTGCTGTTGTCCTTGGAAAATAGTTTTCTCTGGTTTATTTTTTAAAAAAATGATTTTAAGGCCCAGATACTCAGGTATATAGGCGCCTAACTCCAACTGGGAGTTAGACAGCTAAATACCTTTTGAGGATCTAGGCCTAATTAATTTTGAAGATACTTTAAGAATTCATGAAAGGTGCTCCTAAAGACTAAAATTGAGGGGATAAGTCTCTCTGTGGTTATGTCTACCGTGTGATAAAAGACCTATGGCATAGTCACAGTTGGCCTGTGTCAGCTGATTCAGGTTTGTGGAGCCCAAACTGCAGGAATATAAAATTAAATTGTAGATGTTTGGGCTTGGGCTGGAGTCCAGGCCCTGGGACACCTCTCACACCCCTGCCTCATGGGGGCCCAGAGCGCCCAGGCCCAAATGTCTAAACTGAAAATTTATAGCTCCTTAGCTTGAGGCCTACAAAGCTGTCAGCTGACCCAGGCCAGCCACAGGTCTTTTATTGCTGTGTGCAAAGATTTATCTACATTCAGCCTTCAGCCTCTTGGCTGAGACTTCCAACAGAGATATGTCTACACTGCAGAATAATCCCATGGCTCAAACTCAGGCTCAAGCCTAAACCCCCTTGCATCTACATACAAATTATGCTAACCCAGGGCTCAGACCCAGAGTCTCAGGTCTCCATCAAGCTGGGACCCAAGGTTCAAGTCTTACTACTTTGCCTTGTCGTCGCAGCCCACTAGACTCACGCTTTGGGACTCTGCCAGAAGTATCCCAAAATTTTATGAATGGCTTTTTGTCCTCTGGACAGTCACATTTTCCCACAATGCACCATGAACAAATGGCTACAGCAGTCACGTTTTGAGAGAGTGCTAGGAAGTCTGGGATCGGGGTGGTTGGACTCAGGTCTGCAAAGTGCAGTGTAGATGCTAGGTCCCATGTTTGGCTTCAACAGTTCCTAACCTGTGATTACAAATGAGTGTAGCTAGGTTAACAAACCCAGGGTCTGCTAACTCAAGTTCTACTAACCCTGAGCTTACGTTGTAGTGTAGAAATACTCCAAGAAAACCAATGACATAAGAAAGAAGCTGGCCTGGACATATAGAGACAATTTCAGAATAGCCCATGTTATATCTTCTATCTTCTATATATATAAAAGTCAAGTGGTGTATGTTTGACCGCGAACTCCTCCCGCACCGTTTGAGCTAGAGACTTGAAATTTGGTACAGTTAGGGGTCTTGGGGTCTAGATGGTCATAAGGGTCGAAAAATTTTCGGATCTCACCTCTGACGCCCCCCAGGGGTGAAAGTCTTTAAGGGCCAATCACATCGGCTGGGCAGCTGGGTGGTGATGATGTCATAATACCCCCTCCAACAGACACCGCACTCGCTCAGCTCACTGCCCCTCCCTCCTCCAACGGAACCCCAGAAATCCCTCAGTTCTCTGCCCCTGCCCCTGCCCCTCCCCCTCCCAACGGAACCCCGGAATCCATCAGCTCTGTGCCCCCCCCCCCCACCTGCGAAGGTCCCCGGAATCCCTCGGCTCTGGGCCCCCTCCCCGCCTGCGATGGATCTGAGTTGGGTTTGGTGGGACAGTAAGTGAGGTGGGGGTGTCGGGTTCGGTCGGGGGGTGAGGTAGAGGTGTTGGGTTTGCTTGGGGGGGTCAGGTGGAGGTGTCGGGTATGTCGGGGGGTAAGAGAGCCAGGGGGTGTTGGGGTTGGTCAGGGGGTGTCAGCTGTCTGCCCCCTCCCCACCTCCGAGTGACCCGAGCAGCGCCGGGCATACTCCGCTCTGTGCCCCCTCCCCGCCTGCGACGGATCCGAGTTGGGTTTGGTCGGACGGTAAGTGAGGTGGGGGTGTCGGGTTCGGTCGGGGGGTGAGGTAGGGGTGTTGGGTTTGGTTGGGGGGGTCAGGTGGGGGTGTCGGGTTTGGTCGGGGGGGTAAGTGAGCCGGGGGGTGTCGGGTTTGGTCTGGGGGGGTGGGAAGGTGTCGGGGTGGGTGAGGGGTGAGGGGTGTTGCGGTTGGTCAGGGGGTTTCAGCTGTCTGCCCCCTCCCCACCTCCGACTGACCCGAGCAGCGCCGGGCACTTATGCTAGTGTTCTATAATGAATGAAATAAAAAATAGCATTTTATTTTATTTCATTTATTTTATTTTTTTACAGCAGAACATTGTTTCTGTATTTTAAAATACTCTTCAAGAAATCAGTTCAATGTGCAATGAAACTTTCTGGGTGGTGGTCATTGTCTTTTTTCTTTTAAACTAGTGAAAATTTTTGTGCACAAGAACAACTGACCTAGTGAAGTGTGAGAAATATGGAACCTTACCATGTTAAAGCAACACTCCTGGGACAAATTTCACCCCGGTAACTCAAAAGGGTGAAAAATGTCCCTGCCTGCACCACCTGGTCCGATGCAGCTGCAGAAGGGCAGGGACATACAACTGCATGTCCTCCTCTGGGTTTTTCCATCAGGGGAAGGCAGCTTTAATCTCTGCAAAAGGTCCTAAAGCAGCCCCACACTGGAGGCTGTTTAGGGAATATGCTTCCATTAGTTGCCCTAATTTCAGCCATCCTCCCCCCCCCGCCCCCCCCCCCGGGACATCTTCTTTTCTTTAAAAAGCAAACAAAAAAACCACCCAACCCACTACTTTAATAAAAGCTGAACACTAACAAAATGTTTCCATGGGTTTTTTTAACTCGTGTTAATTTTTTTTAAATGAATAAACCATCCCTTGTACCTCTGAAGTGCTGTCTACCTGAACATTGTATGAATGTCATGTTCATGCAGGAGAACAAGACACTGAAGCTGGCTGTGACTCCTAGGGTTTTCTGTTGATTAGAAGTTTTGAGTCAAGCTCAAATGTGACCAGCCTCTCTTCATTTTCCAACCTGTTGCAAGTCTCTAGATAGTGATAAATCCTGAAAAATGAATTCTTAGATAAACTAAGCTAAGGTGTTATAAATAATAGGTAATGCAAATGTCTGAATACAATTTTAACTTGATAGTGTCCTTTTAAAACAATACTAATATCTCAGCTGAATGTGAGTTCAGCTTCTAGCAGTGAGTCGGAGGCAAACTTTGTTAGAGTTAAATAACTTTTTGAAAATTCACTCCTCTGTTTTCCCAAAAAATATTTTCCAACCTTTTTTTGCTAAGGATAATGCTGTGGTCACTAATCAATTTATAGTCCAGTTCTGCAAAGAGTTATGCACATGCTTAATGTTAAGCTTGTGAGTAGACCCAAACTTAGTTTGCTCCTTTGTTGCTCTTCCTTCTTGCTTTTCCTCTTTTCTGACTTCAACGTTCTTATTTATCCACATACTAGCTACTGGCTTGTTCTTCATAGTTCTGAGTGCTTCCTGAGTGGCACAGAACATCTTCAATTCACACTGATTTCAATGGAAGTTGAGGACATGCAGCATCTCATAGGGTTGGGGCCCAAATATCCTCTTGTGCAGTGCAGTGAGGTTGTATTGCTGAATATTAGTTTCATGGTCCTATTCCTTTTGAACTTGCTGGGCAAAAATCATTTGAGTATGTGGTACACTATGGGTAAAATTTTCATCCCCCCCCCAACTCCCATTTAGCCACTCAAGAGCCTAAATTCATTGAAGTCAATGAGAGTTGGATCTTAATTTTTTAAGTCCTGTTTTCAGATGTGCTATTTTCATAAGTGCTTTTGAAAATTTTATCCCAATACCATAGTCAGTTTTCACACAGGGTGACACATGTAATTTGTTCTTTTTCTAGACAAAAGCTCTCATGGACAAACTTCAGAAAACTGTATCATCTGAAGGAAGATTTAAAAACCTTAGAGAAACACTCAAAAAGTATGTTTTCTTAAATTAGCAATATAATTGTATTTTGTTAAGAATATTGGAAAGCACTTATTAAAGATAAGAGTTGGCTTTGAGTTTAGTTTTTATAATAAAAATTATATTGGACCATATTTTTACTGAATAACCTCTATTAAGCTGGCTTTATTCTATTTGGACACCACTGTTTTGCTGAATATACTGTAGTTTGGTTCCTTTTTTATAGTAATATGTTATCTCTGGGGAATTACCAGAGCAAATTAAACTAGTATTTTGTAAGAAGTGCTCATTATTGGGGGCTTTCCTTATATTGATAAACTTTTTCAATAAGTGTAAGATCAGCTTTATAAATAAAAGTTCTTTAATCAAAAACATTTTACTCAGTTCTGACAGTGCCTATTTCACATCAGTAGTCCTAAAGCTCAATACAAGAGGCTCCAAAGAGCTCTCATTCCAGATTTTTTACCTCTAAACGTGAGCACACACAACAACTCATCCCAAGGGCTGTATCTGCAAAAAAGATCTCCCAGGCTGACTGACGATAACTGTGTTGAATCATCTTGAGAGAGCATTCAGGAATTAAACTACTGTTCATATAGTGTATATTTTAAAAAACAGACAAGGCTCAGTGTATAATTCCCATTCTTGGCCTGCAGAAGACTATTGTCAGTAATCAGACACATTTGTTTTAAAAGAGGAAAAAGTTGTGTTGACTTATGACATCTGGGTAACTGGCACATATACACTTCTCAATGAATCTCTCTAATAACTTTACTTGTAATTATTTTTTCTCAGGAAGTTGGATTAAGGTGAAAACATAAGTAGGAAAGTTCCCCAGCAGAATTGTCCTCTCTGCACTAGACTCAGAGTGGGAAATGTTAACAGTTCCCTAGCAGAATTTCCAAAGTTAGGAAATCTGAGTGATTTCAACTGTATAGCATCTTAAATGTTTACAAAACCGGCATTGTAAAGATCCTAACATGTTACTCAACAGAAGCTATACAGTATATACAGTGTATTGCTGATACTAAAATACTTACAGTACTTCAAAAGATTAGAGAAGCATTGGAGGCATACTCCATAGTATTTTCAGATGTGCTTTGGATTTATTTCTGAGATTTTCTGTCAGCTGGGATTGAAACATGCTTGACAGCATACTCCAATGCCTTCCCCCTTTCTGCATGGTGTTATCATTGTGGCTTTTACTAAATGTTATCCTTGTTTCTCTCATAATTTAAAGTTCTATATTTGACACAACCTGCCAAATTTGTCTTTGGTAGATGTGGGTTCAACTCAGGTGAAGCCAGAGCATCTGCTCCACTTACACTAAACTGTGAATTTGGACCAGCTTGTAAAAGTATTTTAAGTAATAAAAAAATAACTTAAAGTTTTTGTATAATGTATAAAAAGAACAGTCTGCAAATGAAATCCTAGTAAAATATAGTTAATTTCTCATCCTGCAGTTGTAATCCCCCTGCAGTTCCCTATCTTGGAATGTATTTGACAGATCTAGCATTTATTGAAGAAGGAACACCAAACTTCACTGAGGAAGGCCTTGTCAATTTTTCCAAAATGAGAATGGTAATTTTTATTTTCTTACATGTTTCCACTACAGGTTTTTAAGTCCACAAGTTTAACATTGATTTACTTAGGACGTCTTTGAATTCAAATGGCAAGATTACACAATATATTTGCATAATATCAAATAGAAGCTTGAGAGTAATCTTTTCATTTGAATCCAGGGACGGTCTTCTCTCACCACCTGCTGGCAAGCCAAGGAGTATTGCAATTTAGCTTTCAGTTTGGCCAGCTGAAAATAGCAGGAAGAAAAGCAGCTGGTCTAGGCTTGCAGGGATTAATAAATGATTTTTTAAAAGTAGCCAACCTGGCACCATAATTCATCAGGCAGCAACACTCAGAAGGGGTTTTTTAGAGTGTGTTTAGGACTTTGTCTCCCCACGGCAGTGAAAAAGCATTTAAAGGTTGATTCTCTCTGCCTTCCAAACTATGTTGTTGTTCAGAGCTCCTCAGAGGCCAGTCTTGGAGAAATATTGACACCAGCTGCTCTGCTGACTGTAGTTTAATGCGATGGTTGTGACTGCACATTGCAGAAGTCACATTGCAAATGGGACAAGGTGATCCACGTGAGGCAGTTTAATAGTCTAAATGGCTGACTTGGGAAAGTAAAGGCCCCCCTCAAAGCCACAAGCACAAAGCCCTTACCCCTAGGATGAGTTGCATCATTTTGGACCAAATTCATTCCCGGCATAGCTTCACTGAAGCCAATATATTTGAGTTAAAGCACAGACCATAAGTAGAACATTTTCTTATATAAATGTATTCCTTTGATAGATATCACATATTATCAGGGAGATACGCCAGTTCCAGCAGACCTCCTATCGTATAGAACATCAACAAAAGGTACAGTAATCTGTGATGCTGATCACAGGCAGTATGATGAAGGCTATTCCTGCTA
This sequence comes from Sternotherus odoratus, assembly GCA_032164245.1. NCBI lineage: Eukaryota > Metazoa > Chordata > Testudines > Kinosternidae > Sternotherus > Sternotherus odoratus. The sequence goes on along the minus strand of JAVMKO010000007.1, from coordinate 66,054,157 downwards.
TCGACAGAAAGATACACAGATGGGGCCCAAAGCTTAAACTAATATCTTTCGTTTCCCTACAGTAACAGCAGGAGGCAAACATTGGAATTTGTCCTGGTACTTTGGGTTATGATAAGCTGATAGAGTAACAATCTCTTCTCAGACTTTGCACATGAAAGCAAATCTTGCCTCCACCTCTGGAACAAGTGGCACCTCCTGGCAGAGGAGTCAGTGCAGTTCTGCTGTATCAGAGGGACAGGATTTAGTGTGCCACAGAGTTCCATACCCCAGCACAGCATGGAACTCTGCTCCACAGAGGATGGCAGCACACAGGGAGTAAGTGATGAGGTATAACTTGACCATCTAATGATGCTCCATAGATCTCCATGGTCTTAGGGGAAGATTCCTCCCCCTCACTCCCACATTTTCCTACTTCCCAGAGCAGCTGCATGGGTTGAACAATAGACTGAGGATTTGCCCCTTACTGACAGAGAGGTATTTTTAAACAACTTGAATACTTTGTACTGTCTATATTTAACTATTCCACTTCACCAAGAAAACAGAACATGAGATGATTCCAATATTTGTCTGGAATGGACTGAAGCTGCTAACCGGCTGTTATGGGGAAGGGGACGGTAGAGAAATTCAGTTTTAAAAATATACAGTCTGTTCAGTTTCAAAATGATTCATTGCAATTGTTTTCTGTATTGCAGGTTACTCATTACTTACTCGACAAGACCCTCATCATAGATGAGGATACTCTGTATGAGTTATCCCTAAAGATTGAACCCAGACTCCCTGCCTGAAGAATGAGCTTTGTCCCAGAGTTGACAGAGTTTTAGTGTAATGAACACAATTATGCATGCCATGCCCTACAGACCACCAGGGGACAGATTGAGAAGATCGTGAATGCTCTTTTCCAATAAGAGAGACAGAGCCTTACAGAAATTCCCTCTCAGACAAGGAAAATCGGCTCCTGGAGGTGAAAGACAAAATGCTTCATACTCGAGGGTTACATGATTGTTACTTTGCAAAGATAATATTTTGCCAAAGGGACGATGCATCTAATAGAAAACAGAAGCCTTTCATGAGAACAGCTACTCATTGCGGCCATCCTAATGGGGCAGAAATGGGGACACATTTAAATGTAGGTACCGTGTTTTGTTAGATTAGGATAAATGGACACATGCAGATGGCATTGATCCGGCACAGGTTGCTTATCAAATGTGTATCAAAGCATTCATCGGATTAATCCCCTCTCATTATACTGTATTCATTGCAAACAATAGGAACGTAAGAGTCATTTACTAACCTGTAGTGATAGCAGGATAATATCTAAGAACTTTAGCTACAGCATATGCTGTTCAAAGTATTTGTTATAAATTAGATGTTTTCATTTATAGAATATTAAGCTCTTAACATATGTTATCAGCCTTTTCTAAGGTGGAAGTTTTTACATGCTACAAATTAACTAACTTAACTTTGTAAATATTGTTTTCACCAATACATGACGGGGAGTTTTACAGCGTGGAAAATAATGAATTGTGTTAATAGTTGCCATGGGAGCATCAGCTGGAATATCTGAGTTTAGGAGCTATATTCGGGAGTGGTTGGCCCATATTCATGAACATATAATGACTGAGATACTTGGTCATTTAGCACATCGTTTCCTGAGAAAGGCATTCTGATTTTCTGTACCTACAGCACCCTGACAGTTCAGTGACTATAAAGCACCTGCTGCACACACTGGGGGAGGAAGGCTTGCCTGGTCTGGCAATGGAGAATGCTCAGCAATGAAGAGAGCAGGGTTAACTATTTTATTTTACATGAAATGAATTGTTTAAAAAACACTATTTTTTTGCTCAGCTCGTCAATTCTAAAATCTTTTTTCTACAGTGAAGTCTGTCAGCAAACATGAAATATAATTTTATTTGGGGAAGTTAGCATTTGCATATGAGTGTCTGCTAGAGAAAATGCGCTATTTGTAACTGTTTTTAAAACTCATGCTACTGTGTGATTCTGGGTAGAATCCGTTTCTGCAAATATATGGTTCTTCCCACCCAGTTTCATGATAGTGACCTATTGTTGCTGCATGGAAGATGAGGTCAAAATGCATGCTATATAGTATATCATTAAACCAAATGCAATTATTAGTACTGTTGAATAACTCGGCTGGATAAGTATTCTTACTTTTCCAGTGATTATCAGCCAGTTGAACAAATAGGGCTATATCATTTGTTTACCTCCCTTAAATCTTCTCAGGGAGATAGATGTTTAAAAAAGATTGTGGCCTGAGCCTATTTGAGCTGACATTTCTTACCACACTCGTGACGTTTCTGAATGTTAACAATGAAAATGGATCTGCCTGGCTTATGTTTTTTGTCTTTATTTGGATTTTAATTACATTGTTAGCCCTGCCATGAGCTTCACAATAAATTACATTTGTTGTAAGCGTAAATACTAGCATAAATGTCCCGTAGTAGATGTAAATTCTACTGTGCTTCCTGTACCACAAGGCCATCTTTGTATATAACTGCATGAGTAAATATCAGAGAAATACTGGTAAATTCCTCGTTAAAGAAAAGAAACAGGAAAACTTCCAGAAGTATTTTTAAATAGTTCTGATTAATGAATGCTGTAAAAGTGAACATGGAAAGTGTTAATTATAGGTACTTTTAATTTTTTCAAAAAGTTGCTTGTCCTTCTCAGTAGTGACTGATAAGAAGCGGATTGTATCCTGATGCATGATAAATAAGAAGCATGGGTTATTTGGACCATAAAACCAACTTACTATGAACTTTCTGTGCATTCATAATACAAAAAGAATTACCATAAGTAAAACATCTGAAGGTGGCACAGTGGTAAAACTGGTCTTAAAAGCAAGTCATGAGGGCTTACATGTTGTTTACATGTTCTGTGTGAACAGAGATAACATAAAGTTGCTCAACTTTATCTCTCTTCACACAGAACATGTAAACAACTGTAAGTGTTCTAACAGACTTTTGGGGCACAACCTGTTGGCCACTACTTTATCTTCCTGCATACCATTTTGCCATATCAGCTTTGTAGTTATGGGAAGCCCCCATCAGCCACGTTCTTGAGGTGCAGGCAGAGGTTCTTTTATGTGTCCACCTCATTATCCTAATTTTATCACACTTTTTACACACACTATGTACATCTAGGCTAAATTTTTTGCTATGTTGCTACAAATATTGGCATAAATTATATACCACTATATAGCACTTTACAGTTTAAAAATATTCAACAACTAATTAATCCTCACCACACCAGTTGGAGGGCAGGAGAGAAGTGGTTGTCTCCCCATTTTAGACAAACACCTGTCAGGGATGGTCTACTCTAGATAATACTCAGTCCTGCCATGAGTGCAAGGGACTGGATTAGATTACCTCTTTGGGTCCCTTCCAGTCCTGTGATTCTGTGAAATCTAGATGGATTGCTAGCACCCTTAAAATACCAAGGGTGACTAAACAAAGAGATGAACACACATCTTGTTAACCATAATTAGAGACTACATTCTTGTCCCCAGGCAAAGCCTGAGTACTGGGTTTTGTACAGTGGTCCTGCACAGGGCTGTGGGGTGGTATCCTTCCCATAAAATGAACCAAATGCATAAAGCAGCTGCGAGCCACTCTACTCTTGCTGCAGATTCTGCGATACAGTGATTGCCAGAAGCTCCCAACATGCTCCCTACATGGGGGTTTTTGGCAATTGCTTCTACATAATTGACCCAACTTTTCTGTGAATCTTCCCATCTCAGTGCCCCGCTGTGCGCAAGGAATGTGGAGTTCCTCCTGCACAACATGTGGGGTCTCTGTGCCCTGACCCCACATGCTGAATGAAGTGGTGGTTTGTCTGCAGTTTTGGCCTGGCACCACAGGGGAGGAGTAGGGGACATGCTTTACTCCTGTATTTATTTACAAGCTTCATGGATCAATCCTGTTCACCTCATTCACATATAGACCTCCTGACTTCAGTGGTGCTATTTGCACCGAGATGGATTTAGCCCTTCTTTTGCAACTATGGAAAATGTACGTGCACACATCCATAGTTATTCTGGTGACGCAAACATAAAAATCTTATTCTGCTTCAGCATGAAATTGGATGTGTAACCCATTTCTTTGGGAACAGGGATATAAATAGTAACTGTAATATACCAAATATTTACTATTGGTATTGTGGAATCTCTGAATAATGTAGATGCATTCATCTGGCACTAGGCCAGAGTATGCACAGCTGCTCCAGGGGGAGGAGAGAGTCCAAGGGCCTTCCCTCCAGCTCCCGATGCCCTGTTCAATGGTTGGATACAATCACAGCCCTTACACTCCTGCAGGTGCATGGACTTCTCCTTCCTGTCATCCCCGGCATACAAAGATACCCCAGAGGGGATGGGCAGGAGGCAGAGCTGGCTGGATACACAAGAAATGGTATAATTCACCCTCTGAAGGGGTACATTCCTCAGGAAGGTCTGGGGGAATTCTGCCTCAACTCTCCCTGGCCTGATGCTCTCTGTGCAGGCCAGGGCCTGTAAGTGTGACTGAGCCCATGAGTGAGAACAAAGGATAAGTACATAGATCTGATTATTTTACAGTCAAATGGCAAATTAATTACGTCATTTTCCTTCAGCAATTCCAATAACACATTAAGTGTGTAATCTTATAACGTCTGATACTCCTGGGACTGATGAAATTGTTACCATTATTGAAAAACAACACACACACACACACACACACACACACACACACACACACACACACACACACACACATCCTCTACTTTTTATTTCTATAGACCTTAAAATCTATAGTTATTTTATAGGTTCAAATGAAACTTCTGAATTGTCTATTTGAAGTATTTATTCACTTTTATTGTGTCCGTTTTGATTTCAGTAGATATTCATGAGCTCAGATTTTCCTAAATAATCGTATTTATTTGAATTTAAAAATTCTTTTTATTTGAATGAGCTTTAATGTTTCCACTTTTTATTCTCCCCAATTACATGATAATTAATTGCATGGTTTAAAATTGATTAGTTAAGACATTTCTAACTATTCAACATTTCTATTAACTAAGGCCCAAATCCTGCAGTCCTTATTCAGTCAAAAATCTCATGGACTTCAATGGGAGTTTTTCCTAAGAACTTCAGGATTTAGCCTTTTCTGGCTATCAGCCATTTGCCTCTTTCAGTTATTTGGTTCCAAAAGGTCACATATCCCCATGTATTATGGTTTTCATGCTCACTTTTGGTTGTTTCATTGCACCTTTCTTTTTTCCAATAGTCTCTGAAGTTTTGTTCTTTAGGTGAAAAATATGTGTATTTATTTGACAGATGTATTAATATCTATCTCATCATGTTAATGCACTCCCAGCTGTTTTTGCATGTACTGTAACTGCTCTTTTGACACCCAGTTATTGCTTTGAATTGTTAGTAAGGTATATCAGACAGGGCACTTTGCACATATGCAAATTAAACATTTTCTTTTTCTGAATTCCAAACATTCTTGTTTGCTGCTGTTTTATTGTTTTCTCAACATTGTGGGAAAGTGGAATATTATTCACTTCTCCCCTTCAGCTATGGTGTCATTTTTACAAACACTGGGGAGGTAGGGATAGGACATAAAAATCCAGGGCACAATCAGGCAAAGTTTCTTCCACTTTTATTGGACTTATTGCACCTCATATTTTGCTCATTTATGCTGATTTGAAACTTGTATTGACTTCATTGCAGTCAGAATTGATTTAGACTAGAATCAGTGCAGAGGAGTGAGCCTGTGTCCTAGATAACTAGAGGAGCTAAGATACCATGGTGAAGCATCTGATGTAAATACCTAGATAAGAGAGGGTTAGATAGAACTAGCTGTTCAAGTCATACTTCTCTCTACCTGGAAGAAGTTTCACAGGTTTGAGCTGCACAATTTCAAATGTGAAAATACAAACTTCTCCTTGTGCATCATAATCAATGTAATACCAATGTTCAAAGTTACCAAAACTTGAATTTCTCCTCTCCATATTACCAGTCACAAAACTGGTAAGATTCCCTTCTCAAAGCAAACCATATTAACACAAGATATTAGTTCAGCCTAATAACATCCTCATATAATTACTGTCCTCAAGTCTATACTCTGAACAAGAATGAAAATCTTGTTTTAATCCTGTTAAAAGAAATTCACATGTCATTCACAGTGACACATTTAAACAAAAGACTCTGCATCAAACCTGGCCATCATGTACAATCTAGGCTTAGGTAGAGCATAAGTACAGTATATGTCAGCATTTCCAACTCATGATTTTTATCACAAGCATCAATCTGTTGGGTGTTTTCCTTAGCGCTCGAGCTCCCGGAATTCAGGTAATGATCTGAGAATCTCCATTGGGTTTTATTTTATTTTGTTTTTTTTATAAATAAGTTTCTAGCCTTCAGAGTTGTGGAAGAAAAACATGAAACTATGACCCATAAAGGCTCAAAACCCAGACAACAAATAATACAACACCAACAGACAGCAAATAATACAACAGAACACCATTAGCCGTCACCTTCAGCCCCCAACTTAAGCCTCTCCAACGCATCATCAAAGACCTACAACCTATCCTGAAAGATGATCCCACACTCTCACAGATCTTGGGAGACAGACCAGTCCTCACTTACAGACAGCCCCCCAACCTGAAACAAATACTCACCAGCAACCGCACACCACACAACAAAAACACTAACCCAGGTACCTATCCTTGTAACAAAGCTCGATGCCAACTCTGTCCTCATATCCATTCAACTGACACCATCATAGGACCTAATCACTTCAGCCACACCATCAGAGACTCATTCACCTGCACATCGACCAATGTGATATATGCCATTATGTGCCAGCAATGCCCCTCTGCTATGTACATTGGCCAAACCGGCCAGTCTCCACTCAAAAGAATAAATGGACACAAATCTGACATCAGGAATCATAACATTCAAAAACCAGTAGGAGAACACTTCAATCTTCCTGGCCATTCTATTAAAGATTTGATGGTTTCAGTTTTGAAACAGAAAAACTTCCAAAACAGACTCCAACGAGAAACTGAGGAACTGGAATTAATTTTCAAATTGGACACAATTAACTAGGGGCTTAACAGAACTTCAGATTGGTTCTCTCATTACAGTAATTGATTGCATTTCCTGAGTTAATTTCACTGACAACAGATCTCCATTTCAAAGGTGTTTTTTTCTCCTAGTGATAATAGACAATCTACATTTAACAGCCCTCTTAGAATTGGTATGCTAATGCACAGTTTTTCTTCTTTTTCTTTCTTTCTGTGTGTATAAATGCATTTTACTTCTGTTCCATTCTATGCATCCGATGAAGTGAGCTATAGCTCACGAAAGCTTATGCTGAAATAAACTTGTTAGTCTCTAAGGTGCTATAAGTATTCCTGGCTTTCTTGACTCAGTTATGTGAGCTAACCACAAATCCATCCAGCTGCCCTTCACTATATTAGAGTAGATTAATTTCTTTAGCAGGTTATAAAGGTTTCTAATATCTGCATTTGAAGAGTCAGCATGTTCACAGATTGATGTTTGGCAGCTGCCTGGAGGAGCAGCCCCTCCTCACAAGGATTAGAACTGGAGGGGGGAGGGAGGGACAGCAGCCCCCCCCCATCTGCTCCCCTAAATTTCCCATAAGGTATGTGGCTCAGCAGCACCCCCCCCCCCGGCAGCAGTTCAGGTGGTCCACCTCCCACTGCCGTACTGCTACTGCCCTCCCCTCTGCCTTAGAGCTGCTCCCAGGAGCTTTCTGCTTGCTGGGGGAGAGGGGAAAGAGGGGTGCTGATGTCAGGATGTCCCTCTGTGCCTGCCCTGCCCCCGGGGCCGGCTCTAGCTTTTTTGCCAACCCAAGGGGAAAAAAAGGGCAGCTGGATTCTACCACCCAAAGAATGGCAGAAATGCCGCTCCTTAGAATGTGCCGCCCCATGCACGTGCTTCCTCAGCTGGTGCCTGGAGCCGGCCCTGCCCCCACCTCCCCCACTCCATAAGCAGAAAGGCATTCTCTGGGAAATATCCCACCCTCTTACTCCACCACCTCAACCAAGCTTTACAATTGTTCATTGCTGTGTGCAATATTAAACTATTTGTTTAAAATTGTTTAAACCTTATACTGTACATGTATATAATGTCCTTTGGTGAAAAAAAAATCCCTGGCACCTAATCCCCGCAGCCATTTACATTAATTCTTATGGGGAAATTGGATTCACTTAACATCATTTTGCATAACTACAACGTTAAGTGAGGAGTTACTGTATCTAGTTTGTCCTCCTGTACAACACCTGCTATAGCAGGGGTGCTCGAGCTTCATTACCACGTGACCCCCCCTTTTGACAATAAAAATTACTTCACAATCTCAGGCAGGGGGAAGGAAGCCTGAGTCTGCCCAAGCCCTGGTGCCATGAGTGGGCAAAGCCTGAGTCCCACTGCTCTGGGCAGTGGGGGGGAGGGGGGGGCAAAGCTGAAGCTCAAAGGCTTCAGCCAGGTGGCTAGGCAGGTGGCCTGCAGCCTGAGCCCTGCTGCCCAGGACTGAAGCTCTCGGACTTTGACTTCAGCTCTGGGCAGCGGGGCTCGGGCCTGAGCCCCAGGCCCCAGCAAGTCTAAGCCAGCCCTGGTGACCCCATTCAAAGGGGATCGCAACCCATAATTTGAGAACCACTGTGATATAGAATTTCCCCAAAGTAATTCCTAGAGCAGACCTTTTAGAAAACACATCCTATCTTGACTTAAATATTGTCAGTGAGGAAGCTGCGACCTTGCTAAATCGTCCCCATGTACTCCAGTTTTTTTCCAGTCTGAATTTGTCTAGCTTCAGCTTCCAGGCACTGGATCATGTTATATCTTTCTCTGCTAGATACTTGTTCCCCATGTAGGCACTTTAAAATTGCATTCAAGTCACTCCTTAACCTCTTTGTTACACTAAACAGATTGAGCTCCTGGAGGCTATCATTAGAAGGTATGTTTTCCTAATCCTTCAGTCATTCTCAGCGCTCTTCTCTGAATCCTCTCCAAATTTGACACAATTCTCCAACAGCAGCCACAATGTGCCAAATACAGAGGTAAAATAACTTACTTCTACTCAAGATTCCCCTGTTTGTGCATCCAAGGATCACACTGACCCTTCTGACCACAGCACTGTCTTGGGAGCTCTTGTTCAGCTGATGACCCACCACAATCCCTTATTCTTCTTTAAAGTCTCTCCTTCCCAGGATAGAGGCCCCCATCCTGCAAGCATGACCTATAGTCTTTGTTCTTAGATTTATACTTTTACATTTAGCCATATTAAAACACTTATTATTTGCTCACATCCAGCTTACCAAAAGCTCTAGCTGACACTGGTCACCTGTCCTCTTCATTATTAAATTTTGTGTTACCTACAAACTTTATCATTGATAATTTGATGTTTTCTTCCAGCTCACTAATAAAAATGTTAAATAGTGTACACCCAAGAACTACTTCTTGCGGAACCCCACTAGAAACACGTCTTGATGATGATTCCTCATTTACAGTTACATTTTGAAACCTATCAGTGAGCTAGTTTTTAATCCATGTAATGTGTGCCATATTACTCTTCTATTGTTCTAGTTTTTTTATATCAAGTCAAATGACTTACAGAAGTCTATTACATCACTCCTATTATCTCTATCAACCAAACTTGTACTTTCATCTATTTTCCATAAACTCAAGTTGATTGTCACTAACTGTATTACCCTCCTTTAAATCTTTATTTATCAACTCCTATGTCACCCAATCCATTATCTTGCCCAAAACTGATGTCAGGCTGAAAGACCTATAATTCTCCAGGTCATCCCATTTACCATTTTAAAATATTGGCATGACATTAGATTTCTTCTAGTCTTCTGGAACTTCGCCAGTGTTCTAAGACATACTGAAATTCATCATTAATGGTCCAATGAGCTCCTCCTCCAGCTCTTTTAAAACTCTGAGGTAAATAGCTTTAAGCAATAAACAGTGAGATAACATCAGACCTGTGTGGGATGGAGGTAAATTAAGCTCTTAAGATGAATGACACAAAATCAGGACCCATTATATGTTGTGCCTTGCAATAATATTTTCCACAAATTTTCTCACTTTCCAGAATGTCACATAAAAACCAAAATCGGTTGAGCAAGCAACGAAGCCTTGATGTTTGTCAAATCTTTACAGTGTAGAAAAAAAATTGAAAGATGTGCCAGATTGTTTTGTTTAAAAGTGCTTGGGTGTTAAAAAAAATTGATTTTCAAGCTTCTCCCCCCCCCTTTTTTGCCTTAATTGAATTCACTGCTCAGTAGCTGAATTGTTTAAGTATGTTTCTCACTTTCTCATTCTCTCTCTCTTTGTCTAAAGTGTCCATCACTTATTTAACACACATTTTTCTATATTTTACTTTGTTGCAAGAAAATGACTACTAAATGCACTGTAAAATTATATAGGCTTACTAGTACCATGAAATCTCCTACTAAGATATCATAGAATATCAGGGTTGGAAGGTCATCTAGTCCAAGGGTAGGCAATCTATGGCACGGGTGCCGAAGGTGGCACGCAAGCTGATTTTCAGTGGCACTCTCACTGCCTGGGTCCTGGCCACTGGTCTGGGAGACTCTGCATTGTAATTAAATTTTAAATGAAGCTTCTTAAACACTTTTAAAACCTTATTTACTTTACATACAACAATGGTTTATTTATATATTAAAGACTTATAGAAAGAGACCTTCTAAAAATGTTAAAATGTATTACTGGCACGCAAAACCTTAATTAGAGTGAATAAATGAAGACTCGGCACACCACTTCTGAAAGGTTGCCGACCCCTGAACTAGTCCAACCCCCTGCTCAAAGCAGGACCAATCCCCAACTAAATCATCCCACCCAGGGCTTTGTTAAGCCTGACCTTAAAAATCTCTAAGGAAGGAGAGTCCACTACCACCCTAGGTAACTCATTCCATTGCTTCACCACCCTCCTAGTGAAAAAGTTTTTCCTAATATCCTAATTTCCTAATATCCAACCCAAACCTTCCCCACTGCAACTTGAGACCATTTGAGTTCGGTCATCTGCTATCACTGAGAACAGTCTAGATCCATCCTCTTTAGAACCCCCTTTCAGGTAGTTGAAGGCAGCTATCAAAGCTCCCCTCAGTCTTCTCTTCTGTAGACTAAACAATCCCAGTTCCCTCAGCCTCTACTCATAAATCAAGCCACATTTTCTGCCAATCCACATTTTCAATCCTACTTTGTGAGAAGGCAGAAAGACTTGACATGAACTGTGTGAAACACTCAACTTGAGACAAAAAAGTAGGTGAGATCCGTCTTTGAGGTGTTTGTGCAAACATGATGAGCCTCATTAGAACTCAGAGTACATCCCCTAGAGGCTGGGCCTGAAACGTGTGGCACTAGCTGACTATGTGGGAGAGGGCAGGGGAATACCAAGGCAGGGAGTTGCACTTGGGATTTCCAGTGTAGAACTAGACTAGCTGGGAATGGCCACATGGTATTTATTCTGGTTCCCTGTCTGGCTGAGCCTATCCTGTGTGTACAGGAGGAGGAGCAGAAGCCATTTTTAATGTCTGTTCTCAGAGGAAGAGGTTTCATTTTGTGTGCTTTCCTCTGAGTCAGGCACTTAAAGTTCAGATCCATAAAGGTACCTATTTACCTACCCCCAAGCAATGGCAGAGTTGGGGCAGGGAATGAGAAGCCAGCCCTGTTGGCCTGACAGGAGCTGCCCTCCCAAATACTTATTCCATTTCCATTCTTAAATAAGCTGCATATTTTTCCTGTTTTATATTTTACTAGCGAAAATACCTGGTGTTGCTCGGGTCTGTCGGAGGTGGAGAGGGGGCAGAGAGCTGAGCGAGTGTGGGGTCCGTTGGAGGGGGGGAGGGGGCAGAGAGCTGAGCGAGTGCGGGGTCCGTTGGAGGGGGGTATTATGACATCATAACTATGTCACAGAGAACAGCAGCTGCCCAGCTGATGTGATTGGCTTTTAAATAATTTCACCCCTGGGGGCGTCAGAGGTGAGATTTGAAAAATTTTCGACTCTTACCCTGATTAGGACCCTAACACCTATAACTGTACCAAATTTCAAGTCTCTAGCTCAAACGGTGTGGAAGGAGTAAGTGAACGTACATACACGCATACATACACGTATACACCATTTGACTTTTATATATATAGATTTATAATACTAATTCTGTTTTCCAAGGGAGCTGCTCTCTGAGAAAGATCTTTGGTCTCTTCTGTTGTTCCCTCAGAGGCCTACCCTGATCATACAAGCTGGTTCTCAGTGTTTGTGCAGAGCTCCTTTCACTGCAGCAAAGAGCACGGGTGTAGCGTTCAGCCTGCAGAATCTGGGACTGCACTTATGTAGGCCGCTACCCTCTCATATACCCGCACATTTGCAGCCTGAGAGCTGACTTTTTTTCTTTTTTTTGTGTGCAATGTTTGGAACTCTAAATGAGCCTCACATTATCATCGTGATCCTGTTCTACAAGGGAACCAGAGTCTCCCCTGAGAAACATCAAATATTGGAGAAATAAATCTGTTCTTAGGGTGCATCGTTAGGAGAAGAGCAGTAGTCTGGCAAAGTGCTGGACCTCCCACAGAAATATTAGGCCTTTCTGCATAAGGAACAGCACTGTACTCCTTCTCAGGACCGGGATATTGCTGTTCTTTAGCAAAGCCGTGATCTGCATTTGGGAAGATCCCCTCTCAGTTCACCCCTTCTTAAGAGAAGACAGACAATGCACTGAAACATTAACAGTCACATTTTCCATCTGCATTTGAATCTGACAGTAATTTCACCAACGTTTCAAGAGCAAAACTGCAGGGGTCTGAAGCAAAATGACAAAATTGTCACCCCTTTCAAGGACTTGAGTTGACACCAGCCTCTGTACCTTGCTTTCCTTATTAAAACAATGGTACTACAACAGTCCAGTGCTAGTGTTTTATAACACAACTTACAGTAACATGGCCGGCTTTTTAGACAATCACTATAACGTGCAGTATTTTTTAATTAGAAAGGCTTAGATGCTCCTTTTTTCTTTCCTTTTTAGAACAGGCCATTCTCTGCCCATTTTTTGTTGTTTGTCCAACGTATAACTAATGGAACTGAGGTCTCCTGTCACTACTGCAATACAGATAATAATGTGATAATTACTAGTCTCTCAATATTATCACAATTCCTTTGAGTACTAATAAATTCTCTCTCATGGAGGTTTGACTTTACAGAGGTTTTCTTTTAAGCAAACAGCGACTTAGAAAGGCCTTCCCATAAAAAAATGAATAATTCCATTCACTATCCATACTGGGACCTTTTCTGTTCAGCAGGGCGCACAGCGATGTTTTCAGGGCGCACACACTGTTGCTGAATTGTGATTGAACTCCCTGTGCAGGGACAGATGGCATTTTTCTGAACAGCAGCGGAATTAGCACCACTCCACTATCCCTACCCCCTCAGCACAAGTTGCTGAAGCCGCTCATTTTAACTGGTAAATTGACACACAAATATTTAGCTAGATAGAGATGAAAATAGAGCAGTGTTTAGGGATTGGCTGTTCCTTCTAAGTATTCCAGTTGTTTCCTTACAAATATAATACAAACTGTTGTAAGGCCTATGTTGTTTGTGAAGCATTGATTTTAGTGTTCTTTGGAAATCTGTAGTGCTGGGGGAGGCCTCTAAATAGATTTGCCAGGTATTTCTGTGGTCCGTGATCACAGAACCAATAGCAGGTTCTGGGCTTTTTGGTATATCTGTTGTTCTCATAGTCTCCAATTTAACAAAGTACTTAAGCATGTGCTTAACTAAGGACTAGTCTACATTGGCCATACTAAAGTTGTGTGTTCACAGCAGAGTACTGGTAGAGAGCTCTCCTACTCCTCTAAAAAACCCACCTCCACAAGGGACCTAGCTACCAGCACTGGGAGCACGGGTCCAAGTGCTGGAGCACTGTCTACGCTGCCGCTTTACAGCGCTAAATCTTGCAGCGCTCAGGGGGGTGTGTGTTTGTGGGGTTTTTTACACCCCTGTGCGAGAAAGTTGCAGTGCTGTAACTTGCCAGTGTAGACAAGCCCTATGTATGTGTTTAAGGCCATTCCTATTCTGTATTCAGCAAAGCTCTTAAGCACATGCTCCTCTCCTTTACTGTTTCTTTCAAAGCATGTATGGGTGCAGTGACCATCCTTTATGGGTCCAGTGACCCCACTCTGTATGGCCAGATAACTTATCTGGGGTGTGTACCAGGGACTAGAGGGTCTCTTCATCCAGCACATGAACATTTTTCAAAATTTCATATGGAAAAATTAAAGGGTTTTTTGACCAGCTCCATAATTAATATGATATGTTATAAAAATTAGTACAAACATTGACAGTTGCTAGCAAGTTTATGCAAATTCCAAGGGAAGTATCAGGAGTTCCTTACTTTCCTGGCACTGTGGCAGATGGTGCTAATTAACCTCTCGTTCATCTCCAATAGTCATATGTAAATCCCAGGCTGGAGATGTATGTCCTTCACCAGTGGTTACTAACAGTACCCCATCTTTTATATGCCATATATCTCTGGACTCCTCTGTCTAAAGAGGAGACCGTTCAAGGTAAGGGAGGTGACTGCAAACAAGAAACAGGCACAGCAAGCCTCTGTAGATTCTTTCCTTTCTTCTTAAGGTTACCTGGGCCCATTTCTCTGCGCTGGCCAAGTTCTACTCAGAACAGGACTAAGGTTGGGTGGAGGTGGCTTATGCTATCCCTGTGCTTTCTCTATGCAGTGCCAGGCTGCCTGCAGCCCTAAGGGACTGTTCTGGCAGTTAAAAACATTCAGAGCCAGCAGGGGTCTAGTCGTGCCCCCCTGTTCTTTGGCCATAGCCCCTACCTCTGGAGCTGTGAGGATGGGGTGATAGGGTTGCTACACTGGTTCCATTTCACCAATGATCTCCACTGTAGCTGGGGATTCCCAGGTGACTGGATATACACTAGTGGAGCAGCACAAAGAACCTTTATTATAGTTAAGAATCAGGCTGCTTACAATATTGTCATCTCTGGTGGTTCAGAGATTAAGAAATTGGTGATTTCATAAATGTAAGACACGAACCGCATTGCCTCATCTTTGTTATGTCTTCAAGGGCACAGCTGAATGAACAAATGCTATCAGTATCACTAAATGAAATAGGATTGGCCAGTGGAGTAAGTATTTTCCCCCCACCATCACTTCCTCCTCATATGACCTGGGATCCTGGCAGCACACAAACTACTTACTCACTTTATGCTTCTGGGCTCACTGTGGGCAGCAAGACGTGTGTAACTTCAGCTTCAAGGTCAGTTTAACTAACTCCTCTTGCATTTTGTTCTCCACAAATGGTGGCATTTAAAATAGGAGGCTTATTAAAAATGAATTCAAAGCACCATGCATGGTGGTGTAATTTGAATATAATTTACTGATTTGCATAACTACTCAGACAGCAATGACAGCAAACTGTGTCAGCCCACCATGCGGCTGCTTCAAATGGTGACACATAAGTAGCACTTTAAATAAACAAAAATAAAATCTGGCAGAATCATAACATTTCTACAGTCACCCTGCAGAGAAAGCACCTTAAGTTGTCTGTAATTGTCTGGCGTTAGTTAGAAATGTTGTCTTTATTTACACATTAGATAAGTTTTCTTGTTATGTAGTGCAGCAGATCAGCTTCTTAGAGGTGATCAATATCCACAACTCACTGGCTTGTGTGGGAGTGTTCGGGACTCAGCACCTCTCCAGAATACGGCCTGATCTTCCGTTGGTCACCCTCAATGGAACTATGCCAGTTTATGGTGTGTTTTTGGGGACTTGGGGGTTTTATGGTGTGTTTTTTGGGGTTTGGTGTGTGTAGGGTGTTTTTTTTTTTGGACTGTTCAACATTTTTTACCATTTTTTCTCTGTCTCCTCCTTTCAGTGTAAGCTGATTTTTAATTCCTTTATAAAAATTAGATTTTATACAGGTTCATGGATCAATGGAGTTATGAAGAGATAGAAATGCAGGCCTGGCCTCTTTGTTCATGATAATGCATGTTAAAGTTAAAAGCAAAATTAGAAATATGGCTGTTGATTTCTGGAGATTTGTTTAACCTTTCAGATGGAGTTGGTTTAAACCAGCCCATTAATGTGAATGGGGAAAAAAATCCCAATAACTTCACTTGGGTTTGGATCAGGCTTTGTATGAGGCAAGTGAAGTGTTATCCAGTAACAGAATAATTTTGTTCTTTTTTGAACCCCACTTTTTATCACCTATGAGGGTCTATTTACTGCAATGGCATCATTATCAAGAACAGCTGGTTAACCGTTTTAATTACATGTATGTAGCTACATCGTGATTAAATTATCGAAACAAGCATAGCTTGATAATGTCACATTTAGTTTTCTGAAGACTGAAAGGTCAAGCATGGCCACATACTGACATTTTATTCAAATCTGTTTTATTGTTTTCTATTTAAAATATGAATACATATATACATTATCTATGTGAACTTTAGCTATGGCTCTGCAATGCCTTTCAAATGTCACTCAGGATCACATGGTGTGGCAGTTAATACCAGCAGTGACTCGGTTCCAATATTTTAATCTAGTTCTATTTCTAGAAACGCCAATTTCCTGGCTGCAGCCTTCCTAGCTTTTCCTCCTTTAGAAAAAACATATGTGCTTCCTAATACAAACTGTAAATATAAGAGAAACAGAAATTTGTCCTCAGATACACTACCTGCCTAAGAAAATAGTGCTTATAATTACGTCTTCTTTACCAATTAACTCTCTAGATTCTTTAGTCATCTAAAGAGAACCCTTTTTTTTCCTCTCTAAAATAAACTATTAGTAGAGACTGCAAGATACTTCAGCTTAAAGGCTAAAGTGTTTTGTACTTAGAATCAAAATTTGAATCTCCTCTGAAATGTTCAAAGACATGAATATAATGGCTTCACCTTCCTGCAGACCACAAACTCACTGTCTGTGACCGGACACCATTAGAACAGAGTGAAAGAGCCTGCTGCCAAAAAATCAACTGTCCTGGAAAACCCTGCCAAAAAAGAAGGTGATCACTGTAGGTCAGATGTGAAGCCACTGATGAAAGTAGCACAGGGAATTTTTGCATGTGAGGATTCCCACAGCCTTTATATTTATTTTTAAAAGATCTGATTTAGAGTTTTCAGACATTAATATTTGAAACGGACCCAAACTATAAAACCATTGGAACAACTCACCAAGAGGTTGCAGTGGTTTCTCCATCACTGGAAATATTTATATTAAGATGAGATGTTTTTTCTAAAAGCTCTGCTCTAGTTCAACCACAGCTATGGAACCTGAAGCAGGAATTAATTCAGGGATGTCCTATTGACTCTGTTATGCAGAAGGTCCAGCTACATGATCACAATTGTTCTTTCTGGCCATAAAATCTATGAAAACCATATGCTTCCTCTCCTCATTAGTTACAGTCCACCAAACTCATAGAGCTCTATGAAAAAATAGCTCCTTTACTACGGTGAATATGGGGAAGGGCCATACTGTTGAAAAAAGACCTACGCCTGTCCAGTTTCCTGATAGCCTAATGAGCACAGATGGACTTCATCAGCTTGATCATCTAATGGGATGCTGCACCTGATTGGCTGAGAAAGCTAGCAGGCTCTCTCAAGACCAGCAGCAGTTCACCGGTTTACATGTAAAGTTATATCTATATGACCAACAGATAATCTAGTGGAAAAATTACAAATACTTAAATGTGACGTTTGATAACAAGCTGAATTAACTTACTTAAAAGTATCTCTAGAACATCCTCAGAAGTGGATAAGAAAACAGTGGTAATGCTGTACAGTGTTAGAACAATTATTGAGTATGAATGCCAGGTGTTTGGGCTGGCAGCAAACAGAAAACTAGACGATATCCAAGCACAGGCATTGCATATCACATTAGTACCTTCATTACTATACCCCTATGTGTACTACTAATAGTAACTGGTGAAATGCCTATTGGAATGCGGCTCCTAGACTAACCTTTTGTGCCAAAATACGAGGTAACAGTGAAGATGAGAATTCGAAGCTAACATATAATGATTTTTGGGAAGTAAGTGGAGGCCAGGTAGAACAAAAAAAAATCAAAATTCTCTATGTAAGGGTACAGAAGGGGATAAAGGATCTTAATGAAAAGAGAGGATTGAAAGAGATCAAAATATATAGCTTTGAGAAAATACTCTTATCACTGGAAACCATCCACTCTAAGATAGACATGGAATTGCATAATGAAATAAATAAAAGAAGACTGATACATTTATCAGATATAGAAAATAAATATCTTTGGGATAAGTGGGAACATTACTGCCATATATGGCTCCAAAGAGAACGGAACAGGAAGAGTGGGAACAGCTTTCTGCATGCCTTCACTTGGACTCACAAAAGCCATAAGGTCATAACTAACTTTGTATCCACCTTGAGGCTGAATTATGCTAGCACTAAACTGGGCTTTAGGTGTGTAGACAGCTGCTGTGTTCATCCTGTCTGACTCCTTATCCGGGCCACAGGTAAATTACAGTGGTAAGTCTGATAGCTGAAATATTATTTTCAATAGACTATTACTGCTCACAATTGAACTGGTGCCACTGAATATAACCCTAGTGATAGTATGGATCCTGGCGCACCTAGGGATAGCAGGAAATTAATTGGCAAACAGGTCAAAAGTGCTATCGATCATGAACTAACTGACCTAGGATTCCCCTGAAGCAAATTAGAACTTAAATATCCAATAAAAAATGAGCTAAGGAATGGTAAGAACTGTAGGCAAATGAAACACAGAGGAAAAAATTCTGAGAAGCATGCCCACTAGCTGACAATGTTGGTATAATCCAAGGCACTGAGAGGAAGAATAAAGTGGCTTTATTTAGAATTCTAAAAAAATTGTGGATTAAATAGTAATGTATTCCTAATCAACATGCACAAAGTAGATTATGTGTAATATGTAAAGTCCAGGAACAATAGTTCCTTTCCTTTGGGATTATAAAAGGGTACCATGAAAGAGGTGTTTATATAGAAAATTGAGTCCTTGAAGTAACACATTTTTCATCGCAAAATATGTCAAGAATACAAGGAAAATGGGGCCCAGCAAAAAAATCTCTTCCTCTTTTCTTTAAGAATAGTGGGAAAGGTTCATGACTCTAAGTCATGAACAAGACCAAGTACAGTGCATGGTGGTCATAGACTCAGGAAGCAAGTCTACTATGCCACAAAACTGGAGAAGTTTACTGATTATTCAAACCACTAGTCATGACTGCAATAGCTCCTGGGTCTGTTTGTTCCTAGCCTTGCTCCTACCTTCTTTCCTCCCTGCTCCTGTCTCAGACTCAGCTTTGGCTCTGCCTTGCCTAGCTCCGGGTAATCTGGTTCTGACCTTGACTCCTATTCTTGATTTCTGACCTCGCTGTGACCCTTGGAATCTGGTTTCTGACTCTGAGCTAAAGATCTGCCCCTCAGCTCTGGTATCTGACTCTGTCACTGATCCTAGACTCTGATTCCTGGTGTTTGATGCCTGGTCTAACTAGTAGGCCTGATTAGCCACATCCCAGCCCCTGACACAGACCAATCTTCCTTGAAAATTTTGCACTCTTTGGATTTCAATGAAACCAAAGCTCTTGGTTATATACAGTGAAATATACAAAAAGTGAAATCCCTGCAAAGAGGGATGAGTTACATTCTACAGGAAAATTTGTCTTACCTCATGGTGTTTCTGACCAAGATAATTCTCAAAGAATAAGGGACATTTCTAACTACCCTCCTGAACATAATGATTTGCCATTTCAACTAAATGGTGACCATACTGCAATACAATAGTGTCATTTATAATTAATATATGAATTGTACAGATGATACACATGCACAATATTTGCAGATTCAGTGTGTGCTGCAAGATCATATGCATTTATATTCTGAACCAACATCCTGCCTACACAGCAGAGGGACTCATTTTGTTTTATTAAGTAAGGTGACATACATTATTGACAGAAATGTGAATTAGCCTCTTTTTTCCAAGGCAACCCAACAGTGATTTTTATTCCTCTCTTTATCAGAAATGTCGATCATGCTCTGTTTGACCCTTGCGGTTTGGGTGAGATTGCCACTCAGAGCTGAGGTCAGAGGTTAGCTTTGTTCCCACTTATAGTGCAAAAATCACAGCCAACTGAATCTTTTAAATTGCTACTGGCAATGATTGCTTGCTGCTGTGATTGACACATGTCAAATGACTTTCTCAGTTGAGCGATCGGGGCTAGCAACTATTATCAGTGGTTTACAGATCATAAGCATGTTATACATTAATAAAGAAAGCCATACAATGAAATCCTGTTCACAAAAACAAAGAGGGGGGAAGGAAAGGAAAGATTTAACAAGACAGTGTCAAGGGGCAGTACAGGTAGAGTAAGCGCATGACCCTGCAAAGACAACACTGCCAAAAGGGAAGATACTCTGATAATAGAGCAGACCTTTTAGCACAAAACGTAGCTTCCACGAGGAGCATTTTGGTCTCTTGATCAATGTTATATACCTGCTCAACTTGTTAGATCAGGGGTGGGCCAACTACAGCCCGTAGGCCACATCCAGCCTTTTACAGATCATAAGCATGTTATACATTAATAAAGAAAGCCATACAATGAAATCCTGTTCACAAAAACAAAGAGGGGGGAAGGAAAGGAAAGATTTAACAAGACAGTGTCAAGGGACAGTACAGGTAGAGTAAGCGCATGACCCTGCAAAGACAACACTGCCAAAAGGGAAGATACTCTGATAATAGAGCAGACCTTTTAGCACAAAACGTAGCTTCCACGAGGAGCATTTTGGTCTCTTGATCAATGTTATATACCTGCTCAACTTGTTAGATCAGGGGTGGGCCAACTACAGCCCGTAGGCCACATCCAGCCTGTGGGACCATCCTGTCAAGCCCCATAGCTCCCAGATGGGGAGGCTCCCCCGTCCCATCCCCCACCTTCCACACTCCCCTGGAGCCACGCCACTGCATGGGTAGTGCTCTGGCCCGTCGCTGCTGTTGGGCAGCGCTTCAGCGGCATGGCTGGCTCGGGTGGGGCCTGAGCTCCTGCTGCTCTGAGCGGCATGGTAAAGGGGCAGGCCTGTGAGCTCCGGCAGGGCCGCGTGTCTTAGAGAACTGGGGAGGTTGGATAGATGTGGGAGTTCCAGGCGACTGTCAGGGAGAAGGGGTGTAGATAGGGGTCAGGGCAGCCGGGGGGAGGAGTTCTGGGGGGCAGTTAGTTAGGGGGGCCTTGGGAGGAGGCAGTTAGGGGAAAAGGAGCTGGGGGTTGGATGGGTTGAGAGTGCTGAGGCGGGCAGTCAGATGGTGGGAAGTGGGAGGGGGTCAGAGAGGGGGCGGGGCCAGGCTGTTTCGGGAGGCACAACTTCCCTACCCAGTCCTCCACACAATTTTGCAACCGCAATGCGGCCCTTGGCCCAAAAAGTTTGCCCACCCCGTATTAGATCCTGGCAACAGGGGATAAAACTGCTCAGCTGCCTGAACATGGTAGGGAGGGATAAGATAACTGTTACCAGACAGGCAATAGTGAAGCAGTGGCTGTTCATGTGGCATCTAATTGTGTGTATTGTATTGTAGGGGTCTCCCATGCTTTTTTCCAGAAAGAGAGCGAGGGTTGGCCAACAGTGCATCAATCTTCCCAACAGCAGGTTTATTGCATTTTCTAAACTATATGCATTTGTGCTACAGCCACTCTGATATTGCAAAAAAAGTCTCTTCACCTGTTCTCCTTGCTTCACGGCTTTGCTCTTTTGAGATAAGCATTTTGTCTGCAGGCCCTTCCTTTTCCATGTCCTTTCCTTGAGCATTTATTCTCCTTCTATTGCCAGGTTGTCCACGTTACACAGAGCAAAGCATCTGTCCCGCTGAATTGGGTCTAGCTATGAGCTGAAGCTCCAAATTACATACAGCAACACAGTTTGCTGTTTATGGGCCCAAGCCTGTGAGGTGTTTAGCAATCCTGAGTGGATCAGGTACTACCGTATTTGATGATGTCATAAGGGTCATGAGACAAGAAGAAATGCAGTGAAATAGGAGTTAAAGGGCTATCAACTGTTACCAACTTTAGAAAGTATAGTACATGCTAGTTTGAGCTTTTTGAAGATATTACAGAAGTGAATAATTTCAAACATACGTCACAATCACACAATTCCCATCTAGTGCCAGCTGATTCCCCATCAGTCAGCTGATTTTTGCATGTGTAGCTAAGACCATAAGAATGGTCATAGTAGGTCAGACCAATGGTCCATCTAGCCCAATAGCTTGTGTTCCAACAGTGGCCAATGCCAAATACTTCTGAGGGAATGACAGAACAGGGCAATTATCGAGTGATCCATCCCCTCTTGTCCTGTCCCAGAAGCTGGCAGGCAGAAGCTTATGTATACCCAGAGGATAAGATTGCAACTCTGCCCATCTTGGCTAATAGCCAATAGCCAATGATAGACCTATCCTCTATAAATGTATCTAATTATTTTTTGAACCCAATTATTATTTTGGCCTTCACAACATCTCCTGGCATGAATTTCATTGTCAAGACATTCTTCCTTTGTTTGGTTTGTTTTAAACCTGCTGACCTGACAATTAATTTCATTGGCAACCCCCTGGGTCTTGTGTTATGTGAAGGCATAAAAAACACTTCCTTTGTCACAATTCATAATTATATAGTCTTCTATCATATTGCCTCCCCCCAGCTGTCCCTTTCCAGGCTGAACAGTCGCAGTCTTTTTAATCTCTCCTCATATAGAAGCTGTTCCATTCCCCTAATCATTTTTGTTGCCCTTCTCTATATTATTTCCATATCCTTTAGATGTGACTGTACGAGGGGTTTATATGGTGGTGTTTTATCATCTGTCCCTTTCCTAACAGTTCCTAATATTCTGTTCACTTTTTTGACTGATGCTGAACATTAAGTGAATGTTTTCAGAGAACTATCCACAACTCCAAGATCTCTTTCTTGAATGGTAACAGCTAATTTAGACCCCATAATTGTATATGTATTATATATATTCTAATATACATCACTTTGCATTTATCACCACTGAATTTCATCAGACATTTTGTTGTCCAGTCATTCAGTTCTGTGAGATCCCTTTGGTACATGTACCCCTGATTGAGATAGTAGGTCTCAATCAGGGGTACATGTAACAGTGAGTACACAGAGGTATTTCAGGGGATACATCAACTCATAGATATTTGCAGCTCAGATACAGGCTACATAAAAAGCACTAGTGAAGTCACT
Organism: Sternotherus odoratus; assembly: GCA_032164245.1. Classification (NCBI taxonomy): domain Eukaryota; kingdom Metazoa; phylum Chordata; order Testudines; family Kinosternidae; genus Sternotherus; species Sternotherus odoratus. Next base: position 66,030,864 of record JAVMKO010000007.1, on the reverse strand, counting down.
ATAAACTAAAATTCCATACAGACACAGTATAAACTAAAATTCCATACAGACAATCACTTGTTTATACTGCTCTATATACCATATACTGAAATGTAAGCACAATATTTATATTCCAATTGATTTATTTTTATTATATAGTAAAAATGAGAACATCAGCTATTTTTCAGTAACAGTGTGCTGTGCCACTTTTGTATAGTTGTGTCTGATTTTGTAAGCAAGTCATTTTTTACGTGAGGTGAACCTTGGGGGTACGCAAGACAAATCAGACTCCTGAAAGGGATACAGTAGTCTGGAAAGGTTGAGAGCCCACTGCTTTAGATATAACTATCTTGAGTAATTTTGTATCATCTGCAAACTTTATTGCCACACTGTTTACCTCTCTGTTAAGACTATTTATGAATATATTGACCAGCACTGTCTCTTGTTATGTGAAGGAGTAAATAACACTTCCCTAATCCCCTTAGTTATGTCTTTTCCCAGCTGTACAGTGCCAGTCTTTTTAATCTCTCCTCATATGGAAGCTGTTCCATACCATTAATTATTTTTATTGCCCTTCTCTGTACTTTTATATAGTGGCATTATGATATTTTCTGTCTTATTATCTATTCCTTTCCTAATGATTTATAACATTCTGTTAGCTTTATTGACTGCCATAGCACGTTGAGTGGATGTTTTTAGAGAACTATCTGCAATGACTTCAAGAGTTCTTTCTTGAGTAATAGCAGCTAATTCAGAACCCATCATTTTGTATATATAGCTGGGATTACCGTTTTCCAATGTGCATGAGGATTTGATTTCCAAGTTTATAGGATGCCTTTCTGTCTATAACTGCCTCGTTTATTCTCTTGTTTAGCCATAGTAGTATTTTTTGGTCCTCTTCCTATTTTTTTTAATTTGGGAAATACTTTTAGTTTGAGCCTCTATTATGGTGTTTTATGCAGTTTCCATGCAGCTTGCAGGCATTTCACTCTTTTGACTGTTCCTTTTAATTTCCTTTTAACTATCTTCCTTATTTTTATGTAGTTCCCTTTCTTGAAGTCAAATGCTACAGTGTTGGGTGTCTTTGGCATTTTCCACCCTCACATAAAGATGTTAAATTTAATTACATATGATCGTTATTACCGAGCGGTTCAGCTATAGAACACATTGTGATTGATTTGCAAATATACACTACAACATGCTAGTAATGTCACAGTACTGCGACTAGTTACCTTCTTAATGAAGTGGTGTTATTATTTGTTGTGCACGCTACATCTCTGGAAAGGGCTTCAAGGTGAAAAAATATGCAGTCAATCAATTGCTGCTGGAACAAAGCATAGGACATTTGTGTCACAGCCTATTAATATAAGGAATTGATGGAATGTGAAAACAGCTCTCAACATAGTGCATCCTTGACAGCAGAAATTATGTGAGATAGCTAAATATGATGGCCTGCCTAATGTCATTACCATTACCTGTAGCTGGTGGAATATCCTGTAGCCAGCACAGACCATACCCTGGTTATTCTTGAAGGGCTAAAATTATATTAGTGTTTCCTTCTATTCTCTACACATACACGACACATCAATCCTCAGTCTGATCAAATGCACTGAATGTATTTGTCCTTTGGTGCAGTGACAGCACAGTACACAGAAGTCAGAAGCATCCCCAGAATGCTCAGTCCCCAGGTTAGGAGATGGCTTTGGTGTGCTTTAAATGCCTGATTCAACACCACGTGGAATCAGCAGAAATACTCCCATTGAGTTCAATGGGATTTGGATCAGGCTTTTAGTTTCTACGACAGGGGGTAGCCCTAAGGATTAATCTGCTTGCTTGCATAGATATATCTTTTCTTATAAGTTTAAGTATTTTATGTATTGTAATAGGTTTATAGATTTATATTAAAAATAAGTTTGGCTGTGTAGCAGGCAGCTAACTCAGTGCCTGCTGAGTCAGCCCCTGCTCCCTCCAAGCCCAGCAGCAGGCTAATCAGCCACCTGGGGGTAACCCTGGGCTGCAGAGGGCTTAATGTGCTCCACCTGGCAGCCTCCAGAGGATATAAGGCCTGCCAAGGAGGAAGCCAGAGTGAAGAGGTAGAAAGGAGACGGAGACGGAGACAGAGAAAGAGAAGGTGCAGGGGCGTAAGCTGAAGGGGAGGAAGCTAGCTGAGGCAGAAAGCCTGCAGGAGCTAGCTAGTCCTGAGGCCAGCCAGGCTGAGGGCTGAGCCTAAGCTGTACTTGTATAGAAAGCTGTGCATAGGTGGTGGGGTTTTTGCACTGTGTGTGAGCAAAATAAAGACACGGGTGAAGCCAAAAGCAGTCTCCTGCCTGTGTTTCGAAGAGGGCGGTCAGAGGCCCGCTTACAGGCTGTAATGCAAGGGACCAACAGGCCAAACTCCTGTATGCTAAGCTAAGGCAAAGTTAAGCACATCTATTTTAAGACCGTTTACCAGAAAGTTGGCCTTCAGCTTGTTACCCAAATAGCTAAAGCACCCATGCCTATGTCTAAGACCTTTATCTAGACCAATAGACAATGAAGATGTCATAGGGTTTTTTTCAAAGTTGTACCCACAGACTTCACAAGTACACCACAAGTGTGCATACACCTGTCTTTGACACTGTAGCAGGGCGACGACTCACCCCGCGGCGCCTCCTGCTGGTCCATCTGGGAATTAGCTCGCACCAGCATCCGGAGCGCCCTCTGCAGGCTGAGGTCCCACTTGCTGCTGGCCCAGAGTCCCTCCCTGGACCCTTCCCCAGCTCCTCTTACCTTGCCCCAGCCCTGCACCACTCTAGGTACCTTGTCAAGCTCCCAGCAGCCAGGCGTGTCTACCTCTGCAGACAGAGAAGAGTCTTTCTCTTATGCTCCAAACTGAGCCCTTTTTATCAGGGCCAGCTGGGCTCTAATTGACCCAGCCACAGCTGTGGATGATAAGCCTAATCAGCCTGGGAGCTGCTTGCCCCCAGCCACAGCCCTTTGCTGGGCCGTTTTAAACCCTTTTAACCTGGAGTGGGGCAGTCACCCCACTACAGACACGCACATACATACTAGCCTATGGGGTAAGCGTACCCTAATATTTCTGTGGGGGAGTAATGAAATTTGGGCATAAGAAGGAGGATTTCCAGTACTTATGACCTATAAAAGAGGTGACTCATCCCCACTATTTAGTGCTCAGTCTTCATCTTCAACTAACTATGGATGTTATCTATGACGGCTGTTAATTATTAATAGTCTGTACTTATTTTCTTTTCAAACTGTAAGTTCCAAAGAGAAGAGGCTAAGCTTGGTTTCCCTAAACCATTATTCTCAGTTTTATTTAGTAGGTTTTAATTTTAGTTAAGTAAATTCTAAGGCAGCTTTGATAGCTCTTCGCATTAGTTTCTTCTGCAAGATGTGAGAAACCAGAACAGCCAGAAGGGCGGTCCCGTGTCCTTCAAAACCAGGTTATCAAAATAGAGTGTGAGTATATTAACCAAAGTATTGCAGCACATAATATTGTATCACTATATGTATCTCTTGAATAACAGTAATACGGTTGTAACTCTGTAACTCTGACTATTTTACCATTTACTTACTATTTCACTGATTATAATAAAAGGTCTTCATGATTATATCAGTCTTAGTGTGAGCTTCCTGTCATAACCCCGAGGGTCCTTTATAAATTCTGTGGAGCCTGGTTTGGGACAAGAACTTTATCTTCTGATCAAACAGATTGGTGAGCCTAAACCCATAATAATTAATGTGAATAATTAATCATTATAATTATTAATGAATAATTAATTAAAATTGACTGATAAATCCATATTATTAACACATCCTTGATCGAGCTACAAGGGCTCTGGGTGTGAGCCATCTGCCTGCTAACAAGTGAAGAGACACTGACAATATCTGTAAAATGGAGATAGTAATAGTGCTCTCGCTCACAAGGCTGATGTGAAAATAAATGCATTGCTTGTGAGTTATTTAGCTACAACAATAGTGAGTTCCACAAAAAAGCCCATGAGGAAATTAATATTTCCATATTCAATGCAGAGTCTGGAGGGTGTGCTGTAACTAAGACATAGGGCCACATGCTGAATGATGAGGACAGAAAGGAGTATGAAAAAACCCATTATATCATAAACTGCATATCTGATTACAATTTATGATAATACATTCCACCACTTACGAGATTTTTTTCCTTTTGACATACAGTAAGGACCAGTCCTGCTAAGCTCATACTTATGCAAATTAACTCTTTGACTTTAGTGGGACCAGTGAAAAAATTACTCATGTGAGTAAGAGTTGCGGGATCAATCCAATAGGGAAAGTTCTGACACAGGGGCATTTTCTTAATCAATATATATATATTTTAATAGTTTAAATAATGTGTATTATGTAACAAATTTTTATGGCACAGTTTCAGGGTAATCTAAGATCATCAGAATCAGTTCCTTATGGCTGATCATGTCAAAATGATGCTCTTTAAATATGGTCTTTTCTCAGTACACTATTTTTGGACAAATTTTTACTATTAAGCAAGGAATAGTAAACTAAAGAACTTTTATCACTGAGTTCTTTAGATGTACCAAAATCTGAAATTTTTACTGCATCTGTATGAGTGACTAATACATTTGGTGACTTGAGGTCTCGGTGGATGATTTTATGAAGGTGTAAATAATTCATTCCACTTGCGATCCCTGTGGACCAGTCCACAAGCAGCTGAGGCGTGACTTTCCGACCTGCTCGTATTCAAAATATTGAATCCTCTTTCAGTTGATATATCAGAGTTTCTCTTCTTCTAAGTGACAAAACCCTGTTTTATATCATGTGTGTACTCAGGAAGTAGAGGAGACAGCTAAGACTTTTATTGGTTTTAAAATGCTCTTTGGTACTGCCAAGTGTGCATCAGTATAGAATATTGGAAAGTTGGTATCAAACTATTTGATCTAGACACAGGACATAAGACAAATCTGTCTTCAAACCTGTAAAGAAGTATGAAAGAATCATGCAAACTTAAAAAAAAAAACCCACAAAGGCATGGAATCTACCAAAAAGATTTGAACCCAATGAAATGGTAGACATACAAGGTCACAATCATCATTGCACATGAATGGAAAGAGAAGTGAGGTACTTGGCCATGATCTAACTAACCCCAGGCTGGTGTTCAGAAATGAAATAATTGTTTACACTGAACAGAAATGTTCTGAGGTATCTTGCTAACCTCTTTAAATCCCTGAAATAAAAATGGATTAAGGGATGATTAAACAGAAGAAATATATCTTTGAGAACACTAAAAAAGGGCAACTGAAGGATTGCACACTGGGAAGATTCATGATTGATTATTGTCCTTCCACTCCTAACTTCACGTTTCTTACACCCTGCTCCATAGGTATGGAACACGCTTCCAAGGCAGATTTATCAGCCCCACATCCACCTAAACTCTTGGGGTGAAATCCTGAGGCCCACAATCACAAACAAAACAAATTCACTCAAAAAATATTATTGAAGTTATTTCCCTTTTCTGAGTGCCCTAGCACATGCCATGTTCTCTATCTGCTCTGTAGATTGCCAGCACACTGGTACGGTATCTGTACCACTCTGAGCACTTTGATGAGATACAATTAGTAATAATGGACTCTGTGTGAGCTCCTCAAAATATTTTGAGATTAATTAAACCCTCTTGGGCCTGATTCTCATTTACACCTAGGCTATGCCATACCACTCCTGCAGTGCAAGGGGCACACTCACTTTAAGGCTTCTTTACACTGTCAGTTCAGTGAAAATGCAAATGAGAATCAGTCTCCTTTTCTTAAAGATGTAAAAGTCTTCATTTCTTGAGTGGCAGCAGACTCTGGAGGAACTAGACCAAGTCTGACAGTCAGGAATTCCTGGGTTCTAATGTGGGTTCTGCTGTGGATCATTGTGTGGCCTAAGTCACTCTACCTTTTTTCCCCATTGGTAAAATGGAGTTAATAGTACCTACATATCTACCTCCAGTGTGTACTGTGACTTTAGATCTTTGCAGCACTTTGGAAAATACAAGTGCTAAATATTATTATTGATGATGACCCAATGTCTTAGCCTTAGGCCCAATCTTGCATTCATTGATATTAATGGGAACATGTTCCTTGACTTCAAAGGGGCAAGTAGGGGCATTGCCAGCAGATCGAGGGACGTGATTGTTCCCCTCTATTTGACATCTGGAGTACTGTGTCCAGTTTTGGGGGCCACACTACAAGAAGGATGTGGAAAAATTGGAAAGAGTCCAGAGAAGGGCAACAAAAATGATTAGGGGCCTGGAGCGTATGACTTATGAGGAGAGGCTGAGGGAACTGGGATTGTTTAGTCTACGGAAGAGAAGACTGAGGGGAGATTTGATAGCTGCTTTCAACTACCTGAAAGGGGGTTCTAAAGAGGATTGATCTAGACTGTTCTCAGTGGTACCAGATGACCGAACAAGGAGTAATGGTCTCAAATTGAAGTTGGGAAGGTTTAGATTGAATATTAGGAAAAACTTTTTCACTAGGAGGGTGATGAAGGGTTACCTAGGGAGGTGGTAGAATCACCTTCCTTAGAGGTTTTAAGGTCAGGCTTGACAAAGCCCTGGATCAGATGATTTAGTTGGGGATTGGTCCTGCTTTAAGCAGGGGGTTGGACTCACTAGATGACCTCCAGAGGTCTCTCCCAACCCTAATAGTCTATGATTCTATGAATTTATTTGACTGAAATAACATTTTCCTTGCCAATAGACATTAATTAAATTCCTATCTATTAAGAATTCTCTGGTAGCCACTTATTTCCAAGTGCATTTTAATGAGGATATCCCGTGGGGAAGAAGCACAATTTTTACTGGAATGTTTACAAATATCCTTATGCAGAAGTGAGAATTTGTTGAGTAAATACAGAAACCTTCTGAGGTGTCTTAAGGAGGTTGGTATGAAGGATGTGATCTGTGAGCCATTTAAGTAATTGGGATTTATTTCATCCTAGTTTATCCACAGGACTGTTTTTACAAAACTCAGGATAAGAGAAATGTAAGAATCACTTACAAGTCTGCTTTATTTCTTGCAATTCCCTATGTACCTCCATAAACAAATAAGCTCTGTAAATAACTATGGAGATCAAATGCGAGAGAGGTGAGGGTGAGAAAAATTCCCAGTTGTATCCTTCATAGGATAAAAGACTTATCAGATCACAGATCACAGATTACTTCAGATTTATATGATAATTATTTATACGGTGCACCTAAGTATGCTAGGTATTTATAGCCCTTGCTCTTTGGCTATCATGTGGAGTTATTTTCTATATGTCTACACTTCCACTTCTCATGAACATTAGGTGGATTGAAGTCTATCAAAAGTTTTCTGTGCATCTACCACTAAAAGCAATGACCGGAGGCCCAGACCTTGGATCTGTCTCAGTACATGTGGGGATAGGGAGATTTTGGTGATCCATGATTTCCTTTAATCCCCATTTCAGTTAGAATAGCCTCAAGGGACTTCCCAGCTGGCCAGTTAAGACAGGTTTAAGGTTGCTTCATACCACCAGTGCAGTGCAAAGCAGCCGTAATGTGGCCAAGGATTCAGCCAGGAGATTTATGGGATTTATTTGGCAGTGTTTAAATAAAACTGTGAAGGATGTTTGTGGATTTTATCAGATGAATGTCTGTCCTTGTCAAAAAAAACTTCTCTGACCAGTGGTAAATGATTTTGGGAGAAGTGATTTTAACTCAGTTGCTTCAGGCATCCTGTTGTGTTTTGAAATCTGCATTACGGACCCAGTGTGCAGGCCCTTCTGGTACTTATTTGGGTAATTCTTATATCCTTGACTAGTTCCATTGATTTCTGTGGGAATATTTATCTGAGTAAGGGGTTGCAAGGTCAGGCTTTAACATTTTTTTCCGAAAGCAGGCACTTGTTTTTGGTGCGTCGCTAAGATACCGGCTACAGGCAATGCCTCTCTTATATTGTGTATCATGCATCCATCACGAGAGGCGGTCATGCAGTGTCACATAAATGATAATATTTAATAATATTTCAAACAGAATCTAAACCTCGTTGACACTTCAATCTCATTTTCGGTTACACATTATTTGCAATGTTTTGTCTGCTATGTCTAACTTTGACATTATAACCTTCCCATGTGGCTTGAACAGATATCTCCGTGTAACTATATTACTGCTATGAAGCAAGCTAAATAATTGAATTATGACCCTAAAAGCCTCAAAAGATTTAATATACATATGGGAGAGGGCTGGGTTTAGAATGTTGTGTTCAATATTGCACTGAACAAATCCAATGATTTTTCAAGTCTATCAAAGGTTTATGTACAGAAATAGAGTAAATGCTACCAATCCTTCCTCTAGGCACTACTGCAATACACATTAATAATAATAATTAATAATTGCTTTTTTATTGAATTACTGTATGTTCCAGTTGTGAGAGTGAGCGTTTATTTGGCATGTTCAGCATATTTGAACTTTAAGTTCAAATAGCCATCAAATATGATTTCATAGAGGGTTATTTTGCCTTCTAGAAGCCTTAACATAGAAGAAGAATGACTAGCACATTTTCTCGTCTCCTGACTGGCCGCAGAACTGCTGTGCTCTTTGCAACAGTTAGCACAGGGGCCTTAACCACCGGATACCTATTGAATCATCAGAATGTGAGAGCAGGATCTCATGAAAGACGAAAACTCTTTCCTCCAAGGTAAGTCATTCGGGTTAAACCTTTCACTGAGCACCCAGCCCAAGTAGCTGCTGAAGCTCACTGGGGGACTAAGAAAGAAGGAATTGTCCCCCCAACAAACTGCAGTCCCAAATGTAGCACCTATGCAGTGGGAAGGGAGGAGCTGAGGATGGGAAGATCCTTGTAAGTTCAAAATCTAAAAACAGGATCTCTCATTAGTAACCCTGGTTTTAGAAACATTCAAAATAGCATGAACAATAGCCTTCAAAACCAGGAAATGTAGATGTGGGTAAAAATGTAAAAAAAAAACACCAAACCACACACACAAAGATTGTCAAACCTCAAATAAAGTTCAGTTTTTGTTCACATTTCAGGCAAAGGTTCAGGATGGTCCTCATTAACTTATCAGTCATTTAATTCCTAGGAGTAACTGTTGGCTCAGCCAGCTATCAGTGTAGATTCTACTGAAGGGGATGTTTTTTATATTTTATATTCAAATGATAAGGTGTTGGCCATGGTAAATACATGGAAGAGACACAACTGCTCTGCCTGAAATATTCCCACAGCAGCTATAAACTGACTGACTGAGCATAGAAGCTAAATACAGCCCTGATAGGACTAGGTTGCCTTCACTGAACTGTACTAGCTTGAATTTGGCCCTGTTTTTGAAAAATGACAATATGGGCCAGTTTCTGATCCCCATATTCATACTAAGTAGTACTATATTCCACAAATAGGCCCACTGAAGTTGCTGAGATTCCTGTTAGAACAAGATGCTACTAACCCAGAGTAAAGATATCACAATCTGACCCATTTAAAAGCATTACCAATGCCCTGGGCAGCTGCCCAGCTCACCCTGCCCTGGTTACGGCCCTGCCACTTCAGTGCTACAAATTGAAGATTTCTTTACTGATAGATTATAATACTATACAGCTTTCTTTAAATAATAAGGTAATTAAAACAACTCAGAACTATTACCAAAGGACTAGATTTTCTGCTTCTCACTGGGGTGGGGTACCGGAGTCAATGGGAGAGCGCTCGGGGATCGATTTATCATGTCCAGACTAGACGCAATAAATCGACCCCTGAAAGATCGATTGTTATCCGCCAATCCGGCGGGTAGTGTAGACCTGCCGTACTATTTACCTCAAGCTTCCTGGACACTTCCACTGCTTGCATCCGACGAAGTGGGTATTAGCCCATGAAAGCTTATGCTTCAAAACTTTATAGTTAGTCTTTAAGGTGCCACAGGACTTTGTTAACTCAAGCTTCCTGATCCACTGCAGAGAATAATATCCATCAATGCATGGTAGGATGACACAACTTTAGTTTAAGAGAGGGAAACAAGCAGACCAAGTAAGAACTCTTTCTGTTTCCTCTCCTTCTGATATATTCGTAGCCTGGCAAAAAGAACCAAGAATTACTGTTTGTTACCATGTTAAATGCATTTGTCTTTTTCACCCCTCAGTGCAGACTACCCTGATCTCCGCAAACATAACAACTGCATGGCTGAATGTCTCTCACCAGCAATATATGCTAAACTAAGGGACAAGATGACTCCAAATGGTTATACCCTGGACCAGTGTATCCAAACTGGCGTTGACAATCCTGGCCATCCTTTCATTAAAACTGTGGGCATGGTCGCTGGTGATGAAGAGTCTTATGAGGTGAAACATTTTTATTACATTCTAATGTTTAGTTTGTACATTTTACTTCATGAGAGCTTGTTAGGACAGCACAGATATTTCATGAGAAGTGCACTTTTAAGGCAAATAGCACACCAGAGTGTGTATAAACCACAAACCATATGGGTAATACTGGTGTTTTCTCAACAGGAGGTACAATGAACAGGAAACATCATTAAAAGAGCCATCTATAATGTTATCAAGGGTAATGAAGTGTGGGCTCACAGGAACAATATTTTATTTGCTTGCAATAGCTACACTCCCTCCTGCTGTTAAATTCAGTTTGTGGCAAGACTGTGGAAACATGTCACCAAACTGAAATGATGTGGAAATTATATTGTAAAAAAACCAAACATGGTAGAAGCAAGAAGAAATTTTCTTCTGAAATATGTGGGATGCTTGATAGTTAAACACTGGGGCTTTAGGGTCATGACAAATACCAAAGACAAAAACATAGGATTAGGCTATTTTAATTCTGAAATAAGAAGTTTGAGACCTGGAAAAAACTGGCTTAATGTTATGACACCTTTCCCGATATTTAACATTACAGTCAATGGGCCTCTGCCTATCATACGCTGGAATATTTATTATTCATTCTCTGAATAGTAACAGTCAACATCCAAAATACTGGGCTGCTAAGAATGGGGTTATGATATAGGTGACTCTGTTTCATTGGGCATGGATCTGTGACTGAGCCTCCCCTGCGGAAAGTGTACATATCATCTTCAGTGCTTGGTCATCAATATGCATACACATCACACCAAAAATTATACAAATTCCATCCAGCCAACTAAAAAATACAACAGAGTTCTAATTCTCTACTCCGAGGAGGTGGGGTGGGGCAGGAGAAAATAATGGCAGCTAAAATTAACCATCTTATTGCTCAGGTGTTATCAGCCTTAGAATTCTCAGGGGAAGGATGGGAACCAAGTCTATTGACCATTAGTACTCTCCTCTTTTCCTAATATTCCTATACTAGCCCCACTCCCTAAGTCCTTCCTCTCCCACACACCGTTTAAACTGCTGATCTCATTCACCTATTGTTTTGATATAAGGTGAATATTCTATCACAGCATTACAAGTTAGAGAGGCAATGGAGTGTAATGGATAGGGCCCTGGATTAGACTGGGTCTCAGGACACCTGGGTTCTATTCCTGGCTCTGCCACAGACCTGCTGTGAAGATCACTTTGTGCCTCAGTTTCACCATGCACCTTTGTCTGACTTTATTTAAATTGTAAACTCTTTGAAGCAGAGATTATCTCTTACACCAGGCCTGCACAACATGCGGCCTGGGAGCCACATGTGGCCCGCATGGGCTCACTGCATGGCCTGCGGGGAGGGGTGTGTGTGTGTGTGTGGGGGGGACAAACCAAGCAGGGGTGAGTTGGGGGGAAGTGGATGGGGGCAGAGTGAGGGCGGGGCTTTTCAGCCCACAGCTGGGTTTTTTGCAGTAATATGGTCCCCGCTGCTTTCTGAGTTGTGCAGGCCTGTCTTACACAGACATCCTATAATGCTTAAGACTCCAGTCTTCACTGGCACCACTAGGTGCTACTTTAATACAATCAAATGATAATAAGTGAGAGCCTGATTACACCAGTTTTAGACTAGCAGAATTCTGCTGACTTCAGGAGAGTTCTGATTTATTCTAGTCAGGGCCGGCTCTAGGTTTTTTGCCTCCCCAAGTAAAAAAATATTTGTCTGCCCCCACCCCAGTCCTGGTTCCCACCCCCCACCTCCCTGCTGCCCCAGTCCTGGGCTCTCACCCCCCACCCACAGCCCCCAACTGACCCAGCTCTGGACTCCCTCCTTCCTCCCCACCTGCCCTCCCGCCCCCTCCCCCGCCCCTTTGCTGCCCCAGCCCTGTGTCACTGGAAACTCGCTCCAGGGCGGGTCATCAGCACACGACATGCAGTCCTGGGGCCAGCTTCGGCCACTCGCTGCGGCTCTTCCACCTGCCAGGGCCCGGACAGTGTCTACCTGGGTGAGCACCCGCAGGGCTGGCCCCCAAGCAAGGAGGAAAAAAGGGATGGTTGAATGTCGCTCCTGAAAATGTGCCGCCCCAACCACATGCTTGTTTTGCTGGTGCCTAGAGCTGGTCCGGATTCTAGTTTAAGAAAAAGGAGAATTAGGCCCTTTGTATCCTCTGATGATCTCTGGAGAGCTCATTTGCTCCAAAACCTCCAGCTGATTATCAGAGCAGTTAGAATCAAGAAGAAACAGGAGTATACAAATATGAGAGTGTAACACACATCCATAGAAGGATCAGCATCACTGGGGAGTGAACCCAGGGCCTTTGGCTCACAAAGCCTGAGCATGGCTAGGCTGAACTGAAAGACCCTGTCTTCTCAGCACACCACTTAGTGCAGACTCATCAACTTCTCTGTAGTCCAGCCACTGCAATGGGAGAGATCCATACTGCGTAACCCTTGATTACAAGAGGTAAGGAAAATGATGTTAAAAATACTGAATGCTGGATTAATAGGCCTTTAACTCCACAGGTATTTGCTGAGATTTTTGACCCAGTTATTAAAGTGAGGCACAATGGCTATGACCCATATGTAATGAAGCATCACACCGACCTGGATGCATCCAAGGTAGGATCAAATTTTGAATCTTTAATACTTCAGTTTCCTATCATGAAATTATATTGTATTTCATAGTTTAAAAAATGTCCCCATCTCCAAAGAAAATAAGTTTAGGGAAAACAGCTGTGATGTCACAATGGCTGAACTTCTCAATGCTCTATTCCCCCTTCCCAAGCAACTTTTTATATACAACGTGGCACATCTAGAAAAGGACAAGATTAGGTTAAGTGATGTCTTATTCTGTCCCCTGTTCCTCTTATGCAAGGCCCTGTGTCATAGGTGGCACATTAGATTTAAATTATTGATCCTCCCCTTCCTTAATGTCCAGGCAGAACAGTATCCCTTCTATTATTTATTTAAATCTTAAATCCAATTTATGTTTAGGCTGATCCCAAATTTAAAAATGTCAAGTGCCAAAGATTTTAGTAGTGGCCAGAGTAAATGAATTTTAGAACTGGAGGTATGGTGGCTAGTAGGGACAATTATGGCTTTTGGCACCCAAAGAATCATGGGAAGCGGTTTTAAGTGCTGTGGTAAATAGGAGTCAGTTTTGAGGGTTTTGGTTGGGAGCTGGTATGTATTTCTCTCCCGCCCATACACACTTTGGGCATGGGCAGAGGTGACTTTAAATGTCGCCTTGCTGCTGGGCTTGCTGCTGTTATTGTTCCTTCATAATTTGCAAAAGGACTGTTGAGCTGAACTCCGCTGTTTTTCCTGCTGTTCCACCAGTCATTTTGGGATCGTTCACATTTTTCTCTGTGCCTATAGTGTTCAGTGCCACCCTGACAACACATTGAAGCAGTTAGCATTTCCGCCCTGTTCCAAACACTTACCACTGTAGTGTCTGACTGCCACTTTGACCCCAATCCAGCAAAGCGCGGTGGAACTATTCTTACTTAAGCTAAGCATGTGCTTAAGTGTTTTGCTGGATCAGGATTAGCGGTACTGTGCACTTTGTAGGATGGAGCTGAGAGCACGTGCACACACTAAATATGATCTAAATCAGGGGTCGGCAACCTTTCAGAAGTGGTGCGCCAAGTCTTCATTTATTCGCTCTAATTTAAGGTTTCACGTGCCAGTGATACATTTTAACATATTTAGACGGTCTCTTTCTATAAGTCTATAATAGATAACTAAACTATTGTTGTATATAAGTAAATAAGATTTTTAAAATGTTTAAGAAGCATCATTTAGAATTAAGATTAAATTAAAATGAAGAGTCAGTGTGAGTGCCACTGAAAATCAGCTCACGTGCCACCTTTGGCACACGTGCCATAGGTTGCCTACCCCTGATCTAAATTTACCCATTTCCCTGGGATTTCTTTTATTATTATCTTAGTTAACAACAAATATAAGCATCATCTTGGGCTGTTTCTAAGCAACTTCTGCCCTTGTCTCTAGTTCTTTATCTTTCAGGGAGCTATTGAAACAATGTGCTATGTTTGGGTTGAACTATTTGCCACCATGATTCAGCAAAAACACTCTGGATCTCTATGCATAGTGCTAGAACTTGACATCTATTGCATTTCTGAGTACCCAAGATTTGTTGTAATCATTTGGCTGAAGATACCATGTGAAGGGACATTATGTAGAAAGATAAATTTTAAAATGTCTATATGTAAAATGGGGTACTATGTGTAGATTTTCATTTCTTTCATTAGATTACCCAAGGTCAGTTTGATGAGCGCTATGTCCTATCATCACGTGTACGTACTGGTCGCAGTATTCGGGGTCTCAGTCTTCCCCCTGCCTGCTCCAGGGCAGAGAGAAGAGAAGTAGAAAATGTTGTGATCACTGCTTTGGCTGGGCTGAAAGGAGACCTTGCTGGAAAGTATTATAGCCTGACCAATATGTCTGAGAAGGATCAACAGCAGCTTATTGATGTAAGTACAGACTCCAATCTGGAGTCTTAGAAGATTTTCCTTAATGTATATCATTTAATCACTTTTATTTTTATTCCTGTCTTTCTCTCTCGTGCATATTTTCCCGCTTAGGTAATGAAGATGCTTAATTATAAACAATATTCTTGTAGTTAATGGTCGGTATGAATTTCTATTATAAATCCCAATTGTTTTGACTAAAATATTGCCTTGGGCCAAAACTTTACACACACAAGTTGTATTCCGGCAGTGAATTTTTGCACCAAATTAAATTATATAAATATGGCTACAGTCACCACCTTGACCAATGGTAGCTGAAATCTGGGACCTTGTGGGACAGGTTTGGAGCAGAAATCAGTCACACAGAAGCAGTATTTTTTTAGTGCAATTTGTTTATTTACACCAGTCCTGTTTTCCTGAACTGTGGTAGAAGCAAACACCATGCAGTCAACATAAGCACCAATCCTGCCATCACCAAAACATGCGATTTAAGGATTTGCATGGAGGAAGCATAAAGATTTTGATCATGGATTTTTTGTCCTAACAACATGTTGTTGTATTCAGACGATTTGAGATATAAAGGTTTGAAATTGCATTACGGGCATAACAGACAATAAGACTGTATTGGGTAAACTATCTTAAAAATCCACAAGATAATCAATAATATTTTGAAGTCCTTAAATATGCATTTTTGCAAGACATAAACAAAGATTATATCCTGTCAGCTGTATTTAAGGAACATTAGTCCATAAAATAATAACCAAAATTATGTTAAAGTAACGTAACTACCTTTAATGCTACTCCTTGGTATCACATTCAGATTCTGTCTAAAGGAACTGTTAAATCAGCACAAAACCAAAAGAATGAGTTAAGAAGTTTATTTCATAGAACCATAGCAAGGCTGGAAGGGACTTCAAGAGGTTATCTAGTCTATCTCCCTATGATGAGGCAGGGTTAAGTATCCCAGGATCAGGGGTGGACAAACTATAACCCGTGGGCTCTTCCTGGCTGGCCCCTGAGCTCCCGGCTAGGGAGGCTGCTCTGGCTCCTCCCCCGCCTTCGCCCCTTCTTCCGGAGCCTCAGCGTGCCGTGCCGCCAGCGCTCTGGTCCTCCACTCCGGGGCAGCTCTGTAGTGGCAGATCTGGCTCTGGCGGGTCCTGAGCTCCTGCTGCTCTCGCTTGGCGGGCCTGAGAAGTGTGGTAAGGGGATCGACTGAGGCCTTGGATAAGGGGCAGGGAGTCTGCTGTGGGTGGAGTGGAATGGATAGGGGTCAAGGCAGCCAGGGAACAGGGAGCAGGGGGGCTTGGGTAGGGGGTGGAGTTCTGAGGGGCAGTTAGGGTGGAGGGTCTCAGCAGGGAGCAGTCAGGGGACAAGGAGCAAGGGGGCTGAGATGGGGGATGCAGTCCGGGGGGCTGGTTAGGGCTGGGGGGTCTTGGGAGGGAGCAGGGGAGGTTGAATGGGTTGAGGGTTCTGAGGGGGGCAGGGGGAAGTGGGAGGAGGCCAGATAGGGGGCGGACCTTACCCGGCCCTCCATACAATTTTTAACCTTGATGTGGTCCTCAGGCCAAAAAGTTTGCCCACGCCTGCCCTAGACCATTCCTGAGAGGTGTTTGTCTAACCATTCTTAAAAACTTCCAATAACAGGGATTCAACCTCCCTAGGTAACCTGTCCAGTGTTCGACTATATAGTTAGAAAGTTTTTCCTAAATTTCCCTTGCTGCAAGCTAAACTTATTTCTTCTGTTCAGTAGCTCCCTGAGGAAGGATCATTTCTTCTGCTAACTTAAGCATAGAAGGGAATGGTAGTAAAGAAAAGGATTTTATCCAGAACTGATTCATGCTAGTTCCATCTCTCTGCTGGTACCTACAGGAGAATCTGGTACTGGGTACAGGTTGCACTAGGAGAGAGAAGGGGAAAACCCAACAGGAACAGAAGTATAGAGTTCTTCTGGTTGAATGGAAATGCAGTTTCATCATTCATGTAATGTATATGATCAAGAAATGACTGTCCTAAGGCCATGAATATACTAAGGCCCTGCTCCTGCAATGTAAGATAAACAGATGGACTGTGCACCTTCCTGGGTTCACTTTTAGTTCAATGGGGCTCCATGCTTGCACCAGTGGGAGTCCAACAGGTACAGGGGCCTAAAATCTGAAATGGAGAAAAGAGTAAAGCTTACTACCCTGTCCACATTGTCTTATTTATACTGGACATCCTTCCTCCTCACCCTGCATCAGACCCTAGATAAGTCATTTAAAAATAAAAAAAATACACAAATAACTTTCTTTGCAGTGTTAAATGTTCAGAATAGCATTACTTCCCTGAATTGTTGCTTTTCTTTCTCTCTTGCCCTCTCTTCCTCCCTCCCTCTCTCTCTTTCTTTCTCTCTCTCTCTCTCATATATTTTGCCTTTCAGGACCATTTCCTCTTTGATAAGCCAGTGTCCCCTTTGCTAACATGTGCTGGGATGGCACGTGACTGGCCTGATGCCAGAGGAATCTGGTATGGCATGTGAAGTGTGGAAGTTTGTATCACATGCAAGTGATTTTATTACGTGTCTCTTCTTGCTTGTCCTAACACTGCATACTTAGCTACCTTTTTAAAAAAATGTTTTCTTTATTAATTGTTCAAGGAAATATAGAAATAAATAAACAATACAACAAGCAAGCCTTTCCATTAATGCAACAATCATGATCATCAGCCACAATACAAGGGAATATAAATAAGACTATTCCTTTAGGCTTTTAGCTTCTGTTTTCTTTTTTATAAATAAAAATTCGGCACAGAAAGGGATCAGCAAATGACCATGAAAGACAAGTTCTAAATGTAATCTAAAAAGCATGAATGAGCTATCTTACATCACAGGTATGTGACATCAATGTTGTCTTTTCCCCTCATGTTGTTGCTGATGTAATTTTTTTTCTATCAGAACTGTGATTAAGAGTTCCTTCACACATGTAGAATAAACAGAAGGAGTGTTACATTTCCATTTTTATCATTACATTTTGTTACTTAATGAACACACCAATACCCACCATTTCTTAGAATTTGTTGGACGATGCAATTCATACCTTTGCATATATCGCTCCACTCCAAACGTTTTTGTAAATTGTGTCAAGAAAAAATTATGTGGGACAGATTAGATGATGTTTGACAGCATCTCCAGCATTTACTGTGAATATAGCCAAGCCAACTTTATGTAGACACCCCATCCAAAGCCCACCTGAATCCCACAGGAGTTTTCAATTTCAATGGGCTTTGAATTAGGCTCCTGGTGCCCAGAACAAAATCTTAAACAGGTTTTACTAGAAGAATTATTAGGATAACAAATGGTGCGTAGAACATGTGCAAATAATGCACGTAGCCCCAGTGCATCACCTGAATAAACCAGATCGGTGTTTGCACATTTTGCATGTGAAATATAATTTACATTGCATGTGAAAGATAATTTGTTGTAACTAGAAAGTGACACTATGAGCTGGAATTGTAAAACTTGGTCTGTCTTCTTGCATCACAATTTGTAGATACAAATAATTGTGGGCAAAGTTATGTCAGGACAATTTAGCCTCAGAATGAAATCCTGGCCCCACCGAAGTCGATGACAAAACGCTCATTAACTTCAGTGGGGTCAGGATTTCCCCTTAGGGGAGAGATTTTCAAAAGCACTCAACATTAGCCTTACTACTCTCCTTATGGTCAATGGTACAACTTCCATTTAATTCAGTGGGAGCTGAGTTAGACCAACACTGATTCCTTTTGAAGATCCCATCCTAAATGGCACATGGTGCCTGCAAAGCAGGTACTTGGATATTTAAGTGTGTCTAATTTCACCCATAAATAACTGCCAGGACACATCTGTACCCACAATTATTTTCATCAGCATATTTCAAGTACAAAAAAGGAGGCCCAGCTAAAGCCAGGCTGAAAGTCAAGCCCTCTATTGGCTTGAAATTCTAGACCTACTGTGCTTTTCTCCTATGTATTATTCAGACTGTTTGTATCAACAATTCTCAACCTATTGGTCATGATTTATCTGATTCAGGAAGACTAATCCAAAGGCAGAGAAAGTGGAGAAAAGCAAACAACAGTGATCCCAGTTCCTACTTGTCATTTTAAAAGCATGACCGTGACTTATTGATTTGAAGCAACAGTGGATACCTTGGCTCCAGGCACTTTATCTTGAAAGACAAGTCAGCATTTTTAATTAATGTATTGTCTTGAAGCAACATTTAGCTGCCTTCACCCGATGCATAATTTGATTTATGTGCCAGTCATGTGTTACCAAGTGATATAAAAGGAACTAGGATTTGATTTAGAAGAAGATACAGTTAAATAGGGTCAGGTTGTCAGGCCCCAGGCAGCATGTAAACATCAGATTTTTCTCACTTCAGAAAGCTCTAAAATCAGCGAATAACTTCCCCAATGATTAAAGATGCAGAACTCTGTAGTAGTTGTGTGTTCCTACTGATATGATTAAAGATGTAGAACTCTGTAGTAGGTGTGTGTTCCTAATGATATGATTAAAGATGCAGAACTCTGTAGTAGGTGTGTGTTGCTACAGATATGTTCTTGTTAGAAGACAATGTGTACTTTCTAGTGCAGCATCAATACAACACCAATGTAATCAATAAAGAGCCTGTTGTCATTGTGACCCAAGGAACCTGAAGGATTATGTTACTGTTGGATAGGGGAATGAAATTGAGAAAGGCCTCAATAACTCTTATTCTTAGCCTTGTCACTCTGATATTATCTTGCAGCACTTGTCCTGTCACAATCATGAAAGATTACAAGCTGGGAAAGGAAGGAATTGAAATTAAACTGAGAATGATGAGAATTATTTCTGAAGGCTTATTCCATTCTTTAATGACACCATCTTCTCCTCTCAAATAGGCATAACCACGACAAAACATTTCTTATCTGGATTAATGAAGAAGACCATACCAGAGTGATTTCCATGGAAAAAGGTGGCAACATGAAAAGGGTGTTTGAAAGATTTTGCCGTGGTTTAAAAGAGGTAACAACTCAGCCAATTTGAGTTTTAATTTTTGTTATTCCTGTAGATGGTACAACTCACGCTTGAGGGCTATTACCAATTGATATATTGGGGACTGGCTTGAAACATAGAGGATCAAGCCAACACAAAAGTGACTTACAGATGCCTTTATCCCCCTCCTCTTCTCTAGAACTGTGCGGTTCCCAGTATCTAGTCCATGTTCTTCTCAGAGGCATTTACGACACTGTACAATATTGTACAAGGAGGTAGTGCAATGCAATGCTTTAGAGTCAGGGACAAGAAGTCATGGCTCCTGGATTTTATTCCCAGCTCAACTGTTGACTGTAATTATAACTCCTAGAGTCAGCAGATATGAACCCCAGTCGTTTGACCTTTTGTAACTCTGACATATGACATATGACTGAAGCCAGGAAATAAAGACTCGTCTCTTACCAGCAGTCCTGGTATTATTACAGACTCCTTAGGTGACCGTGGGGAAGTCCTTTAACCTCTCTGTATGTCAGTTAGCTCATCAGCAAAACGAGGATATTTAAGATTAGCAGCCGTGTTAGTCTGTATCCGTAAATAAGACAAGGAAGACTTTGTAGCACCTTAGAGACTAACCAGTTTATTTCAGCATAAGCTATAGCTATAGCCCATGAAAGCTTATGCTGAAATAAACTGGTTAGTCTCTAAGGTGCTACAAAGTCTTCGTCTTATTCGAGGATATTTAGTTACCTTCCCGGGGTTTGGCGAGCCTTGAATAATTAATGGGCCTGATTCTCCTCTCACATCAGAATTACACTGAAATGGCATTGAATTCAATGGAGTTACTAGTGATTTGCACTAGTGGTAGTAGTATTGTCAAACTCAAGGATTCAAAAGTCAAGTGCCAGGGCTTGAAAATCATTATTTTTTAAAAAATAATACATTTGGGATCCTTTTATTAGCTCTCTGGTGTTTGACCCTTTAGGGTTCATGATTTACAGGTCTCCTCCACAATCACAAAAGCTAGAAACTTACTTTGATTTCAAATAAAAGTTGAGATTCTTATGTAATTACCTGACTCCATAATTTAGGCTTTACGAAAAATATAAAATATCACAAGATTTGCAATTACAGCACTGTGTATGTGAGAGGAGAATGGTTATAAAGTTCACTGAGGATATTGGATGCACAGTGCTGGATACATGCAAAGATTTATACCTGAACCATAGTTTCATTTGCACATAATTTTGTGTGTTTTATATACTTAATGGGCCAAACCTTGCCTTCGCTTACACCTGTGCAACTCCATTGACATCAGTGGATTTTTGTGGGTACAACTGAGGGCAGAAATGGGCACTGAGGGTTTAATATTCAAATTCATGACAGGCAGCAAGTTCTTCAGATCTCAGCAACATTGTCATGAGACATTTGTGTGCAGCAGTTTTCTGTTTTTTTACCTGCAGGTTGAACAGTTAATTAAAGAACGGGGCTGGGAGTTCATGTGGAATGAACGCTTAGGATATGTTCTGACCTGTCCTTCCAACCTGGGAACAGGATTACGTGCAGGAGTCCATGTTAAACTTCCAAAACTCAGCAAGGTATGTAAGCCATTAAAATGACTGTGATGTAAATCAGCTCTACATCTGACTCAAAAACGAACAAATGAAAAAAAGAGCAATTCACAGTGTTAATGTACTTAATATTATGTGTAACTATGAGGCACCAGGGACAATCTGTGACAAATAGTGCATATTTTTATCCATTAAATTACTGTTTGTTATGTGAATTAACCTATTCACCTACCAGCCACTGAAGAAGCCCGTATACTTAAAGCAGTGGAAAATATCCATCCCTGCAAGTCTTCCTAGAGAAACTGTTGAAGTAACTGGTAACAGTATTTCCAGGAGTCAATATAATACAGTATATAATACCAATATATCCATAAAGCCTGTAAATAAATAAATGTCCTCTTGTGCTAGGATCCCAGGTTTTCAAAGATTCTGGAGAATCTGAGGCTCCAGAAACGTGGCACTGGTGGTGTGGACACAGCAGCTGTGGCAGATGTGTACGATATCTCCAACCTGGATCGCATGGGCCGATCAGAGGTACTAAGATTTTTCTAGTTTTAAACTCAATGAGGCAGATCCACAGCTTGTGTAAATGGTCACAGTTTCATGGGAGTTAATTAACTTCAGTGGAACCATTTATTTTAATGGCGCTATGACCATTTACACCAGCTAGGATTCACACTAAGTCAAGTTACTCACATGCATCACTGAGTCAAGCAAAATATGTGAGATCATGAAAAAAATCTAAGTATACAAGAAAGAAAAGCATATTACAAGATGCTATACATATATGTGTAAAGAGCTAGAAAAACCATACGATACATTGTGTTGTTTGAGAAACGGTATGTCATCATGAACTGTATAACATTTTGAAATGTTTGTGTGCTTTTTGCTAAGTTTTTATTAATACAAATATTTATATTGCATAGTTCATTTACACAGAGTTTTAAAAACATATGGCTTAAGCCTATAATCTCTTATTTGTGTGACGGTTTCAACTGGTCAATGAGGCTGTGTGTGAATAAAGACTAATCATGTGAGTAAGGATTTGAAAGATGAAGCCTATAGTTCAGACCTATTTCTACCCTGAAGAACTTTCATGTAAATAAGACAAGGCAAACACACACAAGAGGATAGAAATGTTTTATTATAGAATATGTATTTTTCAGTACATAATAAAATAGATTTCATTATGTGATAAACCTGTTTGCAGAACTAAATTATGTCCCCACTGGCACAACATAAAGTTGTTTGGGTTTTGTTTGTTTCAGCTGCTGGTCAATGCAAACTTAATACAAAATTCTTTTCATCCTCACAGCTGCAAAATCAGACCTCTGATTTCCCAACACAGCTGGTCTGTAAAGACAATAAAATAAACTGCTAAGCCACTGAAATGGTTTATAGTAAAAAACAAATCCCTTCAAACTCCATTATTGTCCCAATAAAGAGACATTGGGAGTTAGCTTGGGTAATCATCATGAAGTTTTTTTTTAAAATCGGTTACATAGTTTATCTGCTCTAAAGTTCATAACACCCGGGGAACTGGTGCTGTCATGCCACAGGGTTTGGTAAAACTCTCCTCTCCCAGCCTTACCTTGTCTCTTTTTTAAAAATCATTATTCTTTAATAATTTTTAAAGAGATTATACAAACACATCTGTTGCTTACTATATGGAATTGGAGTTTCTGCTGCTGCTTTTGGGATGAGACACAGGGTCTGATTCTGATCCCACTTACCTCAGTGTGACTCAGGAGTAACTCCACTGAATTCAATGGAGTTATTCCTGGTGTAAAACCAGTATGAGTTTAGAATCAGGCCTATTGCTAGAGAAACGTGGATTAAGGGCTTGATATTACAGTTGCTATAAAGGCAAAATTCCCTTTAGAGTCAATGGAGTTTTTTTTCTGCATAAGAGCAGTTAATCACTTTTTGTGGTAGCATCAGTACAGCTCATTGGCAACTGCAAGAACTTTCCATTCTGAAATCATGGAATAAAAGGATGACTGTGAAGAAGCCTGGTCCTATTCTGAGAGCTGATAAGAAGTGTGAAACACTCCTATCCGTTCCGAATTTGAAAGATGTTTCATTACTACGCCCACAAGACAACAGCCCAGCACCCATTTTGCTGACTTTAATATTTGATGATACTGAAAGAACAGTCTAATGATTTTGCAAATCCATGACATCAGCATTCTATCATTATTTTTCTCTTATAAGGCTGAGTAGAGGTGAAGACTACCACAAAAGAATCCTATAGAACTTGATAGGGATGAAACCAACAAGTTTGTATTAAGGATCCAGTGAAAGCCTGTAATATGTAATCTATCTATATATATAAAAGTCAAGTGGTGTATGTATGTGTGTATGTATGTATGTATGTATGTATGTACGTATGACTGCGAACTCCTCCCGCACCGTTTGAGCCAGAGACTTGAAATTTGGTACAGTGAGGGGTCTTGGGGTCTAGATGCTGGTAAGGGTTGAAAAATTTTCGGATCTCACCTCTGACGCCCCCCAGGGGTGAAAGTCTTTCAGGGCCAATCACATCGGCTGGGCGGTTAGGTGGTGATGATGTCATAATACCCCCCTCCAACAGACACCTCACTCGCTCAGCTCACCCCTCCCTCCTCCAACGGAACCCCGGAGATCCCTCAGTTCTCTGCCCCTCCCCCTCCCAATGGAACCCCGGAGATCCCTCCATTCTCTGCCCCTCCCCCCTCCCAACGGAACCCTGGAGATCCCTCAGTTCTCTGCCCCTCCCCCCTCCCAACGGAACCCCGGAGATCCCTCAGTGCTCTGCCCCTCCCCCCTCCCAACAGAACCCCAGAGATCCCTCAGTTCTCTACCCCTCCCCCCTCCCAACGGAACCCCGGAGATCCCTCCGTTCTCTGCCCCTCCCCCCTCCCAACGGAACCCCGGAGAGCCCTCAGTTCTCTGCCCCTCCCACCTCAACCCCGGACTCCATCAGCTCTGTGCCCCCCCCACCTGCGAAGGTCCCCGGAATCCCTCGGCTCTGGGCCCCCTCCCCCCCTGCGACAGATCTGAGTTGGGTTTGGTGGGACGGTAAGTGAGGTGGGGGTGTCGGGTTCGGTCGGGGGGGTGAGGTGGGGGTGTTGGGGTTGGTCAGGGGGTGTTGCGGTTGGTGGGGGGGTGAGGTGTGGGTGTTGGGTTTGCTTGGGGGGGTGAGGTGGGGGTGTCGAGTTTGGTCGGGGGATAAGTGAGCCCGGGGGGTGTCGGGGTTGGTCTGGGGGGGTGGGAAGGTGTCGGGGGGGGTAAGGGGTGTGGTGTGGGTGTTGGGTTTGGTCTGGGGGGGGGAGGTGTTGGGGTGGGTGCCCAGACCAAACCCGACACCCCCCCCCGGCTCACTTACCCCCCGACCAAACCCGACAGCGCCACCTCACCCCCCCACCAACCGCAACACCCCCTGACCAACCCCAACACCCACCCCTCACCCCTCACCCACCCCAACACCTTCCCACCCCCCCAGACCAAACCCGACACCCCCTGGCTCACTTACCCCCCCGACCGAACCTGACACCCCCACCTCACCCCCCCCACACCAATCGCGACACCCCCAGACCAAACCTGACACCCCCCGGCTCACTTACCCCCCGACCGAACCCGACACTCCCACCTCACCCCCCCAAGCAAACCCGACACCCCCACCTCACCCCCCCACCAACCACAACACCCCCTGACCAACCCCAACACCCACACCTCACCCCTCACCCACCACGACACCTTCCCACCCCCCCAGACCAAACCCGACACCCCCCCGGCTCACTTACCCCCGACCGAACCCGACACCCCTACCTCATCCCCCCAAGCAAACCTGACACCCCCACCTCAACCCCCCACCAACCGCAACCCCCCCTGACCAACCGCAACACTCACCCCTCACCCACCCCAACACCTTCCCACCCCCCCAGACCAAACCCTACACCCCACGGCTCACTTACCCCCCCGACCAAACCCGACAACCCCACCTGACCCCCCCGACCAAACCCGACACCCCCCCCCCCCCCGGCTCACGGTGCACTGTGTAGCACACAGATTATTAAATACACTGTTCGGTCGGGGGGTGAGGTGGGGGTGTCGGGTTTGCTCAGGGAGTGAGGTGGGGGTGTCGGGTTTGGTCGGGGGGTGAGGTGGGGGTGTTGGGTTTGTTTGGGGGGTCAGGTGGGGTTGTCGGGTTTGGTCGGGGGGTAAGTGAGCCGGGGGGTCTTGGGGTTGGTCGGGGGGGTGGGAAGATGTCAGGGTGGGTGAAGGGTGGGTGTTGGGGTTGGTCAGGGGGTGTCAACTGTCTGCCCCCTCCCCACCTCCGACTGACCCGAGCAACACCGGGCACTTATGCTAGTAGAGAATAATAGTCTTCCCATAGGTTTTCTGGTTCATCCTATAGCATTCTACAGAAGGGCTACAGTTCTTTCTTACGTTCTAGCTATAGGCTGGTTCAAATAGCCTATAGACGGGCTATCATTTTTTTTATTGAATTCTATAGAAATTTTCCATCAAGGGAGTGGGGGGAAGGTGAAGGACCCTAGCAGAAGTGGATGGATGGAGGCATTAAAACTGTGAAAGATATGCCTTCTGGGTAATGGTCTGAGTATGCTGGGAAGTGTGTAGCCAGCACAGATATCCTGACATACAGGCAAATGGGAGCCAAGGTTCTACTTAGATATGCCCTGTTTGGAGCTACCAGCTCTGTTATCCTCACATAACAATGTAACCTTCATAATTTGGATATTTTTTCCTATCTAAGGTGGAGCTTGTCCAGATAGTTGTTGATGGGGTCAATTATCTGATTGACTGTGAGAAGAAGCTGGAAAAAGGTCAAGACATCAAGGTACCACCAGCTTTGCCCCAGTTTGGAAGAAAGTGAGCTTGTTACAAATGATTAATAACTGATGTGAAATACATCTGTTGTTCTGACAGAAAATGATCTCTGTATATCTCAGTGTATAAATAAGATCCTGACAACTTGTGAAATAAAACATTATCGGATGCCTTACAGATTGTCTGTCTGTTTTTTAGTAGCTGGTTGGGTTGGCAACAGTTAGCATTCAGAAACTGGCACAGTAAGTAACATAGCAATGACCAGTAAGTGGATTTTAATTATAGATATGAAAATACATTGTTTTCTAACGTTATCATCCAAGTCTCCTATGTTTATGTACCACTTAGTTGGAATATCTTGGAATAGTTGGAAGATAATGGAATATCTTTTCTAATAGTTCTTTTTGGTTTCTACACTAAAGGGGAAGTCAGGGAACTGACTTTGTTTACCTGTTATATAAATGTACCTTAATAGTCTTTGCCTGGCAAACTACAATACATCTGTTGTCTAAGGCAGACTGTGCTTATGCATCGCTTGCCAAACACAATTCTAACACATATCCATAACTCTTTGTACATACCTTGTGTATATAGTAGGCTAACACGATGTCTAATGAGTTATTTGTGTTCCACTGTTATCTTACATGACATTTTTTAGATACAGATTGACAATAGTGTGTACACTAACCTGTTCTTGAAAACCTCCAGTGCTGAGGCTTCCACAATCTCCCTTCGAAGCCTATTACAGTGCTTAATTATCTCATTAGTCTGAATGTTTTTCCTAATATCTGACCCGAAGCCCCCTTGCTGCACATTAAGCCAATTACTTCTTGTCCAACCTTCCATGGACATGGAGAACAATGAGGCACTTCCTCTTTATAACAGTTAATATTTGAAAATTATCAGATCTCCCCCAGTCTTCTAGTCTCAGAACTAGACATGCTCAGGTTTTTTTAACCTTTCCTCATAGATCAGGTTTTCTAGACCTTTTTAGTCAATTTGTTGTTCTCTTTGGGACTCTTTCCAATTTGTTCACATCTTTCTTAAAATGTGCTGCCCGGAACTGGACTCAGCTAGCTGAGGCCTCACCAGTGCCAAATAGAGTGGGACAGTTACCTATTGTGTCTTATATATAACTCCTGTTAATGCTGTAACCGGATGTTTTCATAGCTTGTATAAAGAGGAAGGGGATGAGGGAGCAACCTTATCAGGTGCCTCTTTAAGGAGAATCTCTTTATATCAAACCTATAAACCAACACTTTGTCAGGTGGGGCTATGTGCATAGAGCTGATGTATATTCTAAATGTTAATTAAAGGTTAAACAGTCAAATCCATTATTACAATTGCAATTGATTCCAGTTATTACGTTACATCTAGAGTCATCCATTGATCTAACCAGATCTGGCTTAGCAGACAGCATAAAATGGTCATGTAACTCTTTACCTAACAAGACTAATATATGTCTGAATGATCATTTTCTATGGCAATATTACCCAAAAAGTAGCAAATAATATGGGAACTGAATTACTACTAATATTTATATATGGAATTAATTTACTAATATAATTTGTTGGAATTTAATTTAAGATGTGGCAAAATACTTAATACGTGTCTTTCTACTAATTCTTCCTATAGCTGCTTAAGAATTAATTGGAAATTTAAAGTCTTTAAACAGCATTTTTTTTCTCCAAAGATGCTTTATGACATGACAGCGATTGACGTGCATTAGGTACAGAACAAAAATCCTATTAAGTTCAATGTTCTAAAGGGCACAAATATATATACAATCATCTATTGTATATGTATGTACCTGCATATTGCAGCTGTTTGTGACTTCATTTTAATCTACTTACAATAAAATAAGTTAGTCAGCATATAGAAAGATTGGATTCCTAATGGAAGAACACTAAGAACTGACCAATAAGTAGTTCTAATAATGATAACAGACAAGTAGGTTGTGTTTCAATTTTAATCGTTTAAAATTTTACCAGTAATTTCCAAGAGACAAGAATTATGAATACTCACAGATAATGTGCTTTGAAGTCTGTTACCAAAGGACAATGAAAATTTTCTTACGAATGACAGCATATAAATTGACATTGATTATTATTGTATTGTTTTATGAAATGATACAACTGTTTATAGGATTTCTATCTTGCTGGCTCTTTTTAAACTTTCTTGTTGAACCAAATTCTTTTCTTAAATTCACAGGTGCATCTCAGTTGACTTCAGTGGGGTTGCACCTGAGTAACTGAGGGGAAAATATGATCCTTGAAGTTTTTGCAATCATTAATGGACTAATTTTCTAAATGCTTCTGAAAGGCTAACGATGATCTGTGGGCTCCTGGTATATTGTTTAAAATATCCAGTCTTCCATCTTATTATTGGACTTCTATTGCAGGGACTTTCCTTCTCTAAACCCAAGCCCATTTCATGCCCAAATACTACCAAAGCCAATGGAATGTACTGACATCAGAGGCACTAAGAAAAGATGCATGTCCTGTCTGCTACCTGGAATTTGGTAATGACATGCAGAAGTTATAGGCACTTTGACTCTATTTCAGGAGGGTGGTTGAAGGTGTTTTTTCTTAATGAACAGCAGTCCCAGATAAGGGTCACGCTAACATGGTTTTGTTTTTGAGTGAACTCTTGTCTTTTCTATGGAGCTCTTCTTTACTGCTTAAAATGCTTAAGGACACTGTAGCCATAGAGTTGCTATTTCTGCTTGACACTTTACACATTTGTTTTCTCCTCATTCTCTGAGACAGAGAATTCTAAACACTGCTGATACCAGAATGGAAAGAACCCAGCCATCCAACTGACGTGTTAATGAATGGCAATGCAATAATCCATTTTTTCGAGTGCTTTGTACATCATTTGTAAAACTTAAAATCATTCTGCTGCAATCTGTGGTCTCCATCAAGACTCTGAATGAAGTTTAGTGCATTCCATTTATTTTTTAGACTTTCCTTGAATGTTTCTGAAAAAGGAAAAATACTGTCTTCCAGTAAGGAAATATCAAGATCACTAAATGGATAATTAGGCACATTTCTCTTGCTATCATGAGAATGTTTTGTCTAATATCCTATATCATCTCGTACACTGTATCTTCCAGTGTTCCCTTTGATTCACAGATCTCAAAGAAAGGGGCATGTTTACTGCATAATGAAGCTAGTCAAAACACCCGCATCTGGCACAGGTCCGCTATTTTGGGCTGTAGGGCTATAAAAGTGCAGGGTAGCTATTTGGGTGGACTGGAGCCTGAGGTCTGGGACCTTCCCCCATTGCGGGGGGTGGAGGGGGAATCCACAGAGTCGGCCCCAGCTCCAGCCCAAATGTCTGCACAGCAATTTTATAGACACCCCCCAGTCCAAGCCACATGAGCCAGGGTCAGGTGACCCAGGCTAGCCATGGGTGTTTTATTGCAATGTAAACATACCTCCAATATCTAAAATGTCTAACCTTTGGCTAATCCTTACATGCCACAATTCAACAAAGTACTTAAGTGCATGCCTAACTTTAAGCATGTGAGTAGTCCCAGTAAGATACTTAAGCACAATTGAGCACATGCGCAACTTGATGAATCAGAGCCATAGGCAAAACTGGAGCAAGGAACAGCTGACTTCTATTCCTAAAGCTGTCATTCTTTTGCTTGCGTGGCCTTGGGCAAAATAATCTAAAAAAATATTTATACTTGGAAATGAATTACAGAGTATGTAACCATTTGCCACTGACAGATAACATAGCTAAATAGCAGCAAACCAATATACCTTTCAACTACTGAAATAAATAACTTTGTAGAGAAGTCTTCAAAACACTGTAGGTGTATGTATAAATGTAAGTGAAAATTGGCATTACTTATTCCTTTCTCTCCCCAGGCTTAAATAAAAATTATAACTACCAGACAAACATCATCATGACACTGTGGCATGTAAGATTAACTACGCAAAGATCATAAACACAAAAATGAACAAAGATACCATCAATCATACTCAAGTACAAATGAACCCTCTAGCACTTCCTCCTCTTCAGCAGACAAATCTTTTTTATAGAGATTCCTGATCACAATCAAGGTCACTTGTCAACCTCTCTGCATCTCAGTTTCTCCAGCTGTAGTATGGGGATACTACTTCTCTGCCATTCACTGGTATTGTGAAGATTAATATGTTTATATTTGTAGTGATTTGAAAAATTTAAAGGACTTAATGCTGTCTTTTATTATAAGTTTGGGTGCATCTTAAACACAACCAAAGCAAGGTAAGCAACCATGTGTGGTCACTATTCTGTGGAATGCTTCAGTCCAGCAATGCTTTGCAGCAAACAAACTAATCCTAGTCACCATCTGGTTCTGCTGGTGAAGGGAGAGAAATGTTCCTGCTCAATAAATTGCTCACTGTTGGCAAGACTGGAGGGGACAGCCTGAAAATTTAGGAAAGCCTTGTTGTAACTGGGGTCCTTTCAAACAACCTTGACATTGTATACAGTTTTCACACTGCAGAGGACAAAACAAAGGAGGGTGAATCCATTTACTCAAAGTGGTGTGGCTGAGAGCATGTCAGATTTTTTCAGTTTTAAAACGAAAGCCTGCGTCTTCCAGTATTTTTCCTGGCTTATCAGAAACATCTCTTAAATGCCATTCATTGATTTTTGGTGATATTTTTTACTGGAAGTATATGCATTCTAATTACTTCTATATCTGTGTTAATTCTTACTGACAATAATGAATTATTTAATAGCAAAATCAATTTATTCTTTCTGCACACTAGTAAAGTCCTATAAATGGGGGAAAATAGAGCAAGATAATTGCATTGGAAAAACATATTTTAAAGTTAGCCAGTAATAATAATATTTTTTCTTCTTTTTTAAGACTAGAAATTCAGGACCTATCTACCCAGCAAAGTTTATGGTATCTCTAATTCTAACCTTAAAGCTTCTAACGATGTAAATTCTACAACCTCCTTAGGTTACTTGTTCCTGTGCTTAATTATTCTTCTAGTTAGAAATGTTTTGCAAATATCCAAATGATATAGCCTTGCAGCAAACTAAGCTGATTTCTTCTTGTCCTACCCTCAGTAGACATGGAGAACAATTGATCACCATCCTCTTTATGTCTAGTATCAGAGGGCTAGCCGTGTTAGTCTGATCTACAAAAGCGACAAGGAGTCTTGTAGCACCTTATAGACTAATAGATCTTAGGGATCATAAGCTTTCGTGGGTCTTGGGCAAAATAATCTAAACAAATATTTATACTTGGAAATGAATTACAGAGTATGTAACCATTTGCCACTGATAGATAACATAGCTAAATAGCAGCAAACCAATATACCTTTCAACTACTGAAATAAATAACTTTGTAGAGAAGTCTTCAAAACACTGTAGCGGTATGTATAAATGTAAGTGAAAATTGGCATTACTTACTCCTGAAGTGGGTCTTAGCCCACGAAAGCTCCGTGTTGCTTTTGCACATCCTCTTTATAGCATCCTCTTTTGTTTATTTAAAGAAGTATCAGCTCGTCAGCTTTCTCTACTCTAGACAAATCATGCCCGTTTCTTTCAACATCTCCTCATAGGTTATGTTTTCCAAACTTCTCATTTTTGTTGCTCTCCTCTCAGCTCTTTCCAATTTGTCCACATCTTTCTTAAATCTGAACATCATATTCAACTGAGTGCTGAGTAGAGTGGTACAATTACTTCTTGTTTCCTACATACAATATTCCTGTTAATACATCCCAGAATGACATTTACCTTCTTTTCTTTTTTTTTGGCAACTGCCTCACACTATTGACTCATATTCAATTTATGATTCGCTATAATTCTCACATCCTTTTCTGTAGTATTACTGCTTAGTCAGTTATTCCCCATTTTCTAGTTGTATGTTTGATTTTTTCTTCCTAAGGCTTCATCTACACTATAATCTAAGGCTATGAATCCCCTGCGTAAATACACATAATCAAATACACATACAGCATTGAGCTAACATGAGTATAAAATATCAGTGTAACCGCCGTTACACAAGCAGCGGCAGTGGAGGCACAGCCTCTGCTGCCACTACCCATGTTACGGTGGCTATGTTGTTATTTATACTCACATTAACTCAAATTGTACACAAAAACACAAAATTGTACAAACACAAAACATTGTCCCTATGTTTACAATGTAAGTATGAGAGACAACAAATGTAAACAGACAACAAGGAAACAATGAAAAGATACTGGTTAGGATGATCGTCAGCGATCAGAGCACCCCAACCATTATCTAATCATTTAACCTCCTAACCATCTAACTACATGATACCTAGATGACTGCCAGAAGCTGGGATTGAACAACAGGGGATGGATCGCTTGAAAATTGCTCCGTTCTGTTCATTCCTTCTGAAGCATCTGGCACCAGCCCTTGTGAGAAGGCAGGATACTGGGCTAGATGGACCATTGGTCTGACCCATTATTGGCAGTTTTATATTATGTTAGAGGAACTGGAACAGGCGGGGTTAGAAGCACCAGCCACTCTAGACATTAATACTGCAGGGAACAAGCTGGAGGTCATTTCCACCAGGTTCTGACTATTAGAAGATTGCCTTTTTTCCTTCTGTCATATATATTACTTTTATGAGGGGGTATTCCTCTTGTTCCTTTTCTAGGTCTAGATTCTCTGGGAATCTCCTGCAGTAAGGCCTATTATAAAGAAGACTCTTTAAGGAAGAGTCAATGGGAAAATATACCCAGTCAAATATAACTTTTCATTTAAAACTGCAAAAAGTCCACATCTGTTCCATTAGTTCTCTCTACTTTCAAAGGAGAACTATAGGTGCATACTCCCTCTACTGGTACATTTGCTTCAGTAGCATAATGCAAACTGTTCAGTAACAAAGAAAACTTACTAGATGCAATACTATTATCTGACAAGATGTTTTGTGGCATTTTTAAGAAGCACAAGATTTCTAAGTATCCATGAATATGTTGTGACAATTGGATCATCTTTTTTGTAGTTTGCCATAATACAAGGAAAGAAAATATCCCGAATATTTCATCAAGAACCACTTCAGACTGCTATGTTTGGAATATTTTAAATAAATATATACATTATCACAGTAACAAGTAAACAAAACAAGCAAAGCAAAAAGCACAATTCTCTCTGGGCAAGTAATATTTTTTAAATAAGAAATCTTAAGTGCTGAAAAACAGGGAAATAAGAGAAACTTTGGGAGAACTTTCCTGTGTTTCTTCCTCTTGAGATCATTGTTTGGTGGGGTCGAGAACAAGAAAAAAAAAACCAAAAAAATCAGGAGAGAATCTCTGTCAGCTGGTGATACTAGATTGTTTTTCATGACATATTCTTCTGTGGTAGGGACTTCACGGCTGTACTATGCTAATTCTTATACCACACCCATCACAGTATTTATCTGCATGGCATGGTATCTAAGTGCTTTCACTTGCTATTCAGATCCAGGGCTACTGGAGGGAGTAGCATATGCGGGCACGTCTACCCCAGTATTTGGTGGAGGCTTTTTACAAAGGGGTGTAGGCAGGGATTCAACATTTGGAGCCATACGGTTTATTCATTGCCCTGTGTCCAGGGTGCATTTCAGAAGCTGCCCGGGGTAGACATGCCCGCCTGTGGTCTGAGCACCAGCCCAGGCGGCACAGCCGGATGGAGACAGGTTGTTCGTAAAAGATCTTCTCGGGAAGCCAGAAATTCTGCCAGTCGCCCTACAGCTGCTCCCCGCCGCCCCGGGGCTGTTTGCTACGGGAGCGCTCAGCGGCAGGGACCCGCCTCTGTTCACCCCACACGCCGCTTCGCCCGGCCACAGACTCGACCCCGGCCGCTTACAGAGCGCGGGGCCTGGAAACCCGCGGAGCGCGCGCCACGGGGCTCGGACACGGGTCCGGACGACGAGCCGCAGCGCGCTACTGGCGGCTGCAGATTAAGGCCCGTCCACAGGAACCGGCAGCGTCCCCGGCACGCCCCGGCCAGTCTAGAGATCACCACCTCCCGCTCTGTCCCGCCTCTTCCCCTGAGGCCCCGCCCCCCGATCCTCCCCCCCCCCTCTGTCCCGCCTCTTCCCCCTCAGGCCTCCCCCTCGCTCTGTCCCGCCTCTTCCCCCTCAGGCCCCGCCCCCGATCCTCCCCCCCTCTCTGTCCCGCCTCTTCCCCCTCGGGCCCCGCCCCCGATCCTCCCCCCCCTCTGTCCCGCCTCTTCCCCCTCAGGCCCCCCCCCCGCTCTGTCCCGCCTCTTCCCCTGAGGCCCCGGCCCCCGATCCTCCCCCCCCCTCTGTCCCGCCTCTTCCCCCTCAGCCCCCCCCCCTCTGTCCCGCCTCTTCCCCCTCAGCCCCCCCCCCCGCTCTGTCCCGCCTCTTCCCCCTCAGGCCCCGCCCCGATCCTCCCCCCCCTCTGTCCCGCCTCTTCCCCCTCAGGCCCCCCCCGCTCTGTCCCGCCTCTTCCCCCTCAGCCCCCCCCGCTCTGTCCCGCCTCTTCCCCCTCAGGCCCCGCCCCGATCCTCCCTCCCGCTCTGTCCCGCCTCTTCCCCCTCAGGCCCCGCCCTCTGCGAGTCAGTCCGGAAACCGGTGTCCGGCTGTAGAGTGTGAGGTGAGCGTGTTCCCCGCGTCCCGTCCCGCCGCGCGGAGCTGGGCCGAGCCCCTCCGCCCCGCCCCCCCACCTCCCGCGCGGAGCTGGGCCGAGTCCCTCCGCCCCGCCCCCCCACCTCCCGCGCGGAGCTGGGCCGAGCCCCTCCGCCCCGCCCCCCCACCTCCCGCGCGGAGCTGGGCCGAGCCCCTCCGCCCCGCCCCCCCACCTCCCGCGCGGAGCTGGGCCGAGCCCCTCCGCCCCGCCCCCCCCACCTCCCGCGCGGAGCTGGGCCGAGCCCCTCCGCCCCGCCCCCCCACCTCCCGCGCGGAGTTGGGCCGAGCCCTCCGCCCCGCCCCCCCACCTCCCGCGCGGAGCTGGGCCGAGCCCCTCCGCCCCGCCCCCCCACCTCCCGCGCGGAGCTGGGCCGAGCCCCTCTGCCAGGTGCTGGTGGCCTTGGCACCTCTGCGGGGTGGAGACTGGTGACTGCAGGCCCCGGGGCTGGCAGCCCCCCCCCCCCCCGCCCCGATTTGCTCCGTGTAGGTTAAAACAGTCCCAGCTCCACCCGCAACTGGCCCCGCGCGGCTGCTCGTGAGTGACAGGAAGTGCAGAGCAGCGTGTCGGGAAGTGTTTCCAGTCTGGTTAGACCCTGTCCCCCCCCCTCCCCCCCGCCCGTGAGTCTCTACTGCGCTGGAGGCCTGGTCCAGACACCCTGTCTAGTATGTGCTTCTCTGCCCCCCACATAAGGAGGGGGGCTCAGGCCAACAGAAAGGGCCACGGAGGGGCTTGTGCACACCCTGACCAGTGTCCCGTTGGAAAATGTGATCACCCAGCCCTGGGGTCTCTGCACTGCACCAGGGGTGAGTGACTCTTGTGGGCTGTGGCCCCCCAGCCCCTGGACTCTCGTGTTCTGTGCCATCAAGTTCCTTTGCCCAGCTGTGAAGTCCCAAGAGGCCACTCTACTGAGGCTGTGTGTTGGTGGGGTGCTGTGCCCGTGGTGGCTGTGGGTTGCCTTGCTGCCTCGGCTCCCCTCCAGGGGCAGCCAGGGCTGCGCTGAGCCTTGCTGCTGAAACCTGGACTGGGATCAGGCTCTAAACAATAGGCCCGGTGACTGTCTCAGGCCTGCAGCATGGGGGGTGGGACTGGCTAATGCCCAAGTTGCAGAGTGGGGGCACTGATAACCTCTCTGCCAAGGTTGCTTCCACATGCCCTCGCCCAGACCATGAGAGTGGCTCTAGCATCTCCTGCTGCTCCCTGGGGAGGAGTCTGTGTGTGCGGGACTGGGTGGGCCAGATTAGCAGTGCCACACCCCTACCCCCTGGCAAGCAGCCCCATATCTGGAGCCCTGTCTCCAGGCTGGGAAAGGCAGCACATCCTGGTAGCTGGGGAAGGATCTGCTGGGAGCCCTGTACTAGTGCCTTAGGCCAGAAGAACTTTAGGCATAAAGGCCCTACCACTGCTCAGCTTTTTTCCACCACTCCCGGGGAGGACGGGGACAAGAGTGAGCAGCAAGTGGGGTCATGGGGAGGAGAGGCTGAGTGGAGGGCCATGAAGCATGGGCAGAATCGGGAGAAGGGGCCATGGTCCAGGTGCTGGGGCCTCTTCTGAGTGTGAGCCCAGCGCCCTTGTAAACCCAGTACTGTAGGCCAGGGCTGTACTGCCATGGCATAGCCACAGCCCTGGGGACATGCCACAGTAGCTTAGATACCTCCTGTGTCAATGGGAGGGGTTCTCCTGTTTCTCTAGTTAATCCACCTCTCCCACAGAGCTAGGTGCACAGAGGAATCGAGCGGTTGGCCCAGCCATATTTACACTAGAGGTTAGGCCGACCTAATTGTGGCACTAAAGGTGCAACCTTTTTCACAGCCCTGAGCATAATAGCTAGGTTGATCCAATTTTTAAACATTTGAGCTGGCCCGAAGTAGGCTGAACCAAAAGTGTAGATTATACAAAAATGTGACAGTTAGCTCCACCCACCTGGAAGGGCAGTAGCTTAGTGGTACCCAATGTTTGAGCAAAGAGACTTCTAAATGTACCTATCATGCTAAATTTTGTGCAAACTGATAAAAAGTTGTGTACTCTGCCCAAAAGAACAAGTGTGACCTTCAATATTTGCTTTAAAGGCTTGTAGAATATTCCAGACGAAATCATGACCAGGTGGGCCCGTACTAGTACCACTCATAGCAAAAAGCCTCTGGATGCTACACCATGGGAAGATATGAAAAATGGATCCACCAGAGGAACAGTGAGGAATAAACAGCAAAATTATTCAAATAAACTTTCTTTAAAGAATGATCAAGTAAAGAAGAAGAATAAAAAGAAAAAAGACTATTTGAATGAAGATGTTAATGGATTCATGGAATACTTAAAAGAGAGCTCACAGGTTATACATAATGGAAAGGTGATAACAGTAGACAACCAAGAGGTGAGGGAAGAAGTAGCAACAGCCTTGAAGAAAGACAAGCGTCGGGAGGAAAGACGATTGAAGAGACAAGAGATGAAGAAAAACACCATGGTGAGATCTCTGTCCTGGTCTGCTCTTTCTTTTGAAGTTTTTCGAAGTTTGTTCTAAGATTAAGGTAAAAGTAACATAGGTAAACAGCAGTCTTTTTAGCAAATTGCAAAGGCAAGTTTTAAAGCCTGCAGAATTCCAGTGTAACTAATGTTAGGTTGCTCGCCTGCTTGGAATCCACAAAATGTAGCAAACATACTTTTTGAAGGAGGATGCACTCCTCCTGTAATGATCAGCTGTTGATCACTGAATGCCCAATATGATATTCCTACCTACACCTTTGTACAATCTTATGGATGGGTGAACAATGCCTATAATATTGGAGCTTGATCATCTCATTGGTTGTGGGTACGGGTCTGTGACAGCTATTCTGTGGTTTGCTAGGCAAATTGGATTTATCCCCATTATATTCTAGGAATTTTCCCCTTAAGGCTGACTGTGTAAGATTTATAATGTGCTTATTAGTCTGGAATTTTGTGGTCTTGCTTTCAGTGCCAGTTATTGAATCTTAGACCTTGAGACCATTATATGTCTTATTGGGCATTGGTGTGACCTTATTTTAAAGATGTAAGGACCAAAACTGGTGTTCTCTGACCCTAAATATGTGTCTATGACATAGAGATTTCAGGTAACTTTTTAATTTTAATATGAAAAGTAGTTTGAAGAAAATAAAATTCTTTTGGAGGTAAATGCTGATTGTGTGGTATTAGCAGTAAATGTATCCTTTTAAAATATTCTTGGCTGTAAATATACACAGTAAAACATACGAGTTTCCATAGTCAGTTTAGTAATAATTCACATTTTATTTTCGAAGGCATGTTTCCACTGTAGGAAGCCTGGCCATGGAATTGCTGACTGCCCAGCTGTACTTGAAAGTCAGGATATGGGTACTGGAATCTGTTATCGATGTGGATCTACAGAACATGAAATCACCAAGTGTAGAGCAAAAGTAGATCCCTCTCTTGGTATGTTTTTTAACATCTACTTTTCTTCCTTAAAGGAAGTGCTTTGTAAGGGTTTTCTGATCACTGAGAAGAATTTCATTTTTAATCAGAAAGTTTAGCAGTTTTGAGGACATGCGTTACTTGTTAAAGTGGTTCCACAGTACTGCATTATTGATTTATTTTCTGTAAAAACACTGTGATATTATCTGTAACTTAGATGTGAAGGTTTAACATGCATCTTAATAGAACAATTGGAATCTTACAGGGGAATTTCCATATGCAAAATGTTTTATTTGTGGCGAGACGGGGCATCTGTCAAGATCATGCCCAGATAATCCTAAAGGACTATATGCTGAAGGTGAGTATAATTAG
This sequence comes from Sternotherus odoratus, assembly GCA_032164245.1. Classification (NCBI taxonomy): domain Eukaryota; kingdom Metazoa; phylum Chordata; order Testudines; family Kinosternidae; genus Sternotherus; species Sternotherus odoratus. Next base: position 65,992,294 of record JAVMKO010000007.1, on the reverse strand, counting down.
TGTTGTAAACGAAACATTTGCCCTCTTATAATGGTGGTTAAATGTAGTAAAGAATAAGGTGACAGCTGCTAGGTATGAGAGAGTGTAGTGAATATAGCTCCTTGTAAGTGGTGGACTATGTACTTTGTGTAGGAAAACATATGTTAAACCTCTAACTTTTCTTGTTTCAAGTGAAGATCAGTCTTTATAACATGTTGACAAGTGATTAAAATATGCATGATAATAAAGCAAATATTATTTCCAGTTGTTAAGAAATATTGCTTTCTTAATAGGAGGCTGCTGCAAGCTTTGTGGATCTGTGGAACACTTTAAAAAAGATTGTCCAGAAAACCAGAATTCAGGTGAGATCCAAGGGAATATAGCTTGCATGTCAAAGTTTTAAAATATAAAGACAAATTATTCTGTTGTAATAATGAGACGTATAAAGGGAATTTGAAAAATACACTCACTTATAGCAAATATAAAACTTTTCGGGAGGAATGGGGAGTGTAGGTGGGTAAAGTAAACTGCAGTAATTGACAACTTTCATTACAAATCATTCTAGCCCTTAACACACATGAAAATAGAGTTCCAAATATAAAATGAATGTGAACCAATAGAATGCCGTCTTCCTGAGACAGACTTCACCAATGCCTTTCTCCAGGTGCTGCAGGGTGAAACTGACAAAATTGTCATTTTCCCGTGGGTAGCAGTGAAATTGAAAAAGTCAAGTTCAGAGTGGAAAGGGAAAGGTTTGAGTGGCAGTTGGGTACTGGAACTATTTGAGGAAGAGGATAAACCCCAAAATGGAGACTAGGGATCCTCCCTGCCCTATAGCAGTCAGGAAAGAGAGGGTCTGATGAAGGGAGAATAGTGGGTCCTAAAGACATTTCAGTAGGGGGGAAAAGATGAGATCTCTCTGATGACTCTAAGGGAGTTTCAGATATCTACTACTAGTCAAGGCTGATATGAAAGATGGGGCCCCTGAGCAGGATCTAGGGGACTACAGCCTGGTATAAATGCAATAGCTGAGGTTGGAGGAATGGGCAGCTTGCCGTGGTGTTGCTTCTTGATTGCTGCTGGCAGTGGTCGGGGGAAGACACTTTACCAGTCTCTGGCTAACTTTTAATTCTGTGCTAAAGGTTGTTGGTTAGCCTTTCTAAGCCCTGCCAAATTCTGCCAAAGTTAGTGTTTGTTCAAATATCTGGAAAAAATGAGTTGAAAAGTATCCTCACATTGTCTGCTGATAACTCTGAAAATTAATCATTAGGTTTTATTTTCATTTACTTTTCCTTCCCCCTTACCAGCCAGTGTTTCTTTATTATAAAATTGTCTGCATCTGGGAGATATGATTTAATGATCATGCAGAGAATGGAGTCCAGGTATTCCTAACTTCTAATAGCTGTTAGGCTACTGCTTTATTTTCTGAATATCTGTAATAGACACCACAGGAAGGTGAAATCACAGGAAAGGGATTGCATGTTGTTTTATTGACTCAGTAATTTTGAGTTGCACACATCCATTATATCCACTTCCCCCTCCAAAAGTCTGTAGTGCCATTGGCTCTAAGATGCTGTCAGATTTCAATCATCAAATCCAGTTTCCTTCACCAGGATCTCACACATTCTTCATCCATCACTACTAAATCTATATCCTGATCATATAAATGTTATATGTGTGCAAGAAGTACCTCTGCGCCAGCATCAGGTGTACATGAATGGCTGAAGTGTCTTAGTTATTGACTTGTATTTTTGTCGAGTAGGATTTGTTGGGGGTTTCATAACTGGTGTATGATTGTCAAAGATTTGTAGTGTGGAAGGGGCACTATTGGTAGTTGTGGTAATTTGTTCTTTATATTTTTCCAAAGGTTAGCAGGCGGTGTAGATTGTTGTTGTTAGATGTAGTTTAAACAAAAGCCACTTCTGGTAATGTAGAACAAAAGAGATGTTTCTTTAATATTGGGGAGATCTGAAATGATTGATCTCAAACCAAACCCATGTCACATAGCAGACTCCCGTGGAGTGGAGTTAATTTGTCAGGAATCTGATTCAAACCCACTGAGAACTAAAACATAAAAACTGCCCAATTCTAAATTAAAGAATGGCCCAACCTGGAATGGGTTGAGGCTGTCCTAGCTTTCACAAGAATTACACAGAAGTAAACAGGATTTTTTAGAGACACCGATAAGGCCTTGTCTACACTACAAAGTTTTGTTCCCCAAAGCTGCCTTTTGCCAACAAAATAGGGAAAGTGTGCATAGTACAAAGCTACTTTTGGTGGCAAAAGAAAACCACCTCAATGAGAGGCATAAAGCCTTTTGTGGTAAAGTTAAGTGAGAAAGCATCAGACACTACTCTTTGTTTTGTCTGGAGACCTGGCATCCACCAGTATCCCACAATGACTGCTATGACCACTCTGCTCACTGTTTTGATCTCTGCTGCCCTGCAGGCATGTGTCCCTCCCCTTCCAAAGCTCCTGGGAAGTATTTGACAGCTGAGCCTGCTGCTCTTATTGGGGAACAAAGAGCAAATCATTAATGTGGAATGCTCCTGTTCTGCCCTGCTATAGGAACACAGCAGCAGGCAGACTTCAGGAGGGATGTGTGTGCAGGGTGGGACTGCTGTGCTGCTTTGACATTCCTCAGCAACTCCCTCCCACTGCCTCAGGATAGGTCAGTCAGCCTGTTTTCTCCCCTGCCCAGACACACCACTCTCCTTTCTTCTCACCCATCAGTTGAAAAAGCAGCTGACAATCTGCTAGGATGCTCTTGGAAGGATGGGATTGAGAAACCTGCATCATGTGATGCTGTACCTGCCCCATGAGGCACTGGAAACCTTTCCCAAAGCACCCTGCCGCCAGTTGAACAGTGGGATACTGCCACAGTGCACTGCTCTGTGTCGATGCAAGAGCAATCAGTGTGGATGCGCTCTGCCGACACAAGGAGCTGGTGTGGACATGCAACAGCAGGTTTTAGTGAAGTGCTTTAATGAAAGCGGCATAACTTTTACCAACAAAACTTGGTAGTGTAGACAAGCCTAAGTGTGAGATGTTCTAGGGCAAACAGAATCTACCAAGTGCTGCTGAAAGCGGGCGTGCCTGGAGCCCCACTGGGAGGGATGCACGTGACTTGGGAGTGCAGTTCAAAACTTCTCAATAGTTGTATCTTCCCCATGTCCATGCCCATATGTGTTTCTCTACCCCACGTCAGGATCTATTATATTTCAGTTGTGATTGCTATTCTGTTCCTTTTGATCAAGTAGTTAATAGAGGAACTCTTTGGTATATTTCAGGTCATTGTTTTTGCTTTGATTCTTTTTCCAGATAGTCAACTAGTGTTAGGATTTTTAGTCCCATTGGATATTTAGTTTCAAGGCTGAGCAATTCCCACATGGCAATATACAAAAACCTGTAGGAGAACACTTCAACCTGCCTGGACACACAATTACAAATTTAAAAGTCACCATATTGCAGCAAAAAAACTTCAAGTCCAGACTGCAAAGGGAAACTGCAGAACTACAATTCATTTGCAAATTCAACACAAACAATCTCGGATTGAACAAAGACCTACAATGGCTTGCTAATTACAGAAATAGTTTCTCCTCTCTCCATGTTCACACCCCCCATTCAAATGCTAGAACAATAACCCACCCTCCCTGATCGGAGATAACAAGCTGGTTCAGCCTAATTGGACTAACCTTTTGACCTCCCACCTGGTTCTTGCCTACTTTTCTATACCTGCCTCTGGACACTTCCACTGCTTGCATCCGACGAAGTGGGTATTAGCCCGCGAAAGCTTATGCTTCAAAACTTTATAGTTAGTCTTTAAGGTGCCACAGGACTTTGTTACCTCTGCTATTCCAGACTAACACGGCTACCTACTTCAAGTAGTGCCCCTCTTGTAATGGCATGGGATCAGTCACCAATAGCCTTACTCCATGATGACACGGGAGGATTACATTCCTAGTTACTGTTCTAGCCCAGGGTTGTGAGCATGTCCAATCGCCCAATAGAATACAGGACTCTCTAGATACCATGTCTATGAAAGGTGTCATCGCATTGGTGTCTGGACACTCTTTTCATAGTAGCAGCTGTGTTAGTCTGTATCCGCAAAAAGAACAAGGAGTACTTGTGGCACCTTAGAGACTAACATTTATTTAAGCATAAGTTTTTGTAGGCTACAGCCCACTTCATTCTATGCATCCGATGAAGTGGGCTGTAGCCTATGAAAGCTTATGCTTAAATACATTTGTTAGTCTCCAAGGTGCCACAAGGACTCCTGTTCTTTTTGTGGACATTCTTTGACACTGCTGGTGTTGATGCCTTGACAGCGAGCACCACTACGTTGCCCATACTGATATCAGATGTTTGTGGGTTGATGGGCTCTGACTCTGGAACCCGGATGTCAGACTCCTGGTGTCCAGCGCCTCAGCAGCATGTTCTCCTTTTATGTAGTTGTTCTGCACTCTGACCTTTCAGGAAGGAGGGAGTCCTGAAGACGTAGGCAGGGTACGTGTGTGGCCCTAATGGCTGGGTACTATTCAGACATTCTGACCAAGGTGGTCGTATCCCTACAACGTGGACTCATGCGGGCAATAGTCTTGTGTTACTTGGGTTAAGTAACCATTTTTTTATATAGCATGAAAGAACACAAACTTTCTGTCAGGCTGGCACACAAGTGGAAATTGGAGCAGTTTCAGTAGGAGAGAAGGAATTTTGTAGTGAATAACAGCAGTGCTCTGCGAGCCCTTGTGAATGACAGACTGTCACTGTGTGAGTGGCAATCTTTAGTTGATGAATTTGGTTTTCATTTAGCAGCATTAGAGTAATCGTGTATGTCAGAAGGCAGGAGAGCAACACTAAACCGTGTGCTTAGTCCACGTAATTCCTATACTGCAGGATATATGACAAATATGAGTCAAAGGTTTAGTGATTAGATGCCTACTACTTGAAATATATGGCTTCTGTGAGGTATGTAAAGGCAGCTGACAAATGCCATTTTGTATGCAGAAGTACACTGCATATCCCAATCTAGAAAAATATGGATCTCTCTCTGGAGACTAAATTATATATATGAAGCTGAACTGGAACCCTCCATGGTTGGAAAGCACATCCATAATGAAGACTGGCAGTTAGATACTGTGTAATTTCACAGGAGACCTGTTAGAGCTAGCAGTGATATTTAAAAACAAGCACTGCTGCTTACAAAACTGTTAGAATTCATTGACTCTATAATGATATGCTGTGGATAAGAATTAAGAGAAAATTTTGTAATCAGTTTACATCATGCTAAGTACTCTTTGTGAGTGGGATAATTAAGATAACTGATACTCCCAAGACTCCGGGTTACTTACAGTCAGTTACTAAAACACACACCATTTCCCCTGGTGACTTATTCAGCTGCAGTTGGGTATGCCAAAGCTGTTTGTTACTTATTTTAAACTGTGGAACTGCCACATATGCACTGCAATTAGTCTGGTTACTGATAACTAATTGGTTCTTGTAAAATTTTAAGCACATTCTGACTAACTGGCCTCCAAATATTTAATGGCTGTACAGAAGAGAAATATTGCATGCCTGTATGTTACGTTTTTAGGAGGGGTATGTTAACTGGTATTGAATGGAGTTAAGTGTGGAAAGATGTTCTCATGATTAAAAAGAGTCAAGAGATCAGGCATGTCACAAAGTTCTTGCATGACCATTGGCAGATCATTTCTGCCTTTATATCCCAATCTATACAATGGGGAAGATATTTACCTATTCTCTAGGCGTGCTCAGGCTTAATTAATGTTCATTAATTATAATGAGGCCTTTGTGGAAGGTGTTGGAGTGGAAAGAAAATATTATAGTTAACCCACTTTGGTGATGATAGGAGAGGGCCTTACATAGTATGTTCCATGTTTTGGTTTTTTTTTTTTTAAGTTACAGAATTTACTGAACCCTAATAATGCTTTGGGAAATAGCTGAGTTTGCAGAACAGAGGTTAAACAATTTGCCTAAGGTCATGGAGAGTGTTTGTCAGAGCTGGAATTAAAATGCAAGACATCCTGACTAAGACACAAGACCGGTCAAAGTGAAAATCTTAGCTATAACAAACTGAGTTTTACATAATCTTTTTTTGCCTCTCTTGCTCCACAGATAAAGCAGTAACAGTTGGTCGATGGTCCTATGGAATGAGTGCAGATTACGAAGAAATTCTAGAGAGCCCTAAACCACAAAAACCAAAAGTAAAAGTACCAAAAGTTGTTAATTTTTGATAACTGCTCTTGGTTCTCAGACTACATTAAATATCATTTGTCTTCTGAGCGATCACTGGCTTATACAACTGAAAGATAAAGCTGTGTTCCTTATGCCAAATTCAGCCCTAGCATAGTGGACATAACTCCACTGATACCTACTTACATTGATTCTGGCTTCAATGAACTAGCTGGATTGCCGTTGCCACATGACTTCCTCTGTAGCCTCAGTTTTCTACAAATCCCCTCCCCCGCCAACCTTCAATAGTGATCACTTAAAAATCTAAACAGTGCTTAAATGAAGGTGTCCTGAGGAGAGAGGGTAATACAGCAAACAAATGTTTTTTTAAAAAAATACTGGTACATAGCTGTCATGGTTGAGGGCTAACTGCACCACTGGCCCCCTCCGGTCTCTCTACATGTGATCATTAAATCTTTAACTTCATACTTCCAACTCTCTCAGGTGGAATCACACGATTCTCCCACTCTTAGATTGGGGATCTGGGCTGCAGTATTCTGTGTACCACCATTCTCACCCTTACAGGTCTGCTTGTGGTCAGCACAGTCTCCTTAAAACAAAGTATTGTTAACACATCCCTTCAGCAAAACAAAAACAGGCCAACATATACGAAACCTCAATTATGCAGCTTCACTTACTGTCCCCAATAACACTTGGATAGTCAGTTACACTCTACTTCTAGAAGCCACCCCAGATTTATTAATGCATTACACAATGGTGGGTCCAGAGCCACAAAATGTATCTTAAGGGGAAATTTGGCTTCTCATTGGTGTATGATGGGTGCCAAGACCGATTTTATGAATTCAGTATTAAATCTGAATTGCTAAAGCATTTACAGACCTTAGAGTCCCTAAGTGTGCCTTCAAAGGTGTCAACAATCCCTGTCTCATCAAAATCTTAGTTTGAGTCAAATCTCTAATTATGAGACACTGTACTAAACTTTTAAAATAGCTTTGTCATAGTTAATCTTTGAAGGATAATTAGTGATCGAGATGTTCACTTAACTTCCTATTTTAGCTTGTCCTTTTATGAATGTGTTATGACCCTCTTAAGTGAATTTCATGCACTTTGAAAGATGGCATGGCTTAACACAAGGGTGGGTAAACTTTTTGGCCCAGGGGCCACATCAGGGTCGCAAAATTGTACGGAGGCCCAGGTAGGGAAGACTGTGCCTCCCCAAACAGCCTGGCCCCCACCCTCTCCCACTTCCTGCCTGCTGACTGCCCCCCTCTGAATTCCCGACCCATCCAACCCCCCCACCCAGCTCCTTGTCCCCTTACTGCCCCCTCCAGAGACCCCCCCCACACCCTAACTTTCCCTCCAGGACTCCACCCCCTACCCAACTGCTCCCTGGCCCCCAGGGCTCCCTGCCCCTTATCCATCCCCCCTACCCCTTTCCAAGCTGCTCAGAGCAGCAACCCAGACAGAGCTAGACGCGCTGCTTCGCCCCACCCTTCGCTCCAGATTGCTGCCCGGGTGGCGACATGGCTCCGGGCGAGGGGCTAGCCTCCCAGGCCAGAAGCTCGGGCTGGGAAGGACAGTCCCATGGACCATATGTGGCCTGTGGGCCATAGTTAGCAGACTCTTTTTGGCCAAGTAATAGCTTGTTGCTGCCTTGGGATCTACGGTTTCTTGTAAATCAGAATACACAAACTTGTTTAAATCCTTCCTATTTATACATTTTCTTAAAATCGACTTATTTTTATAAAATATATTAAGAGTTTGAATTTTCTGTCGTAGTTGCATTTTTCCTAATGGTTTCCCTGGTTCTGGTCTTATTCTTCCACAGAATAGCTTTCCTTTTATGCTTCTTTGGACTATGCCTCTCTGGACTTTAGGAAATAAATGCTTGTGCATTTGGCTCATTAAGGGCTCAACAGCCTTCATAAAAGTACATAAATGTGGTTTACAAAAGCCAAAGAAAACAAACAAACCCAGAATGGAAGTAAATACCGGTAACCACCTGACTGCCTGATGCCTTATAGCAATTAACTACAGCAACATAACATGGAGGGAAAGCACAGAATAAATACTAGGTTGAATCTTTTAAAGGTAAAAACCAGCTTTGACAGATTTCAGCAGGTACATTGGTATTTGGTTTACAGTATGGAGGGTGGGAGGGGCAACGGTGAGAGAACATTACAAATGTACTGGAAGTAGATGGTATATAGCTGAACTTTATACATCCCCAATGGAAGGAGCAACTCAAGCAGCCTGAGGTTTGGCCAGATTTGTGTTTCCTGCTGCCACAGACCACATGGGTGTTTCAGTAGTGGGGAAGGTGCCCTGCTCTGGCTATATCTACTCACATTCCCAACATGTCACCCACAAGCCCATTCCTTCACCAGCGATATCTAGATGGTGATGGGCATCACAGAGCTGACTTGGCACCTTATAGGGAGCTGTGCTGGGAGAATTCACCAGAGTGGGGCCATCAAACACTGCAGAAGCATCTCTTGTGTAATGTGGCTGTAGCACAAAAGTGCATTCACTTTCCCTCCCCCTCCTTACTAGTAATGGAGCACTCCCACTATATTCTACACCAGGCAAATGCAAAATTAGAATAAGTAAACAATGTTAGGTTTCAATCAGTGCTTCAGCAGGCCAGGAGCACGTCTGTGTGGTTGTTTTAAGTAAAGTAAGAAAGTGGCTAGTGTGACTAACCTACAGGAAGCACTATTTATTAGGTGTTTACAAATCTATTTCACTTCTCATGTAAGCTGGAACAATTTCTCTGTGCTCTGTAGAGTTACATCTGCTTACAGCATTGTGTGAGGTCACCAAATGCTTAGGCGGTTGTGGAGCAACCTGACCGGATCAATGGGAAATGTCTGCAAGCACTAAAGAACCCCTAGAAACGTGATTTGCAGGTTCTCTGCCTGAGCCCATAAGATCTACTGGGAGCCATAAGTTGCTGGAGCCTTTCTGGCTTTTGCATAGTCAGTGCAAAGGGTTCCTGTGGCACTGCTTTGACTCAACACTTAAGCCAAATTTGGGCATTAAAGAAGCCCCTCGTTATGGTTCACCTGGGATTTTTGGAGGGGGAGTGGGGTTGGTCCCTTCCTCTTCCCTGCATGTTTTCCCTCCATTGTGTGTGATTTCCCAACCATGTTTTTGCTACCCACAGGTCATTCATAGACAACTATTTACAGCTAGATGCTATAGTGGTGCCTTGGTTTCTTTTGCTCAGATAGACTCCTTATATCCTCTATCACTGTGCAAGGGGGTGCTAAATTAGTGTAACAGGTGGGGGGATAAAACCACCCAAATGACTGATGATGATCCTAAGAGTAACATTTTTGAGGGCATCTCAGTCTGATTTTTCAAAAGTCAGTGGGGCCTATACTCTTAAGGCTAGTGAGTGAGGTGCCTAAATACTTCTGAGGAGCTGGGCCTAGGTGACTTTGGAAAATGTGACATTGTATATGCCAGTGTTCGATGGTGGTAAGCAGGGCAATTGCCTGGGGCCCTACACCACAGCGGGCACTGCAAAACTAAGTTGCTCAGGCTTTGCTTCAGCCTTGGGTGGCAGGGCCCCACACTTCAGCCCTGTATAGTGGGGCTTTGGCTTTTTGCCCTGGGCCCCAGTGAGTCTAATGTTGACCCTGTGTGGCAGCCCCCTCAAAACCTGCTGGTGGCCCAGGCTCCTGGGTGAGAATTACTGTAGTAGATGATATAGATATTGAGATACTTGCATTCGGCACTTTAAAATGTTTTATGATAATCTTTAGAGCTTCCCTGATATTTTACTTAAAACAAAATACAGTCAATCTTGCTCCTGTCCATCTCCAAGAACCTGATGCATGCGGAAGCGGTGTCCTCAATGGATTTTGATGAGCCAGTGAGATTTGCAGCAAGGTAAGGCAGAACACCAGAGGTAACTTGGTTAAAGTAAGACACCTGGGTAACAAATTAAAAATGAAAAACTCAAAACTTGAGGGTCATTTTCTCAGAACCCATATCAGCATCAGTCCCTCAGAGTATTTTAATACTAAAAATAAAAGCACTGTGAAGGCAATATTAACTGGAAAATAATCACTCTTTTAAAAGTATGTTAGTGATCTTAATGTCCCCCCATCAGCTAACTGCTCAAGCATGTGCTAAATGTGTGCAGCAGTGTAGCAGAGAGCAGAATTTGTTCCCTCATCTCTAACTCATTAAATACCTTTGTTTTAGTAACACAAATGTTGGCAGAAGAAAGGCACCTTAGCCCAGTTATGGTACCCAAACATTTTCATAAGTATATGTTCTTATATAGTAACCTTCCCTTCAAAGTGAACACAGACATTCCTTACTCTCAAAGTCAGTGTAATGCTTATAATTTAATATCCACAGGAATTCCAATGTTTAAGCAAATTTGGAAATAAAGTGATTCCTTCCATTCTGTCACTGGCCTATTTCAGACAGTGCACTTCAATGAGATGATGCACGTGTAATATTTGAGGGACAGCAGATACCACTGTGATCTGTAAAGCTACTTACCATACAGGAGTTGTTACCATCACTATGGATCAGGAATCCTGCACATAGGATTTCACTCCTGCAGTAGTTTGGAGAAGGTGGCATAGATGTCAGGGTAACTGACCTCACAGCTATTATGTAAGGATCCCTGTAGGGAAAAAACCCAAGAGTCTCTTCAACAAGCTGTAAAAGAATACGTATGAGTAACTTGAACTATATTAAATGTAGTTTACTGTCTTTAAACCATATAAATAACTGACACATTTTCTATGAAAACATTAAACAATTAAAATTAAAGTTTCAACCACAGCTGGCCTATGTAAGAAATGAGAGCCCTAAGGGTTATTTGATGTGGCAAGCTTATAAGAGGGAGAGCTTGTGTCTAACCAGCAGGTGTGTGCAAAGGCATTGCAATGAATCCTCCAATTGCTCATTAAGACCACTGACAAACAGTGCCAAGTGAAGATTGTAAGGCTGGTGGTCCAAAACAGTAGTCCATCCAAATTCTTATGGGCTGGAATAATATCTTTACTACATTCATTACTCTTGGACCTGTCTTCTACATAAGCATGGTAATCAAGAGTTATAGCTCCAAAGGTTTAGCACCAGGTAATCTTGAAATTTGCTTACTCACCCAGTCTTACAGGGCTGTCTTCGAGACACAAGAACTACAAAATCTTTGGGTTTAGCTCCATTCACTGATGGTGATGTAATGTGATATATCTTCTCATCTTCATTCACATGCTTTACGACCTCACAAGTTCTGCAAGTATATTTAACATGCCATAGTCAGGACAGTTCAGCATCTGAAGAGTGCAATAAGTTCTCTTTGAAAACACTGCAGCAGAACGAACATCTTACCATTTTAATGTAGGCTGTTCAGTTTTTTTTTCAGATTAGTCGGGGAGTGTTAAAACTAGGCTGGAAACTAATTAGCAGTTCAGCTGGGCAAATAACGTTACTTTTCTGCAAAAAGGGGACCAACAGCAAGTTCTCAAAGAATGGGAGTGTAATGAAACAGAGTAAAAGATGCCTCTTTGCAATGCCTCACCTATGCTCTGCCCCCGGCGCTCTAAAAAAAATAAAGTTAAGCTCCAGGACCGGATGGTGTTGGAGCAAAGCAGTACAAGCAACTCTCTCACCTATTGTCAGTTCCTCTTTGGAAAAGCATCAAAATGCATTCAGTACTATTTTCTAGGTATCTAAATGTTCCCCGGTATCACTGGATTTATGGCTGATTACAACAATATATAACCCACTAACAATCCCCCCACTTCCCCTCAGTTGCCTTTCCGTTATCTTCCTTTTGCCCCTCTCACTGGAGGGGTATTCACAGGCCACTTCACCTTGACTGGTCCCTTGAAATATGTGTAACTACAGATGCTAAACAATCTGGTCCAGCTTGTATTTACCTGTGACACTCTGAAGACATTTCCCAGCCCTGAAGAAGAACTCTGTGTAAGTTCAAAAGCTGGTCTCTCTCTCTCTCACACACACCAATAGAAGCTGGTCCAATAAAAAATATGTTTTTACATCACCCACCTTGCCACCTGCCCTATCTTAACATACATGGGAAAGGCAAAGCCTCAGGGGTGTGCGCCCTTTACAGATCTATTGCCCTGATAAATGAGGGTCTTAAAACACTGACTGAAAGATGGTGCGCAAGACTAGAACATTTTCTCCTGAAACTTGTGGGCCAAAATCAAACTGGGTTTCTAAAGAACAGCCCCGCTGCCTATGATGTCCCTGGGGGCCTCCAGGCACTCAAAACTTGAATCTATTGCAGTCTTTTTAGCTGCAGAAAGAATGTGACTGAGCATTTTGGAACATTCTCTTTGATGTTTTGCATACATTTGGATGAGATGATGCATTCCTCCAGTGGCTCAAAATGTTATACTCCCATCCTAAAGCATCTGTACTAAATTTCAATCAGAGTTGCCGAGTGCACTGTTTAGGAATAGTCACCTACCAGGGTAGCCTTACTTGCTCTCTTCGTAGAGCCACTACTCACTCACCTTAGCGATGTACCTTTATTTCTACCTATTCAATATAAAAACATAATCCTCACTCCTGGGGGGATCCTGCGTGACTGTGCGCCCGCAGAATTCCTGTGCTTCCCTGAGAAAACGGCAGGGAAGAAAGTGAAGCCACAATGGAGTGTGTGTGTGTGTGGGGGGGGGACGGGACATGGACATGGGTGCAGGGTTTTTTTTTGGGGGGGGGGGGGCACACGGGGGTATATGCCACTCCCTGCCTCCACACCTCATTTCTGAAAGCACAGAGCTGTCCAGCTGAAGGAGTCTGCATATTGGCTCCGCTGACCCTGCAGTTGAATGCTGCCTCCTGGGTCCTAGTGCCAGTCAGGCTCCCCTTCTATGTGCTGGGAGCCTTCCTGTTTTCTGTGCCACAGTGAGTGTCTGCAGTGGGGCTGAGTAAGGGGGTGGTGGGAGAAATGGGGGCGTGACAAGGGGGAAGAGGCAGTGGGAAATGAAATTGGGAAGGGGAATGTGGGCATGAGGAGCAGGGGCTAGAGAAGAAAAAGGGAATCGCAGGGGGAAAGCGGGCGCCCGGGATACAGCATCCCCTCGGCAGCGGCTGGGGCTCCCCTCCAACGAGCTTCCCACACCCGGACCCTCACCCCGCTGAGCCCCAACCAGCTGCAACTGGACCCCCACCCCATCAAGCCCTATTCCAGCTCCTGGACCTGCCCCCCCCCATCCCAACTGAGCCTGCCACCCAGCCTCTGCCCCCCACCAAGCCCCATCCCCAGATCCCCTCTGCTAAGTTCCAACCACCTTCACCCTGCAAAGGCCCATTGCCCCTGCACCTGGAACCCCCAAATGTGCCTCTGTGATTTAAATCTCCCACTGCGCCACCTGCACTCTAATTGCCCCACACAGAAACCTCTCACCCCCACACCTAGATTCCCCCCACACACATTAACCCTCTCCACACTTGGATACTGCTGGGCTGAGCCAGCCCACCCACACCAGGTGTGCAGGCAGGGCCCTGGAGTGTTTTGGGGGAAGGAAGGCCCTTTGCACTATGTCAGGGTAAGATGCAGCCTCACTAGTGAGTCCCTATACATGGGGACATGGTTATCTCCCACCTCAATGCAGCCAATGGCCTGTGCTCCCCATTGCCATGCTGGAGACACATTTATTTGCAGAATTTTAAACTATTGTGCATACAATTTTAATGTTTTTGGCACAGAATTCCCTCAGGAGTAAATCTTCAAACCTGCTTTTTACACAGACAATATTTTTTGCTTTGTTTCTACTCCTAGTGCCTGATCACTGGAGCTAATAGATCATTTTTGGTCAGTCCTTGAGGCTATATATTAGTTATAAGAAATCTGAAGCTCTGCATATATCGCTCCATATGACTTTCACTTTCACTTCAGACTTTCCTCTTTGTTGTGCCCAAAACTCAGCCAGGTAGACCTGCAAGTCCCCTCAAAGCATAATCAGAACATTTATCCTGTGATTAAGAAAACCTTTAAAGATACAAAGAATCACTGGAAAAGCCTCTTCTTTTCCTTAAGTGCATGTATACACCTAATTAAATTGGTGCCACATCCACCTGTTTTATATAATCTCCCACTATTTCCTATTCTATTCTCTGTGCGGGATATTAAGAAAAGAAACAGTTCACAGAGTTTATTTGGTTTAGAAATGACAAGAATTAGTCTAAAAAAACATAAAAGTTCTTTGGCATTTAGGAGGCTAAGTCTATATGTTTCTGATCTCTGACATTACATTCAGCCGTGTCATACTGTGAATTGGTCACACCACATAAACATGTTTAATTAGAGCAGACTAGGACTGAGTGAACTGCTCTGCCTTGTGTCTCGCACTGTGAATATACACTATTACGATTAACCCTTTACTATACACCATGTTTAGGGCATGGAAACTTGCTCACTTTCATACAGGATAACCTATGACTCTGCCCCTTCTGTTGTCAATCCGTGGCAATCCCAATTTTAAAATCCAGAGGAAAGGTATCTACATCACAAGTGATAGCATCTGAAAAGATTAGTTAACAGCAGAGTCTAATAGTGCTAGAAAAAAAATATTGAGCTGCTCTTACAAGTAATGTTTGTCCCATTGCCTGCGGAGCCTGAAGTCAGACAAAAGGGAAAAAGCTAGATTTGATGGTATCCTCACTCGCATTTCTACCTTGACAGACAAGATATCACTCTCCTCCTGTGTGAATATTTTTATCTGAAACAAATGAACAGCATTTTAAAAATACAGAATGAAGAACATAAATGGACAACATCAGCTTTTCACTTGGCAAGAGAACATGCCACATATGTCTGACAGGCAGCGAGATACAGATGAGTATTTAAGATTAGTTTCAAAATCATTTTTACATTTAAAAAGTATACATTTATGAGAAAAAGGATAATACATGATGGTGTGATACAATACTAAGGGTTTTAATTGCATAAACTGGGGGTAATTGAATTACTCATGAGTGATAAAGGCATGAGTCATAAGCGTCAATACAATCTCTATGTTGCCCCATGTCACCATGTAGTTTTTAATTTATTTATTTTTGCTATTTCTCTACTGCTGAAGCCAGGCCAGCTGTACACGGCTCAGGGTGTGTGCCCAAGCCCAATTCCTGTGTGATTTCCACAAACACTGGGACACCCTTTTCTGGGACAGAAAAAAATCCTCTTCATTAAGGCTCCCAAATGCTCAGGCCACCAATTCAAAACAAAGGGCCAAATTCTGGGCCCCCTCAAAAATCCACTGTATTCCACACAAGTGCAGGTATTGTTTGTTCTCTCTCTCACCCTCTCTTCAAGAGAACTGTGTGTACAGTGGAATATTTTGTTCCAGTAAGGTTTTGCTTTTGTTTTTCTTTAAATGTACATGTTGCTTTGGGTTTGTATTAGAGCTCTCCACACAGACTCTCAGTGCAGAGCAGACAGCATACTGCAGTTTCACACCCCAACTCTAAGTGTCCATGTGGACCAGTCCTTAAAGAAGCCAGGCGGAAGAAGTACTCAGATTAAATGTTTACTGTCCGGAATATGTACTGTACCTTTAAGAGCAGAGCACATGTTAGAGGGAAATAGACTGCTGTCAGTGAGAATGGGTTGGAGGCAGTCTAGTGGCAGCTTCACCAGACACACAGCTAGGAGCTCATGGCTCTCCTTTACCTCAGGTAACTCAGTTTTAATTCTTAGAGTCTTAGAATTTCTCCTTATGAATTCACAAGACAATACATGGTACCAGCTAGGTACAAGAGAAGACTAAGGGCTTGTCTACACTGCGACGTTTTCGACAAAACTTTTGTCTTTCACGGGTACTTAAAAGAGCCCCCTGACAAAAGTTTTGCTGACACACGTGTCAATGTGAACGCAGCTCCAGCTGGCAAAGCTAATGTTGCTCGTGGGGCTGGAAGTATTTTGTCAGCAAAAGTGCCTACAAAATACCAACAGGGAGCTTTCGACACAGCCTTGTCACTAAAAGCTGTGTAGTGTAGACAGTGCAGAGAAAAGAGGACTGTGGTGAAGAAGTAAAGGAGTCATATTGGAGAGGGACCAACTAAAACCCCCCAAGGCGTTGGAACTCTCCGGTAATTCAGCAGACTCCTGGAAAGGATTCAAACAGAGGTTTGAGATATAAATGCAAGCAGATGGCTCTGGTGAGAAAGAGAGACCAGTGGAAAACAGCAGTCTCCTTAAATATTTCAGGACTTGAGGCAGTGGATGTCTTTTATAGCATGCAACTAAGTCAGGCAGACATTTGAAGAATATTGTATACCGTAAAAGAGTGAAACATTTGAAAGGTACAGTACAAGTTTCACCTAAGACGACAAAACGAAAGGAGTGTCCTTTGAAGAATTCCTAACAGAGCTGAAGCTAATGAGCTCAACCTGCAGTTAACAGATTGTTATAAGGGATCGAATTATAATTGGAATCTAAGATCCAAAGCTGAAAAAAGAGGTATTGTTTGTTCTCTCTCTCACCCTCTCTTCAAGAGAACTGTGTGTACAGTGGAATATTTTGTTCCAGTAAGGTTTTGCTTTTGTTTTTCTTTAAATGTACATGTTGCTTTGGGTTTGTATTAGAGCTCTCCACACAGACTCTCAGTGCAGAGCAGACAGCATACTGCAGTTTCACACCCCAACTCTAAGTGTCCATGTGGACCAGTCCTTAAAGAAGCCAGGCGGAAGAAGTATGGATGACACAGAGCTAACTTTGGGTAAAGACTGTGTCAGGCAGCAGCAATCACTCAAAACAGAATAATAACAATGGAAGGAAAAGAGGACATTGCCAGTTTTTTTCTCTTTTGTCACTCTATCCAGAGTGGCAATCAGTAAGTCAGTACAGAACAAAAAACACCAAGAAGCCTAAAAAAAGCAAAGCAGGAGAGTTTGCAAGAGAAATCTTCAAGGACTGCACAAGATGTGGACAAAAACAGACTTTAACAATGCCCAGCTTTTGGGAAGAACTACAATATTTGTGAGAAATACAATCCTTTTGCCAAAGTCTGCAGCTACGATGAACTGCTGCCGAAGAGGAAAGCATCCATGCTGCTGCAGTAATCCAGGAAGAGAGCAGGGACAGCAACAGAAAAAGGAGTTTTATCTAGGACGGTTCTTTTCAATCTGTGGCCCGTGGACCTCTGGGGGACCATAGACTGTCTAAGATTTTCAAAGGAGATTTTCACCTCCATTTGAAATTTTTTAGGGGTCCACAGATGAAAAAAGGTTAAAAACTACTGATCTAGGAGCTGTATCTTGGGAGGAAGGAACAGATGAATTCACAGTTTCCTTAGAGACTAATGGGACTCTTATATTTTGACATTGGTGCTCTGGTAAATGTTGTTTCAGATATTAGTTTTAAAAGGTTAAAGAAAAAAGCCTGAAAAAATGGTCAATAAACAGGTCAAATTGAAAGTTTATAATGGGGAACTCATTCCTACTAGAGGCATGTGTGAACCAAGTGAAGGTAAAAGATATGACTGGCACAAAAGTATTTTACTATTTTAGATGCATTGTCTGGATTCTAGCAGATTCCCTCACATTATAGGAGCACTATATGGAAGATATTGCTTACTCAGATTATCATTTGGTAAATCTGCTCCAGAAGTCTTCCACAGAAATATGCAGCAAATATTTGAGGGACTTGAAAGCACAGAAAGCAGCTCAATAGAGGATCAGAATTACAGATTAAAGAGAGAGCTGGATAAGACTAGAGTAGAAAGCCTGAAGCTAAATAAACAAAAATGTAAATTTAGGCTCAGAGAAATTAACCTATTTAGGAAAAAGATTAACTGAATAAAGGGGATGTACTGATCTTACCAGAACACAAGATATAACAAATATGCAACATCCAGAAAATAAGGAAGGAGTACAGAGTTTCATAGGAATGGCTACTTTTTTTGGTAAATTTAAACCTAACTTGTCTGCAGAAACCAGCAACCTCTGTGCACTCATGCAAAAGAATAACCAGTGGACATAGGATGCTAACTTGAACAAAGAGCTTGGCAATTTAAAACAGCTGACTCAGAAAATCCCTGTTTTAAGGTATTTTGACTGCAGGAGGCCAACCTAATTGTCCACTGATGCCTCCAAAGAAGGCATAGGGACTGTGTTGATACAAAAATATGATGAGCATTGGAGAGGAAGCATATGCATCCAAGGCTCTCAAAAACAGAATGCCATTATGCCCAAATTAAAAAGGAAGCTTTACATCTGGTTGTATGTTTGTAAAATATTTCATATGTTTATTTTAGAAGACTAATTGTTGCAAAAATAACATGGTTTATGGCCCCAGGGTAGTCTGTCACACAGGCTGTTTTGGATTCGGGAAGCCCAGGGCTTTCAGGGTCCAGAGCTTTGGAGCAGCCTGTCTCGTGGACTGCTTCAGATTTGGGGAGCCCACATCTTCCAGGATTCATGTCTTCAGGGCTGTCTGCCAGTTGAGATTTTATTTATGAAGCTAGGGTTTCATTCCCTTTTCTTGGAGAATGTTACACGATGTATCAACCCCTTTGGACAGGAAGGGGTTAAGAAGCAACTCCAGGTTCAGGGGCCCACCCTTCCACCTGTGCTGAGCATGCTGGGGTTGGAAAAGGCTGCTGGACAGCTCACTCAGATGCTGGCAAGCCTGGGAGAAGGACGTGCTCTGGAATCTTCAGGGCAGGATGTGACCTGATTCCTCCATCAAGCCAGGGAATGGGGGGAGTTGCCACTCCCAGAGACTGGGACAGGGCCAGAAGCCTGGAAGGCAGCACTCCCCATGGATGAACAAAAACCAACTGGATGCAGTACGATGGACAGCCTTTAAGAGCCCTGAGTCAGATGGAATGGGAGGTCCTGGGTTTCCCTACCCCTCCTGTGAGCTGCACCCATGAAAGTGGAGCAACAGCCTGTGAGGCAGAGCCACCACCCATGAGTTGTACCCAGTAGGCAAGGATGCTACTGGAGACAAACCATTGGGCGTAACTGCTGCCTTGGGCTCTAACCCCTAGGCTGGAGATGCTGCCACCCACTAACAGAGAATTTCAAACATTTTGTTTTACTTTCCTAATCAGAACGAAACCAAATTTTGAAATATCAAACTCATTCATGAAACACAACACACATTGTCTGCCCAGTTCTAATGTCACTGAAGTTGGCATGCAACTATTCACAATTCTGTACTTACATTATCCAGAGTGCTGGTTATTTCCCATCCACATTTTGTTGCCAGGACTGTCAGGGTGGCTACATTGCTGAAACTCAAGTATGTCTGAAATGTAAGATATATTATTAAAAATGAAGGGCTGATATGAAAGAGAATCTCATTTCTGTACATAGTTACCCCAGAATCACAAACCAGGGAAATGTATTTTTTTTCTCTTAAGTGGTTTTCTTCTAGAAAACACAGCCCAGTAAGTTTCTAAATTAAATACTTTCAATAGCTGGATTGTGTTTTCACATGGCCGATGGCAAAAGAATCCTAATTAAAAACACTAATTTGGGTTTCTTTGATGGATAAAATAGAGCAAAACCTCCCTCTACTGCCAGAGAGACAATACTCCTCACCTACGAGGCTAGTAAATTAATGGCATACTTCAGTTTTCTTATAAGTAATTAAAATCTGCTAGCAAATTAACCTATTCACTGCTGTCAGATTGTGCACGTATTTTGGCAGCTGCTTAAAAACAGAAGGTGCAATCAGAGGAGTGGATATCTGGACTGGATGCCTATTACTTGTGTTTGACAATACTGGATAGGTACATGTCCAGAATGGAGCTGGCACTGGAAGTGGTAAAAAGAGAACATAAAGTGCAAGAATCTTTAAAGACATGTTTCAATTTCGTCTTAAAAAAACTGGATCATTCAATTTGTTCAGATCTACTGTCTGTTTATATTTATTTTTCTGCAGAAAAAAATTTCTCCATCCACAGAATTCAAAGTCTGATGGTGACACACTCCAGTGCTGCCACAGTCAATGGCAAATAATTTCCCACATTATACATCTCCAATTATTATTTATTTACTTTTAGATTTAATTAAAAGGACCTAGTACAACATCAAGGAGCCACTGGAGGTTAAAAAAAACCTTTCGTACAGAACATTCCACAATTAAATAACACTAAGGATTTGTATAAATACACAAAATCGTGGAAATTCAGGATCAGCATTGCTAATCCATCCATAGTTCACCCCACTGGGTGTAAGTATTGCTACACATACACTATATACATTTTACCCACTCTTCCGACATTAGGTACAGCAAAGCAAGTTAAGATACTAACTGGTCAGATCTTTAGCATTGTTTTGACATATCCAAATGTTCAAATGTACTGCTGAGGCTATGTATATGTATGAATTCAGATGATGTAAGTATTACCTGGTTGCTTCTATCCCAGAGATCAGAGGAAGGAGTGTCTTCCTTATTGGAGAGGATGTATTTTCTAAAACACATATTATGTATACAAAGAGGTCAAAACAAAACAAATAGCATTCACTGTCTTCCTTCAGTGTACAATGACAACCACTTACACAGTATTCAACATCTTCTGAATGTTTTACAAATATTAATTAAATTAATCCTCACAACAACATGGTGAGTTAAGTAAGCATTAGCTTCTCTTTTTTTTTCAAAAAAGAATGGGGAACACACAAGAAGGCCCAAATATTTCTTGACTTACTTAGATGAATAGTAGCCATTGATTTCATCATGACTTAGGCAAACAGATCAGGTTCAGAAATGCTAAGTGACAAACTGACAATAGCTACTGAAGACTTAAAATAATGAGCACAGTATATATTAAAAAAAAAAAGTTCACTTCTGCCACACACTGAAAGATAGTGCCTCGTTACCTTTGAAATTTATATATACCTGGTTAGTCTAATTCTCCTGCGTGCAATAGCTCCATGATATCTTCTCAAACCATCCTTCACAAGAAGAAAAATGAAACAGAAATAATCTGATTGAACTATGATACATTCTGATAAAGTTGTGCACATAAAAGACAATTAAGGATTATTTATTAAAAGGAACACTGTCACATACCAAATGTAAAATATGTTTTTTAAACCTCTTTCCTCCCAAAATAACTGTACTTATTATAATGGAATTTCCCCAGGTATGAACTTGATCAATTTTTTTTAATGTGATGTATCCCTTTACATAGCAAAAATAATCTAAGTACCAGTCTGGAGTATCCTAGTAGCATAGTATTATTACATGGACTTTTGCCCAGGAGCAATACAGAAGTACAATGCTAAACATTCTGTACTTGCCAAAAGTGCCACCTTTTAGATAAAACATTAATCCAAGGGACCTTCTACACAGTGGTCAGCATGGAAATCAATATTTGAGGGATTTCTATACCCCTTTTTTTGCATGTCTGAGTTGGAGCGCAGAGGACAGTGCATTATGAAAAATTAGAAGTGAGCACTGCACAATAGGTTTGATCACCACTCAAACTCACTATTCAGTCACTACTTTCCTCCATTGCTATTCCTTTTAGAATAGAAATTTCAAAAGCAACTAAGTAATTTTAGGAGCATAAATCCCACTGAATGTCAATGGACTTGCGCTGTGTGACTTAGGTGCTTTTGAAAATAGCACACCTAATCCTTTATTTTAGTCTGTTAGTCTGTATATTTTTTCTTCTTCAACTGCAGAAGAAAGAAGCTTCTTTTTTTATTTCTGCTTCAGAACTGGTACTCTGTTCCTGTTAGAAAAAAGGTACTGGAGCGAATGCCCTATGAGCTTTAGGAGTCAGCTTTCCCTCTTGAAACAAGATAAATGTGCAAGGTAGTGCATTGGCTAGTGTGGAGTGCATATGACTCCTCTTTTCCTTACAAAGTCATTACCCTACTAGTTATTAATTTACTATTTTTGCAGCTCTGTTATTCCTGCCCTGGTACTTTATGGAATTCTTTGATAAGAGAAAGAAAAAAGAGCTCACAAAAGATTACATCATGGCAGACTACTCAAAACAGCAGCTTTATGTTCATGAAGGTCTAAAAGCTCAATGAACCACTTTAAGGGATCCATATACTTGGGCTAGAATTTTCAAAGGAGCCAAAGGGAGTTAGGGACTAACTCCCACTGAAATTCAATGGGACTTGGGTGCCTGACTCCAGCAACTTCCTTTACAAATCCCCAGGCTTGTTGGGATTTGTTCAATTATCCTACCAGCTTTCTCAAGTTCAGAATATCCTTTTGAGGAAGAGGAAGAGAAAATAGGGTAACCAGACAGCAAGTATGAAAAATCAGGACAAGGGGTGTGTATGGGGGGGGGGGAAGAGTAATAGAAACCTATATAAGAAAAAGACCCCAAAATCAGGATTGTCCCTATAAAATCAGGACATCTGGTCACCCTAAGAGAAAGTGATTCCATTTATAACCTTGTTTAGCTTTTCACTTCCCTGGAATATCTGCCAGTGATTGGCTGTGTGATATGCATTATTTGGGATTAGAGAGTATATTCATTCTCTCTCTCATGTAAAGAGCTGACCTTCATAGTGGGTTTCACTCTGGGGAAGATGAGGAGCTCTCCTTTGTCATTCACAGCATTAAAAATCAGAAAAGCACTGTTAATATGCCGTGGTTCGCCTGTGGTCCACTCCTCACAGTTGTAGGCCTCAACACGAACGCCAACCTCAACACTGAAATAAGAGTTTAAATGAATTATTTAACCATGATAGAATGACACAGAAGGAGCAATGAAACAAACATAATAACTAGAGCTATTATACACTTTTTGGGTACAGGGAACAACAGTGACAGAAATCTGAGTATTTCGGATATAGGAACAATTAATAATTAGTTTTCTAATTAGTTTTCTACAGAGAGGCATATTTCAGCAGTGATGCAAAAGGTGATGTAAGATAAATGTCAGGACTAACATAGGCAGAAAATGAATTGAAGTAGCAAACTAGTGTAGGTGCTTAGATACCTAATGATGAGCAGTGTGTGAGAACTGAGGGCCGGAGGGGAAGACTTGGGGGTGAGAATGAACTTGCACTGATTTCACATTCAGATGTGCAAGATAAGAGTAACTCACAGCAAGTTGGTGTCCTGGGGAGACCAAGTTCAGCCCTTGATAGAAGGGGGTAGCAGTGGGAGTTACATCTATTGCCACCAAGACCCTATTTGCTCCAGAAATAGTGACATGGCACAATATAAGCTGAACTTCCAGGTGGGACAGCTGTAACTTATATCCTCCTGTGGCTTTTCCTATGGCACTTCTGCCTACCTTCTTAAGCCACAGCCTCTGGTCTGGCTGAGCAGTGCTTATCACAGGACCAGGGGTCAAGGTGGGGGAAAAGATGGGTTTAAGCGATGTTGACATTCCCCGTCCCAGGATGGCCAGGGGACTGTCACTTCCCTGGTCTCATTTACTTAAGTCTGACTACAAGAAATCATTCCAATAGCTGGGGATCCCCCTGGCAAAGAGGTATTGCAACCACACATGCTCTTTGCTAGGTTTCCGAAAGGGGGTTGTGGTGTAGGAGCCTCTTCAGTGGCCGTCAGTCACTGGAGGTTTCCCCCATCATAGGGGGGGGGGTCCTCAGAAGGTAGCATCCACTGTGTTTAAGTCTGCTTTATGCCACAGGATGGGTATGAAGCAGATTTCCTGAATTCAAGCATCAGGCCCTTTCATTGTGCTAAATAAATGCTCATTAACACTCATATTCTGCCCAACTTAGAACCAATCACAGTTGGTATAAAGGCTTCTATGGCAGCTGCACCTATTTATTCCAGGCAGCATTTGGCTGGGTTTAAGACCAGATGTTCCTTCTTCCTCCCTCTTCCAAAACAAGAGTTTTACAACCATGAAGCAGCTGCTAGGGCCTGGACTCTGCAATAAGCTCTACCCAGATAGAGCCCTGTACCCACATGGAGTACACTCCGGGATCAGGGTCCAAATGACTACACTGTCCCATTGGAGACTTGGAGTTCCATCGGATTGCTTAGCATTACACTTGTAATTAAGGTTTGCAGAACTGGAATATCAAATCACTAGAGGTTATGTGATCTTTTAGATCTGAATAAACAATAAACCAACCTTCAAACTATTTTTGAAGTGAGAAAAGCAGAGCTATTTTAAAAATATTTCTTCATTAAAAACCTTATAAGGAAAACCCCAATGAAGGATCGAGTCTGAAATATTCAGGAGGGCTTGTTCTTTAGACAGGCAGTGAGACAAGCACATAGATAGTTTTACCTTTTCTGAAATGTGTTGTTAACTATTGCTTTGAAGACAAGACGATCACCAACAGTAGAAGGTCCCCGGAATTTAAACATATCAACTGATTTCAAGGTGGGATATGAATGACAGAGACGGCTGAATGAGAAAGCAGGAGAGACACAAAACAGAATATATGGTCTTGTAATTCTTTTTTCTATATTGGCACAGCACAGGATTATTTGGCATACTTAAAGTAATGAGGTCAGCACCAATTAAAAATTCACAATGGAAGCCTAATTTAATCCCTAGACTTTCCATAAATGACAGCACGTTCAGCTATAGAACAGCACAGAATTTGTGTCTCAAAATATAACACCACTTCTATTGTGCTGCTTCATTTGCAATGCACTTCACAAACGTTTAACTAATTAATCCTCACTCTTTGTTATAAACCTCATATATGTACAAATTCTGAACCCTTTACTCTCATTCATTCAGTTGTACCTTACTTCTCAAAGAACCTCTGCTCACTTCAACAGTGCTTCTTTTGGAGTAAGATATTGTTCAGTGTGAGTAAAGAGTTCACAATCTAATCCTATTTGAGTTAGTGAAACTTGCTCAGGGACAAAGACAATATATCTATGTAAGAACTTCAGTCCATACATCCTTTTTACCTTTGATGGTTTTTGCACATTTATCAGAAATTAATATAGTTTTGTGCAGTATATGATTATGTGAAACATTAATTAAAAATTCACCCAAATATAACATGCATTATTTTGTAATGACACTAAGGAAATATGTCTTTTTTCTAAAAGTTGCATGCAACTACTGAAGTTGAGTCTCAGAACTGGGTTTCTACGGGCTGGTCTTCACAACCTGCTGGATCGGCGGGTAGCGATCGATCTTTTGGCGATTGATTTCTCGCGTCTTGTGAAGACGTGAGAAATTGATCGCCTGCGGCGCCCCCGTCGACTCCGGAACTCCAGCTTGCCAGGAGGCGCAAGCTGAAGTTGACAGAGGAGCGCGTCGCCAGCTGCCACCGCCATGAGGATGGCAGGTAAGTCGGCTGCAGATACGCAAACTTCAGCTACGTGATTCACGTACCTGAAGTTGCGTATCTGCAGTTGATCACCCCCCGGTAGTGAAGACCAGCCCTAAATATGCAAAAAGCCAATTAGACGTACAACTGGCTATCTGCCCATGCAGAAATCCAAAGTTGTATGCTTAACTTTTAAAAATCAAGTCTTAAAGGTATATTAATTTAGTGTAAATTCTCTTATTATTGTTGTTTACCTCATCCTTCCATCCCCCATACCTTTGTGGTGTTTATTACACTCACTAGTCTCTCTTTTCTCAGTTTAGGCCCTGATCCTAAAAATGCATTCACATGCATTACTTTGCTCACCTGAGTTGTCCCATTGGATTACTTAGAATTGCACTTGTGATTAAGTAATTGCAGGATTGTATTTTTAAATTTGTAATTTCTTGTAGGGGGACTTTTCTATTGTTCTTCACAGCCTTAAGCCCCAGTCCTGATTGGGGCCTCTAGGTGCTACTTCAGGATAAATAATAACAACAATGCAATTTATTTCCTGACTCTAAAGGGCTGCATTCTGCCCTCATGATTGTGCATGAAATGCCTATCGAATTCAGTGAGAAAAGCATACATTTATGAGTACAGAATTTCATCTTACACATTTTTAGCTTAGAAATGACAGTTTTGTAGTAGTCTCAGCTCTTAATTCAATTGCATTCTCTATAAACTAATGTACCAGTATTGTTAAATGCACACAATTATCTGTTCCTAATTAATTGAATAAAGCATCTTTATAATAGACTAATATATTAAACGACTTTGTAATTTCATTAAACATAATTTGCTCTTCCTATTTAAAATTCTAAATGGGTATCTCATTTACAACACTCACAGTTTACAACCCTCACATTACCAAAAATACCAAGGGGACAAAAGGATGTGATTTTTTTACGGGGGGGAATTTTCCTAAATATTATGCTCTACTTTTCTAGAAAACGAAGCCCTGAATATTTCTTTTGGTCGTATAAAATATCAGAAAGGACAGTCCTGGTTCAAATGGATTTTCAATTACTGCAGTACTGTCTTTAAGATGTTCAATTACTTTCACAATTTTTAGAAAGGGGAAATAACCTTTTGAAAAACCTTTCTATGGGTATTTTAAATTTATTCTTCAAGTATTGCTTTCCCCCCTTTCCTCCCCACCCCCTACCCCCGCTTTCCCCATCTCAGCCTGTGGCCATAGCAACACTGGTACTTACAAAGGTCAGAGCTAATTGTTGCCTTATTAAAGATTTGTAGCGAGGGAGGCTATTTCTCAAGCATAAAATACAAACTCTCTTTCCATCCAATATTGTCTCTGCCATGAGATATAAGTCCTAAAAGTTTCAACTTTTAAATTATATGATAAATTATGTTCAATATTCATAGTTCCAAATAAACTATTTTAACTTTCAGGTTAGTTGTGTATTGATATATCAAAGGGAAACAGGGCCTGATATTTTGGATTGGGTCTTGGGTACGCTGGCATAAATGAGGAGTAATTCATTTGAAGTCAATGGAGTTACACACTGATGTAAAATGAGCGTGTTTTCTAATTTTAATAAAATGAGCTGTTTATCTAAGAACTAAAGAGAATCTCTTATCGGCACAGCTAACGGGCTTTGTATGAATCAAAGTTACAAAGGAAAAGGAGTGGCATTTAATTGTTAAAAAAGGCACACATTGCTAGCATCCCTGCAATGAAGTAGGTCAGGCTGTGTGTGAGGGGAATTCTGATAGAATTCAGGCCTCACATACAAAGAAGCTTTGTTTGTGTGGGAGACCAGTGTCAAGGCTGAGGTGATGGAACTTTCCAGCCCAGAGGCAGAACGCAGAGAAGCTGCACAGTTGGGCCATAGCCACTAATGAACCTACAGGGTGTAGCAATAATACCTTGCACTTTTCATCTGTAGATCTCAAAGCACTTCCCAAAGGATGGTGGGGAAGCACTATTGCTCCCATTTTACAGATGTAGGAACTGGGAGACAGAGAAGTTAAGTGACCTACCCAAGATAAAATAGTGAGTCAATGGCTAGAATAAAACTCAGTTCTACTGATTCCCATGCCAGTGCCCATCCACACCTCCTGGTAGTGGCTCTCACATTGTTCAGACCCACTGGCCACACTTGAGTTCATCTCTGCTATGCAGTGGGGCTGCAGATTGTCCTTGAGAAGCCTCTCCATTTTAAGATTTAATTGATGCTGGGCCAGAGAATTTTACCATATATGGAAGGATATTATTGTGGTCACTAGCCATCAGGATCTGGGTTCTATTTCTATCTCTGCTATTGACTTGCTTTGAAGCATCAAGCAAATCACATACTCTCTCTGTCTCTCAGTTCTCCATCTGTAAAAAGAAGATAGCAATATTTCTCAGAAGTGTTGTGAAGCACTCAGATGTTCTGGAAATGAGTGCCATAGACAAACCTATATATACATGGAGGTAACAAAGCGTCCTGTGGCACCTTAAAGACTAACTAAAGTATTGAAGCATAAGTTTTCGTGGGCTAATACCCACTTCGTTGGATGCAAGCTTGCAAGCTTTAGTTAGTCTTTAAGGTGCCACAGGACTCTTTGTTACCTCTGCTATTCCAGACTAACACGGCTACCTCTCTGATTCTATATATACACATATGTAGATATCTCCTGCACCTCAACAGGAAGAGAGGTCACAATACATTTTATTTTCACTTCTCATTTGTAACTAACCTCTGTGATGCCCTTGACATTAAAATGGTGGATTTGGAGTACTTTTGATTTTCCACACAGAATGTCTTTTCCAAATCATATATGAAGACATCAAACAGAAAAGTACCTTGCTGAAATAGTAGCTACTGTCTCCATCCATGCCATAATCTGACCACCAAATGTATTTCCATGATGGTTTGCATGAGGAGGCAGGACAAGTTCAATGCTCTGCACGCGGGTTAGATCAGTTGAAATAGTATCTTCCTCTGTATAACTTACATTATCTGAAACATGGTAACAATACATTAATGGGATAGTTAAGTGAGTAGAGTTATTAGCTCTCCCAAAACCCTTTCCCCATCATTGTAGGAATCTATTGGCTTTAGTACAATTTCAAAAAATGACTGTAGGGAGAAAGGAACCCACACCGGGGAGTGCCTGAAGCCAAAAGACTGCTTCTTTCATAACAGCAACAGCCTGAAGCTCTGCCAAGGTGCAAGGCACCATAGTCTCTTGTCTGACAAGGGGGCAGAATGGAGAGAAACAGAACATCCTGGTGGCAGATCAAATTCTGTTGGGAGGGATGAGACGTTATCCTTCATACAAAAACTATGTTAAAACCACATATTCAGGAAATCAGACAGCCATGCAGCTCTCCTCATTGACAATGTAGGCAACCTATGTATGCCAGTAAATTTTCATTGTTACTTTTGCCCGTTCTACTTAATCTGCAATGTGTTTTATAAGTAAGTACAGTTTATTATATACTTTTGATATGTCTTGCAGTACTACAATTGCTGTACATGTGGATTTAAGGTTGTAGAAAATTACTGTACCATGTTATACTGTATTACTTGCGAAATAGTGTGTGTTCATTAAATACTGTAGTCTAATGAATAGCCATGCACTGGGGGCAGAGTTAGGAAAGGGTTGTTAATATTTCAAGTATTTAACCATACAACCTTAGCATTCTCTTACTGAAGCTATTTCAATGGACTTACACTTGTATTTTCACCATGAGTATGTGAACATAATCATAAATATGCACATTACATAAGGTCTAATTAAGAATCTAGGGATAAACAGAACCCTTGTGTAACTCAATGAAGGTACATCAGGGAAGAATTTGGCCCCAGCATCTTGTGTATGAGGACTTAAAGGTTGTACTCTTTTAGGTCTCCAGTCAGCTAGGTACTCAAGCATATGCCTAACTTTAAGGATGTGATTTGTCTTACTGAAGACACTGCTTAAAGTTACATGTGTGTTAAGTACCTTGCTGAATCAGGGCCTTGACTGTGAGGTGCTCTGAATTTAAAAAAAACAGTCTTTGTATTTTCAGTTACATCTTGATATAATAGTTTCAAGTACCAGATGTGTCAGTCATTCCAAGCATGCAACAACATTTGCACCATAGGATTTCATATGTCTTTGGCTTCTGCCCTAGTAAACTGTGGTTTAGGATCATCAAATAGCCATGTGGATGTCTGATTACCTTGCACTTTGGACCTACTTAAGGAGTTGTATAACTTGCATTCACAAGACAAACTTCATCTTCTTGCTTGCTGTATTTTGTATATATTTGGAAGCTTCCAATCTTCACATATACTAATCTGATTTTTGATCCTGTTTACTTTTTATACGTCACTGCAGATGTTGAACTGGGGTGAGCAATTGTAGAAAATATCTAGAAAATTTCCCTAATGCAGCTAGGGCTGTGGAGACTCAATGTTACCACTCTCTGATTGCTCTTCGTGGTCTTAGTTTTCTTAACAGAAAGGTGGCACCGTTGCCTTAAAGTGTCCATCCTGAGTTCACACAATCCAATTAAATAGTGAAGGCAGGTATTATATTTATAACAGATGTTGTTTTTCTCTGTAGATAATTTATTTATGACTGAAGTTCACTTCAGACTGTAAATACTAGAATGTTTCTTAAACATTTGTGAATAATTTCATGTTTTTGGAAGGGAATACAGCGACTTCTCCATGTTATTTCAGGACAGAGATAAGGCTGGGAAATAAAGGCAAATCTAAGTGAAGAAAGAAATCAGTTATGCTTTGGGTTTTTCTTTTCTTTTAGTCATATAAGTGCTTTTCCTGCCGGGATTTAGATGACCACGCTGAAGAATTTTTCTTCAGTTTCTTGAGAACAATCTCCTCACACGCACATAGTTCCTATTGATGTATTGGAAAGTTATAGGCATCAAGCCAAAATTCTGTAAAACCCTTTAAAAAACCCACCCTAAACCTGTAAAGTAAGGGTATTTCTACACCAGGGGTTTAAGTCAAAATGCTTTTATGAGCTTCAGGTAACTCACTGTCTTCAAGTTATCCCAACAGTGTGCACACAGAATGCCTGTTCTGTTTTCAGTCTGCATCACGTGAACACATGGCAGCAGCTTTCTGCAAACTGAGGGCATAGCATTCTCTGGGGATAGTCCATGGTCCTTTGTTTTGCTGCTGAGCATTGTGCGTCCTGGGATTGTTTTCACTGTGAATTGTGGGAAGCCATGTTGGTTCACTTTTTTTTTTTTAATCTCATAGTTTCTCTATCTCTGCCCCATTGATTCACAGTGTGTGAAAGTTGCTGTCAGCCAGCATAGACACACCAATGCTCTGAGCCACTGTGGTGGCAGGCATGAATATGCACAGACTGCTTGGGCTGTATTACAGCACACAGAGCCAGATGAATTCTGCGCATTGGACTTCACCTGTCTCACTACCAAGTAGATGATGTGGGAGCAGGAGAATATTCTACAGCAGCAGCAACAGCAGAATAATCTACAGTGGTGGCAGCAGGATGAGGCAGAAGAACAGGTCGATGCCAAGCTGTTGGAACAAGAGGACCAGTTTCTGGATCACCAACGAGCATCCAGTGCTATTTGGGACCCAGGAAACCAGTGTGGATTGATGGGAGAGGATTGTTCGGCAGAGTTGAGATGACCAGCACAAGTAAGAGAACTTCAGGATGGAGAGGGCCCAGGATGTTACTGCTGAATTTGCACACATGGCATTCCCAGGCTATATTGGGGAAACTGATGGAACCCATGTGCCTATCATTTGCCTCCTCTACCAGGGCGCAGAATTCATAACAGAAAGAGGTATTGGAGCACCATACAGAATGGTGGTCAAGTGTACCATTGGCCTTTGAAAGGCAGATGGTGCTGTTTATGGAATAGATTGGAAGCAACAGGGAAAAAATGTTCCAACCATTATATCTGCATGATGTGTTCTGCACACTATTGCTGAGAGCAAGGGGGAAAGCCTTACTGTTGGGTGGGAGAGGCTAAGAGGTGGAGACTTGCTCAGCTGTTCGATCAGCAGCAAGGTGTTGATCAGCAGCAAGAAATCACACATACAGAGGGGAATGTTGCCAGTGAGCCTACTGTTTGTGTTGTGAGTCACAAGCCTCCACATGTTAGCCTGTGGTAGGGTGGAGTGGGTTGGGATGCAGCCACACTTTCCTTGGCCACTGCAACATTGTCCTTGGCCACTGCCATGATCTTCTGGGAAAGGTGCATCTCTTTCTTCTGGGTCCTCATGTACAGCCTCTATCTCTTAGTCAGCCTAGTTTTCCCCTGTGATTCTGCCATTCTGACATCTTGTCCCATGTCTTCCTTTTTCTCTCCTTCAGATTGGACAGCCTGTCAGCAGTACACAGAGACCCTCTCCTTGGTGATCTGGCAGTTGCAGGTGCTGTGGTTGTGGGAGTGGGGAGAAAACAGTTGTTTATTGTTCACCTCACAGACAAGCCATGACAGCTTTTTAAGTAGGTATATGTGACTTTCTCTCCTGCTGAGACTCTTCCCCTTTTTGGGGGGGGACGACCTCAGAAATGGTTAGCGGTGTGAATGTATGGAAGGTGCTGAATGCATTTGGATTTCAGTCTACTGTGTCTGCTTTCATGCTGTTAGGGATGGGGTGAGTGGTTTGTTTTTGCAATTTTGTTTGTGCGCTGGATGCGCCACTATGGGATTACAGGTTTAGGATAGTAAATCCTTCTGTATCACCATTAGGCTGTCCTGACTCTTGATAATGTTATACTGAGGCAGGTGACTAGGAGGCAGAGATTGGTCTTATTCAACAAGGCAAAGGGCAGATCAGTGAAATATATTGTGAAGTTATTCACCAGGATGGTCCCCTCAGAAGTGCTGCAGGAATGGAAGGGGCTTGAAAACTATATTGTGGGGGATGTGTGAAACAAAATTGAGTTATTTCTCAATGTTAAGTTCTGCTATGTCTCCCCTACAGACGTGGAGAAAGTGTAGAGAAAAACAGATAGAGTCCTGCAGTGACTGTCAACTAAAATTCATGAAGAATAGTGGTTTTTGTGCCTTCACCAGGCATGCAGTGTGCAATTATACCTCATGAAAATTACAAAAACTAACCACATTTCTTTTCCTATAAGCCCTGTCTCAATAAACTGTTGAATTTCGCACAAATGAATGCTTTCAGTGTTTGAATCTGCTGCTGGAGGGGAGCAGAGAGGGACAGGGTATGTTCTGTGATTGCACCATGCTGGTGGGTGCCGTTTGGAAACAGAACAGAGAAGGTGGGAGGAAGGCAGGGGCTCTTAGCTCACATCAGCCAACAATAATAATAAATAATACATTGCAAAGATAGCTGCTTATATGCTGTAGTTCCCTCCAGGGAATCTGACTCTTCAGTCCCGGCCTGGGTTTCTGGACGGGACTCGGGCTGAGTCCATTGTAGCAAGGCAGGACGGGGGCTCACTTCCACCTGGTCATCATCAGGGTCCTGAAGCACAAAAAGATCCTGGCTCTCAGGGGGCATTCTCCTGCTCAGCCTCCAGTGGGTCGAGACAGTCATCCTTGCTGGGGGGAGGATCTTGGACGGGTTGTACTCTAATTGTACAGAATTGTGTCCAATTCATCAAAAAATGGTCAGGTCAAGTGTCTTCTAACAGATTGTCTCCATTTATTCCTCATTCCGATGCACTTTTTTCTGAGTGCTTGTTCTTTATCCAGCACTGGATGGCGTTCCAGTCATGACTCATCTAGGACATCTGCTTTGCAATGTACACAAAAAGGTCCTTACACCTGTGGCACACCACAAGAACTTCCTGCGCTGACACTCCTCCTCAGGTGGCTGTGAGATCCAGGATCTCAGCACAGCCTCCAGGCAGCTGCGTGAGGCATGTTGTGGGGCTTCTGCAATGCTATGTGGTTGTATTGACAGAATAATGATATACTGGGATCGATGAGCAAAGAGGCAAAAAAAAAGCAAGTGTGTGCGCATGAACAAAAGATCTAATTCAATTTGAAGTATACCTAGTCCATTTTGCAAGAGTTCCCAATAAATGCGGCATTAGTTCACACTAATGGGTTTCATCGTCTGTATGCAAGGTTTTCAAACCAGATTAACTCTATTTGATCCAGTTTTAAAACTCCCATGTTGGCAATCTCAAAGTGAAAAGTAAATGTGAAACAATGATCAACTCACAGTTGGGCCCTGATCCTGCAACCTTACACCCGGAATCCCTGCAGGACAGAAAGGCAGAGAGAAGCACCATGGAGAGGAGTTGTTGTCCACACCCTCACAAACCTGGCATGCCCCTTGATAGCCCCTGGAGTCCTATCCCCAAGGATTTTTATATGGTTTTGCCCCAACTCTGAATGGGTCGCTTTTTGCTCCCCTCTGCCCATAATTACTGGTTGTGTCTGCTTACTGACCACAGTGACAATCTTCCATATTACTCTCTTGCATTAGGGTCTCAAAGACATGTTCATGGTCCAGTCGTATTTTTCTTCTCTCAATAGCCAGACTATGCTCCAGATGATCTTGTGGAGACTGAAGCTTCACTGGTTTTAAGTTAACCTATACAAATGAAAAGAAACTCTCATGTGATTGTATAATCATATCTAAGTGCACTCTGGACTGCACTTTGAGCCAATGCCATTTAAAAAATACACTGGCATCAGCATTCTCTGGAATTCTTTACTTTAATTTCTGCAGTACAGCAAGTGATATTACTACAGATGAGGAAAGAGTTAAAGTTCAAGTGATTATGCAATATCTAGGTTTTCACTTTTAGTCCAGAGCCATTTGCCAAAATTCAGTGACAAGGTGCTTTTGTTTTGAAAAACTAAAAATACAAGAAACTCACCAAAACCTATTTTGTTTAAAAGGCTTCACAGAAAACAAAACTGAAAACGCATTCTGAGGATTTAATATTGTGTTTTGTGTTCCAGTTACGCAGTTGCACCCGGACCACTACTTGCACTCGGATACGCTCCTTTGAAAATGCCATAGTAGCACACTTTTACAGGCTGTTTTCCCAACACTCTCCTTCTGCAGGTGAAGCCCTTCTGCCCCCAATTTGCATGTGCAAATTCCATTTATGTCTCGTACTATTGGTAGAATTGGTCAGTTTAGTGGCACAAACTGTTTGAAATTCTATGGCTTTTGAACAATGCTGCCTAAACGGGGGACAGACAAAAACAGCTGAGTTGCAAGGAACAGCTGCTCTCTGTATCCAGACCTATGCTCTGGTCCCTTCCATCTAGGCCTAGAAGCTTTAACAAGAACAAAGCCAACACCCAGCTGCTCCATGTGGGTGACAGTGGTTCCACTGTACCTCCACCCCAAATCCTCTTGTTGATTTAAAGCAGACTACAGCCGTGGGCCACATCTAGACCGTGGGACTGTCCTGTCCGGCCTGCCTGAGCTCCTGGCCGGGAAGGCGAGCCACAGCCACTCCCCCACTGTCTCCCCTTCTTCGCAGCCACACCGCTAGCGCTCTGGTCCGTTGCTCCTGCTGGGGAGTGTTGCAGCAGCATGACTGCCTCCGACGAGCAGTGCAGGATTGGATAAAGGGCAAGGGGTCATGGGAGGCAGTCAGGAACAGGGAGCAGGGGGTAGTTGGATGGGCAGAGACTCAGGGGGAGGGCAATCAGGGGAGGGGGAACAAAGGGGTGAAGTACCAGGAGGAGGTTGGGGCAGAAGTGTGGATACGGGTGGGGGCAGTGAGGGGCCAGGGAGCAAGTTGGGTTGGGTGGGTTCCCAGGGGCAGTGAGGGTGGGGGGGGGGTCGCTAGAGGAGGCAGTCAGGGGACAAGGAGCAGGGGGCTTAGATAGGGGAGTGGGGTCCCGGGAGGTGGCTAGGAGTGGTGAAATCTCTGGAGGGGGAGGTCAGGGGACAAGGAACAGGATGGGGAGGGGGTTGGATGGGTCAGGGATTCTGAGGGGTGCAATCAGGGGGCGGGAAGTGGGAGGGGGTGGATGTGGCAGGGGCCGTGCTATTTGGCAAGGCACAGCCTTCCCTACCTGGCCCTCCATACCATTTTACAACCCCATGTGGCCCTCCGGCCAAAAAGTTTGCTCATCCCTGAGTTAGAGGCTTAGACTTAGAGGCTTTGCCAGAGAACCTGGTGTGGTTCTAGCCCCTAGCCACTCCATATGTCCAAAACCACCTTTCCCCGGACCTACCATCAGTAGGGCATGGAGCTACACTAATTTTCCCCACTTCATGTTCTCTCTCTCAGCATTGCCCTCTCCCTGTTTGAACAACTCTGTCTCCTTTTCCTGGGGGGATGTTTGTTTCACCAATCCCTGCTAACACTTCTCTGTCTTTGATTCTTTTCTCAAACCAGCTTCTTTCTGCCACTTCCATCCCTCCTCAGAATCTTGCCAATTTTTTCTTAAAACAAAATTCCCCTCCCTCCAAGCAGAGTTAGGTAGTCACAGGGTCACCGTATGTTTGGGTTTCCCAGACATTGTCTCTTTTTTGATCCTCAGTCTTCTGCATGGGCAGATTTTTCAAATAAGAGGCAACGTCGAGGTTTTTTGTGGGGCAGATGTTACAACTCAGAAAGAGCCCCAATTGATCCCTCCTCTGCATCGACATCTGATTAGTATCTCGCAGCTGCCAGATTCCATGCTCCCAGCTCTGGGAAGGGGGAGAGCCCCGCAGGGAGGTTCTGAGTGACAGCTGTCGCTGTGTCCTGGGTCTGAGTCAGACCCGGCAGTGATACTGCCCCCCACCTCAAAAATGAGAACACACATACCCCCTCCAGCATCCCAGGTTCCCTCTCCAACACCCCCCAAATACCATTCCCAGTACACATACACACACCTCTTCCAGCAGCCCCCAGGTTGCCGCTCCAGAACCTCCCCAAAACCACTCCCAGTACACCTACACACCTCTTCCAGCACCCCTCCAGATATCTCCTCCAGCACCTCTCAAATACTCCCAGTACATATGCACATACCCTTCCAGCACTCCCCAATTGTAGCCCCTCTCATCTTCCCCTTCCCAGGAGTGTCCTCTTTTTGGGAACCTTAAACATGGTAACCCTAGGTAGTCATTCTTCCCTCTTCCCAAACTTGTCTACAAAGCAACAACAACAAAAGACTAATAAATAAGTGGGCTTTTTAAAAAGTATAAAAAGTTATAGGTGTTTGCTTCAAATGCTGAAATTCTGATGGATTTTGACCTTAGGTCTCAAATTCTCCTGCTTGAATGGCTGCCCGTTAAAGCTGATCTTAGTTAATCATCACCAGTTTCATCCTGAAATAACCCATTTGGAATGTTGCATAAATTAAGGGGTTGGACACAGGATCAAGTAATAATAATAAATAATAATAATACAGAGCATTTCTATAGTATTTTAATGTTCAAAAATTAACCAATTAATTTAGCCTCTAAACTTTCTCAGGCAGGTTTTATTTTAGGTTTGGAAATATCTGTTTTACCAACTCTGTCAGTAAAGTTGGGATAAAGATGCCAGTTCTAGTAAGGAAGAACTTACAAAAATTAAAAAGTAAGGACCTATAAAGTGGCAGAAAAAAGCCCATCATGAGGACACA
The DNA here is from genome assembly GCA_032164245.1 of Sternotherus odoratus. Classification (NCBI taxonomy): domain Eukaryota; kingdom Metazoa; phylum Chordata; order Testudines; family Kinosternidae; genus Sternotherus; species Sternotherus odoratus. Next base: position 65,955,345 of record JAVMKO010000007.1, on the reverse strand, counting down.
GAGAAGGTCTTTAAAATATTTTTACAGTCTGGACTTCACATTATTTTTCTGCCATTAGATGAAATGAGTGAATAATATCTTCTTCTTCTTCTTTTTTTTTTTCAGTTTCACAATAATCAAACAAGAGACATTTTGCAAAAATCTCTTTCCATGCCAGGATTAAATGATTTCTGAATTAAATGAGATACCTTTTCATCACCAACTGGTCTTACTACATATGTAGAGAAAGCCACACTAATAAGTTTCTGAACACGAGTCAAGATATCCTGTACTGTAACCTTGACACCAACCTAAAAAGGAAAAGGAAGTTATCACATTGTTAATTTCTAGATAAGACATCAAGTCAGAACACTTGTAGAATTAACTGTTGTCTTGAGCTTACATCTTAAAGGAGCAGAATGCACAGACTTTTCACTAATGTTCTAGTATAACCAATACACTTCATGAATATTTAAAACCATGGCAACATATCTGTAAATGGAGGCTTAAGAGCACCTCTAAAAATAGTACAGACATTTACATTTGGCTTTATGAACTTTTACTTCCATTTACTTATGTGCCGTTTCAGTACCCTGCTTGAATCTTTAGAAGCAGTAGGACTTGCATCAGCAAAAATCTGAACAAGTCTATAAAACACAATCTGAAGTGAATGACTAGTGAAATACTTTACTAGTTCATCTGAAACAGCCATGACACGCATCAAGTCTTTGGTCTTTAGGATTTTTAGAACACTTTGAAATACATTCTCCCATCAATATATTCACATCACTCCCATTAAAGTGAATGGAAATTGCACAGAGAGAAGAGAAAAACTTGAGGTTCAGTTCTGATTTCAGTGACTGAGCAATGCATTGCCATGTCTATTACAACATAAGCAGTAAGTGGCATTGACACATCTGAGATAAGGATCTTTATATCATATATTTCAAAAACATTAAGAAATCCACCTATTCTGCGAGCCTTTCTAGCCATAGACTCTGATCCAAAGCCTACTGAGGTCAATGGGCTTTGGAATGGGCCAATATTGACTATTTACACCACATTGTATTTTGTTTTGTATTACACTTGCTAATGCCTTTAGACCTTAACCTCTTCAGGGGACATTATATTAGTCTGGCATAGCTCACCCATTGGACAGCAATGTGCTATAGAACTATAACAATAATTTAGGTGCAGTTGTTTCATATGAGGATGATGCACATTATTTAAGAGTCTTCATTAAGCCCCTTCTGAAATTAACAAGTTACAGTGCTAGAATCTTGTTCCATTATCTTTCTCCTCCTGCCTCTCTGTGCAGCAATTTGTTAAAGAAATAATTATAAAAATGAGAAATTAATATCACTTACTTCCATGCTAGTAGTGAATGCTCTGTTTACCTTTGCTTTGATGATGATAATTTGTCCAACTCTGTTAAGACAAGTGTCATCTCATTAAGTTGCACAATTATTACATGAACTGTACTATGCTCCAAAACTCACTGAAATCAAGAGGGGCTCTTCCATTGACTCCAATGGGCTTTGGATCAGGTTTTATAAACATTTGTCAGTTCAATGATCTTCTGTGTTACATAATGGAATCCCACCAATGGTAAGCAATATTACATGCCAATGCACGTTTTACTGATAATGCACAAGCCAGTAAATTATGTCCAACAAGAAGTAGTTAATTGTAGAAGTTCTTCTCAAATCAAACTTTACTGGAAACTTCAATGAAGAAGCTGCTGAACCAAACTGGAGTTATTCAGAAAACTGGATAGACTTAATAAGAGAGTACCTTTATATTAGAAATATACCTAGATTTATCGTTAAGATGTTATGCCATTATACACAAATCTCAAGTCCAGTCAGAAACTTTAGACTGGATTCCACTTTTAAGTACACAAGCAGATATGCTTGCGAGGTTTATTAAATCAGTGAGTGTACATATATGCAAAATTGTGCAAGTGGGTACTGGCAACTCATTTCTCAAGCTATGAGAAGACTTCACTTTTTCCCCCAGAAACAAACCCAAAGCAGGCTCTGTTCTGTGATGCCCTGGGAAAGCACTCTCCAGATTATGGACAGGGCCAGGGTTGCAGTCTGCCTCATCTGTGGCTGATATTCCAACAGAGAAACTTAAATAGCAAATACTGTCTCTTCATTTTGTTAGCTCCTCAGTGGATGTAAACTGACATAGTTCCATTGACTTCAATGGAGCGATGCTGATTTACATCAGCTGAGAATCTAGCCCAAGGTATACAATGGTGCATAAACAGGATACAGTGGGCCAGATCCTCAGCTTCAGTAAATCAATCTAATTCCATTGAAGTCAATGGAGCTAGATGCATTTATTAATTAAACTTGGAAGAAATCGTAAAGGGAGAAAATGCGCCTAGGTTAAACTAAGGCTCCTCCTAAACTAATCATCTCACTTCCAGTCTTTTGGAAAATCATCCTGATGGAAAATTCTCAACCAGCCCTAGAAATAATGAAGATGGTGGCCAGCTTTGCTGGGGAAAGCATCACTTTCATCTGCAAAGGCCTAAGGAAGACAATAGCCACCTTGCTAAGGATAGCCTGTTGCTTTATTGCTACTGACAGTGATGGGAGATGGCAGTCATCTTGGATAAGGGGAAAACTTCGCATGATTGAAGGAAGAAATCAGAAATTCATGAGTACCCTTACACAACTAAATATTGTGAGTGTTAAGAACACTGTTGAATAATTTGGTCTTTTACTAATAATACAGATAAGACTTTTTAAAAATATGATTTTTATCTTTACAATATGCCTTTAAAGTCTGAAAAGCTTTAGCTTAAGAAACCATAAAAAGATGCTTCATCCAGGAATTGACAACAAATTATGTTTCTAAATAACTCTGTTTTTTCCTGCAGTGAAATATGTCTCTATTATAAAAAATAATTTCAAACTATTTTGCTGATCTTGTAACATTTATATTCTAATCTGAGGATTTTTTGGGAAATCAGAAGAAGCCAAATTCTTCATTGGCAAAAAATGTAAGAAATTGTGTCTATGGGGAAGGCAAATATAAGCCATTGACTAGGTGGCAATCCTGCTCTCCCTACTGCTCCTAAGTATGAATCTACAATCACTCTGAGTCCTGCAACTAGGCAGAACTAATTTATATGGGACAAAATAGCCACTGGGTCCTAGAATTTGGGAACCAGGATGGGCACAAAGCGGTTTTTCTCAGAGCCACCCCAATCTCATTCATGTCACACCTTCCTCTCCTACTTATGCGTCTTCACACAACCCTGGAGAAACCAAAGAACTGGTCAGGTGTATGTGTCCCAGGCAGAAATTTGCATAAACTGAATTTGGGTGTTGTACACAAAACTCCTCTGCTCCTCCTACTGTACTGCACAGGCCAGTACAGGCCTGCCTCCTGATTGCTTCTGATTTTCTGGTTCTCTCTCATTCTGCTAAAATGAAGAGGTTCAAGTTTGTAGCAATTTCTAGCATTGTTTGTAGCATTGTTTGTAGCATTTCTAGCAATTTGATTTCTGGGTGTCTATAAGGCAGACTTCGCAATATGAAAGGTTGTTGGAAAGGTGGGGAAAGAAGAAATTAATTGCCTTCTCCTTTGGTCCCACTCTCAGAATGGGATATACGAGTTACAAAGCTTGCCCAGACAGAGGGCATCTGAAACAATTGGCCTCCAAGAAGCTGCCTCTCCTTCGGCTGGCCCTGGGCATTTGAATGAATATTTAAGAACACTGGTCATAGAACACTGAATTTTCATTGATGGGAACATGTTGAAATGTACCAGACTGATAGGTTTTGGTGGGGATACATAATGAATAAAAGAATTTAAATCAGATTATTTTAAATCAGACAATACTCATGCTATTTCTATGAACTCAGACTGTAAAAAGATAAGGAACAGGAATTTATTCTTTCTCTTGGATTTAATTAGCTTTCCCAATATACAGTTTAAGTTGCAGAAATATCAGTTTCAAAGTCAACTGAAAAGAAGTAGTGACAGAATAGATAGCTCTTCCCAAAAGATTTGGTAAGCTAATGTAAGTGAATGAAACATTAAAACAGGAAACACTATATACTATAATCAAGATTATAGAGGATCGTTATTAATTATATGAGAAGTTTAATTAAATCTTCTTAATTATATATCAGAGGAAGTGGGTCTTAACCCACAAAAGCTCATGATCCCTAAAATCTGTTAGTCTACTCTATAAGGTGCTACAAGACTCTTTGTCACTTTTAATTATATATGTTCAGCACATCACATGGTAAGCACTACTCCACTCAGGATGTTAAAGCTGATCTATGGATGAAACACAGTTAAAATATTTAGGGTCTAATTCTGGTCTCAGTTACAAGAGTAAAAATTCCATTGAAGCCCGTGAGGGTGGCATCTCTGTACTTGAGAGAAAAATGTGACAGTTTGTTCGTTAGTAGGACCTTACGATCACAGCTCTCCAGTGAAGTGCTTTTCAAGCAAAATGGAAAAGACTGTAGTTGGGAAGAGGACTCTTGAGACTGGCTTTGTGTGGGAAGACAAGGACCTCTTAGGTCTCTTCCATGTGGCAATGTTTATGCACGTCTCTTATCAATCTTACTCCTGTCCTTAGGTGAATGTGGGTTTAGCGGGCCCAATATTCAACATTATGAGTGCACAAATGTGTGCTTATTCTGAATGCACAATTGTCAATAGTTACTGCAATTACACCACTTCTTGCTTACAATTAGCCAGCTCTATGTGCAACTGTGATAATTGCAAACTCCGCAACAAGGATTGTATCAAGTGGCACATACAGTCTGCCATGCTAGATTTAATGACATGGGAGGATATGGTCCATGACAGGCGAGCATGGCACTCCACTACAAAGGAAACAGAACGAGTAATAGAATATTATCGTGACACCTTGGCCAACAGTAGGAGGGAATATATACACTAACTTGGCCTGGCACATCTCCTGAACCCTACCTGTGGAAACTGATTTCTAGTCATCTCTCTCTCTCTTTGCCCGTCACCCCCCAGCTGGGGTATGGGCCACCAACTGGTGTTGGTGTTTCAGTAGCAATTGGTTCCCTTACGGGGTGGAGTTGCTAGCCACCCACACCCATGTTAAGCCTACAGCACCTGGTATTCCCAGGAGGTCTCCCATCCAAGTACTAGCCAGGCCCGACCTTGTTTAGCTTCCGAGATCAGACGGGATCGGGCGTGTTCAGGGTGGTTTAGCCGTATATTTCTAGTCATAGTCATACTAAAATACGAGCAACAGTCATTATTATTATTATACAGTTCTGAAAACAGGGCCCCATTCCATATATCCTGCCTTCTTAGAATTCAGCATTATAGCTCAGCACTTAAAAGATGTCAGTGTTCCAGGGGTTAACCTTTTTTTTAACCTCGCTACATTCAAAAGTACATTTTTGTCCCAGCTCAGTGCATTAGTGGTGAATGGGCCAGATTCTTATAATGCAGTAGCAAATTTGCTATCTATCTATATTTTTTAATGGGAGTAAATCTGAACAAGAACAATGCCTTTTTTTAAATTAATCTCTTAATTAAAGAGTTAATGGATGTTCCCCATTGTTAATATCAACTGCAAACAGTTGGCACTTACAGTGCAAGACTTAAGCCTTAAGAAATCTTTATTTCCTGGCTGAGAAACAGTTAAAGGAGAAGTGAAAGATTTTTTAATCCTTGCACTATCCTGTGGATACAGAGTTTGCAACTATAAAATTCCTCTTTTATGCCTTTCTGTTACATGGATAATTTTTGTAACCAGATGAATAATGAATTAAAAGTAAAGAAAGAAATTGAAAGAGAGCTTCCACCTTTCAAAAATTCACACAGCAACTATAATTGAATGTATTCCTCATTCAAAAAAGAATAAACAATGGCTCGTAGTATTCATTTTAACCAGGGTCAAAAGTCATTGGGCCTTAAGTTTCTGATCTGTTTTCTAGTTTATAGGGTCAAAAGTAACTACAGGTTATTTTAGACTTTGTGAAATTGATCTTTGCCTTCCAGCAAATAGACTAGTTAAGTCCAAGCACCACAGGCAAATTTCTAGAATGAACCCTGTGCCTGTAGGGAAATCATTGAACCACTACCTCAGATTTTATATGCCTTGGTTAATCTGTTAATAGAAAAGAAAAAGAGGACTCTAAACTGATAAGGTTTGATAATTACTATTCAGGGTTCTACCTGGCAGTCTCTTCAAATTGTATGTCATCCACTGACGCTGTCACACAGGACACACCAGCATGTTTTTCAGCTTCAAAGAAAAAGAGATAAGGTGCAGAGTTACTACACTAGATATACTGCTGCAAACATCTCACATATACATATATTGTAAAGCACAGTGGTCCTGATTCTCCTCTCAGTCACATCAGTGTAAATCAGAGTAACTGCCCTGATGTAAATAGATCAGGAAATATTAGATGTGCACCAATATAAGAACATAAGAATGGCTGTACTGGGTCAGACCAAAGGTCCATTCAGCCCAATAGCCTGTCTACCAACAGTGGCCAATGCCAGGTGCCCTGGAGTGAGTGAACCAAACAGGTAATGATCAAGTGATCTCTCTCCTGCCATCCATCACCCCCCTCTGACAAACAGAGGCTAGGGACAACCATTCCTTATCCATCCTGGCTAGTAGCCATTAATGGACTTAACCTCCATGCATTTATCCAGTTCTCTTTTAAACCCTATTATAAACCTAGCCTTCACAACCTCCACAGCAAGGAGTTCCACAGGGTGACTGTGCGCTATGTGAAGAACTTCCTTTTATTTGTTTTAAACCTGCTGCCCATTAATTTCATTTCAAGCAGGAGACCAGAATGGATTATTATAATTATCCCTTCCAGCTTTAAAATATATGAATCTATGAAAATTGTGTGATCTTATTCTAAAAATGGTTAACTAACAATCCAACATAAGAGTGAGAAGTACTTGCAGGAAAAAAACGTCATAAAGACCTGATTTAAAAGTATCACTGGCACTGTAATTGGGGGGGAAAAAAGTCAGTGGTTGGTGCAAGACTTAGGGAAAGGAACGTTGGCTTTATGCTCCCCTTATCCTGGAACTGACCGAGTCCAGGACGGTTCCCAGTGTAAATTCAAATAGTCACAGGACTGCTTTATTTACACCTGGCTTCTGACATTTTGGCAGCAGGGGATTAACAAGGCAGAGCAGCATCCAAACCCATGCTCCCTGTTCCAAAGGACTGTGAGAGGTGGTTGTGCAGCAGTCATTATGGAAGTGCTAAATCACTCAAAAGGAAATTTTCAGGTGACGGGACCTACTAGCTTTATAGCCACTTAATGTTCCCAGACGCAGTAAAAAGTAGCTAGAGGAAGGTAGCTCTAGGTATTGTAAAAAGGAAAACTGAAGGGATTTAAATCACATTTTTATTTACCTTAAGCTGTTTTTTCCTTCTTGTTTGGCTTAACATCCTAGTGCCCCTGAGGCACTTTCTTCCCTTTAAAGCAACTCTTCAAGCAGAAATCAATTAAAATAAGCCCTACTTGCTTTTCTCCAGAAGATAAATAAAGCTCTGTCAATGCACTGGCTGCTATGACGGTGTGGGTATAGACATATCACACTATTGAGTTTTCTTTTTGATTTTTAAGAAACCAAATCTGCAACCAGTGGCAAAGCTTCCATTGAAATCCATTGCCACTCAGAGGGCTCTATGCATTACTTAGGACAAGTGTTATTGGCATAGTGAGTCCTCTTTGCAGGGGTAAATTTAATCCAAAGTGATTGTGATTTTTGTCTGAGTTGGGATTGAATGACTGGATACATTGTATATTACTGCTTGAAGGACTCCATTCTCCTCTCGCCCCTATTCCAACCTACCGATTCCCTCCCTCAAAAAAGGTATATAGGTATACAGATATAGCTCATGGTAATATCAAGACAAGTACATGACATACCTATGTAATCATGTGATCTTATACTTCTATCATTTGTTCTTCCTTCCTTTATTCCCACAACTGTTTGTTGTTTTCATTTGTGTGAGTTTTGTTTGATATTTAAATAGTGACATATTTGTCTGTGAATTTCTGGTTGTTAAAGTCATAAATAATAATATTAATATTAATGAGGGAGTCTAGTTTTGAGAAGGACAACTCATTTGCTCTTACAGTATTAGAATTTGAAATCTATCTCCACTATATAAATTAATAATTTGTGTGTATAGTGGGATTACTTCTGAGATATTAATGAACGGTTTTCCAGTAAGAATCGGGACAACATAAAGGGGAGAAAGTGAAATACAGTGGCAAATCCTCAGATGATGTAAATTGACATATCATATGATATATCAGTTGAGGACCTGACAATTCAAATTAGGGATTTAATCTAATAGGCCTTCTTACATAAGACCTTTGCATGTTAAAATAAGTAGTACTTGATATACCAGGTTTAAGGGTAGAATACATAGCCCCGGATGACTATTTTTTTTTTAGAAGAAATAGAAAGCATGCTTATGAATAGCAAACATCTACATACAGTACCTAGAGCTGCATACCTTCAGATTACTATGCAGGACAAATTCTCCAGCACCTTCATATCTTTCCATACATAAACAGTAGATTAAATAAAGCTATTGAATCAGTCAATGTTGCACATACTTACACAGTGCTAATACTAAAGTATATGGAGATGCTATTCAGACACAAGATATCTGCTAATCTCCTCAATGCTTTTAATAGACTATTTGCTAATATATGCAGTGGCACCAGTAAATGAAGTTCATGGACAGAAGAGATGGAAAAGAGTTGAATTTGCTTAAGATTTTAAATGTAGCATTTCAATTTAAAAACAGCTAAATTGATAAACATGCATGGGTATATTGTATATACACAGTTTGATTATGGGCAACTCTGTACCAAATGAAAATCAATGCATTTAAAATTGTAAAGATCTCATTTTTCATTCTGTCTCATAGATTTCCACTTGTTCTTCCCTTTTTTCTACTTAAATTGGATGACTTTATTTTTCTGAAATACCCTTGACAATCCTAACCCATCTATGGCATTTTTGAAGGCAGCACTTATCATATTATATGTAGGCACAGTTCCTGGCAAATGGATTTTCTCTGTCTCTCAGTTTTGACTGTACTCCACTAGTGCTTTTGTCTCCTTCCCATTTTTTCTCTTGTCTATTTCCTTCATCCTTTTCTCTCTACTGTTGCTCTCATCTCTTCACCTTTTCCAGAATCCACTACCTATTCATCATATTGTAATCCTCCTCTCCTTCCCCTTTGCTCTCTCACCTATATATCCTTTTGTCCAAATTGTTACTTTCTTTTGATCCCTGGATTTTCCCTCTCTCATTACTGCTCCATGACATCAAACACGGTTTCATTTTAAGGGATAATGAAATCCATAGGGGTTATTTTAGTTGACTAATCCACTCCTAAATGGCATGGGTGAATTTTCCTACAGGATCTCTTCAGTAGTCTATAGTGGGATGACATTTCTTGTTAGCCTTTCTGGTATTACATTGCCACTTCAGTCACGAGGTGTAAAAGATTGCCTAGTAAAGAGGGAGGGCAAAAGAGGATCTTCAGATGTTGTCTGGAGCTGCCCTTTAAAGAGAGATCTGGAACATTTCCACCAGGATTTAGCACTTTATGTACACGGGAAGTAATTTGATATCATGCAATTAAAAGAAAACAAAAATACCTGTAAACATAGTATCTATAATAAGCTATTTACTGTGTGAAATAGAGTTCCAAGGGAAGTGATGGAACTCCAGTGCTTTGAACTTTTAAATGTGAAGTGGACAAAACACGACCAAATGTACTGGCAGGAAAATCTTATATGATCTAGACCTCTATTCCACTTCTCATTCTAAGGTTTAATTGAACAAATTTTCATTCTGCTCCTTTCCCATAATACAAGAAACAGTGGGACATTGTGAAATTAAGAGGCTACAATTTAAAAAATGGTGAGAAGAAATACTTTTTTCCATGCAAATTACAATTCACTTGTGGAATGTATGCCTCCAGGGAATTGCTGACATGAAGAGTTCAGTAAGAATTTTAAAAGAATTAGATATTTATATGTACAACCAGAACTTTTGCAGCTAGAATAGTTAGTTCATATAATTACACTGGCTCTCAGTCCTCAAGCTCCAAGTCATAAAATAGTCAGCTGATGGGAACAATTTAGGAATTCAGAGTAGTAGCCATAGAATCATAGAATATTAGGATTGTAAGGGACTTCTGGAGGTCATCTAATCCAACCCTCTGCTTAAAGCAGGACCAATCCTCAACTAAATCATCTGATCTAGGGCTTTGTCAAGCCTGATCTTAAAACCTCTAAGGAAGGTGATTCTACCACCTCCCTAGGTAACCCATTCCAATGCTTCATCACCCTCCTAGTGTAAAAGTTTTTCCTAATATCCAATCTAAACCTTCCAAACTGCAACTTGAGACCATTACTCCGTGTTCTGTCATCTGGTACCACTGAGAACAGTCTAGAACAATCCTCTTTAGAACCCCCTTTCAGGTAGTTGAAAGCAGCTATCAAATCTCCCCTCAGTCTTCTCTTCTGTAGACTAAACAATCCCAGTTCTCTCAGCCTCTCCTCATAAAACATGCGCTCCACGCCCCTAATCATTTTTGTTGCCCTTCTCTGGACTCTTTCCAGTTTTTCCACATCCTCCTTGTAGTGTGGGCCCCAAAATTGGACACAGTACTCTAGATGAGGCCTCATCAATGTCGAATAGAGGGGAACAATCACGTCCCTTGATCTGCTGGCAATGCCCCTACTTATACAGCCCAAAATGCCATTAGCCTTCTTGGCAACAAGGGCACACTGTTAACTCATATCCAGCTTCTCATCCACTGTAATCCCTAGGTCCTTTTCTGCAGAACTGCTGCCTACCCATTCGGTCCCTAGTCTGTTAGTCTATATCCCTAGCCATGTTAGTCTATATCCGCAAAAAGAACGACGAGTACTTGTGGCACCCGACTAACCAATTGACTTAGGCATAAGCTTTCGTGGGCTAGAACCCACTTCAATAAGTGTCTCATGAAGTGAATTCTAGCCCACGAAAGCTTATGCCCAAATTTAGGAATTGTCTCTCTCCCTTCCAATAATATAGCTGTGTGTAATTGGCCTAATGCAACATATCCCTACTGCCACACACACACACACACACACATCTTCTGAACCATCAAGTGTAGGCAACCGACTGCCAGAGGCAAGATACTGAACAGGATGAACTAGTTTCCAGTATAACAGCTTCAAGGATAAGTGGCTACGAATCCAATGGATGGGCTCCTTTCTTCACAACAAAAATGCTCTCCAGCCCCATGGCTGGGCGCTCAGTCTGAGCCATTGCCTCTGGGAGGGGGAGGAGGTTGCAGCCTGGCTGGACAACAGGCTCCAGGGAAGCTAATCTGGCTCCTCTTTCTGGTTTAACAAGAACCCTGCCGGAGCTCTCAGCTCCCAGGCAGGGCCAATCCCAGCTGACACTGGAGTCCCCATCTCTGATGAGCCTCGCACTGGGCTGGAGGGACCACGCTTGAGGGGTTAGAAGAGAGGGGAGCTAGAAGTCAGGACTCCTGGGTCCCTTGCCTTTCCTCCCCCTGATTTGCCTTGGGAAGGTCCCTTCCTCCTAGAATCGTAGACTATAAGGGTTGGAAGAGACCTCAGGAGGTCATCCAGGCCAAGCCAGGAGCAGGACCAACACCCACTAAATCATCCCAGCCGGGGCTTTGTCAAGCCTGCCCTTAAACACCTCTAAGGGAGGAGATTCTACCACCTACCTACATACCCCATTCTAGTGCTTCACCCCCCTCCTAGTGAAATAGTGTTTCCCTCCGTGCCTCGGTTTCCCCCTGCAGCCAACGTTCAGCCCTGGTGTCCGGCTCAGCGCCCGCGGGGTGCCCGCTGGAAGCAGCAGAGCGCTCCGCCGGGAGCGGGATGCTGCTGGGTCGCTAGAGGGCTTCCCAGGCCAGCCGGCAGCCCGGGCTGCCCCTGGGGCGTCCCCTTACCTGCCAGGCAGGCGGTGGTGTCGATCCACTTGAGGAGCTGGCCGGCGCTGAGCTCCCCGCGGTGCGTGGCGTGCGCGGGGAAGATGGTCTGGCACGTGCGCAGCTCGCCGCTGCTCGGCCCCTCGCCGGGCTCCATGGCTCCGCCGGGCCGGCTGCTCCCTCCGGCGCCTCCCGCTGCGGGCAGGCAGCGCTGGCGGAGCCCGGCTCCCTCCGCCTCTGCTCGCACAGAGACCGGCCAGTCCCGTCCCGGGCCAGCGTGTCGTGAGCTGCACCCGCGTTGCTGAGCCTCAGGGAGCAGCCGGTGCCCTTGCGCTTTGCTCTCGGCTCAGCCCCCACTGCACGTCAAAGTACCTCCACCCCGGGCGCCGTCCCGGCGGGCTCCCCCCTCCGAGCCGCCGCGGAGCAGCGCGAGGCGCATCTCAGCTCCCCAGGCCAGGATGGTGAGTGGGGGTGGGGCCTGGCTTCCCTCAGCAGATCCCCAGGTGAGCGCGCTGTGTCACTGGCAGTGGCTGGTGGAGGGCTCTGAAAACATCACACTCACAAAAAGCCAGCAGTGTTAGGGACCATTAGGAACGGGGTAGAGCATAGGACAGCACATATCATAATGCCACTGTGTAAATCCATGGTGCGCCCACACCTTCCACCCGGTTCTGGTTGCTCCATCTCAGAAAGCTACATTAGAATTAGAAAAACTGCAAAGAAGGGCAACAAGGTATGGAACAGCTTCCCTAGGAGGAGAGATTAAAAAGCCGGGGTCTGGTCAGTTTAGAAAAGAGAAAACTAAGGGGGACAGGAGAGAGGGGTTTAAAATTATAAGCGATGTGGAGATAGTGATAAGGAAGTGTTATTTATCCCTTCACATAACCAAAGAACCAGGGGTCACCCAATGGAATTAATAGGCAGCAGGTTTAAAACAAACATTGAAAGGTACTTCACACAATGCATAGTCATCCTGTGGCTATTACTCAAGATGGCCAGGGACACAACCACAGGCTGCAGGTGCCCCTAAACTCCAATTGCCAGAAGACCTGGCATGGGCCACTGACAGAAACAGGCTACTGGGCTAGATGGACCATTGGTCTGACCCAGTGTGGCCATTCTTACATTCTTATTCAATATGCAGTGGCTGTCATTAAAAAATCAACATCTGCTGACCCCACCATACCCTACTCTAAGTATGGAGAAAAACATCCTCATGTAGATATACTCCATGAGGCCAAAAGACCTAAGACATGGAGTTAACAGACTCCAACCTTGCAAGTCCCAGGACTCAGGCTCCAGCCCCAAACCAAACATCTACACAGCAATTTTTCAGCACAAGAGCCTGACCTGGTCGAGCCCAAGTCAGCTGCCCCGGGCCAACTGCAGTATTTTTAACCCTGTGTAGATATACCCATAGATACCAAGCTGTGGTCAAGGATTCTTACTTGGTATCTTGGTAAAAAAAAGCAGTTAAGCTATTTTCTGTCCAAGTTTAAACTAAATAACGATGGATCAAATTTTGGACAGAGAGAGATGAAAATTGTTAGATCAATGCAGACTGGAGAGACTTTGAATGTGATTAGTGATCATTTTCATGCTAGATGAATAACACCTAGCACACTTCATTGGGGGAGCTCAAAGTGCTCCTTACAAGAGGACAAGTATCATTATCCTCATTGGACATCAGAAGAAAGTGAGGAAAGACAGGGTAAATCTTGCCAAAGCGAACAGTGAGTCAATAGTTAATCTAGGCAAGGATTCCAGCTATCATGCCGTCCAAACCAGTTCCCTATTCACTGAACCTCATTGCCACTCAGACTGTTTATACTTACAGCATTGCCTGGTGCTCCAAATACATTTTAGCAGGTGTGTTACTGCTGAAATATTTAGAATCTGACATAATTTTGTTTGCATTCTCATTCATATTGTCACAGCCTGACAGCACCACCAATGGGTGTTGTAAATGTAAGTGCCCCTTATCACTGTGAATGTTGATGTTTTTTTCTTTTGACATCTGCCTCGACAGTAATGACCTGTAGGTCAAGCATCTCCTGGCAGTTAATAACTGGCTGGAGGTTTTGCAGAGGACGCATCCAAGAAATGCCCACCTCAGATGTCATTCCTCATATTCTAAACCATTAATACATAAACACAGCAAAAAAACAGTAAAGTAATTGCCTTTGCATAGGTCATAGAGTCCTAAGTTCAACTGCATGTTGCCATGGATACGGTGTTTGGGTTGCAGATATTATTTATTATGTATTACAATATTGCCTAAAGGCTTAAGCATATGAGGTGGCAAGCGGGGAAGCATGGAGATGCTTGTTGAAGAGGCAGAACTAATTGATGGAGAACACTGGCATTGCTGGCAGAGTGATGACAGCAGTCTAGACTCTATGACATGATGAGATAACAGTGGACAAGCAGAAAGGGATAAATTGTGGAGGGCCTGAAAGAGAAGCGTGTATCTGATGCAATGTTATTTTTTTCCCAACAGTTAAAAACCAGCATAGGCCTCCGTAAACTAGAGGATTTCATTCCTAGTGTTTCATGAAGTTTGAGAATTGTTTTATCCTTTAATTTTAAAATCTCTAGACATCCTTTTCATTATTTATTACAAACTTTGCAAGTTTATTAAAAACACATATGAATGCATTTATACACAAAAATGCATTTAAATGATGTTGAGGATCCAACTTCAACCCATAATACAAGGAATTGCCTAAAGGCTGATAAACTATCTTTGAACAGGCCTCACCAAATCAAAGTTTTGCAGTCCGCTAGAGATTCTCTTCCCTCATATTTATTACCATCACTAAACTATAGCACAATTCTTGTTTGTTTGTTTTTTTTGTCAAACTACACTTATAGCAAGTTACGGCCAGTTTAGCATCACACTATATACACCTCAGAAGACACAAATTCTCCCAAACAGTATGCTGAACTCCACTTCACTTCACTTCTATTCTATTCTCTGTTGCTTCAGAATGAAATTTGTTCTGAATTCTCCTATCCTTTTGGATCTGTGAAGCAAATAAAAGCCCAGAACAGGGTGGAATAGCATTAGCTTTTGCTACCTGATGAACTGTGAATAAACTATATGCAGTTGGTATTTCTTTCCCTTCCTTGTCTGCTCAGCACTGTACATTATTTATTCAGGATCAGGTGACTAGTCAAAAAACCTGGCTAAAGATTCTGGCTTGCTGACTGGGAAGCCCTTCTCCTTTACATACACTAAAAAGGATGAAATGTCTGAATATCTATCCTCCTAACACGGCTACCTCTCTGATTCTATCCTCTTTTTAGCACTTTTCTTATGTACGTATTTGGGGCAAAAGGACATTACAAGGACAGTCCATATTTTACTAAACTACAATTCCATAGGAGAAGGAGTCATATTTTTCCAATAATGTGCAGTAATAAAGAAATTAATGTAATTCTGTTGAAAATGTAGATCCTTTCCTGGAGCATTAAGTAAGCAGGACAGGGGAGGTCTAGGAAGCCAGAATTTTGTCATAAGATTAATCTCTTTAATTGTTTTCTCCCCAAACCATCTAATTCCTGGATACAGCCACCACATGTACAAGTACAAGCAACAAAGAGTCCTGTGGCACCTTATAGACTAACAGATGTATTACAGCATAAGCTTTCGTGGGTGAATACCCACTTCGTCAGATGCAAGTGCTCCATCCCGTCACCCAGTCCCAGCTTCTGGCAAGCAGAGGCTAGGGATACCATCCCTGCCCATCCTGGCTAATAGTCATTGATGGACCTATACTCCATGAATTTACCTAGTTATTTTTTTCCTAATGCCATCTATACAGTAATTTATTTTAAAAAATGTTGTATGAGCTACACAAATTGAAGATGTATGTCCCCTCTTCCTAAAAGACCCACTAGATCAATTTCTTTGTCTAACTCTCTCTCCCATCTTTTCATCTGGGTTGTTATCAACATTTTTTTAATCCAATTGTATATATATTAGAAATTATACTTTTGTTCTAGCTTTCTAGACCTAGACCAAGAGTGGTTAAAGGCTGGATAGAGCTGCCTTGTACCCAGATCTCACGTGAAAATGTTTGACTTGGTAAATATTGAAAATACAGGATTTTTATATTACTTATATTATTACATATCTCTTGATATGATTTCCAGCTAGAATGAGAGCTTGTCTACATGGAAGAGTTAATCCACACTAACTCAAGTTTCTCCAGTGCAAAAATGCCTGGGTACACATGACAGAATTCATTACAGCACACTAAAACCAGATTTATCATGAACTCTGGAATCCTTTTCCAAAGTGTATTAAGATAGCTGTGAACTGAGTTAGTTCGGTCTACTGTTCATGTGCACACAATGCTGAAGTGCACTACTTTGGCAGTTTTCCATCTGCTATCCCACACTGTTTGCAGGCATCTGTTACTGACCTGTTTGCCTGTGTGCCCTCCACTGCTTTGGGGTCAAGTTGATCTGATGTTTCCTTCCCTGTTTCAAAACTGGCATGTGGTCAAAATTTGCTCATTTGCTTCTGGATTTGAGTATATCAGCATTGCCCCACAAGGGCAAATAGCAAGAGTCATCAGAGGAGGAACACGAGGGCAAATACACAGCATTGGTATTGCTATTGCAATAATTGCCTCTGGAATATGAGGGTTTATTTTTCCCTATTCCCCCAGCCATGGCACCTACAGCGGCTAGATTCCCAAGAAGCAGAATCTTTCCCAATGACCAAGTGGCAGCTAACTTGAGGAAGAAGAAGCAGAGAACTCAGGGGAAAATCTTTGCAGCCTTCTCCCCAAAACTGAAAACAAATGAGAATTGGGGGTTGTATTTGATGTCAGAGAGAAAAAAGACAAGGGGCTACCCAAAAAGAGCACTGAAGTGGCCGGAGAAATCACCACAGTGGGCAGAGATAACATTCCCATGGCAAAAACCACTGTGGAGAAAGATAGGGAGATGCGGAAGCAATCCTGGAGGCAATACAGAAGCAGAATGCTCGGCTGCAGCACATGCTACTAGTAGGCACACAGGCCTGGTCCCCACTAGGGCTTAACGTCGACTTTAGCAAGCTAAAGTCGATTTAAGCCTGTACCCGTCCTCACATGCATGCCCTTAAAGTAGATTTAAAGGGACCTTAAAATCAACTTCTGTACTCCTCCCTAACGAGAGGCGTAGCTGAAATCGACCTCTCTCTGGGTCGATTGTAGACTAGTGAGGACGCAAGTGACATTACTAGCCTCCAGAGGCTGTCCCACAATGCTGCATTCTGACCGCTCTGGACTGCCTCACTGCTCCACTGTGACCGCTCTGGACAGCACTCTCAACTTGCTGCTCTGGCCAGATAGACAGGAAAAGACCCGGGAACATTTGAACAGCTTCCTGTTTGGTCAGTGTGGCCAGCTCAGTCGCCATTCATAGAAATCAGCAGCACAAGCCGCCATGCAGAGCTCAGCAGCACAGGAGACCAGCCAGAGGAAAAGAGCTCCAGCATGGTCCAATAATGAGGTGTTGGATCTCATCGCTATCTGGGGAGAGGAATCTGTGATGTTGGAACTCCGCAACAACAAACGGAATGCCAACACGTTTGCCAGGGTCTCCAAGGCTATGCTGGAAAGGGGCCACAACAGGGACGCACAACAGGGACGCGTGAAAATTAAGGACCTGAGGCAAGCGTTCCAGAAAGCCAAGGAGGCAAACGGACGCTCGGGGGGCACTCCGCGGACATGCCGGTTCTACAATGAACTGAATCAGATAATGGGGGGCGCCCCCACCACCATCGCACCGGTCTCTGTGGACTCCGAACATGGGATAATCGTCCGGTCTGATGAGGATTCGGAAGATGAGGCTGATGATGAGGTGGGAAATATCATGGAGCAGCAGGACCGAAGTGGAGAGATACCTTCCGCGGAGAGCCAGGAGCTGTTTGTCACCCTGGAGCCAGTACTGTCCCAACCCTCCCAAGGGGGTACCCCAGCCCAGGAAGGATCCTCTGGTGAGTGATCTTTTTTTTGCATGCCCCCCCCCGCCAGTCTGCACAAGCGCCCCCCCACTCCCAACAGGTAGCCGGCACTCAGCCCGTCCGTGGTTTTGCTTTGCTTTTTAAATGTCCCGGTGCGGCGCGCCTGAAATCCAACCACTCCTTCTCCCCCCGCCACGCTGCACCCCCTCCCGTCCCCCCGCCAATCTGCACAACCGCCACCATCGCCCCCCCTGCCAGTCTCCACAACCGCCCCCATCGCCCCCCCCCCCGCCAGTCTGCACAAGCGCCCCCCCACTCCCAACAGGTCGCCGGCACACAGCCCGGTTTTGTTTTGAAGTTGGGGGTGAGCCCCACGCGGTGTGCTGGAGGAGGAATCCACGTGGCGGGGGAGAGGGGGGATTAACCCTGGAATATCCGAGTATGGATTAAGGTTAACATGGACCGCTGCACGGTGATTTCAGTAGGCATGTTGTGTATGTGAGATGCTTCTGTGACTTTTGTGTGAGGCATCCAGTAATTTTTTAGGTGCGGAATATACTCATAATAGGCCGTTGAATAATGTGGTTCCCCGTAGCATAGTACTCCCATTGTGATCCGTGAATGTTTTTGTCTCATAAACTTGTGCCTTTCTTTGCCCACAGCTGCACAGTTATCTCATAATCCGCCCAACTGCCCCTCTCGCCGTCTGTCGCAGATACGGAAACATAAAAAGAAAACGCGTGATGACATGTTTGATGAACTACTCCGCAACTCCAATGCTGAGGCCGCATGGCAGACTGAATAGAGGGAAAAATTGCTACAGTCAAGACAGGAATCAAGAGCTGCAGCAGAAAAGCGTGAAGAACAACGGGTGGTGCGTGAAGAACAACAGCAGGAGTGTGAACAACAACGGCTGGAGAATGAGGACAGACGAGAGGCACGCGAAGAAAGGCGGATGGATGCTTTGATCCGGATAATGGAGGAGCAAAGCGATATGCTCAGGTGTCTGGTACAGCAGAACCAAAGATCGCCTCTACATCCTCTGTATAACCACCTCTCCCCCTCCCCAAGTCCCATAGCTTCCCCACCCAAACGCGGGGTGAGAACCCGGGGGGGGAAGCTCCGGGGACCGACCCATTCTACACCACAAGCAAGCACAAGCAGCAGCAGGAGGAGTGTATCCGAACCCTGTTAAAAGATGCTGAGTCTTGGCCACCCTACACCACCCCTAACCCCTTCCCCCCCCCCCCCCCCGCTCCTCCACTACTGTGACTGCTGGTTTCCCTCCCCTCCCCACCCCACCCCGAATTTGTGATGAACCAATAAAGAAACCATGATTTTTAAAACAGTGTATTTATTTCCTCTGCAAGCATCGGGAGGGGGGAGGGAAAGAGGGTGCAAGGACGGCAGGCTTAGGGCTGAGCAGAACAAGGGACTGGGTTGTCAAACCTCATCTTGGGCACTCATGAAACTGGTTTTCAAGGCGTCACTTAGGCGCAGCACCTCGTGGTGCGCTCTTCTACTTTCCCTGCTGTCTGGCTGCTGGTAAGCAGTAGACAGTAAATTTGCCTCTTCCTCCCAGCCCGCCATAAACGTTTCCCCCTTGCTCTCACAGAGATTGTGGAGCACAGAGCAAGCAGCAATAACAATGGGGATATTTCTCTCGCTGATGTCTGAGCGAATCAGTAAGGAACGCCATCTCCCCTTCAGACGGCCAAATGCACACTCAACTGCCATCCTGCACTTGCTCAGCCTGTAATTGAACAGCTCCTGATCCCTGTCAAGGGCCCCAGTGTAGGGCTTCATAAGCCAGGGCATTAAGGGGTAGGCTGGGTCCCCAATGAGAACGATGGGCATTTCCACCCCCCCACCCCCACGGAAATTTTCTGGTCGGGGAAGAAAATCCCTTGCTGCAACTGTCTAAAAATCCTAGAGTTCCTGAAAACACGAGAGTCATGAACCTTTCCCGGCCACCCCACGTACAGGTCGGTGAAACGTCCCTTGTAGTCAACCACTGCTTGCATGACCATAGAATAATATCCCTTCCGGTTTCTGTACTCTGCGGCCTCGTTGTCCGGTGCCAGGATAGGGATATGAGTCCCATCTATAGCCCCACCACAGTTAGGGAATCCCATGGCGGCAAAGCCATCTATTGTAGCTTGCAGGTTTCCAAGGTTTATAACCCTGGGTAGCAGCAGCTCGACGATTGCCCTGCTTACTTTCATCACAGCAGAGCCCACTGTAGATTTACCCACCCCAAACTGATTTGCGACTGACCGGTAGCAGTCTGGCGTTGCAAGCTTCCAGAGGGCTATCGCCACTCGCTTCTCAACTGTGAGGGCCGCCCTCATTCTGGTATTCTTGCGCCGGAGGGCCGGGGAAAGCAAGTCACAAAGTTCCATGAACGTGCCCTTACGCATGTGAAAGTTTCTGAGCCACTGGGAGTCATCCCAGACCCGCAGCACTATGCGATCCTACCAGTCAGTGCTTGTTTCCCAGGCCCAGAATCGGCATTCCATGGCATGAGCCTGCCCCATTGCCACCAAAATTGCCAGATTGTCGGTCGCCCTACTTCCAAAAACTGCAGTGTCCCTGTCCCTGCAATGCATGTCCAGGTCCAGGTACTCCTCCTCCTCCTCACTTTCATCAGCTTCCGGAAAGCGCAGTTGTCTCCATATCGCATTCCTCTGCAGACGATGCAGCATAAAATCCAGAACAAGGCGGGAGGTCTTCACAATGGCCACTGCTGCAGCGATGGCATTTGCGGGCTCCATGCTTGCACTGCTATGGCGTTAGCGCAGCGTGGGGATGGGGCTGGAATAATGGGATGCCTACCCACGAGTGCACAGCTCGAAATGGTGTTGGCGGCGCAAAAAAAAAGGGCACGGAATAATGACATGCCTACCCCTACCCACTGTGCAGCACTCGAAATGGTGTCGGCGTCACAAAAAAAAGGGCACGGAATGATGACAGATCTATCCACAGTGCAGCACTTGAAATGGTGCCTGCTGGGGGCTCCGGGAACTGTGGGATAGGTACCCATAGTGCAATGCTCCCTATGTCGACGCTTGCAAAAGTTGTAAGGACAGACACTGTTGACCTGCTGTGCTTTGTGGGGACGCACTAAGTCGACTTTATAAAGTCTGCTTTAGAAAATTGACTTAAGGAAAATCGACCTATTGCTGTAGTAAAGACATACCCACAGATAATTCAGTGTCCTCAACACAGGGTACTGGAAACAGCAGCATTTGTTCCCCACTGCACCCTGGCAGCCTTGCTTCCAGAGGCCACTTCACTCCCTGGCTCAAGCTCAGGATAGTGAGAACAGTTGGTCCTGGGAGCCCACCTGATATCAACTAGCACCTCTGCCTTCTAACTAACATCTCAGTTCTGTAGTTCAACTCAGCCTCTTCTCCTTCCCCCTTGCCCATCTCAGTTCTTGTTGCTCCATTCCCACTTAGCCCTTTTGAATACGTTTGTCTCTGAGTGGTAATTCAATACTGCTGTGCCAGTGTCAGTCACTCAGTGGACCTCCACACTCTCCTCTTCCCCTGGATTATATGAAACCTGACCCTTTTACTTGCCCATGGATTACCTCTGCTTTTTGTTCCTGGCTTCTGGACAATAGAACTTTTTCCCAGTCAGAAAGGCGCATGTTAGTTGATTGGACATTACTGGTGACACCATTAATACCTCTCTACTGTCACGGTTAGTTACATAAGGAAGTACTACTTACCAGGGACTATTGGGTTCAAAAAAGAATTAACTAAGTTCATGGAGGATAGTTCCATTAATAGCTATTAGCCAAGATGATTAGGGATTTAACTTCTGACTGCCAGAATCTGAAACTGGACAACAGGGAATGGATCACTTGATAATTTCCCTCTTCTGTTCATTCCCTCTGAAGCATCTGGCATTGGCCACTGCTTGAAGACATGATACTGGGCTAGAAGGACCTTTGGTCTGACACGGGGTGGACATTCTTATGTTTGAGCCTATGGGACAAACCTGGTAAGGAAGTTCCGACAAAAGTACAAGAGGTGCTGAGTCATGAGTTCTCATAGATTTTTTAGTGGGGTCAACTTCCAAGGAACGAGATAGTCCAGTAGGTCATTTACCCCACCAGGTCCCCTATCCCAATTCCATTAGTCTTCCCAAACCTTTCTTGTGACTACAGTAATACTTGGCTAACATGCATGTGTTCAAGAGATAACCTTAAAGACAGATTAATTCCCTCCACTCTCATAGATTTCCTTTCTCCTGCTTTTCCACTTTGCCATTGCCTGCTGAGGTAATTTATTGGGGTCTCTTTCTTCCTGCTGGCTGTCTCCCTGCATCTTCTTATCACATGGCAGCCCTTGCTGGAGGGTCTCAGGCTTGTTTCTCTTTCTTCATAGCTACAAAAAGGAGCTGAACACTTCTCTATTAGGCTTTTATATGTCCCCCCTCCTCTCCCAGTATATTACTACCAGGGGAAAACTAGGAACAGACACACTTTGTGATTTGCCCAAGGTCAGATAGGATATCTGCAGCAGAGTAGGATTTGAACTCAAGTCTCCCATGGCACAGTTTAGAGCCACTGTACCATCCTTCCTCTCAGTTGTGAAGAAGGGGGTGGAGCTAGCAGCATGTGACCAAGGACCTCGTGGACCACAGTTTGAAAGGCCCATGTTTCTCTTTACTGAACTCAAATATTGGAATCATTAAAAGAAAGCCGTAAACATGGCAAAGCCAAGACTACTACAAGAGGTGGCCAGTATTAAAGAGTGGAAGAATTAGAGGAATTGGATATTTTGGACCATGAATTGGTAGTGAATTAAAGCGAATTAAGGCTTAATACTGTGGTTAATCACTGTGGTTAAGGCTTAACACTGTGATTTCAGAAGTCATCGCCATTCAAAAGCAGCTTTATAAGTTTATACATGTCAAGACATGATTCGCACCTGATAAGCTTTCTGCACAGACCTGAAAAAAAACAAAACAGAGGGGCAAGTTTACATATAGCTTAAAAGAAAGTGTACTAGCTATTAGATTCTCATCCTCTGATAACATGACTTTATAATTGAAGCAACATGATTATAAGAGCTTTGTACTACACAATAGCATATCCCAGGAGTGCTGTGAAGTACAAGACACAGCAGAGTATCTTCAGAGAAAGTATGGCAGGAGGGGGTAGGAACGTGTTAATAAAAGATGAGCTCTGAATGTGATGTGGGTAAATCTTCTGTAAAATAAAGCCACTAGAGCTAGAAAACAAGTCTGCCCAGAGCAACAGTACTTAATCTTACAGTTACACAGTTAAGCCAGTGGGAGACCGAAACAGCAACTTTCGGCTCCAGAGAAGAATTTCACCCAGTTAGGAGTTTCCAAGGGATGCAGAGGAAGTTGGGTTAACTCTTTAGAGAACTGGGGGCTAGGTTTGAAGCTCTGGTTTGAACCTCCTTAAAATTCAGGGATATTCTAATCTGGAGTTTTAGTTCAAGCCCACATGCACGACCCCTTTCAAAATGTGCTATATCTAAACAAATAAAGGTTGGATCAGAGTTCCACTAAACCTTGGAAAATTACTGTCCAAAAGCAGTGATAGTCATGATGCAATACATACAAAAGGCTCTTAAAAATCCTTGGTTACAGATGGCTTCAGCAACTTTTTGGCACTGGCTCTTCTGAGTGGTGGTTTAACTATTGGAATATCAATTATTGAAATAACTCAATGCAGCCACAATATATAGTAATGCAACTTTAGTAATAAATGCTCATATATTATTGAAACTAATGTTTGAGTGCCTGAAATTAAAAACAATGAAGACATTCATATTTTACAACTATACTCATAGTTGTTTTTGAAAAAAATACTGTTTTGACACAACTTTTGAAAATACAACTTATTCTTGTAAAATGAAACTTTATTCTAAAATGTATCCAAAATTGCAAGACACAAGCACCATTAAACAGATAAATAGACATATATTTATGTACAGAGAGCATTAAAACACAAAACAATTGTTAATATAATTCTTATACCATTTTTAATGAGTTTCCATCAATAAAACTTTAAAGAAGACTTTTCGGTTGCAAAACAGTTGTAAAATCATATGTATAAATTATGTCTATTACAATTCCAATAACAAAGGCAAAGTAAAATACAAAAATACTGCAAATTCAAATACAAAACCCAAAATAATGTAGCACAGGTAAATATGTACATTTGATGAATTCATGCAGCTATGCAGTGCAACAAATTAACTGCTTAATTTAACTTCTCACAAAATGGAACAACCATATCTGCAAGCAGAAGAAAATATGTTTTGTAATAAATCATAGTGCATTTAGAAGTTCAACTTTATAAAATGATTGCTGAGTGATATATTTCTAAAATTTCCCATGTGGTCTGCCAGTCCCCAAACTCCTGCACAATAACATACAAAGGACAAAAGTTTAAAAACAAAACATAACCCCAGCCATTCTAGCACAGATTTTGATGCCAAAATTTTACATTTTTACTTGTACCATCTTGGGTTTAGTCTTGTTACCTAACCTATTTGCAAGTGTTCATGTCTCCAATGACATGTTACACCTACTTACCAAAGTGAACCTTCCACATTCAAATGCTATACCCCATAAATGGAATCTAACAAAGCTCTTAGACTGCACTGGTTTAAAGAGAACTCTGTGGCTTCAAAAAGGCAACTATGAGCCCTCAGGAATCAGAGAGAATGAGAGTAAAATGGTGGCTAGGGAGACTCCTTTACACCTGAAGTTTCTAATTTCTTTAATTACACAAACACATATAAAATAAAAGGCTTTATGGCTTGGCTCAAAATTCTGATAATGCATTAGGCAGGTACAAAGCCAATATTTGTGAACTTCTGTTGCCTTTCACTGTATAGAAGCTGCAGACCATTCTGGTTAGGGAAGAGAGATAAACCTCAGATAAACATGTAGAAAAATACTTTAATGTTTAAAATGTTCTAGAAATAGTGAACAAAATCAAAACAAGGAACTTTTTTAAAAAAGTGATTATTTTTGTGCAAACCTGGCTGTTCACCGTTCAGTTTTGCTGTTGATTGGTATATCAGAATCAAAGCATGTAGATACTATTGAGAGTCATACTTCATAAAATGTTAGTGGTTAAGTGTCAAAATTAGATGAAATGCAATTATACAGTCTGACACTTGCATCTCTGAAACTTGTTTAAGTGCTAAGCACGCTCAGTGTTTTTACTAGAAAGAAGTTGGGAAAACACTATATTTCTCTGGTTGCTGAAAAGACACTGGTTTACAGCAGCATACACCTCTGTGAAGGTCCTCGTTCTACATTCTCTGTATTCCCCAAATGCCTCAAATAATTGTCAGGTGAATGCGAGTTGTGAGTGAACAAGATATGCAGGAAGGAGCCTGTATTGGGTAATCAGAATCACATTTGTGTAGCAGTATTTATTTCTAATTGCTTAAGGTGCAATCCCATGGATGGAGATGGCAGAAAGCAAACTGTATGAAGTCTTTGTGTTTTATGATCTTACGAAGAATATGGCATTCTTGAATGGGTAATGCCCCATGGGGTGAAACGTACACACTAGTCCAAATAGTCTCAAATGTTCTTATGTCAGATGTTTCCATATTGAAGAAGGACATCAGAGTTACTAGATAGCAGTTAAAGATATCAAACCATCAAGAAAAGGGGAGGAAGTTTGTCTACTCACATATGTTAAAGGCACAGGAAATAAAAGGTATGATAGTGGTCTACATTTAGTGTAAATTATAAATTGTTTTTTGCTATACATGAGATTTATTTTTCTCCTCCGAACTGCCTCAAGGTCATAGAATGCTAAAAAAAAATAATTAAAATATAAATATGACACATGAAAAATGAATAATGCTACATATGATCACAGACTAATTGCTACATTTTTGCCTCTCTGGCAGGTCAGCTGCATGATCATCTATGTCCATAGAGTGGCAAATCCCTTTAGAATGTAAAAATTATTCAGTCACTGTAGATTTACCAAGACAGCTGGAAGTGTATCAGCTGAGTCACAGAATGGATCTTGTTGTTTAGACACACCTGAAAAGCAGTCAGCTGACATCACAGTCACTTTTCAAATTACAACAATTGTGCCATTTGCCCTTTTCTCTAAAATTCAGTGAAACCCAGAAATAGCAAGATAAACAGCCCCATATTCATGTGAGTATAACATTAAAATTAAGATGATTCTTAAATAGAACTTTTGACTGCAGTTCAGCCCCTGAAATATCTAACTGGTAAGCAGTGACTGTGTTAGCACATAATAAACAGCCTTTTCTGACGCTTCATTCAATGCCACACAATAAGCATTATCATTTTCAATATAAAATGACTTGCAATTCAGAAAACAAAGCAAACATATCAGTACAGCTGCTGATGGAATCTACTCGTCTGATAAAGTGATAAGCCAAGTTCAGAGGTAAATTCTGCATCTCAACACCTTTGTTGCGAGAAGTTGGGCGCACTATGAACATGATAAAGGCCGGAGTGACCACATTTATATTTTTTTAATCTCCGCTGTGCCTTAACTTGTAGCAGAGGGAGCTCTTGCTGCAATCAATATTATGATTTGGTGCCAATAATTAGTGGGTAGTGTTGGCAAGTTGCACTAGCAACACAGAAAAACATGGAGGCTTGGTGTTTGGTGCAGGCTATGGGGCATAGGTTAGAATATGTTATACACAGAGCTTGTCAGCCCATGCAATAACACCACCTGCAAGAAGCTAATCATCTAAAGTATGGGATTTCCACATCTCCAAATCAGGATGTGGCTAAAGGCAGATGTTTACAAGAGACAGTGTGAAAAACATGAACTGCCATTACGATTGATTTACTCAAAATCTTGAATTATGAACTGCTAGATCACTAGTAATACTCATTACAGGAAAATAAATGCTGACTGCCATGCATAGAAAATTCATCTGAAACAATTCATTTTTTGGTTACACCTACCTAATATTTTGAAATTAGACAGCAACAAACATGATTAGTTGATTTTAGTTCACCTGTGTAATGGTTTCCTTATTGGATGGTTTAAACGAATGAACCTCTTTTGTGCACCCATCAAAGATTATTAATACGAACTGAACAATGTCCACTGAACTAAGGTTAACATTCTAAAAAGGGGGTACAACCTCCCAGAAGTATTCAAACAAAAATCAGCAAAAATTCTGTTTATTAAAAAAGGAAAATATATAAGAGTCAAAATGCTGAAGGCAAGAATCTAATGTGAAAAGTTAGACTCCAAGACTGAAGAGAACAGAAAGCCATGCAGTATTTCACACAAATTCCAGTTTTGTTTTGGGGTGAAATTCTCACCCACAATTGTGTTAAGTCCAAAAAATGAGTTAGGTATGGGGGACCTGACCCCAGGATGTGGAATACCCATGGAGCTGGGCCATGGTTGCTACTATAGCATATGGGCAGTAGTAGCAGCTGCAGCACTGCAAGGTACTTCCCACATGTGCTTTGTGTTAGTTGAGCCACACAATTCATGGACCCATTGGCCATGCCCCCATCACTCCAGGTGTCACAAATTTTCCTTGCGGTTCAACCGTGGAGCTTGGTTTCATGGCATTCAAGGGAGCTATGGACTTTTCCTGTAGGGTGGCTTCCTTTTCACACCAGGGACCCACAGTGATTGTGTTGCATTTTGAGCCTTCTGAGACACTTCTGTTGGGGGCGAGGGGGCTTTCTCAATACATAACTACAAAATCATAGTCACAGTAGTGGCAATAATACCAAAACTCCACTATATGGAATAGATGGTGGAGAACAGAAGAATATGTCACAAAGTAGTTAGGGGATGCTCCATTCTTCGATAGATGATTTGTTTTCTAAAGGACGTAGACAAATGATTCAAAAACAGAGGCATTGTGAGGGGAACTCTTTCGAGTGGTTGCAGGTACAGTAGTAAATATCTCCCAAAGCAAGATGCAATCATTTGGGAAGTGAAGTGATGGATGTCAGGCAGCGTGTTGGATCTCTGGGTACTTACTGCTTCCCTTCTTAAATGATTAAAAAGGATGCTTTTAAAAATTACTCACAAACAAGATCTAAAGAGATTTGCACCCAGAATGATTTTCCATTCTAAAATAAGGCTCACTAGTTCACATATTTTTAAAGCAGAAATCTTCCCTCAAAGATGGTATTTGTGAGACTTGTTTCTGAAACTTTTGAGCTGTCATGTTCTTAGATGGTGGTGGTATGAGATGGAGTGGTTCTTGCAGCAGCTGTAAACTATGAAGATCAAGTTTAGGGGACTTGGACAACTGTTGCAGAAACCTGCAACGTTTAGGGAGACCCCCACATACTAGGAGCTCTGATTTTATATTCACTTGAATATTGATTTTTATATTCACTTGAACTTATTAGTGTACCCTTGTATGGAAATAGGATAGTGTTTTCTGCACTGTACCCTAGAATATTTATTTATTGTTTGTTTTCTCAAATTAAATTTCTGCTTATTTTGAATGTTGCATTTTGAATGAAGATTTTCCTTTCTTTATAAAATTAGGGATTGACTAGTAGTCTAATTCACAATTTTGGAAACGTCTTCCTTTATGACACACCTGGCTAGTGTTTAAAGGTGAACTGCGGAGGATTTTTTTGTAAAACTTGGTTTGTACTCTTTTTGCCTTTTCAGTGATATATAAAGAACTCTCAACTGATTTTTCAAGTTTTTTTCTTTTTTACCTTACCATTATCACAAGTATGTCCTTGATTTTTGGGGGGAGAACCACTAGGAAGTATAAGGGATGTTTACTGTGTGCTTTTAACATTTTAATTGAAAGGGTGAAGGTGTCAAGTATTTAATAAAGACTTCCTTTATTCAAAATTTTAATTAGTTATTTCAGCTAAATAGCTGTTAAAAACCAAGCAAAAACCAGTTTTAAATGCTCAGAGTAAAAATCCCTTCTCTCTCAATAGCTCAAGTTTCTTGGCTCATGCGGTCAGCTGTTTCACTAGTTGTCCAGATATCAAAGTATTTATGCCCAGACAGGGTCTGAATTTCTAATGTATAGAAAAAACCAAGCAAAAACCAAAAGCCTACAACACCTCTGGTCTTCTTTATACAAAGTAACCAAAAAAAAAAAAAAAAAAGGGAAAGAGGGAAGTTCAATTTTCCTTTTCTTTGCAGGCCACCTGAATAATTCTTACTAAGGAATGCAATTCATTTAGTAGAGGAGGACAAGACTTTCTACCTCACACAGACACATTACTAGCTCTGTGTAGGGGATGTGAGCATAGTGTGCAGATAGTGCTTCATTATTTCCTGCATGCCCCTAGGGTGGATTCTGCACTTGTGTCCAGTACCAGATGCAGAAGTAGACTAGAGGAGGGGCCACTGGATCCAGGGTTATATGGTTACAGTGGCAAAGAACACTATAAACTGGAACAGTGGCTGTGAAGCGCCATGTTTATAGTCCAGTAGCCTGCTATGGATTGGAGATTGTGAAAGGAAGGATATCCATTCCCTGCTTAGTTTCCTGCACAAAGTCCAATTACTCAGGCTTTGGGTTGGGAGGGATAATCTCAACTGAACTGAAAATCACACACTGATGCATACCCAACACTGAAACAATGAAATGTGTTAAACTGCAACTGGAAATTGCTTGCTGAAATCTAACACCAAGCTCGCTAAAAGGACCTGAACTTGGGTGAAATTTCTTATGTTGCATATGATTTAATGTCCCTGTTAATGGCTGTTACATGTGCTGTGTAAAATAAATTCTGAAATCCCTAAGCGTGCTTAACAAGGTTTTAACCACATGTGAACAGCAAGTTTTGATAACAGAACAAGTACTACAGTACCATAAAATACACATGGCTGTTCAATCAAAAGCCACCTCTTGCTTTGAAACAAGAATTTACAGTATTAAGCAATGGTGACAAGATTTCTTACACAAAACCTACAATAATGTACAGAGTACATATGATTGCCGTAGTTATGCCAGCATTAAGAAATATACATTTTCTACATAGACTGTCTTGTGCAAATGTGAACAAGTTGACAATTGTTTACCAATGCTTTAAATAACTGAAATAGATATAATCCACCAGATAAATTCTTCCTCCCCCCCCCCCAGCAGTAAGCAGATGTTGCCAGATGCATGAAAAGACAACCTATGTAATAAACGGTTCTTAACATTAGGCATGTGCATGCCTGTGCAGATGCACACACATACACACAAAAAGGAAAACACTCGTATTCGCACAACAATATTTTTTGCAAGGGGATACTTGCCACAAAAAGTCCAAATCAAAGTTAGTCTTTGCACACTTAAATCAATTTGATTTACATTTCTTTAATTGCCACTACAAATTTATAGACGTTTCTCATAAAGATTCTCTTTCTTTCCTGACACTTACATTTTATTAGAAATAAAAAAGTCCCCAAAACTCCAGCTTCTACTTCATTTATACCATTGTTTAATGCTGATTTTTCTGTTTTTGCTTAGGAATTCATTTTTTTCATTGAAGAATAATCTGAAATGTGGTAAGTCAAATAAACACTGGAAGTTCTTTAGAAATTTTTTTAGTAGCTCTGGGAAATATTTTATTGACATTTTTGAATGTCACATTTCTGAATAATATTGTTTAAAAGTATAATTTAAAAAAAATCAACTTTCAGTTTTCTGTAAACACTTTAATTTCTTATGCACTTTAGGGGCCTGTCTAAACTACCTGCTGGGTTGGCAGGCAGAAATCGATCCAGATGGTGTCGATTTATCAGGGGTCTTGTACAGACGCGATAAATCAATTGATGAACACTCTCCCGTTGACACCAGTACTCCACCAGGACAAGAAACACAAGTGGAGTCAATGAGAATTCCCATGATTCTATGCAGGAGAGCATCAGCTGTCGACTTACCGCAGCGAAGACACTGTAAGTAGATCTAAGTACGTCGACGTCAGCTACACTATTCGTGTAGCTGAAGTTGCGTATCTTAGATCAGCCCCACACGGTAGTGTAGACAAGTCCTCAGTCTAGTTGTGAAAAGGCAAGGAAGACTTTGGCCATTCTTGATCTATAATAGTCATGGGCTATGGCAATTATATGTCCCAATCTGTAATGCTCTCTCGGTTAAGAGGAGGACCTCACCTTCATCTGAATGGTCTCCCACTGGGACCTATAGCCTCTGGGGGCTGAACTTATATATTGAAGAACAGGGCAGTTACCAAATCTTAGCTATCCCTTTTGTTGATGTGTGTCGTTAACCAGTTTCTCGCTGATAAAGTAGGCTTCTCAAATCATGGACTTTCCAAGGACAGCTTTAGTAAAGCAGTGTTGCATCCTTCTATTTCAATTAAGTGTGTTTTATTCAGAATGGATTTTTCTCCCCATTTTCCATGGGAAACAGCAACTCTTGTTTTTAGATCATTTTAAGAGCCACAGAGTGGTTGTTGCCTGATTCAGAGCACAATCCTACAAGATGCTACATGCCCTAATCTCTAGTGCTGAGGATTCCTCATTACATGCAGGATCAGGCCTTGAGGAAACAGGCTATTTCTTACACAAAAAATGTTTCTTTAACATCTGTAATGAAATAATCTATGTACAGTTATGACTCTATTCACAAATGTAAGCAACATTTTGCATGGATTTTGTGTAAATTATTCTTCTAGCAATTGCACACGATTTCTGTGCAAAACAGCTGCATGCAGCAGGATGAGTGGAAAACAGAAGTCCAAAGAGAGAGGAGGAAAAATGAATATAGACATTAATTCTATAAATAAAACCTAGGAAGAGCTAATTTACATGGCTGATAATTTGACTCTTCACTGATATTAGCACCATTACATGGTAGTAATTTTCACATCAATTAATTATTAACAGTGGTTTCATTTTATTTGGTTTCTGTCAAAAGTGGGTACAGAAGTAATGGTTATTTCCTTCTGTGCAGGGGCAGGGGTAAATATAATTTACACAATCCTACTTTCCATGTGTTTCAGTTCTCCTATGCCCCATTTCAGTAAAACAGGGCACTGAGAAAATACAAAATCTTGGTTAAATCATCCATGTTTTGTCCTGGATTCTCTATACAGACTCTAGTGCCGCCTAATTTTTTCTATTATTAAATTAAACTGGGGATTCTCTTTTTTGGCATATGAAGATCGTGAGGAAGCCTGCAAATGCATCATGTGAACGCACATAGTAGCATTTACAGAAGTGAATAACTAGGCAGCAGAGATTGTCACACATGGGAGTATCTAGAATTTAGTGAAGACTTTATGTACACTCTTGCAGATGAATCATGCACTACTTACCAAACTCTGTGTACACGCCAGTGTGTCCACTTAGTGTCATTCAGTGTCTGCTTAATGCAAATACAAAGCCATATACAGCTAACTGGCTGCAGTTTAAAA
The DNA here is from genome assembly GCA_032164245.1 of Sternotherus odoratus. Lineage (NCBI taxonomy): Eukaryota > Metazoa > Chordata > Testudines > Kinosternidae > Sternotherus > Sternotherus odoratus. The sequence goes on along the minus strand of JAVMKO010000007.1, from coordinate 65,923,024 downwards.
AATACAGCTTAAAAATTGGTACACAGAAAAAACTCAAGTATTTGTGAATAGAGCCTTTATAATTTTCTCACATTTGAATTTAGGAATCACAGTTTTTGAATGTTATTTGTTATTCATAGCAATGATTGAATAAAAATGTTTTGATTCAATTTCTCAAAGCTGTGTCATTCAGAAAATATTTAGTATGCCGAATCCAAATGAAAAACAAAAGCAATTTATTTTCTCTACCTCCTTTACACATAGAAATTAAATGGTGGCTAGAAACTGAAGTTTTCAAGTTATAAACGGAAACTGTGTTTTTATTAAATGTGAAAACATGTACCCAAGAAAAGGGCATACACTTTTATACATTTTTATGGCAAGTTTTCCCATTACATGAGAGGCTTCCTTATATATTTTAAACTTAAATGATGAACAGTAACCAAACATAAGTTTGGATAAAAACTGCACAGCTGTTAACTCTTTTAATGAAAAAATATGAATGCACAATTTAAAACAAGATGAAAGGACACGTTCACAGAAATATTTTAGGTAGCTGTGGAGAGATGTCTGATAAATTAAGAAACAGAAGAAAGCCAAATCCCATTCCAGGTATCAATTAAATTGATGCATAAATACACTCTTGCATTGCTAATTTTTTTTTAAATAAAGTGTCTATTTCAGGGAAGACTCAAGAATGAGCAATTAGGATCCAATCCTACAAATTCTTATACATATGCTTAACTTGAAGCCTGTGAGGCATCCCATTGACTTCATGTGCTTGCAGGATCAGAGTTTTACTATGTTTTTTGAGTAGAAGGTCCAATTATTAATTCTAAATTTATTACTATAACAAGTTGCAAATATGATATTGGTAAATTGAACTGTGTGCAGTCAAAGCAATTATTTGTATCTATGAAGAGCTCATTGAAGCTTGCCTTTCATAACCAACATCATTTTGTTGATTTCAACCTGCCCTTTACCTTTTGCTGTATATGGCTAAATAAAGATTACAAGCCAAATAAAACCACATATTTCTTGCAATTGGGGGCAGAATCCTGCAAACCTGCTCTCACATGACCAGTTGCATCAAGACTTCAGTGGGACAACTTGCAAGAGTAAGGGTTTGCAGCACCAGACCAATAACATCTAGAGAAACAAAGGAAGCTACACACACAACGTATTTAAGCAGAACTCATTTACATTTGAGGGCTGAACTGAATTTTTTATATCTGTTTTTTTGCACCATGAGATATTGAGACAGATCCTTAATGTGATCATTTGCTCATATTAAAGGGTCACAAACATCAGCTTGTTTGAAGAGAAATGAGTTGTCACTTGCAAGGAAGGGAGTTTAACAGTTTTTATTTGCAAGCTATGTGCTTCAACATGATTCCCACCCTCGAAGTCACTCAAACAGACCCAATTGGGGTTGGAACAGGTGCTATCAGGTGTTATATTATCACTTACAATTTACTTCTGTCAAAAAAATTTGCGTCATCAATCTCTAAATTTGTTGTGCCCTCCAACTTTCAATATATAGGACCAAATCTTGCAGAATTTGGCCCATATTTCACAACAACAAAAAGTACTAGAGATGGCTAGGAACAGAGCTAAAATACTTAAAAAAATAATTAAATGATCCAGGAAATAGACATCAGTGCAATATTTATCAGCTGAAAAGTCACTGTATCAAGGGAAAAAATTAAAATATACAACTCTGAATATTGTAACAGCTGGTCCCTCATTAAATTACCTACCAAATTCCAAATCCTCTCTACATGCAGTATTTCATCTGCTAATCATGGGAAAGGGGAAAACTCAAATGTGTTCTAGCCACTGTGGGAATTTGTTATCCTTCTGATGCAAAGATCCCAGCCTCATGGAATATGGTGTCCAGTTTTGGCACCACACTTCAAGAAAGATATGGACAAACTGGAGACAGCTCACAGGAGAGCAACACAAATTATGAAAGGTTTAGAAAACCTGATCTATGAGGAAATGTTTTTTAAAATGGACATATTTACTCTTGAGAAAAGAAAACTCAGAGGGGACTTGATAACAGTCTTCAACCATGTTATGGGCTGTTATAAAGAGGATGGTGAATAATTGTTCTCTGTGTCCACTAAAGTTAGGGAAAGAAGTAATTGGATTAATCTGCAGCAAGGGAGATGAGGTTATATATTAGGAAAATCTTTCAAATTACAAGGATAGTTAATTACTACAATAGGTTACCAAGCGTTGTTGTGGAATCCCTGTCATTGAAAGTTTTAAAGATCAGGTTTAACAAACACCTGCCACAGATGGTCTAGATATACTTGGTTTTGCCTCAGTACATATGTCTGGACTAGATGACCTCTCGAGGTCCCTTACGGCCCCATATTTCTATGATTCACACAGAAGAAAGTTTTTAATCACCTCTGCTAGTTTGAGCTATTCAAAATAATTAAACTAAAATATTTCCCTTTAAAATACAAAGCTCATGGGGACTGGATATCTCAGGCTCATGGGAAATGGTGCTTTTCACCTATGGGTCACTACTTCAAAACTGGAGCAGGTTGTGACTGAAAGTTATTACTATAGTTGATTGTCTAATAAGCTGGTGGTCCAATCCCTAACAAGCAGGCTTCCAAATAAAAATTAGCAACTGTGGCACTCAGCAGAGAGGCTAATGACTTCAAGCACTGGAGACAGAACTCGCTCTCTCTTTTCAATGGCAGACCCTCCAGATCAAGGTTGAGGCGCATCACCAGGGCAGTGTGAGGTGCACAAAAGACTTGTCTCGAAGGCTTTCAAATCCAGCACCTTTTATGAACTCTAAATTCATTTTAAAATAAATTGAGGAGCAACACAAGAGCTCAACTTCAGTTCTTCACATGCAAATTTACTAGCAAAATAATATAAGTGCCCTATCTATATATAAAAATATTAAGGTACTTTTTAATGTACATTTCAGGCAGCCTATTGTTCTTGTGATTCATACAACCTCTTTCACCCACTCCTTTTTTTTAATGAATATGAAGGAGAGTTATTGTCTCCACAAAACTTTTGTGTGGAAATAAAATATGGACATGAAGATTCCTTCGCACATGATTACACAGATAGTGAAATCCTGCTTCCATTGAAATCAGAGGGAAAACTCCTACTCACTTCAATAGAACCAGGATTTCAACCAGCATCTCTGCAGAGAGAAAGAAAACCCGCTATTCCTGCTTTCGATGTTCTAAGGCTCCATCTCGTCTCTTAAAATATTTTACTGAAAAATAAGTGTTTGGCAAATTAGGCCTTACTCTTCTCCATATTAAAAAAACAAAACATAAAAAGACCACTATCTTAAAACCTAGTATGAAAGCTGATCTGTTGCCCTTAAATTAGCATTACTTCTATTTTTGGACAATTTCCATCTGACAATGCTGGTGCATAAGCATAAAAACAAACAGCAGTTACAGTACACATTGACATCTAGTGCATGAGAAACACTGGTGGGAGGAAAAAAACAGTGCTTGGAAATAAAATTTCCTTCCATCTCAATTTTGGTCTCTATATTGAAAACTTATAAAAGAGTTTTGTAAGCAAAAGAAAGTTAAACAAAAAACCCAACAGAAATTTGAAAGCTAAAGGTGTCCTTTGAATATGTTGCATATTTAGCAAATACAACTATTATTCCCTGTGGCTTAGCTATAGAATGTGTGTATGTGTGACATAAGCACCTCATCTTGCCTGTATGTATGTGAGTAACTTTACTTATGTATATAAACGTTTGCAAGAACATTCTCTAAAGAAGGAAGGTAGGAGTAGCAGAGATCATTACTTATGTGTGATGAAATCTGTCATAACTCAAGAATGTATTGGATGATCAGATGGGTCTTTTCCCATCTCTAATTACGTACAGCCCTGATCTTTCAAAGACTTAAGCACATGTGCAACTTTACATATCTGAGTGGCCTCACTGGAGTCTGTGTGACTACTAAGGTGTGAAAAGATATGTACACGTTTAATTCTTTGCATGACTAGGGACTATAATTCCAACCTAAGTACTGTACGGGCTGATCCTGCTCCTTTTTAAGTCAATGACAAAATTCTTACTGACTTTAGTGATGCAGGATCTATCCCATTTCTCAGCAGTGTAATTTAACACAAATATTTTGGAAGGGACTGGAAAAGGAGGTGAGAAGTTTTGCTACAAGTGGGACAAAATTGGGAGGAGGGTGCTAAAAAAAAAAAACACAGGAAAAAACTATGTTGCCAGAAGCACATCATGCTACTGTAGGTAAACTAGGAGAAAATATTTTGACAGTCATTTTACATTTAAAATCATAGCCCTGGAAATTTAGTACATTTTTGACAGTTCTATTTTAAAGGATATGATTTCTGTTTTATATTCTGGTTTGCATCATTTTTATTTAATGATCATATTTATTCCCCGATGAAGGAATCCATAAACTAAACAGTTCCTGGTCATGTAAAACTAAAAGAGAAAAAGAAAATGTATAAACAAAAGGTGTTATTTCTTTTATCTGGTAAATACTAAGGTTGTGCGCACTTTTAACTTTACTACTGGGAGCTGTCCCACTGAAATCAATGAAACTACTCACACCAGTCAAGTTAAATACATGTGTGTTGCCAGACTGGGGTCTAATTTTGAATTATTTTGTAAGTGAAATTGATTAGTGCTCCAAGGATCTTTTTTTGAGAGACAGCAAAAAACTATTTGTTTTCAAAAGATGAATAAATGAAAAATTCAATAATAACAGGTACTAAAGTAAACAGAACCATATCAATACTTTTATCTAATTTAAGGTTACAAATGATCATTATTAATTATTATTACTATTTTTAAATTTGAATACAATTTCAAGTAACAGCCTGGTACCTAAGAAGAGTTTAATCTTTATGTAGTTCCAATAGTGGCGTAAAAAAAATATTCTAATGTTATTCATTTGCATGCTCACAGGCAATTTGATCTACTGGCACATGCAGTGATGCATATCTACCTGCACAGTGACCTCATAACATGCAACCCTTTATCACAATTTAAGGGCAAAATTCTCCTCACAAATCTGCAGGTGAGCACCATATTTTGGGGATCTCCCACTGAGGTGTGAATTTAGAGGGATGAACATTGCTTGGTAGCTGCGGAATGAATTTAATTCAGATACTTTGTGCCTGAGGTACTGAACATCATCCTTTTTCATACCATGCAGGTATAACCTTTCATTTTCTTGTGGAAGGTGGGAGTCATTAGGAATTAAATGTAATTTAATCTTAGATTTGCAAGCTTTACATTAAGGGACAGGAGACTCCCCCTAAAGTCTTTTCTTCGATTGTACAGGAAGCCATATAACCACTCTCCCTTTTTCCACTATCTCCAAAGTTTGGAAATACAGTATCCTGATTTCCTTATAAAAGGGCTCAGACCTCTGTTCCTGTTTTGTTTCTGGTATAAGGGAATGAGCTGAGGGGTTAACTCAGTGGTTTGAGCATTGGCCTGCTAAACCCAGCGTTGTGAGTTCAATCCTTGAGGGGGGCCATTTAGGGATCTGGGGCAAAAATCAGTTGGATGATTTAACTGGGGATTGGTCCTGCTTTGAGCAGGGGGTTGGACTAGATGCTCTCCTGAGGTCCCTTCCAATGCTGATATTCTATGATTCCCTGCATGGGAAGTACCCACAAAATGCTCAGTCGGTGTGGTTCACTAATGTGATTATGTACTGGAAAGTTTCTAAGGAGTTCAGCTCTAGCATTCCTGGTGAAAAATAACAAATCAAATACAGTGGAATCCTGATTATTTGAATGGGTTGGCAGACACTAAATATGTTCTGATAATCAGGACTATGGATAATTGGGAGTCAGCCAAGGCTCAGTAGAAAAGGGAAACAAGCTGGCTATTTGTTAGAAAAAAGAGGTTTCAGTAATAGGGATTTTATGGTATTTCTACTTGCTACGATGCACGTGGAAGTTCAGGCTAAAGGGAAAACTTATTTCCAAGGACTGAAGAAGCACTGCCACTTTATTGCTGGGTTCTATAGCAATTGGAGCTCACTTACAGCACCTGTAAAATACTCTGGATAAACTGAGAGTCTTGTATAAAACTCAGACTTCCATTAAAAGTAGATTTTGCAGCTATTAGGCTTCATTTGAGAAAGAAAAATAACCTTTAGTGCTCCTATTTCTAAAGGTACTAAAGCACAAAAACAAAACAAAAAACCCACAGAAAAACCCACCACCACCACCAAAGCCAGGTGACAAATTATTAAATTGCCCCACAAAATTAAGATGAGCTTTCTTCTATTTCTTGAGAGAGCACAGTTTGTGATTCGCAGGGTAACTGGTATGAAATACAAGTTTATGAAAGCCCTCTTATGAGCAATTTTATTCCTATCCATGATGGTAAACATTTACAAAATCAGAACAATTGACCGTTTGGGTTCACCTTAAAAAATAACTTATAAAGCAGTGATATACGCAGCACAGAACAGTTCGGGGGTGGGGGAGAGGGAACGCAAATTTTAATAGTTAAAATGTAAACATGAAAAAAAGATGGAATAAAAGTCTCTATTTCTTATTTCTACTTAAGATGCCATGTGATAATATTTTACAATGTCCTGCAGGTCTATATATGTATATGTGTGTGTATGTATGTCAATATAACATATCCACACACATATACATCTATCCGCATTTATACATACACAGATAATTGCAGTTCACTCTTGGGCAGTTCTGTTATGCCACTCTTTACAGTTGTTTGAATCATGTTTGGACCCACTTTCTTCACAAAACTGGGGAGATGGTAGGAAAAGATGGTGGGTCTGGTTGTGTCTGAGATCCTTTTGTTAAACTGTACACTGGGACGAGTAATTTTCTTCTCAAGTAGCTCTCTGAAGAGGGCCAACTCACTGCGGTCTTCATGAGGAGACTTGGTATGGATCACACACTCATTGTCATGCTGGGGGAGTACTGAAAAAGAGGAATCCACATTTTAACAACAATTATTTCACAGGTTATTAACATCCCTCCGGAAGCATAACAACAGTGAGCTTGAATTTCAGTTCATTATTCCCTTTGTCACACAGGTGATTTTAATCTTATCCTATATTTGTACTGTAGCTTGTGTCAGGACTGCAGTGTAATTTTGTAATACAGTTTACATTCATTGTATATTTAAATGTATGTATATATAAAATACAACACAACTTATGAAATGAATACGTAAAACTAAATTGGAGGGCAGCTTTCAGTTGAAGCAAAGGTCCAGAGGACCCTGTTGGCTAATGCTGCCTGTACTTCCTTGGGTACACGACCATTCCCTTCACTGGTCACTGCTGGACTTCTTGTGGGCTGCATAGCCCGGTAGAAGGTACTTGTGGACCAGGTACCTATCTGAATGGGCTCTTCACTATATGGGGTGGAAAGACAGCGGAGAGAGGACACACTAGAATGAAATCAGACCTTTGGATTAATCTGAAATTCTACTACAGTGTGGATTTTAGGAAGCTAGTTGCATCATATTTATGCAAAATGGAAATCCAATCATTACATTAGACTGCATGATAATTGTAATACAAATTGAACTGCAGCCCTGATACAGGCTACAATCCTCCTCAAGTTAACAATATCTCATCACACGTTACCAATTAGATACCACAAAATCTCCAAGAGATATGCATTTTAATTCTTACTTTACTTGGAACTTGCAGGCTGAAGAAATATTTCATTAGCTTAAAGCCCTTTAAGTAGGGGGAAATGTCTGGATATAATCATATTGGTATTGTTGAACCTGGTGTGAGATAGTGGTAAATATTAATTATGCCTTTCTACAAATGATATATAATTAGAAATGACCCAGAGCCCAGGAGTGTGTATCTGACATTTTCCCAGTATTGAAGGATGTTCAGAACCAGGGTTTTGGTTAGATCTTCTTTCTAATACAAGATGCTTAGAACAGACTAACTGGGAAAATCTGTTTTGACCTTCACCATTTTCTTTGTTTGGTCTTGTCTGATTTAGGGCTTGCTCCTGTCATCTATGAGCCCTGTCATCCTGATCCTGGAAAGCAATTAAGCATGTGCTTAATTTGAAGTATGTGAGCAGTCACTGAATGGATCCACTCAGGTGTTCAAAATTAAGCATCTACTTAACTGCTGTGCTGGACTGGGGCCAAAGTGCTCATTCCTCTGGAAGCAGTCATGGCAGTCAGTATATATTGTTCTGTGTTGTACACAGCCAAAGTGCTATGTAAGTTATTCTTTTTTATTGTTATTATTAACATGCCCCCTTATTTTCAAGAAAACTCCTGGTGAATTTAATGGGAATTGGCCAGAGCAAGGACCACAGGATTTGGCCTAATAATAATAATATCCATTCTAAGTAGCCAGGAAAGGAAGTGGTAGATAAGTAGCAGAGAAAGAATGACAAAGCCCCAGGAGACTAACCTTTGACTTGTTATTGAGAGAGCCTGGTATCTAGAAATATTGTAGCAAAACCTTAGGAAAATCAAGTCATGGATTCATTCAAGTAGGAAAACAGCAGCCAGGAGCATTAGGGATACAGTAAGTGTCTGAGAAAACTAATTTTCTGTGGAGTATAACTGATAGTACATGTCATTCTTTTAATGAGTTTGGTTTGGTGAACTGGCCTCTATCTGAGCTCTCAGATTGTCTGGGCTGTCTGCATCGAGTAGAAATAAAGCACATGGAATTGAGAGTAAAGCACTATCTTGATTATACAGGATCAAACTTGATGGGGGGAATTTTGGTTATTGCTCTTTTGCAAAGTTAGAAACCTCACTCTTTTTGTGAAGACTCTTTTTGTACAAAGTCATTTTCCCTACCATTTCAAATAATTCAAAGATGCCCTCTTCATAAAGAAACAAATACTGTATCTAAAATGTAAAAAATTGCTTGTTTCATACTTGTGTTAATGTCTACTGAAGAAGCAAAACAAAAATTTAGTCTGATTTTCATGAAACTTGCCATGAACTAGGAGAAAATATGTTTAATCTTCATAGATACTGGGCTAAATTAATACAGTTGTACTCACTTCTGACTGCAGTGAATGCCACTTAGAACAGAAGTGTTGAAGTCACTCAGCACTTCTGAAAAATCAGAACACTTCTGTTTAGGAGCTTAAATGGGGATTAAGAAATTTAACTTGAGGCACCTGGGCATAAACATTTTGGTCTTTACTTACTTGGGAAAGTATTTTAAATATTTTTTTTTGTTTAGCCTCTACCACTCAGCATTTTTAAGAGTTTCGTTTGTCACAGAATGAACACTAGAGGGCATCTTTGTTTTTCTAGACCTAAAACTATGTAATCTATATATATAAAAGTCAAGTGGTGTATGTATGTGTGTATTTATGTATGTATGTACGTATGACTGTGAACTCCTCCCGCACCGTTTGAGCCAGAGACTTGAAATTTGGTACAGTGAGGGGTCTTGGGGTCTAGATGCTGGTAAGGGTCGAAACATTTTCGGATCTCACCTCTGACGCCCCCCAGGGGTGAAAGTCTTTCAGGGCCAATCACATCGGCTGGGCGGTTAGGTGGTGATGATGTCATAATACCCCTCTCCAACAGACACCTCACTCGCTCAGCTCACCCTCCCTCCTCCAACGGAACCCCGGAGATCCCTCAGTTCTCTGCCCCTCCCCCCTCCCAACGGAACCCCGGAGATCCCTCAGTTCTCTGCCCCTCCAACCTCAACCCCGGACTCCATCAGCTCTGTGCCCCCCCCTCCACCTGCGAAGGTTCCCGGAATCCCTCGGCTCTGGGGCCCCTCCCCGCCCGCGAAGGATCTGAGTTGGGTTTGGTGGGACAGTAAGTGAGGTGGGGGTGTCGGGTTCGGTCAGGGGGTGAGGTGGGGGTGTTGGGTTTGCTTGGGGGGGGTGAGTTGGGGGTGTCGGGTTTGGTTGGGGGGTAAGTGAGCCGGGGGGTGTCGGGGTTGGTCTGGGGGGGTGGGAAGATGTCGGGGGGGGGGGGGTGAGGGGTGAGGTTTGGGTGTTGGGTTTGGTCTGGGGGGGGAAGGTGTTGGGGTGGGTGCCCAGACCAAACCCGACACCCCCCCCGGCTCACTTACCCCCCGACCAAACCCAACACCACCACCTCACTCCCCCACCAACCGCAACACCCCCTGACCAACCCCAACACCCACACCTCACCCCTCACCCACCCCGACACCTTCCCACCCCCCCAAGCAAACCCGACACCACCACCTCACCCACCCCGATACCTTCCCACCCCCCCAGACCAAACCCGACACCCCCCGGCTCACTTACCCCCCGACCGAACCTGACACCCCCACCTCACCCCCCCCACACACCAATCACAACATCCCCAGACCAAACCTGACACCCCCCCGGCTCACTTACCCCCCCGACCGAACCCGACACTCCCACCTCACCCCCCCAAGCAAACCCGACACCCCCACCTCACCCCCTGACCAACCCCAACACCCACACCTCACCCCTCACCCAGCCCAACACCTTCCAACCCCCCCAGACCAAACCCGACACCCTCCCGGCTCACTTACCCCCGACCGAACCCGACACCCCTACCTCATCCCCCCAGGCAAACCTGACACCCCCACCTCAACCCCCCACCAACCGCAACACCCCCTGACCAACCGCAACACCCACACCTCACCCCTCACCCACCCCGACACCTTCCCACCCCCCCAGACCAAACCCAACACCCCCTGGCTCACTTACCCCCCGACCGAACCCGACACCCCCACCTCACCCCCCCCACCAACCGCAACACCCCCTGACCAACCCCAACACCCACACCTCACCCCTCACCCACCCCGACACCTTCCCACCCCACCAGACCAAACCCGACACACACACACACACACCCCGGCTCACGGTGCACTGTGTAGCACACAGATTATTAAATACACTGTTCGGTCGGGGGGTGAGGTGGGGGTGTCGGGTTCGGTCGGGGGGTAAGGTGGGGGTGTTGGATTTGCTTGGGGGGGGTCAGGTGGGGTTGTCGGGTTTGGTCGGGGGGTAAGTGAGCCGGGGGGTGTTGGGGTTGGTCAGGGGGGGTGGGAAGGTGTCAGGGTGGGTGAGGGGTGGGTGTTGGGGTTGGTCAGGGGGTGTCAACTGTCTGCCCCCTTCCCACCTCCGACTGACCCGAGCAACGCCGGGCACTTATGCTAGTATTATATAAAATAATAAGTCTTTTAGATTTCTTAGTGGTCTAATTATGTGCTTTTAGTGTAGATATAGTTCTGATAGACATTTCTACTCTGTAAAACATACAACCCAAAGGGTCAAAGATCGGCAGTCACAAACTTAGAGACCACTTTGGAAGATTAACTGAATATGTGGATCTACTATACTGTTCAGATGTTGACTGACAAATGCACATCTCATTATGCATATAATATGCCTGAATCAAGGATTATTCTTACTCCTGTGCATCTTACTTTTGTCATGTACTCACCACTTAAGTTAGGGATAGAATTTCTGAAGTAACTACCCCTCCTGGCTTTTAAAGTTTAAAATCAATCCTTGATATTATTTAGCACAATTTTTGTTCATCCCATCAATATTATAATATTAGGAACTTGTAAGACTACAGACCAAGTTTGTATTCAAGATACAACTGCTTTTCCTGAAAAGAGCTGGGCTTGAGTACCTGTCATATAACAAAATAATCAAAGAAATACTTACACTCTCACTCTGAAAAGGGTTTAGGAAATTTCCACCCATTTCCCCATCATCTCTGGGCGTGCCAGGCTGATTACTCATGCTCATATTACTGGGAGAGTTCTGGTAAATAAGATTTAAAAATCAAGGGTAAGTATGTCGTAGATTTGAATTCCTTTCCTTGCTTCATGATGTTTGTCAAAACAACACTTACACTACCCAATGGAATCTGAAAATGACACAGGATATATCTCGCCATCACAGCTCTGCACTAAGTCTATTGAATGAATGTTTGTAATCTGGAACAGGCTGTTTCACCCCTATAAAATGAAGAAAATCACTTACCTGTAGTTCTTGTTCTCAGGTTAGGCCTGGAACCTTTTCCCACTGAAGTCAGTGGAAAAACTCCACTTGACTTCATTGGGAGCAAGATTATGCTTGGTAATTAAAATAAATCACTATTGCCATGATTCAGCAACATTCTTAAGCTTATGAGTAACTTTAAGTGCATGAGTAGTGTTCACATGCTTAAAGTTAGGCATGTTTTTAAGTACTCTGCTGCATAAAGGCCTATATTTGGGGTGTCCACCCCTAGTGTGTGGTTGGTTGGGAAGATCCCAAAGATCTCAGTTAGGAGCTGCTAAACCATTTCACCAGCAGATGTTATGGATGTACTATGCCAGCTACTGAATATAACAGACAGTCACCATCCTCAAGAAGACTCAAGGAGTTTACAGTATAGTAATCTATAATCCATGAACCGCCCCCCCGCCCCAGCTGCCTTTCTCCCCTCCCTTCTTTTCCCCCCTATGACTGCAGTGGTGTTAATGGGCCACTTCACCTTGAATGGTCCCTTGAAATATGTATTAGCTACTTATGATAAACAATCTGTTCTACAGTGTATTCAGCTATGACAATCTGAGTACTTTTCCCAGACCTGAAGAAGAGCTCTGTGTAGCTCAAAAGCTTGTCTCTCACCAACAGAAGTTGGTCCAATAAAACATATTACCTTACCCATCTTGTCTCTCTTAGAACAAAGAAAATACATTCACTCTAAGGCTATGTCTAGCACCTTTGTTGGTATAACATATGTCGCTCAGGAATAGCTACCATCACTTTTTGGGTGTGTCAACAAGAGAGCTGTGATCCGCTAAGGTCTCTAATGTAGACGTGGCCTAAACCCCTACTTTTAGGTGCTTCTGACTTTTTCAAAAGCTAGTCTTTGGGCTGAAATTTCTTCTGCTTCCCTTCAGCTAGAATAATGTATGGTTGAAAAAAGTGAACCCTGCAGTTTGATTCAGCATGGTTTTGCCATGAAACAACCTTTTCATGTTAGTGTGGAGGTATGAATCTGATTAACTTAAACCTCCACCGGAAGAGTTTGCCATCTTCATCCTGGGAGTCATCTACTTCCCTTCTCTCAACGTAGGCATGCTGCAATAAGCCTGGAGATGGTCTTGCAAGAACTGAGCTCTAGAGAACCTACAAGTTCCGGCACTTCACCTGCTAGAGTATGGTAGCTGGGGGTCTCTGCTAATAGGTTAACTTCAATTGACTTCAGTGAGGACAAGATTGGGCCATATAATTATAATAGCTCACTATATTTTTTAGTTTGTGCTACCAGTGTGCATAATAATTAAAATAGCTCAATGTTATGAGCTACTAACCCACTTTACCAGTGGATGTTTGATACAGGTGTTTTGCATAGCTTTACTTTTAGTCCAAAGTTGCACATTTTCTTCAGAAAGTTTTACAAATCTTGTTAGGTTATTTAAATGTGTTAAGGGTGTTTTTCATGCTTTAAGACAATAGTTCTATTGTGATTTTTCACTTGGATAACAAAGAGGTTTTGTTTTAACAGTTACATAGAGCAAGTGTGTATTATTATTATTAAGGAACACTCATTTCTCATGTGTGAAAATAGCTGGTTGAGAAATAAAGAAGTAACAAAATATAACAGTATGGTGCTTGCATGCAGAATGTTACTTTCCTTTCTGAATTAACGACGCGCTGATTGCCAGATAGCAGCTATATGTGAATAGGTACACGTTCAGAGAAAAACACATTTATGTCACTGATTCAAAATACATGTAAAACCTTTCAAACAAATGCACTCTGTACTCAGTGGGGTTAACTCTTTGATTGAAACAAATGCAGACGGGATAAAATTCCACTAGTTGGAGAAAGGTCACTGTCAGGTGCTACATCACAGAAGACCTGTAGTATCCCTCTTGGGTGAGGAGGGCAGCCTCCACATCACCAGTGCAGAAGAGCTGCTTCTGGATCTCTGCAAACATGGATCTAGATATCAGAAACACCCCCATGTGGGACAGAAGTACAGCAACTGCTACTCCAGCTTGAAAGCTGCATCAATGACTCTGAAGGGGCGCAGAGAAGTTTGGGGTATGGATTATATCCACCTCCAACCACTAGGCTCCAATTTACATGTGCTTTTTGGGAGGGAAGGAGTTGTGAGTTTCATGCATACATATTTATTATAGCAATCATGGCTCTTCCTTTTTCATTTTTAACCAAAAACTTAAATGCAAAAAACATGTCAATGTGATATTACTGTTGAGATTTTATATGTACAAATGCCAGGAGGCTCAAAGTTTTGATAATCACAGTAAACCCAATGAAGTCATCTATCACAAAACATACATTCTATCTAGTCAAGTAAGTTAACACTATATAGCATAGCACAAAATACTACATTTGCGCAAGGGGACCAAGTTACCTTTGCTATGAGAATCATAATTCGATTTGTCATTTTTGTGCATGTTAAATCTCAACTACATTAACATCTGTTTAATACAAAGATTTTTTTAAAGCTTGTTTATCAGAACACATTCTTCTATTAAAATAAACACACAGAAACATCATTCAGTGACAGTTAAAGTTGAATCAGGACACACTCCCACCAACTTAGAATCCAAAAAGCAAGTTAAGGGAAAAGTCTCCTTCATTCCTTGCTACTGTCATATAACTGACAGCAATATTGAGAACATACTCCAACACTCCATAAGGCTTTCATTTCCACCTCCATGCAGATACTGAGAAACAATATGACTCCAACTTCATCAAAGTCAAACTTTGGTGCAAACCCTTAACACTGTCTAAAATGCTTTTCTATCAACACTCGGCACATCTAACTCTCACACACCTAATACATTTAGTAAGTTATTCTTATGGAGGTTGCTGTTAAATGTTTGCCCCCAACTCGCGCCGAGTCAGAATTTTAGCCTAAGTAGCTTTGTAAGGTCAAATATGGCAGGTTAACTGAGGCATGTTTCTTTCCCATTATGAAGAAAAAGTTAAAAATCATGATACAAACATTACCTAGGTATAAATGATACTCTATTTACAGTATATACAGCAGATGAAGAGCAGCATGTGGTGCAGATCTCAGAATGCTTTTGTTTTTTTGCAAAAGGTGACCAAAAGGTGGTGAAACATCCCCCCCCCCCCACTATAAAAATTGGTAATTTTGCTACTTATTCTTCTTTCTGTATCAAACCAATTTTCATCAGACAACCAGGAAAAATTAAATTAGGGTTCAAAGTTTCAGTGTTTTTTTTTAATTTATTTATCCAAATTAAGGTTTTAAATGTCTGAATCAACGTTAACTGTGAAGTTATGACCAGTGATTCCATAATATACAAGCTGCTTTAGTGTTGGGTATAAATAGTTAAAAAGCAGCTAAACCATTATAAAATTTATTTCATGTGATCTTTCAGCACTTTTGTTTGTTCCTATTTTATCTTTCTTCTTTTCCCTGTGTAGCACTGAACTTTTAAATTTTGCATTTGCTACAGTATGTCTGCCCCAAAAATTTCAAATTCCTGACATAAATGCTTTCATAACAACTCTTGCTGGGTTGCTTTGACGGCCCATATGGGGCCTAGTGCAGCTACATGAGAAAAACCACCAAACCAAGTTTTCTTTGATGAATGCACAAATTCCATTGGTAATTCAAGAAGTTGTGCTTATTAGTAGGGCTGTCAAGCGATTAAAAAAATTAATCGTGATTAATTGCGCAATTAAAAAAAATTGTGATTAATCGTATGATTAATTGCGCTGTTAAACAATAATAGAATACCATTTATTTAAATATTTTGGATGTTTTCTACATTTTCAAATGTATTGATTTCAATTAAACACGGAATGCAAACTGTACAGTGCTCACTTTATATTTATTTTTATTACAAATATTTGCACAGTAAAAAACAAAAAAAAATAGTGTTTTTCAATTCACCTAATACAGGTATTGTAGTGCAATTTCTGTCATGAAAGTTGAACTTACAAATGTAGAATTATGCACAAAAAATAACTGCATTCAAAAATAAAACAATGTTAAACTTTCGCACCTAGAAGTCCTACGTCAGTCCTACTTCAATCAGTTGCTCAGACAAACAAGTTTGGTTACAATTTGAAGGAAATAATGCTTCCCGCTTCTTGTTTACAATGTCACCTTAAAGTGAGAACAGGGGTTTGCATGGCATTGTTGTAGCCAGCGTAGCAAAAATTTACGTGCCAGATATGCTAAAGATTCATGTGTCCCTTCATGTTTCAACCACAATTCCAGGGGACAAGCGTTCATGCTGATAATGGGTTCTGCTCAATAACAATCCAAAGCAGTGCAGACCGATGTATGTTCATTTTAATCATCTGAGTCAGATGCCACCAGCAGAAGGTTGATTTTCTTTTTTGGTGGTTTGTGTTCCCATCAGTTTTGTTCTTTTAAGACTTCTGAAAGCATGCTCCACACCTCGTCCGTCTCAGATTTTGGAATGCACTTCAAGATTCTTAAACCATGGGTTGAGTGCCATAACTATATTTACACATCTCACATTGGTACCTTTTGCATTTTGTCAAATCTGCTGTGAAAGTGTTCTTAAAATCAACAACATGTGCTGGGTCATCATCCGAGACTGCTATAACATGAAATATATGGCAGAATACAAGTAAAACATAACAGGAGACATACAATTCTCCCCCAAGGAGTTCAGTCACAAATTTAATTAACACATTCTTTTTTTAACAAGCATCATCACCATGGAAGCATGTCCTTTGGAATAGTGGCTAAAAGGGGCATAGGAATGTTTAGTACATCTGGCACATAAATAAATACCTTGAAATGCCAGCTACAAAAGTGCCATCCGAATGCCTGTTCTCGCTTTCAAGTGACATTGTAAGTAAGAAGCAGACAGCAGTATCTCCCATAAATGTAAACAAACTTGTTTGTCTTAGTGATTGGCTGAACAAGAAGTAGGATTGAATGGACTTGTAGGCTTTAAAGTTTTAAATTGTTTTGTTTATGAGTGCAGTAATGTCACAGAAAACCTCTACATTTGTTAGTTACACTTTCATGATAAAGAGATTGCACTACTGATGTGAACTGAAAAATACTATTTCTTTTGTTTACCACTTTTACAGTGCAAATATTTGTAATAAAAATAATAATATAAAGTGAGCACTGTACATGTTGTACTCTGGGTTATAACAGAAATCAATATATTTGAAAATGTAGGAAAACATCCACAAATATTTACTAAATTTCAATTGGCATTCAATTGTTTAACAGTGTGATTAACTGCAATTAATTTATTTGAGTTAATCACATGAGTTAACTGCGATTAATCGACAACTCTAGCTAATAGTGCCTCTCTTATATGCACAGTTTCAGTTCTCTTGTTTCTTCTACCTCACTCGACCTCATAAACTCTTTATACTTTGCCACTCAGTCAGTCAATGATAACCTTTTCTACACACGTAACAATGAACTGATTTGACATAAAATGTCTGGGCTAATTTTCTAAACCTCACGCACAAGATGATTAGCCTTTTTATTCCATTCAGGTCTTGTGTCAAGCAGAACTCAACTGGGGCTAAGGAACTAGCAACACATGCAAAAATGTGTGCAACTGCAGACTTCATTTCCACAAACAATTTCTGTGATAACATCTGTAATATGGAAACTGGCTTGTCCCAGTGACATTTAAGTTAAAACCACCAGATGTCGTCTAATTTTGTGCCATACTGTAAATTCCATGGGACTTATTTAAAGTCATAAATTGGCCCAAACTCACTCCAAAGGCTCGTGAACAAGAGTGAACCTTTCTATGAAACAGCTCAGAGTTTTGAGTTTGTAATGAAACCAGGTGAATTATGCACACTTTTTACATAGTTCTGGGACTCTTGGTCAGATATCACAGATTGCTGAATCATCTTCTGATGCTCTGCTACAAGGAAAAGCTAGAATTTTTATGACAGAATAATGACACCATATCTTGAAACCATACCTTAACACTTTATTTAGTGAACTCAAAATCTCAATCTAAAACATGTAGGTTCTCTCAAAAGAAACTCATTTCATTCTTTTGGGAAATGGCTAAGAATTTCATTCTAGCATTTCAAATAAAAACGAGTCATAAAATTTGGAATGAAACAATCTCTTAATTAATTTCTATCTTTATAGATCAAAAGCACAAAAGTACCGAATGATTAGTTTTTAACTAGTTATATCTGTGCTTGTCAAAGAAGCAGCACAGAATATTTTATATGGGCCTAATTCTCTCACTCTTCGATTCCCCATTTAAATCAACCCTTAAATTAATGTCAGAGTTAGCAATTTTTTACAGAAAATATTGTGCATTCAAATACAGTATTATTTTTGTAGGTGCCAACCACTAATGGTTGAACATTCATATTTCATATACTGATAAACTGTTGATACGCTCAGAATATAGTTTCTTCTGTCATTGCATTTTAATTTAGTTTTTAGGGAATTTGAGTGATTATTAAGGATATTAGCATTGTTTTATAAAGGTGAGAAAAGCTATGATACAATGCATAAAAATAATATCCTTATGACAAATCTCCAAATTTCTTTCTTTCCACATTTAACGAGGTTTGATTATTAAAACTGTATTCATTAGTTTTACCAATATGCAACAATGTAACATAATTAATTAGTTTATGATTTGGATATACATTAATCACAGTAATGACCATTATTATGTTCAGGGAAATATATAAATGAATCAGTTTAATAGTCCTTATTGACTATAAAGATTACTTTTAACCTTCCACCTAATGCTGATTCTGCCTGAAAGAGCCGAAAGGCCCATAATACACATTTAATTTGCAATCAGAAATATTAAAAAAAGTTTTAACAATGAAAATTAAGTTATATTTAAATACAGTAAAATATAATGCCAAATTTAAATATATTTTATTACATACTCACTTTGGAAATACTGTCCATGTCTCCTGAGCCTGAAATTAAAATAGATAAATAAATAAATAAATAAATAATCATTTAGATTAATTTTGAACTGCATTTTTAGTTTATCATTTTATGCACTTTGAAAAGAGTACAACAGCAATGGGCTAACATATAGTTAGTTATGTTTGAGTTCTTCCCTTCTCACTAGTCTCTCTTAGGAAAATTCTTCAATCATTATATTAGTCCGTTAGGTTCTTCTTCCATGGTTGTGCCTGAAGTTTGTATGGGAAGATGCCTCCTCTCTGCCAAAGGCAATCACAGTCCCTGGTGCTCCAGGTTAAGCCAGGCATTGCTTTCTCTGTTGGCCCAAGGTATATACCTCACTGCAAAGTGGTAGGGAGGAGACTCTACAGTGTTCTGTATTAGCATTCTTTAGGAGAGGGCAGTCTGTACGCTACCCTTACACACTGGGAAGCTCAAGGAGCTCCCCTGGTTGATGTAGTTCTGCATTGCTCCTCTCCCATGGCAGTGCCTAAGTAGCAGCCCAATATTAACACTGTTGTAACTAGAGGAAACTGTAAACATACTTATAGACAGCTAATGCTCCCGATGGAAAAAATAACTACCATTTTTAGTGCACTCTAGCCATCCAGAGTCTCTAAAAGAACTACTGTTTGATATTAAAAGTTATTGTAGAAAATCTGTCATACTTAATTTGTTAAACACTGAATGTATGCAATCATGTTTACTGATGAAAATACTAATCATAGGCTTAGTGCACATAAAGTTCTTCCACTACCACTTCAGTTGTAATTAAACTTGGAACTAAGAGGTTATTGTCAGGCTACAATATATTCCAGCAAAAGTTTGTGATGATGCTCAAAAAAGAGTTTTTAATTGACCTGGAAATAATGTGCATTATTTTCAATTAAAATATGAAGTTATTTCACAAAAAATATTCATAAAAGATCTGCTGCAAAATCACAAGACAGCCTTATTCAAAGTACTCTAGGAATTTCAGAGACCTGCTCCATAAAGACTTTTGGGAATTTGTTATATTACTGAATTTTAATGCCTCAGGATCAGTCTGTTCAGAGAGGTTTTGGTGCATTCTTTCCTTAGCGTAAAATCCATTTTTCTCATTTTCCATAGCCTTCTCCACTCTCCTCCTCATTCTCATTCTTCTATACATCTTGTCTAACAATCTTCAGGTTTTGGTCTAGACTCAGGCCTGAACTATGCTAACTACTTCTGGCATATCCTGAAGTGCAGGGCAGAAAGTCTGTGAGGAAGGCTTGGGGTTGAACCACTGCAAATTTTGTATAATTCTCCAAGGCTCCATCCATCTTTGGCGGACTTCCGTTGCTGTTCCCGTTAGCCGCCTAGGGGAGCAAAAAGGCTCACGCCGGCCCTATCCCCCAGATATCAGTATTTTTCAGAAATTATAAATCTACATAGTGTCCGTGGCTCCTCAGACCTCTTGATGACTGAACAGCTTTGGAGGATGTCCATGTCCACATCCTACAATGCCCTGCAAGCTACACTGTTTCCATTTCTTCTTCACTTCTTACCTGCATAGCATTTATGTGTTCATTGGGCCAGACTGATATTATAAAGAGAAAAATATAGCTAATAAATTTTAAATTACCTCTAAAAGTTACCTAACGTGGCTTTTCTATACATAAAAATATCATATCTGTAATGTCAGGTGAGATTTTGCAGGAGATTTCACATTTGGGGAGAAAGAAGAAAACATTTCAAACATTTCTCTGGCAGGCTGATAAAAAACGGAGGCTGTTTGAAGCTGTTTCATGGGGATGAGCTATTAAAAGTAATGCTTGGGAGGATGGATGAATGGGTAGAGTGCAAGTGAGACAGTTAAAACTGCATGATCAATATAGTTTATCATTTGGTTTCACAATTTAATACATGGATATCAATACATGTGGTAGATTGTTTCCATATATTATTTATATGATATATAAATATACGAATATGTAAGCACCTGCACCACTTTGTCATAAAGACATCTTCTGATTACTGGTGTTTTTATGGGGGACTGGGGAAATAGGGAGAGGAGAAAACTTTTGTCATCTTCCCCATTAGTTTAACATAGTGTACTATAGAACAGTCTTAAAAATTATATTCTGTTAATATACAATATTTCTAAGAAACACCATATTAGATTAGATACATAAGATTAAATAAAGCATTTTTGAACTTCTAATTGATACTGATACAGTATTTCTACTTTTCAAATGATTTTACATACAATTGCCCACACAATTTAGAGCTGTGGTTACTGTGGAGTTAGTCATAAAAAAAAGTTCTAAAATCAGTATTCACTAGGTTTGTTATCCTTACCTAAAGATCCATTCATATGATGTGATTCCATTCCACCCAATCCACCCATAGGTCCATCTGACCCCGGGCCCATTGGAAACTGCAAAAGGATCATGATAATATATTAAAATTGATATTCATGCATGAATATATTACATATAATCTAATAAAAACACAGTAATAAGTACAAAAATAAAAAATGGAGAAACTGAATTGTATAGTCTATCTCTGGGTGGATTATTTTAATGTAATTTTCATTTACATTGGTTTCTCTTCTTTATTTCCAGTCTTTCCCTCAATTACCATGTTCTGCCCTTCTGGAGAATTCATGTCTGTGCAGAGAGTTAGCCCGTGGCCTAAGTATCGCTTATGTCCTACTTAAGTACTATGGTTGGGACTTTCAAAAGTGCTCAGTGATGACTACAATCTGCTTCTTTTGAAGTTAATGGGAGTTTCACTATTGACTTCAATGAGAGCAGAGTTAGGCCAGCATAGACTACTTAATTATGGTGTTATAGTTAACATTAATGGTTGTCATTAAGTCCTATTTAATACTCAACTCAAATGAACAAGGCAGATCTCACCCTTCAGAAAGCTATTAATTTTATCCATCTACAAAATTGGTACTAAATCATTGACTGGATCACATTCAGAAGTTTTCCTTGCATTATTAATATAGATAATAATATAAATATATAATATATTTCTCTAATGAAAGTTTAAGTTCTCCACATACTAATGGAAGCTGATAGGGTGCACTACTGTGACCAGAACAGCATACCCCAGGATGGTAAATTTAGTCATCTACCTAACAGATTTATATGCACCGCTTAAAATGTTTACATGCACAAATTTTAAGGTATTCAAGATGCTAATGGACTGTTGTGTATGTACCACAAGATTGATTTGAAATATTAAAAATGCAGAAGAATATGAATTTTGATGATGGGAAGCAAGTAATGTGCACCCACTCAAAATGGGGAAGATAAGCAAGATTCAGATAAGATGAAGGTCCGGTGATTCAGTCCGTGAATCAAACAGGGCTTCACAGTTCAGAAAAATACATAATAGGTTCATATTTACATTAGATCTGTTGGGCCCAGGTGGTACTGCATTCATTAAAGTGTACATGTTGTCTCCAGAGTTAGTTGAATCTGAAACAAATATTATTTTAATTACCGAGATTTGATTTGAAAAAAAACAAATAAAGAAACTGCTCGCCTACTGCTCGCTTTGACTGCAAACACAGCAGACTTAGATTCAATGCTTGGGAAGGATTATGGTGCTCTGAAAGATATTGTGATCAATGCAAACCCTTCTCAACTTCCATTGTCACTGTATAGTATTTTCTCATCATTTTTGTTAATATTTTTCCTATATCTGAGCCACAGTTACACAGTGGTAATACAGTGCAAGATTTTCATTGCATCTCTATTCTTAGCCAAATAGCAGGGCTATAAAAAGAAATAATTCCATTGCTCTCTAAATGGCTGCTGTGACTACTTCTAGACTGAGTTTATGCATTATTGTTAACATGTCTATAAATCAAAAATTTGTAACCACTTAGTTCCTAAAACACTTTTTCTAAAGCCTACAGATTACTTTACTAACTTTCTGCAGTCTCTGCGAAAGGAGAATTTCTCACTTACTAAATACTTTTATGCTCTGGTTTCCACCAGTGCTGATCAATGGGTAGCTCCTCCTTATGCAGATTTCAAGTCAGTAGCAGCCAATGAAAAGTTCTCATTTTCATGCCTGTCGGCCCGCTAAATGCGGACTCCTTCTCTTTCCCTAAGGTTTGAAGACTTCCAAAGCTAAAATCTACATTTTAACTAACAAGACAATATAATGAAACCTATGGAACTATTTGACTGAACTAAGGGTTGAGTAGAAGCCAGGGCCTAGAAAATAACTAGTAGTAAGAAATTCTTGGTTTTGAACTCTGGCTTGCCACCAGTGGTAAGACATTTTTCAGAGAGGAGAAGGCAAAAGGATTGTAGCCAGGGAGACAACATAGGGAGAACATTTCCCCAAGAAAATAGCAGTTGAGAAACACTTGGTCAGAGGCATCCTATCCAACAAAAACACATTTGCAAAAGGACATGTCTAACAATGGAATGACATCACATCTATGATGTTTGTAGAAAGAGCGGAGAGACAGCCAAGTAGCTGCATTCCACAATTCCTCCACAAAACCTCCCCTTTCTCTGCCGTAGATACAATGTAAAAGAGACTCAGAGAGCTTTGAGCTTAACAGAGCACAGCTAGTTCACCACTTTCTGAGACAAAGGGGGGGGGGGGGGCAGTGGGAGACCCTGTGCATGTCCTTTGAAACAGAATTACCTCTTCTTACAAAGAAAGGCGAAAGGAGGGAAAGCACATGCTTGACTGAAGTGCCTTGGAATTAGGAATTGGAATGCATCCTGGGTTAAAGCTAGAAAGTGTGATACCTGCTCCAAGGTGTTAAAATCAAGCCCAATGTATATTTTCTTCAAGAGCCTCACTACTTTGGTACAACTTTCTAAGCATTAACTAACAGTGATGAGATAATAAACCCATTACTGTATATGCATGGGATATCACTAAGAAGATTCTAGTGTGTTGTCTCCTTCATCCATTGCAAAAGAGGAGCTAGACCCAAGCAATCAGACTGGCATAAAATCTCTCTCCGAGAGAAGCCAAATAGGAATCTCTCTCTCTCTCTCTCTCTCTCTCTCTCTCTCTCTCTCTCTCCCTCCCCCTCCTCCCCCCCGAGAGAGAGAGAGATTACTATTTGGCTTCTTCTGCTGTCACTGAGAAACACATTTCTCAAACACCACGTCCTTCTGAACACACACAACGTGGCTCTCCTCAAGGAATCATGGTTCCATGTTTTGTTAGTTATCGTCTTAAACACGTACCAGTGGTTTGGCCCACTGGGACACTAACAGTTGGAGAGTTTTGTTTGCAGAGATTAGTTCCCTTGGTAGCTTTCCTGGTGGCTGTTACCTGAATATTTTTATGCCACAGCTTCTCTTTCCTCCATCAAAACAAAAGGCTTGTTCATGGTTCACATTGGCCACTTACATATGCCACTGGCAATTTACTGCTCTGTTGAATATTTTCAGAAGTACATGCTATTTGAGGAGCTTGTTTTTACATTAGTAAATATTTGAATATTTAACTTCTTAAGTAATGAACAGGAGGGGAGTCCTCCTTTTTTTCTTTCACAGGTTGTGTCTTAAAATTTTAGCCACATATTTAATGAGGTTTTTCCATCAGTATAAGAAAACTTCCATGGAAGGGTTGGGAAGCTCTGCTTCTGGCTCTTAAAAAGAACTTCCCCATACTTTGTGCAAGCAATGATGGCAGGGAGGTAGGAATATGTGGATCTAAAGACGCAAGGTGTCACAGAGATGGAAAAGTCTCTAGAAGTGGAGATCAATGACCTCTCAAGTTGATAAAAGGATGAGACGGAGATGTGCTTCTTAGGTGTGGAAGATTCCCAGAAGTCTGACTGATCTAGTGAAGATCTGTTAAGTGAGGACACTAGATCAGAGGCAAACACTTCCTGCTTACCAGATCCCTGATGCCGTCCATGGGAGGAGACGAAGTTTTGTGTGTGTCCACCCTCCACAATCTCTTCCGATTCTTTGTTCATGTCAGGAACTTTGAAGAACTGTATGTGGGGAAAACGCTTGCCACTCTTCTTAATGCAGAGCTAGCTGGCTGAGCTGAAGCTATGGGACACTCCTTTAAACTCCCACTTTAAGCATCCCCCAGCAGGATATTCTAGGGACAGTCTCACAGGATACATAAAAGTTGCTGGCAAATGTGCACTGAACAACACTAGCAGAAACAATGCACATTCTGTTTTATTGCTCTTTTTCCTTCCTGTTGCTAATGGAGACCAGAAAAAAAGTGGGCTTAAGAGCCCTGGAAGGAGCCAGTAAAATCAAATTACCAACCATACTGCCTCTCTCCAGCAAAGCAGGGAGAAGTCTGAGTGGGAAGGAGGGAGAGAGAGAGAGAAGAAGAGTGCAAAAGTGAGTTTTTCATTGGCTGTTGCGTGCTGAAATATATATAAGGAGGATCTGTCCATTAGTCTACACTGGTAGCAAATGGGCACAGGAAGAACTGGAATACAGAATTTGTATATTACCTACTCCGCACCCCCCTGCCCCACAGAATGTTATTTACATTGTTTTTAAATTTTCTGATTAGATTTGGATACCTGCAGGACTAGGCATGATGGGTGTTCCTGGTGGGCCTCCACCCCCAGGAGGACCCTAAAAGGGTAGAAAATATTCAGTTAATATAAAAGGAAAAATATTACAGTAAAGACTGAAGATGCTCCAAGTGACAAAAGCACATCATAAAGGTTCTGTGGCACCTTATAGACTAACAGACATATTGGAGCATAAGCTTTCGAGGGTGAATACCCACTTCATCAGATGAAGTGGGTATTCACCCACGAAAGCTTATGCTCTAATACGTCTGTTAGTCTATAACAGGGGTCGGCAACCTTTCAGAAGCGGTGTGCCGAGTCTTCATTTATTCACTCTCATTTGAGGTTTCGCGTGCCAGTAATACATTTTAACGTTTTTAGAAGGTTTCTTTGTATAAGTCTATAATATACAACTAAACTATTGATGTATGTAAAGTAAATAAGGTTTATAAAATATTTAAGAAGCTTCATTTAAAATTAAATTAAAATGCAGAGCCCCCCAGACCGGAGGCCAGGACCCAGGCAGTGTGAGTGCCATTGAAAATCACCTTTGGCACTCGTGCCATATGTTGCCTACCCCGCTCTATAAGGTGTCACAGGACTCTTTGTTACCTTTGCAGATCCAGACTAACATGGCTACCACTCTGATACCTGACATCATAAAGGTTGTGAGTTGTTTTGGTGAAAAGGAACACATTTCCAGAGAACAAAAGAAAGATGTACCCTATCGTCTATTTTCTTGTAAACTGGTGATTTACTCAAGGGCAGACTAAAGCCATGGATCTGCAGGCTCAACCCCTGAATCCCACTATGTGTAGATCCATGGATCCAGAGAGATCCATGGCTCAAAAACTTTGGGTTCTGCTACTGTCTGCCAGCACAGAACCCAAAGTCTAGAGTACAGAAGGGATGCCCTGTTCAGGGCCCAGGGCTGTTAATGTATCATTGATTTTCTGAACCCACCTCTATTATAGCCAATTTTCCAGCTGGTATTGCTCTCTCCTCAGTGACTGTGATGCAGCAGGTTGCTAACTGTAGTGTCAACACTGGCAGAATAAACTACTGCCTGCTGTCATATAGTACAGGGATAACATGAGAGGAGAAGAGGTGTTCAGTGGAAGTCAGGCCACTGGAAAGAAGTCTCTCTCTGGGATGTGTGGCTCAAACGTAGGTGGATCCAGGCCCTGATAAACTTAATTCAGTTCATAAAGCATCACACATTCTCTTTTTTTTCATATTTGTACACATATAACTCAGGATAAATGACCTGAGATTAATGACAGTGTCAGCACAAGATCAGCTTGGTAAATCTGAGTACAGATCTGCAGATCTATAGCTATTACATTACAGATAAAAGAGAATGGGAGATCATCTAGTATTTGCTAAATCCATTTAAAAGTAAGAAATGTCTATTTTCTTTTTTTCTGTTAATTTTCTATATTTCTGTATTGCAATTTTTTCTGTGAAAACAAACCATTTAAACAGACAGACCTGGCGCATATTGATATTTCAAAGTGTGATTGTTCCTGTTTGCATGAAGGGGAATTGCTGAGATTTGCTATGATATGGCCAACACATTTTTGGGAGAAGGGGGGAAGTTTTCGAATTAGAACAATTGAAAACTATCTTTGTGTGCCCTACACAACACACCATTTACTCGCTCTGCAGTAGCAGCAATGCATTCATGAACACTATTTCCGGGCTTATGCTATAATCGAAGTCAGTAGTGCTGCATTAGTCATTGCTGCCCCTGCCTCTGAGCTGGTGCAAATAGAATACTTGAGATATTTGTGGGTTAATACTGCTGGCTGAAAGTTAATGAATAAATGTAACAAATAACTTTAAGCATAAATCTGTTATCCAATAATATTATGTCCCTGTATACCACCAATCTACATACATACATACACCTCTGACCCCTTAAATGATTGACAATGTAACCTATCAGCTACTATCCTCCCTCAGTAGTGTATTGCGCATGACCATGGAGTGCCTCCTGTGTCTACTAACAAGATTTGTTCCACTATAGATGTCATGTCTGGGAGACTTTCAAAATGGTTTGGTTCAGTCTAGATCAGTGATTCCCAAACTTTAACACCCTGCAAACCCCTTTCACTAAATTGTGACATCTCATGAATATTTCCAGGGATTTAAGTTTAAATTTCCTCAGTGTGATGGATGCGCTTGCTTTGCTCTGCATAGCTCTTGGAAGTCCGGAACTACTGAAGAAAGATAAAGTCGCAGGTCTGGTTCAGCATCAAGTCTGTTTCTGTATTTGGTTTTCAGATGTGCGTTCAAGGAAAACACTTTCTCACATAAGTTTGTTGTTGAAAATGGTAACCAAACTGCAGCAGCTTCTTCTGCCAAAAGGGGGCACTCGTTTCTTAAACTCAGCCCAAATCAATGACAGATTTCTGAAACTCCCTTTAAGTTCATAAGGAGATCTGTAGCGGGGCGGCGCGGCTCCCGGCGGACCGCGCTCGAGACGGCCCCTGGCCGGGGCCGGAGGGAGCCGCGCTAGCGCCGCATGAGCCCTGCCCCCGGAAGTCCGGGAACTGGAGAGGGGGGATTCGGCTCCCGGCGGACCGCGAGCCACGCGGTTTCTGGCCGGGGCCGGAGGCAACCGCAGCAGCGCCGGGTCAGCCCCGCCCCCGGAGGTCAGGGGGCGGACCCGGAACTACAAAGGAGCGGCCGCCAGGCTCTGTAAGGCGGCCGACACCGGCGAAGGGAGCCGCTCCAGTGGTGACTCCCCGCCGAGACCCGCCTGACCCGCAGCCTCCCCATTACTGGGAGAGGCCGCCGACCCTACCACTCGGACAATACCCGGAGGAGCCACTGGACCCTCACTTGGAGGACCGGCTGAGGGCTCCGCCAGCCTACTACCCAGAGGAGAGCCAGGAGCTGTTTTCCATACAGCTGGCAAGGTGGAAAGGGCAGCTGTTGAAAAAAACTAGAATTTCCATTCTAAGCTCAAACAAGCACATAAGGATTTTACCCTGTGAGAGCCATCTAACTTCAGTATGGGTCAACAGACCAAGTGAATTTTGGAAGAACTCATACTGATCTTTTTAATTCTAACAGGTATTCCAGAATGGTGGAAAGGGAAGAAAAGATAGGAAGCACTTGTTGATGGATACACCATAGGTGAAATCTCTTCCATCTGAAGGTATTTTTAGTAGATGTTTTGGCTATTTAACAAAACTGAATCTTTGTAATAAGAATCTGCAGAACCATGATCCTGTCTATAAGGTAAGCCCTGGCTATTAGGGCATCTGGAGAGGTTCCTATGAAATCTATCTGTTGAACCAGGATCAAAACGGACTTTACAAGATTGATCTGGACACTTCAGGTGTGAAACAAGGAACATGTCATCTGTAGTGTTGATTGGACCTCTTGACTGGATTGGCCCCGGAGTAACCACTCATTGAAATAAGGGAAGACAATAATGCCTAGAGGACTCTGGCGAATAGCTCTGACTCTCATCACATTTGACAATACCCGTGGGGAAGAGGAGAGGCTGAAAGTGTATTGAAAGTATTTATTGACTGTAAATGGAAGAAATCTCCTGTGAGAGAGGTGAATCACAATATGGAAATACATGTCTTGAAGAGAGAGTGTTACAAATCAATTCCTGGAATCTAGAAAGGGAATTCAGCAAAGGTCACATTCTGAATTTCTGTTGTTTCATGTATTTGTTGAAATGTCTAAAATAGAATATTGGTTTCCGTCCCCCTTTCTTTTTGTGGACCAGAAATTACTTGGAATAGAACCATTTTCCCTGGGGCTGAAGTGAAACTGGTTCTATGGCTCCTAAACATAGGAGAGAGGCAACCTTCAGCAACTGATCATCAGATGGGTCCCTGAAAATGAACAGGGAAGGAGGTGGGAGGGACAGATGTAGGTGAAATGGATGGAATAGTCAGATGTTCCAACCTTCAAAATCAATTTGTTGAATGTTATTCTCTCACAAGCAGCTTGAAAATGGGAAAGGCAGAATCCAATAGTAGGGAAGAGAGTTGGTTAGTGCAGCAGCAGATTTGTGTGAAATGGATGGTTTACACTCTTGACCAAGCCATCAAAACTGATATCTGGACAATGCTCGTGGCTGCGATGTAGTGGTTGAAGTAGATATTTTCTTTTTTCAATACCTTGGTCTCAGCTTGTGGTTCAAGAGGTCTAGGGAAACCAGAAAAATGGGCTGGCATGCCCTGTTTGAGACCTGCTATATTTTTCTTATTTCTGGTCTTTATTTTATGGAGTAGCTTTTGTGTTGTGTTGCCTGCTGCACTTGTTCACTTCATCCACAATCAAGGAATTCAGTGAGGAAGGTGAAAACAAAAATTCTGAATTCTCCTCTGGGACACAGAATTTCTGGTCAGAACATTTGCAAGTTGGGAGTGCCATAGTCGGAGTCTGCCAGATGGTCCTGTCTGGCTCCAAAGAGCCTCATTAGCTGGGAGTGACATACATGCCTAAGTTGAATGTGTAAAATGTTCAGGCGTTTATGATGGGGGCCCTGGTCTTCTTCACAAGAATTTTGAAGCCTATCTACAATTCACTTTCTCAGGTCCTGGAACTGTTTAATGTAATGTGCTATGGAAGATGGTGGAGGCATTACAGCTTCATCTAATGATAACAATGAAATAGTCGTATGAGGTAACAAAGAGTCCTGTGGCACCTTAAAGACTAACTAAAGTATTGAAGCATAAGCTTTCGTGGGTTAATACCCACTTCGTCGGATGCAAGCAGTGCATGCTTGCATCCGACGAAGTGGGTATTAGCCCACGAAAGCTTATGCTTCAATACTTTAGTTAGTCTTTAAGGTGCCACAGGACTCTTTGTTACCTCTGCTATTCCAGACTAACACGGCTACCTCTCTGAGTCGTATGAGGTGTTTGTTACTTCCTTATCAGCCCTTACCTCTTGTTCTTCAAGTGGAGGAGGAAGTGAAGGTATGGAAGAACAAGAGTTTCTATGCTCACTGCAGAGTGAACTTCCCCCTTCCCCATCAGAAGTTGTTGACAGTACAGGGTCCATGGATCCCACTGAAATGGATCATAAGACATAGGAGGAAGAGGTAGCCACTGTTGGTCATCTCAGGTGTCTGGAGGTCAAGGTCGTCTTTCCTCCCTTCTCTCCACATGTGGAGAAGAATAATGTCCCATTGAATAAACAGGAGGTTCCTGAACACAGAGTTATGAGTCAGAATATCTTTCAGTATTTTCAATGGGAGGTGATAAGTGCTCTCCCTGGATGGTAGAAGTCAGGGAATCAGGGAAGTCTTGATGAAAAAAGTGTCTTCAGTGACCCAGAGGATCTCGGTACTGAAGGTTGTGCAGAAACAGATATTCATTATGTACAAAGAGGTCCCTTGAGTACCAGAACTCCCGTGGTACCAGAGGAATGATGGAGGTTGATATCATTACCACGGTGAGTATCTGGCTAGTATCTGCCATAAGGTGAGCCTACACAAATAATTATTTAGGAGATGCAGACCAGGGTATTGAAGTAGGTACTGAGGGTAGCAGAGAGCCAGATAGTGCTGATCTCTTTATCGTAGAATGTCTGCTAATATGGCTGTGACCTGTAACAGAGAAGGTCTTCAGTGTTGTTTGGAAGAGGCATGGCTCTAAGAAGCCTTAGACACCTTTATGGTACAGGACACACTTGGAGCCTCAGTAACATTCATTTTGGGGTCTAAGATCTGCAGGGACTGAGATGTCTGAGGGAGATTTAATGGTCATGCTCCTTTTAACGGAACTTGTCAGCTTTGAGTGCAAGGCTATCAGTCCCAAAAGTACAGATGTAGACTTTTCAACGCCCAAAGCTTTTGGTGACAAGGATTTTGAGGAGTATGAGACAGTGGTTGTTTTATCCCTTGTAGTTCTCAGTGATTGGGACCCAGCAGCTGACAGGGTAGCACTCAGGTATTCGTTGAAAAAAGGAGTTTTCAGGCCATCCGGAGGTAATTATAAGCACCAGAGAGTAAAAAAGTCCCATAAAACATTGGCTGTGAGTGTCTTTTTAAGTGTTACTACATATCTTTTGGGAGGTTTAAGCTTTTCTAGTACGTCCAATGAATTTTTTTCTGCAGAGCTTCAGAAATTCAAGCACACTATTGTGTCACCAAGAAAAGGCTGTTTTTTTCTCTTTTAGTATTGAAGTATTTCATTGGTTACAGAAACATATGCTGAAGTAAACCACAGTACTCAAGGCAATTTTGACCAGACTGATAACTGTTCTAGTAATGAACACCAACATATGTGCTGTAGATGGCAGACAAAACAACTAAACACGGATCAGATGTTCACTTCTCAACCAATACACAAGGGTTCTTCTTAACATCTGGACAACTATTTCTGTGCCTAAATAACATGTAACATCAATTCTAATGAGAAAACACACACAAGGGTACTTACTACATAATTCCCAGGAGATGCTGAAGAGTACGGTATCTAGAATGTAAAGCAAAACAAAATAATATATTTATTTTCCATTAAGATGGAGAAATGCAGTCCATACCAAAATGTATTGAGGATCTTACTTTGAAGCACATTTTTAAAATTCACTTTTAGAGAAGAGGCAGAGGATGGGGAACAAATTATAATGTTAAACATAATGCTGTCTAGGAAACATCTCACTGTAAGGTTACTCTACAGTAAAAAGTGAAGTACAGAGTCACAGTCAAAGAGAATTAAATAAAAGATACATAATATTCTAGTTTAAGATCCCTTTGTCCCAACTCCTACATAATAATATATTTGTTGCGTCTTGCACTGAAAATAATCAGGTTGCATTCCAGACACAGGTGGCTTCTTAGGCTCTGATCCTGCAAAACACTTAACCATGTGTGTACCTCTGCTCACCCGAGTAACTGTAGAGAAGTCAACAGGACTAAGTAATACACATGTCCGAGTGTCTGCAAGATCAGGGTCTTAATCACTAGCCCCTTTAGATCCATACTCTATGATGTGGGAATGCCAAGAAGTCATTGTTACTTTTAAAAAAGGCAGGCTGCAAGCTGTGGTACAAGTTATGCTACTTGTACCTACCAATATCGTCTTCAGGCTTCATCTGCAGGAACCACAATAATCCAATATAAAGATCCATGAACTTGTGGCAAAAGGTTAGTAGTGAGGTTATATCAGTATTAGCCCAATTCAGGACAGCATTAAGCATGTGCTTAACTTTAAGTCAATGGGACTTAAGCAAGGGAACAGTGATTGATTTAAACATGTGATTAAGTCTTTAACTGAATCAAGGGCCACAAGATGACACTCTCTTTGATCTCAAGGGACACTGATGGTATTCTTTCTGAATGCTTGAGGAAAGAACTTTCTTTTTAAAGAGTCAGTGTCCCAACTGAACATTAAATTCAATTTGTGGAGATTCATTACAGAGGTACCCTGGAGAACTCCAGCTGCTGGTAAGTAATATAGTTTTCCTCTTCATGAAATAACTTCTATAGATCTTCTCTATAGGATATTGGAGACTAACAGCTCAGGAAGTTGAGTTGAGAATTAAGAAACTGGAAAATCACTTTGCCAAAAGAAATTTCTTATCTGACTGAAGATAACAGATAATATTTTGTAAATGTATCTAAGCCAGGAGTTCTCAAACATTTTCATAGTCTGAGCCACGTCTTTCCCACTCAGGATTCAGCTAGCCACTGAAAAACACCCCACTATTAATTGGAAAACATTTTATTTTAAATCCATTGCATTTATTCTCAGAAGCCACAAACACTGTAATGTCTGAAACTCTCACACACTGAAGATGTAAACTCTAATTTAAGGTTTTGCTTGCCAGATACATTTTAACATTTTTAGAAGATCTCTTTCTAAGTCTATATTATATAACTAAACTATTGTTGTATGTAAAGTAAATAAGATTTTTAAACATTAAAGAAGCTTAATTTAAAATTAAATTAAAATGCAGAGCCCCCCACACCAGTGGCCAGGTCCTGGGCAGTGTGAGTGCCACTGAAAATCAGCTTGCAGCCGCCTTTGGCACTCATGCTGTACGTTGCCTACCCCTCTGAATAGTAGAAGCGAGAGACGTAAAAATTTGTTATGCACTTTCCTGCCCATCTCCCCATCAAAGTAGAATTAATCCTTATAGTACAATTTCTAGTGTTAGTCCAATCTAGCTTTTAATATCCGAAGTTAAATGTTGTGAATGGCTTGCCAATTACAAAAGCAGTTTCTCCTCTCTGGGTGTTCACACCTCCAGATCAGCTGCTGGAAGTGGGCCTCACCCTACCTGATTGAATTTACCTTGCTTTCTTGCCTGCATATTTATACCTGCCTCTGGAGATTTCCACAACATTCATCTGATGAAGAGGGTCTTAACCCATGAAAGCTTATGATCCCTAAGATCTGTTAGTCTATAAGGTGCCACAAGACTCTTTGTCGCTTTTGCAGATCCAGACTAACACGGCTACCCCTCTGATACTGTCTACTAGTACTTACTTTGGGAGATTTCCACATTCCAGTTTTCTTACTGTCTGAAATCTATACATTATTATGCTGGCATAAAATAGCCAGAGCACACTGTACTCCAGCAATCCCATCCTGTTTCCTTCCTTGCCTACACTGGCCATCCCTTGACAAATCTTCTATGCAAGGGGCGGAAAGGAGTAGCATAGACCCAGTTGAATTTTGGAGGTTTTTAGCTTGGCTGCTCCAAGCGTCCCCCTCTCCTGGGGTCATATAGTAATTTTGTTATCAGAAAGAAGTTGCGGTGCAGTGAAGTCTGAGAACCCGATTGTAGTGCAAAAGGTATTGGTCTAAGTAAGACTAAAGAGATCTGTGTTCAATTCCTAGCTCAGCCAAAGACTTCCTGTGTGACCTGGGTAAATCAGTTAATCTGTGTGTCAGTTCCCCATTTGTAGAATGGGGATGATACTTCTCTACATCACAGGGATGTTGTGGGAATAAAAATTCTTTACTATAAGAGAGGTGTTCAGTTACCACAGTAACATAGAAAGCTCATCCTCTCACTATGTCAGGTGTATTCTGCAAGGTCCCCCTTTATGCCACTGGCATAGCATAGAGGGGCCACATCTTAAAAGAGAGTTTAGATCAGAGTCTCTGTTCTGGGGAGCTTAGATCTAAAAACAGACATTGAGTTGACAAACATCGGGAATCAGATGCAACAGCGGCAAACAACTGAGCAAGTGGTAATGTTGAACGTGCATCTTGTTCTATATTTGTTTCCACGCTTCCTCTGTCTCAGACTTCCTTAACCTCTCCTTTAACATCAGTTCATTGGGAGGCAAAGAGGAGATATGCATTATGGCAGTTCTTTTAAAATGACTCTTTCTCTCCTCCATATCCAACAATTAAAAATCTATTACAAAATCTGAATAAACATAATGGTTAAGAGAGAAGGTTGCTGACTTCACTACAGGCTCAGCTATGGAACTGCCATGAGCTTCATGTTTGGGGAAATGCTTTGTTTCTATTTAGTATAACTTTCAAAAATGTATATAGCAAGCAAGTCTTTCTATTTCTCTTAATTTCTTTTCTTTTCTTTTTTTTGGTGGAGAGGAGGACATGTTTTTCTGGTAGGTATGTTTTAAATGGAAAGACCTAGCAGGGGTTCTCAAACTGTGGGTTGCGACCCCTCAGGGGGTTGGCAGCCGCCTCCCGATGGGTTGCGAGCTGATTGCACTGCCGAAAAGCTGCCGCCGCAATCACTTCCGCATTCAGCGGCTATTTTCGGCGGACATGCCGAGCGCTCCTGAAAGTGCTCGGCATGTCCGCCGAAAATAGCCGCTGAATGCATAGTTAATTTATTCGGCAGCTTTTCGGCGGACATATAAGGTTCTGCTGCGCCGAGGGAGAGAGGAAAAAGGGGTCGCGGTTCTCAGTAGTTTGAGAACCCCTGACCTATAGAGCTACATATATAAGGCTAACAACTAATCTATTTGATGAAATATAGAGCAGGTGACATAAACTCAATTAAAAACAATCACTGATATAACTTTTATAAAATCAGAATATACTGTAGGCTTAAGGCAAACCATAATCTGAACTACTTCAGCTGTATTCACTTATCTTGTATACTCTGACACCCCCTTTTTCTTGCTTATGAAAGAAAATGTCAACAAATCTGTTTACCTTTAATTAAAGATTAGTAACTAAAATATGCTTAGAGCATGTCCTAGATGTGTACTTTCATGTCAGATTACACCAGTTTCAAAGGACTAATTTCTATTTAGTGGGTTTTAAAATTCTGCTTAAATACTGTCACTGTTTCCCTGATTTCATTCTAATCAGGCAGATAGTGTGTATTTTAAGTCAATGCCAAAGGTCACAATTCAGGAAAATATCCATATTCAAGACAGCACTTGTGCACGTGCTTAAATTCCAATGATTTGCTTATGAACCTAAGTGTTTCCGTGAATCAGGGTCTATATCTGGGGGTCTCTAGCATGTAATTGCATATTGAATTTAATAAACATAAAATTCCATGGCAGAATAATCTTCTCTACACCTTATTTAAAAATAATCAAGACATTTAAAACAAAAAAGAATATTAAATCTGGGAAAATGCAAGGTAAGGCCTACATTTACTTATTTGTAACTCAGTCATGCAACACTGAGCTTTTTCTTTTTGTACGCTGTTGTTATTATTATGAAAAACTGCCAGGCTCAGTTCACAGTGTCATAGATTTTGTGAACTTTTTATTTTGGGTGTGTGTATAAGATTTAACATTAGCATATCATGATTCACATTCCACAAAGTTAATATTACTGTAAACTGAGCTATAGTTTTGAATTATATGGCAGGTAAGTATAATCCAGAGAGAGAGAAAATACGTAGGGGGGAGATTTTCAAATAAAGAAGGGGCAGTTAAGCACCCAGAGCTCACTGAAAGTTGGGCACCTAGCTCCCCTGTGACTTTGATAATCTTCCCCCTTTAAAATTTATTTTAAACATTCATTGCATTACATGTACAATAATCAGTAAACACCCACTAAAGTCAAAATGAGGAAATAATTTACTCAAATATATAGTCAATCTGAACCCAAAGATCTGTCACAATGGCAAATCACATAGAAACTATACTATCAAACTACAAGGAACAATTCCTACATAGAAAAGGAATATAGAAAAGGATAGCAAATACAGAAGAAAACAAAAAGTCACAAAAGAACATAGGAAACACTCCTCTTCCTACCCACCAATAAATACATATATAAATCCCAGTCAAAGATCAACTTGATAGACCTTGTCCTACGGACAGCCAGAAATGGAGTCTAGTAACAGAAGATCCACCCTAGCCTACTGTAAATGCAAAGTAGGGATATATGATGATACATGTTCACTCAAGTATTCTGGGTACAGATTATGAAGGGCTTCACTGTGTTTTCTAAAACTAACCCCTTGAACTGTGAATTACCTTCTGTAGGGCTAGCAGCCAGGACAGGTCATGGAGGGTGGGTATTACCAAACTGTTCTTGTCCTAAGCAGCTACTGAACAACCTCATTTTTTAGCTGTTGCAGTCTATTCATTTGGAGAGTGTATTACTTTTCATGAAGGCCAAAATTAAATTGTTCAACCTATCAAATGGATCATGTTTTGAGAAATTACACTACGATTCTATGATTTGAGTGGCACAGAAATTAATGTGTTTTTTTCCATATATGAGCAATGAGATGATACATTAGAGCTCATCTTATCAAACTGCGGCCTATGTAGAGCTGGTTGGTCAAATGGTACTGACTCCTATTCTATTTTGTTATATTGCATTAAAAAAAGCTAAAAATATATTAAATACTATGCTAAGTTAATTTTTCCTTTGGGCAACTTGCTGTAGTTGCCTCAGGGCTGTTATGTGATTATGAGCAGGAGAGCAGATGGTCTGCACAATTACGAGTGGGAGGAAACGTGTGTGGTCCATACTGTAAAAAAAGCTGGAGACCCCATGCATCAGGGCTGAAAAAAAGAAAAACAAAATACTGGAATACTCAGTGCAGTTCTGGTCTCCCATGTATAAGAAGGATGAATTCAAACTGGAACAGAGATAGAGAAGGGCTACTAGGATGATCCGAGGAATGGAAAACCTGTCTTATGAAAGGAGACTCAAAGAGCTTGACTTGTTTAGCCTAACCAAAACAAGGCTGAGGAGAGACATGAGTGTTCTCTATAAATACATCAGATGGATAAATACCAGGGAGGGAGAGGAATTATTTAAACTCAGTACCAATATAAACTGGCCAGCAGGAAGTTTAGACTTGAAATTAGACAAAGGTTTCTAACTATCAGAGAAGTGAAGTTCTGGAACAGCCTTCCAAGGGGAGCAGTGGGGGCAAAAGACATATCTGGCTTCAAGAATAGGCTTGATAAGTGTATGGAGGGGATGATACGATGGGGTAGCCTAATTTTGACAATGAATTGATCTTTGATTATTAGCAGTAAATATGCCCAATGGCCCTTGATGGGATGTTAGATGAGGTGGATCTGAGTTACTACAGAGAATTCTTTCCTAGTTGTCTGGCTGGTGAGTCTTGCCCACATGCTCAGGGTTCTGCTGATCGCCATATTTGAGGTCGGGAGGAATTTTCCTTCAGGGCAGACTGGCAGAGGCCCCAAGGATGTTTCATCTCCCTCTGCAGCGTGGGGCACAGGTCAGTTGCAAAGTCTTTAAACCATGATTTGAGGACTTCAATAGCTCAGACATAGGTTAGGGGTTTATTACAGGAGTGGGTGGGTGAGATTCTGTGGCCTATATTGTGCAGGAAGTTAGACTAGATGATCAGTATGGTCTCTTCTGACCTTAAAGTCTCTGACTAAAATATGGCATGCACTATTCTATTTGCTGAATATAGATTTTTTTTTCGGTACATGGGCATATTAAGGAGGAATAACTCCTCAAACATAGAATACTGTCCAACATACTTAAATATTTACTTACAGAATTGGCATTTGTTGGGTTTGGCCACGGTCTACCACCTCCTGGGCCCCTGGAATATAAAATGACAGGTGAGGATGTAATCAAACAAAGTTTGGTTTCTGATTAACTCTGCTACCAAGAAGCTAAATGTCAGCTGCTCTATGGTGTAACTTGAACACAATCTGTTCCCAGTGTAGGATATGCTTTTTTTAAAAAACTGCTATCTTTTACTGGCCTCTTCTGGTGGCATCATCATTTTTCATTGCAGTCAAGTATGATTATAAACTACAAGTTTCAGAGTAGTAGCGATGTTAAGTATACTTTGTTATAATGTTAAACTAATATAAGATCATCATAGCTAAACTACCACCAGCATTTAAACAGTTTACCAGATACTATACAAAATTATTCTTAAAAGATTATGTCTGTCATCACAAGCTCACCAGTTATATCTAGGCATATCTCAGTGGCTAAATCATATATTGCGGATTTCTGTACTTTTCAGGACACCATCTGCTAGGAGCAACATGACAAAAATTCCTTCAGAGTTTTGATCCCAGGGGTATAGAAAGTGGTGTGGGAGACACTGGAGTTTTGCATACATCATAGATACCTGCAAATTAGGGATCCAACCCTCCTGTGTATTCTGCAGGGTGGCAAATCCCAGACCCCCAACAGCATGACTTGAAAGAAAATGTAAGCTTGTGCTCCTGTGTAGTTTTTTTTCCCGCACAGGGGAGAATTTGGCCCAATGTTATATAAACACAACATTTTATTGTTTAATTGAATTATTATGGTATAGTAATATTAAAAAGACAGTAAAATGTGCTATAGATAAGATTCAAGATAATTGATTCCTCATAAGGAGTATTTTTAGTCGTATTCTGGTTATTGACACCACAATACAAATTTGGAGCCAGTACTACATATGCTATGAATGTTTACCTACAATATGGACCAGTTCTGAAAGGGACTAAAACATGTACTTAACTTTAAGCATGTCAGTTGTATAAAGACTTAAATTTCTTCCGAAATTGAGACTATAGTAAGTACTAAGTATTTATAATATCACAAGACTACTAAAATTTCTTTAATACAAATAAGTATTATACCTCATGATTTGGGATGTTTTAAGCTTTAAATTTGTTTATATAAAATCAAATTGTTTCCAGTACAAGAAAGTGTGTATGTGACAATATTGTAGCTTTGTTTTTACCCCCCAAAATTGAATGTGATGTAAAGAAAAATAAACAGAATACATACAATCATAGAATGTTAGGGTTGGAAGAAAGCTTAGGAGGTCATCTAGTCCAAGCTCCTGCTCAAAGCAGGAGCAACACCAACTAAATCATCCCAGCCAGGGCTTTGTCAAGCCAGCTTTAAAAACCTTTAAGAATGGAGATTCCACCACCTCCCTAGGTAACCGATTCCAGTGCTTCACCACTCACCTACATCCGGATTAATGTAAATACTTAAACAGTATGAAGCAGACTAAGTGAAAGCTCATCTTGCATCTGACAAGGTACTGGATTTTGCAAATTTACTAGCAGTCATAGGGCAATCTTCTATGTAGAAAGCTACAAAAAGCACCATGGCAGATTCTGCCCAGGAGATATATGATTATATGGACTTGAATATTGGTTGTTTTTTTAAAACTAGCCAGCTGCAGCGTTCTTTAAAGCAATGGGAGCCTTCCCCCCAGCCCCGCTTCTTGTAATAACTGTTTATTATGGAATTGTCAACATATTCATAAAACATTATTGTACCAGTTTCACAATGTAATCGTTTATATATGGAAGATTCATATGTCTAATTACAATAGCATTGTTTAGAAACACTGTCATCATTTCCATACTTTCATTTTTTACAGAACTTATGGATGTTATCTCTTTGAGGAGCCCTTTAAAGCAAACCCAGATGTTTCCTTCAGTGAAACAGGAGACATTAATTTTCATTGCATCTTGAAAATAAGTCTCAAATTTTTTATTTGTACTAGTATTTGAAAAAAATGTTCAATATTTCAGTTTCCTTATGTGTGAGTGTATTCTATCAGACTATTGAATAATTTAAACCAAATGCCTGAATCCCTATTTTTGTGTGTGTTTTAGTTTTTCTATAAAGGAAGCCAATGAGCTAAAAAGTGAGTGGGATTTTTTTTCTTTTCAGATATATACTGAAACATTCTTAACACCTTATAAAACAGTCTGGTTCATACTGGCCCTTAAATTAAGCTTATGAACTGTAACATTATCCCCTGAAATTTGCTATTTTGCTTCCATTTTGTATGAAAAAATACTGCTTTACAAAGACTTACCATGCCGAGTTTGGGCTTAAAGTTCTATAGCTGAGATTTATATCCCTTAGAAGTGAGTTTATAATGAAAACTATGACATGGGAACTTGCAGATTTCACTGTAATTAATTTTTCTTTAAAAAGATGCGTGAAACAAATATATATCACATTTTAAATACTGACATTTAGGCTATGTAAGCAATTATTTTTCAATGCTACATCTACTAAGAAAAATGTGCTTTTGGGTTGAAACATTGTCTATAAATTCTCAGACTAGTTTTGGTGTCATAACAGATTACATGATATGCACTATTTTTAGCCAAAGCAACACCAGGAAAAATCTCAAAAATGATACTTGGTAGATATTTAGTATCCTACCATGACAGTTTCCTTTTAAGTTTGCTTACAAAGGAGACATTACTCTTTAAAATGGCTGTTGGCTTTGCAGAATAGCTACTTCTTCATATTTTAATGCTGCCAGAGGGCCAAAACCCATTGAACTCAAAAAAGTTTATGCCTGAAGAAACGGAAATGCAAATTAAACTATGCACCCTACATAAGGTAATAAGAAAGCTGCCATCTTTTATGGAAATACAAGTACAGAAGATAAGATACACAGATGTTGCTTAGCATCATACATTGCATGAATTGTAAGAGATAATCTAAAGGAGGAATTGCTAAAACATCTGGGCCCATTTTCTGCTACTGGATGTGGATTATCTTTAGATGCTCTCTATAACTGAAACTGAATGTTAGTGTTAATATGTATAGTACATCTGTGCTATGATATCACAGTACAAGGATTTATATGCTAAAGAAATTCATGCACAAGTGACATCAATAACTTTAATAAATAACTGGGCCACACTTCATGTCCCGCAAAAGCAAAAAAAAAAAAAACAAAGTTAAACCTCTATTCTCCTTTTGCTATGTGTACGTAACTCCAATTGATAGTAAGAGAAAAATTACTCACTTTGACAATATGAGAAAAATTTCATACTAGTAAATCATATTCTCTGAAGGTAAGAGGTATAAGAGAACTCCTGTCCAAGAGAATACCCTAAAGCATAGCTTTCTAATACCACCAGTCTGGGCTAGCTTGTGCCTTTAAGGCATAGTCTGTGATAAGGACTGTATGAAGCCACCCCACCCACAACAATGACAGGCATTTTGCTTCCATTTTCAATAGCACTAGAGGGAGGTTAATTATCAACAGCCTTTAAGGAGCAACACATATGCCTGGCTGAAGCATGGGGAGAAGGAGCTATGACTGGCTACTTCATGCCTTCTTTATGTCGCCTAGAAGCTCCTGAGTACTTCAAGTACAGTACAGGAGCTACAATTCTGGGTAACACTTATGTGCACGGTAGGAAGAAAGTCACTTCTTCCCTTCCTCTTCACTGTGTGGCTGTATAACACACACCTCCTGGGTGTGGTGTTCTGTCCCATCTAGTGGCACTGAGATCAGAGAGAGAGATTAATGTGTCTGCTCTACAGCCTTAGCTGAGGGCTTTTGGCTCATGCACTAAACTCCAGAGGTCCCAGGTTCAATCCCAACCCAATGACCAGGGTCTGACAGTGTTACAGCTAGCCATGTGTAACTGTCTCAACACAAGAGAGAGCGTGCTTACCTACTGCTGAGATATAGAAGTTGTGCTTCAATCATGATCGTTTCATTTTCTTCTAACTGGCAGGTGAGGTGCTCCTTTTTGAGACACCAACCTGTTTGTCTAGTTTTGTCTATATAAGGTCTCTCTCATGTGTACAAGTATCCTCAAAACACTTTTTCTTTTTGCTTCTATTTCTAAGTTTTTGTTATTAAATAACAACAAATTTTGTAATGATTTGTTTAGTTTTGTTTTCCTTTGTTGGAATCTCCTTCTTGAGACCGTTTCTACAATTTGTGTTTTACCTACACTTGATTTCAAGTATCTAGTTATTTTATCTACGTTAATTCCAATAATTGTCCTGAGTGCAACAGAAGATATCTGTAGTAAAGTAACACAAACCTTAAATTTATTTTATTTGCTTCAAAAATTCAAGATCTGCCTGAAAATTAGAACAATATATCTAAGATGTGTCGATTTTTCATTACTTGAAATCTTTAAATCAAGATCAGATGTCTCGCTGGAAGATGAGTTCTAACTCAGTGTTTTGCAACCTTTTCAGGTTGGCGTCACCTTATTTGCAGTAAAAAACTTTCATGATTCCCTTCCAATTTACTATAAAAGTAAGAGTAAAACTATATTAATGATAATTCTTGGTGTGTGTCTTTCTCTGTCAGTCTGTTGATCTGTTGAAGGGGAAGGGAATGTGTGGAGAAGGGAGTGAGATTTCTCTTGCTTTACATTGTAATAACATTTTTGATTCCTTGCTAACCTCATTACTTTCTATGACTCTCCTGGAGGTCATGACCAACTTCTTAAGAAACACTCTTCTAAACTTGGCCAGAAGCATGGTGCTGAAGCAAGGGCACTGGAACTTTTGTAGAAGCGAGGGGGGGTAGTGGTGCTGGAACTGGGGGCACCAGAGGACCATGCTCCCTACTTTTAAACATGGTGTAGTTTGAGGGCTAGGGGGGCAGTATCCCCCTCCCCCCCAAACTTCAAGCCTGGGGCAGGCGTGGGGCAATGCTGGCAGGAGCAGTGGGGGAGCTGATAATGGAGAGTTGCACTGAAAGCCTTAGCTTTAGTGCAACTTCAAATTATTCATTATTATTAATCAAAACAGTGGTTTGACATCTGAAATTGCTCTGGAGGCTTGGAAAATAGGTTTAAGATTAGCAGTCGTGTTAGTCTGTATCCGTAAATAAGACGAGGGAGACTTTGTAGCACTGCAGGTGCTACAAAGTCTTCCTTGTCTTATTTATGGAAAATAGGTGTTATCTATCTATCTATATATATATCTATCTATATATATATCAAGAAAGGACCATACTCATGGATCCAATCCATAGCCAGTGTAAATCAGTGTACACCAGTTTACACCATCTGAGTATCTAGCCCCAGAAGTCCTTGAATGCCACATAGTATACTAAAATAGTACAGGACTGATT
Source organism: Sternotherus odoratus (assembly GCA_032164245.1). Lineage (NCBI taxonomy): Eukaryota > Metazoa > Chordata > Testudines > Kinosternidae > Sternotherus > Sternotherus odoratus. Next base: position 65,879,360 of record JAVMKO010000007.1, on the reverse strand, counting down.
CTCCACTCTGATTTTATGTAGTGTAACTTCATTGATTAAATTAGCATAAAACCAATATAACAGAATGGAGAATCAGGTCCTTCCTTTTTTAATGTGTTTTGTTTGTGACAACCTATTTAAAGACAATGGTATGTTTCTGTCCATACTATGCACTTCCTTGCTTTTGCAGGTGTGACTCACAACCTCACTATTCTTTAAAATATTATTTCTGTGGTGAACTGATGGCAAACTCTTCTACTATTAATCAGTGAAATAAACATTCAAACCTAACCTAATTAATGTCAAGGCTCTTTACAAATCTATAGATGAATACAGTGGGCCACACTAACAAGATATTGCAAATATATGATCCCTGACCTGTAGAACAAACCCAACATTTAAAGAGACTTGGAAGGAAAAAACAAAGAATTCTGTAAAAAATGATTTGCACAAGAGTGAAACTTCCTTACTTTGTCACAACTGTTAATATTAGTTAATTAATCAAAATACATCCTCCCTGGTCCTATGTATGTCACAATTATTTTTTCTTTTAAAAGGAAAAGATTACTTTTATAAATGTGATAGTAGTTTATTAATTTGCTTACATGCTCATTCCAGGCATTCCAGGGCCACCTAAAGCATTCAGTGGCGGTCTCATTGCGCCTCCATAGTTCTGCAATGATAACCAAGGGTCAGACTACCACAAAATAAAAAAACAAAACCAAAGAGGAGGGGGGAAAGAAAGGACAGCAGGTTAATGACTTCCCTAAACATCTGTTGACTGGATAGGCCAGTGTGATTCATTCTTTCGGGAGTTTCCATTCTTGATTTAAAAAAAATAAAATCTTATCCCTAATGAAAAGTAGTATGCTTAGTACACTACACCTATTAACAGTTCTTAAAAAATTATGTGTACTGAGCATACTTAAAATGCTAATTGTTCCCTGAAGATTTATGATACATGGTAGCAAAGTCAATGGTCAACAAAGGTCAGATTCAATAACCGTACAACTTTCATACCAAGAAAACTCATTCAAGGACAAAAAAATAGATTTTTTTCGGGGGGGTTCACAGTTTGGAATTCAGCTAGAATTATTTTTAATTGAACCTGGTTAATGAACAGGTATTAACAACTTCCATGTGAAAATATTTCATTATTATAACACATAAAATGATTGCTATACTCCTCTTGCAACCAATCTAAGGCAACTAACATGAAAATTATTCAGATAGTATAATGGATGCCATAGAAATGGCTATAAATGAGCCATCCGAAGTCCTATTATAGATAAAACCAATGTGTGTGCTCAAATAAGATTTAGATCATGACATAAACCGACAAAAGCCTAGACAATGTGCTGTTTTCCTGAAAAACTAAACTACTAGGTCAATTTTTTCAGTTAAATGTAAATAGAACAACCTGCCTTTCCCCATATATTTCATTCAGTATAGACTGTACCAGTCCTACTGAGTTTTTCTGATATCTTAGGGAAATGTACGTAGAAAGCAATTTCTAAAAGTAAAATATGAGGAAGTGGGGCAGACAATCACTTACCTAAGAGAACAGAATGTCCTCAAAGTCATTATTATCTGTTTTGCAATGATGTAACTACAGGTCACTCTAGTTATATTATAACTGGATTACTGAACTTTAACCGGAATTCTCCAAAGCAGTCTATTACATAAATCCATGCTCTAGGGTAAATGAGCATCAAATTATGCAGATGAGGGAGCAATCTGACAATAAGATTTAAAATGTGGACCTGATACTATAGTTCATATGCATAGCGAAAAGAGATCTTTCAATTACAAAAAAATTATTTCAAGTGAACCAAGAAAGGACTTCTGGGAGTAGGTTCTCTTATTGCAAACTAGAAACCAAACCTGCAAATGCACCTTGTTTAGAATTCTCACTGAAGCCTATGGGAGTTCTACACATAGATGGCTTGCATGAATGGGTTTATGTAGCAAGCTAATAAGCTAATATGAAACAATTGGAATGCAACCTCGCGTTCCCTTTAAATATTCATGTTTTTGGTGTCTCCCTGTACCAAAACAGTACTAAAATGACATCCATTTCTGGAGTAACTCTGAAGCTATTTAATTCTACTTTTCCATCTTCATTTCAGAGATCTGAGCCACCTTTCTTCTTTGGAGTGTTGTCTTGTTTGTTTTTTTTTTTCTTTATTTTGACAAAAGAAGCAAGTCTGTGGGCCTAAGATCTTTATGGAATTCACTAGGAGTTCTCGACTGGAAGCATTTTAGTCAGGTGTCCTTACTGAACTTGAACCAAGAGAAATCAAATTAAAATCATTTGGCACTTTTAGTAAATGTAAACATTTACAATTATATACAACTGCTTGCCTGTTGCTGAAGATGAAAGAAAATAATCAGGGTAGATCTGGAACAGCTGCTGCTAAGAAGGAAATCCAAGAGGAGAAGATGGATGAAGAGAGTAATCTGGAGAACAGTGGAGAATGAAGGAGTCTGACCAACAATTAGAAGCAGAGTTTAACAAAGTTGTTTTTGTTTAGTTACTTTTCCTTGTTTTATTTTCCTTTTCCTGTTCACTGCATTTTGGTTTTTTGGTCAGTCATTATCCAAAAATTAACTATTAAATGAGGGAGAATTCACTTAAAATAACTACATAACTTTTTTACATTTTATGTTTTCAGTCTCCCTGCCCCAAGCACAAGAATGTAAATCTTGACACCAAACTGGATAGTAAAATCAAAACCAGTATACAGTCCAAACATGCTATCTAGCTCAAATATGCCTATCACCATGAAATATGGTATTTAGATAACTCTTTTATATTTTATATGCCTGAATCTCATTTACATAAAGGACCGGGCTACACTAAAAAGTTTTACTGGCATAGCTGTTTTGGTAAGGGGTATGACTTTTTGCCAACATAATTATACTGGTAAAAGTCCTAATATAGCTACAGTCAGGAAACTGAGATAAACTATATTGGTATAGAAAGTGAGGAATACTTGTAGCACCTTAGAGACTAACCAGTTTATTTCAGCATAAGCTTTCATGGACTATAGCCCACTTCATCGAATGCATAGAATGAAACAGAAGTAAGATGCATTTATACACACAAAAAGAAGAAAAGAAAAAAGAAGTTGCACGCTAGCATACCAATTTTAAGAGGCTGTTAAATCTGGGTGGGCCATTATCAGCAGGAGAAAAAAATACCTTTTGAAATGGATTTCTGTGTCTGCACTAGACAGCAAGTGTTGAAGATAAATTAACTCGGAAATGCAATCAATTAGTGTAATGAGAGAACCATTCTCAAGTCCTATTTAGCCCCTGGTTAATTGTATCCAATTTGAAAATTAATTCCAGTTCCTCAGTTTCTCGATGGAGTCTGTTTTGGAAATTTTTCTGTTTCAAAATTGACACCATCAACTCTTTAATGGAATGGCCAGGAAGATTGAAGTGTTCTCCTACTGTTTTTTGAATGTTATGATTCCTGATGTCAGATTTGTGTCCATTTATTCTTTTGCGTAGAGACTGGCTGGATTGGCCAATGTACATAGCAGAGGGGCATTGCTGGCACATGATGGCATATATCACATTGATCGATGTGCAGCTAAATGAGCCTCTGATGGTGTGGCTGATGTGATTAGGTCCTATGATGGTGTCAGTTGAAGGGATATGAGGACAGAGTTGGCATCAAGCTTTGTTACAAGGATAGGTACCTGGGTTAGTATTTTTGTTGTGTGGTGTGCGGTTGCTGGTGAGTATTTGTTTCAGGTTGGGGGGGGGAGGGGCTGTCTGTAAGCGAGGACTGGTCTGTCTCCCAAGATCTGTGAGAGTGTGGGATCATCTTTCAGTGTTTTTTCACTTCCCCAGGTGGGTATTGTAGTTTCCATCCCACCATCACCCTCAGCTGGACCAATCCACACAAGCGGTCCATTTCCTAGATACAACTGTGCTAATAAATGATGGGCATATACACACCACCCTATACCAAAAATCTACTGACCGCTACACTTGACTACATGCATCCAGAACACACCACTTGATCCATTATCTACAGCCAAGCTCTAAGATACAACCAACCGCATTTGTTCCAGTCCCTCAGACAGAGACAAACACCTTCAAAATCTCTACCAAGCATTTTTAAAACTACAATACCCACCTGGGGAAGTGAAAAAACAGATTGACAGAGCAAGAAGAGTACCCAGAAGCCACCTACTACAGGACAGGCCCAACGAAGACAAAAACAGAACACCATTAGCCGTCACCTTCAGCCCCCAACCTAAGCCTCTCCAATGCATCATCAAAGACCTACAACCTACAACCTATCCTGAAAGATGATCCCACACTTTTTTTCCTTCTTTCTCTGTGCATAAATGCATCTTATTTCTGTTCCATTCTATGCATCCGATGAAGTGGGCTATAGTCCACGAAAGCTTAAGCTGTAATAAACTGGTTAGTCTCTAAGGTGCTACGAGTATTCCTCGCTTCCTTTACAGATACAGACTAACACGGCTGCTATTCTTGAACCTATACTGGTATAAGCACTTTTATACCACTATAACTGTCTACACCACAAGTGTAGTACAACCAGAAAACCCTCCTGGTGTAGATTAAGCCTACAGCTGCTTTATACTCCCTGGCAGTGCAAAAGGATCTTAAAGTGGCCATGGAAGGCCCTGTAAATTAGCTCGTCCTTCAAGTTATTAAAACTGCTTGCTCAGAAGACCCCCAGACAAGTGAGAAGGATGACAGATGAGCATGGATCTATAGAAAAGACTACTTTGGAAAATTCAGGTCTGAGAGAATTACATAGTCCCTTCCAGTTTTAAAGAGAATAAAACTGAAAATCATCCTTGCTAAAATTGACATCAGACTTGCCCACTGTGTGTAGCTAATAATGCTAGCATAAAGTCTGAGCTTAAATTCATGACCACAAAGCTTAACTTTCCACCACAAAAAAGCAAGTGGAAGAAATACTGAAGTGCTGTAGAAAAACCAACATACACATTTTTGTTGGTTATATGTGGAGAATTGGTTGCTACCAAAAAGAGTCATGGGTTAAAAAGAAAGAGCTACCTAGTTATTCAAAACTAAATGTAGAACCCATTGAACAGAGAAGTCACTAGGGAAAATATCTGAATGAAGAAACAAAGTGTAAAGGGATGAACATAACCCAAATATTCTTCAGAATAAGATGCAAGGCCAAAATGGTTATAACAAGCAAAAAAAAAACAAAAAACAAAGATTGATACCTCAGTTACTGAGGAAAAGTGATAATAAGAAATGGACACTCCACTGGGCTAACCTTTCTGGAGATATTTCAGAATGGATTTTAATTTCCACTTGACTTCATTCTTGCAAGTGGAAAATTTATAAACTTTGACTAAGAAAACTTTCACACCCTTGGAGAGTCTCTTTAAAAGGAGTCTCTTTTAAAGTAACTATAACCAGGTCAACAGTGGGAGGAAGGCTGAACCCAGATGTTCAAGCTTGCTGCTCTTCTTGAAAAGCCGATCTGGAAAGATCAGACTAACAAGTGGTATTTATAGGTGATATGCAGGCACCATCCATATAAAGTATGAGTAATTGTGCATATTTAAAATCTTATGCCAAAAAACCTAGAGCGAGGAATTTATGTTCAGAAATTTAGTGGCTAAAGAAAGAGGTTTAAAAAATTAATTAATTTGCTACACAGACTATGAATACTTTACCTGTATTGTGGGGCTAATTTTCCCTCCAAAGTAATATAAACAATGGGGTTCGGATTTTCAAAGGAACCTGAGCCAATTGCTTAGGCTCCTTTAAAAATGTTAGACTTAGACCATAATATGCATTAATTGTGGAATAAACTTAAGTTTTCTGAATGTTTTAGAGTTATATGGACAAGGCTTTTTATTTGAAATACAGCTGTATCATTCAAAATAAATTAAATCAATCTTTATAAAATTTTGTAAATAAAATACATTTTATTTACAGTTTGCGCCTTTGTCAAATTTTAACCAAGAATATTTTTATGATAAAGAGAAAATCCCTTAAAAATGGGATTAGAAAGAAAAGTCCTGACATATTTAAACTTTAATTCTAGTACAGCTGTGACAAAAAGGACCCTAAATAACATATGCATGTGTACTGTAAATATAGACACACATATTTATGCAAGGTACCTGTGGTCCTAATGGAACCATTCCTCTTGGAGGAGTCATTCTCTGCATTGGCCCACCCATGTTTGGATGCCCTGAAAAAAATTACACCACTTTAACAACTGTGGTGCATAAAATCACATCTAAATTATTGACAAATTATTGATTCATCATTTGAAAAGTGTTTACGCAGCTGCAGTGGACTTTAACATAAAAGATGCTGGATGCAAGTTTGGGATCATGCAGAACCTTTCTAAAAGAAAAAAAAATATTCTCAACATACATTTCACATCAAGTAAACAGGCATTTTACCTTGTTGTCGTGTTGGGTCCATCCCACTGGGCAATAATGGCTGACTTCCTGGGACACCTCCAAGTGCCTACACATATATAAAACATGTTAAGAGGAGATAAAAGTTGTATTTTAAACAGATAATTCAGGTAATTTTGTTTTTAAGTTTGAAACTGTTTCTGAGCCAAGTGTGAAGCAAAAAAGTTTAACTCTACTAAAGACATAGGAGATCTTACAAGTGGATCCACACACCCCTGTGGCTACATTAGTTCCATTGACTTAAACAGCTAAATGTGAATATTCTTCAGTATTTATTTTTACCTAATTTTGTTTTGGTGGTCCCTAATTTTTTTGTATTGTGTATCTCACCTGGCTCTGGGGCATGGGGCAATGCCATTTCTTGATTCTGGGGTTAGTTTTCTCTATGTTTAAATTCTGACATCATCTCTTGCTATCATTTTAACAGCTGCCTTCCAGAGCTAGAAAGGTGGCTTTGGGGTCTTCTCAGATGCTCAGCCACAACTAGGCCACCTGGGTGGTATTCAAAATACAGGGTAATGTAAGGCTGGGATGTGGGGAATGTTGTCATTTCCATCCTCCTCTACCATCCAAGGACATTAATTCCAAGATATACCCTCTATACTCCTAAATGAAAACAAGAGACTAAGCTTTGTCCCAAATCCTGCCTTCAAGCATGAAAATATAGTGTGTTGTTTTGTCCCGGTTGGCCCAAATGTAGAATATTGTTTTTAAATCACCAAGTTATTATCTGTCCTTTGAGTTTGTAATAGGTTAGTTAGATTTACAATTATTTTCTCTAGCCTTTTGCATGAATATCTATAGTCATCTTACAAAAATCTTATTCAAGAATGGATCTTTTGAGTCTGGAATGGTGTTTCAAAAGCCAACTAAAATTAATTTATTCATAATAAAAATGTTTATCTGGAGTAAGTAAATCTGGTGTTATTAAATGCATCTGATCAGGTAACACTGGCATTGCTTAATGAAGGAATGGATCAGTTTATCTTGACTGCAAAGAAATAGAAGATTGTGGTGAATTTTTATTATTTTACATGCAGATGTATTTACATACACACACACACACACACATATATATATATGTATATACACACACACACATATATATATATATATATATATATTATTTTACACTATTACATACACACATGTACCTACATATGTATAAACACATGCACTCTAAGGTTGAGGTTTTAATTACAGAAGAGTCAGGAAATTCAAAGGTAATGTTCACAATGTTCCCTTTTGATTACAATAGCGTATATCATCATATGATTTATGGAACATATAGAGATTCATCCTGTGTCATTTTAGTCAATGGGAGCATTATTATTTACTTCAATAGGTGCAGGTGCAGGATGATATGTAGGAGCAAGAAGTAAAACATGTAGAAGTGTCAAATTCCAGTGAAGTGGGATTTGATCACCTCTGCCAGAGATGACAGGTGGCATATAGGGAACCAAGAGTAAAGTCCTTAGTGTAAGACACCCAGGCTAGAGATCTGACTCATGCAATATTTGGAAAATGTATGGTTATGTAAAGAAGTGCAGCTTCCTTCCACTGTATCATATTGTATTATTGCTGAGCAGTATGTCACATTTTCCTATGTGACCAAGTAAGATAGAACCTTACAATAATGCATGTGCTCGAGGGAAGGGTTATGGTTACTGGGGGAATTTTAACTATGATTTTACTGACTTTTGTGTAATCAAAATTTCAACTTTAAAATTGCATTACAATAGTTTATCACTTGCATGTACTGCTTATATTATCTGTAACTTAATGATAGGCAATGTTGCCAAAACTGGTAACTCATGAATGTGGCATAATGTAAATGAATTGCAAGGGCTGTAATTCACTGAGATTATGCTATAGCTCTAAACTGAAAACAGTGTAATGTGCAGACAAAAATAGCTTCTGAAATTAAAACAGCAGGTTGGCAGTAGTTTTTATAGTATTCACCACATCCAGCTTTTACCTGCCAGTATTTAAACAATTTAGAAATATATACATATAAAAAGTGAAAGTCAAATGCTAGACTGTCTTTGAGTAACATATTATTGTAAGGTACAGCAATCAGAAATGTATTTTATACTGAATTACAGTATACTTAACACATTTTTAAAGCAATGATAACTTTTGACTTACAGTATATAATCCCCTACAGTATATTAATCCCCAGATCAGAAAGCAGCTACCTACCTCTCCTATTCAGTACATATCAATATAATCTTTTACAGCTGGGCAAAATGGGGCAGACAAAGGCTAAGTGAATTAGAAGTTACAGAAATTAGTAGTTGATGGAACAATCAAATGGAACTCAGGAGTATTAATCACTATACGCTATATGCACTTATAGCACTATATGCTCTGAGTGATTTTCAACCTGTGGTCTGCAACCCCTATAGGTCCACAGACTATGTCTAAGATTTTCAAAGAGATCCACACTCCCATTCAAAATTTTTACGGAATGAAAAAAGATTGAAAACCATTGCCCATAAATGTGTGTCCTTGATATAAGGCTCTTACCTGATTGGGTATTCTTAAAGGTGGCCTTGGACCTCCCGGGTATCGAGGAGACATAAAAGGCTATGAAAAAAGGAACATAACCAAAGAATTCAATTTAGTTCAGAAATATTTTATGTAGTAAATACATGTATAGTTCCTGTGATCCTCAAATCTCAGGAGCTCATCTTATATACTTTGACAACAGTATTTAGTACATTAGTCTGCAGCACTTAGCAAAACTATATATACAGTATTTAAAAATACTTTTCTGAAGATTAGTACCAAGCTACATTTCTTAAAAATTTTAATAGAGCTATTGTGTAAGCAGAATATGGACAACTCCATGCACAGCATATGTAAAATGATAAACTATTAAGATTTCATAATCAAAAATGGAAGTTTTTGACTGGATAAAAGGGAAGTTAAAAAGCCTAGAATATAAAATAAAATACCCTTAGAAGAGTTGAGAGGTACATAATAACAGAATAATACAAAATGTCAAGTACTTTATCTTTTTACATTTTCATTTTAAAGAATACAAGGTTTATAATAAAAACGAAGTGTACTTGTGGCATCTTAGAGACTAACACATTTATTTGGGCATAAGCTTTCGTGGGCTAAAATGCACTTCATCAGATGCATGGAGCGGAAAATACAGTAGGAAGATATATATACATAGTACAAAAAAACTAACAAAAAATCTTCAAAAACAGACTCCAACGAGAAACTGCAGAACTGGAATTAATTTGCAAACTGGACACCATCAAATTAGGCCTGAATAAAGACTGGGAGTGGATGGGTCACTACAAGAACTAAAAACTAATTTCCCCCTATTTTACTCACACCTTTTTTATCAACTGTTTGAAATCAGCTATCCTGATTACTACTACAAAAGTGATTTTTCCTCCTGTTTAATTGAATTGTCTTGATAGAACAGGTAAGACAACTCCCATCTTTTCATGTACTAGGTATACATATCTTCCTACTGTATTTTCCATTCCATGCATCTGATGAAGTGGTTTTAGCCCACAAAAGCTTATGCCCAAATAAATTTGTTAAGGTGCCACAAGTACTCCTCGTTGTTTTTGCTATTAAAGACTAACATGTCTACAACTCTGAAAGGTTTATAATAGTGACAGAGGATTTGGATTCCAGGTTTGGTTCACATATATATCTAGAGGTCTGGAGACTTATCTTAACTACATTATCTAAATTACTAAGCTCTGCTCACATCACTCATGTAATGCAACCCTTTCTCCCCACACACCAGTCTACCCTACCCCACCCAACAGACCTTGGTTCACCATCACTTGGTGTTAGCTGAGTGTCCACTGGACCTCAGTTGCCATTGTAGTACATAGGAGAGAGGTAGCCTTTAAGATAGCAGGGGAGCAAAGCACTTAGGAATTAATATATTATAGTCAACTCCTTAAATTGCACCCAGAAATAAACAGGAAGCCAATGCAAACATCAGAAAACAGATCTAACATTCCTGTTATGGGGCTTAACCCCCATCACCGGAAAGGCAAGGGAAATAACTCCAGTTAGTCATACCCTGCATCTGGGGGTGATTAAGTAACTGGCTTCTGGCCAGAGGAGGTGGAATTATGACTTACAGGTGGACTGAAGGAGCTCAGTTGGGGAGAGGCTGCAGAGGAGACAGATCTGTATGGCAGAGAGAAGCCCTGGGATAGGGTTTAGCAGACAGGAGACAACAAAGGAAGAATATTACAGGAGCAGGGTAGGTTCTTGCAGGGGAAGCCTGAGGTAGGGCCAACTAAAGTGGAACTAAAGCGGAGTCTGAAAGGGGCAGAAGGGACATAAGTTTTAAGATTCATTTGGATTTGTTCATGTGCCAATGGAAGTGGTTTACAGTTGGTTAGAGGGCCAAGCCACAGAATACCTGGAGGAAGTCAGGATAAGACAAAGGCTGGGAAAGGCCATCACAGAGATGAGGGAGAGCCCACTAGGGAGGGAGAAACAATGATCCTGTGCAATGCTGTCACCAGAGATAAGGGGGAGTGCTATTACAATTCTTCATGATTACATTTTCAATCATGATAGCCCATGAAATCTTCACGATATGTAACTTTCAAACTGTCTTCAAATACAACCATAGGTAGAGTACACTGAATTGTTCTCACCTCAAAGTCAGAAAGCAAGGATTGTGGTAGCAAAGTCTAGATCTAAAAGGAAAGGGAGCAAATGTGTAACTAGAAAGATGATAAAAGAATGATTTTTTGGCAATTTTGGCAACTAACAACTCCTGTAATTCCAGAAGCAGCTGAAGAACCTAAAGCAGTCTTCAAATTGTGAATATTTGGACAAAGAGAAGACTATCCCTGCAATAATCAGGGCAAAACCTTCCCTTCCACAAGCCTTTCCCTCAGGGTCTCTCAGGCCAACAGAGTGGAAATTCTGGAGAACAGAAGCTGAGCTGGAAGTGTTGGACTTACTGAGCTCTCTGAAATGGCTGAAGCAAATGACTGTACAGTGGTTTTAATGTTATGCAGCTGGACAAAGTAGAAGATTGCATTATAGTGACTGAAGGTTTTTTAAAAAAGGTCTGTTTTGAAAAACCCTAAACTAGGTGCAGGAAAAAAACATTATTTTTCTGTTACAGACACTCATGACAAAGAAAGAATTCCAACAGCTGGTAGGGGAGCAAAAGATGCATTCTATTTAAAAAAAAAAATCAGTCTTCAAAATTTCATTCTTCTAATACTAAAGCCCAGGAAAAAGAATCAGAAAAGGAGAGAATATGTTCCTATTAGGAAAGCCTTGGAAAAAGCATATGTTTAAACATCAGCACTTTTCCTGGTTACATTCTGGTTCAGTCAGTCAGGAAAAGTGATAATGATTCAGCATGACTTCTGGACAAGTTACAAAAGTCAGATTCCACTAACAATATCCAACAGGATGAAGAGGACATACAGACTCTGGCATCTTTAACTTCCTATTGTTCCCATTAGCTATTTTTGTTCGGTCTGCTGTTAAGCTTTGGCCTGCTTGATTTTGAAATATAAAATGTTCAAGATTTCTTGTACCTAGCAATCAGGGTTTGGGTTAATTCCCACAGATAATAATCCAGCAAGTGGCCTAGCTCTCAAGAAATCTCTTTTATTTAAATCAACATCTTTTCTGAATACTGGAATTAGAGTTTGGTTACTCCCAAGCGAGGTTAAATTAATATTTGGATACCATTGTTATTTTTTTTTTACTCATGTTTTCATATTTAATGACAAAAATGTGCAAATAAATTGCAAAATATAAGTAGCCTGATTTTCATGATATGATAGGGGTTTCTTAAATCATGAATTGTGTGGAAAAAGTGAATGAAGTGTTATTTTCCCTTTCCCACAGGGATCACCTGATGAAATTAATAGGCAATAGGTTTAATACAAAGAAGATTAAATACTTTTTCACACAGCGTACAGTTAACCTGTGGATCTCATTGCCATGCGATGCTGTGATGGCCAAAAGTACAGCTGGTTAAAAAAAGAACTAGATAATTTCAGGTTAGGTCCATCAACAGCTATTAGCCATGATGGTTAGGGTTGTAACCTCATGCCAAGGGCGACTGTAAACATCAGACTGAAAGAAGCTTGGAGGGAAAAACAGGGGTAGATCTCTCCAAAATTGCATAGTTTTCTGTACACTTCCACTGAAGCTCTGGTATTGGCCACTGTCAGAGACAGGATATTGGGTTAGATCAGGGGTCGGCAACCTTTCAGAAGTGGTGTGCCGAATCTTCATTTATTTGCTCTAACTTAAGGTTTCTCGTACCAGTAATACATTTTAACATATTTAAACAGTCTCTTTCTTTAAGTCTATAATATATAACTAAACTATTGTTGCATATGAAGTAAATAAGATTTTTTAAATGTTTAAAAAGCATCATTTAAAATTAAATTAAAATGCAGAGTCCCCCGGAACAGTGGCCAGCACCCAGGCAGTGTGAGTGCCACTGAAAATCGGCACACGTGCCATAAGTTGCCTACCCCTGGGTTAGATGGACCATTGGTCTGATTGAGTATGGCAGCTCTTATGTTCTTATGTGGCAATTACCCTGAGGCGGGGAGGCAAAAAGTGGTGAATGCTGTCTGAACAGTAGGGCCCTGCCTACCGAGGGTTAAAAGGTATTTCTTCAAATCCAATTACGGTAGTTTAACATAATTGAAAATTCCCCTAAACACCCATGTAGATACAATGCAACACCTCTTCGGTCATGTTAGCTGCTGTGTTTTAGCCTATGTGACAGTGTTGGGGTCTGTTCACACCAAGATAAAAAGATGCATTTTCACAACATATTGTTAACTGTTTTAACTAATGAATTATTTAACTCTACTATAGACAAGGCAAATTGAATATTACCATGTGTTAGCTGGTTAAGGTGAACCTCTTAACGTGCCCCTCTACTATAAGGCTTTAAGAAATATATTATTATTTTGTATTACCATAGCGCTTAGGGTCCCTAACTTTTATACTAGTGAACCGGCCTTCGGAGACAGACTAGCCTACAATATGATCTGCTAACATGACTGAAAAGTGTCTCTTCATGGATGTTAAGGGGGGGAGGGAGCTGTTAATCATTTTAAGCTACACTGATTGAGAAAAAGTACCTTGTTCACCCTGTGTAGACAGAGCCTAAGGGATGCTGCCCAGGAAGTGGATGTGCCCAGAATAGATGAAAAATGTGCTGATTCAGCACCTCCCCTCAAAGACTCCATGTAGCAGAGCTTATTTGGAGCACTGACAGGAGATGAAGCAGTAACCCCTATTCTTCCTGGTTCCGTGGCTAAAGAGCTTTGCCTATACGATCACAAGAGACAAATGTGGGGCTCACAGAGTAATTATGCATGTGGGCAGAGTGTGTTTGGTGGGTGGCCAGAATAATGCACTAATGCATTATCGTTGATAACTGCAAAGAGGGAGCAAGGGAGTTGAACTATAGCTGAACTATAGCAACTCTCATTAATTTCAGCTATATTGGCAGGAGAAGCTCTTCAAATTTCTCCAAATAATTCCCAAATTGTAGACCATTTTTACCTGAAAAAAATCAAATTAAAATAGCTTTTTATAATATGAACATTAAAATAACACACTGTTTTATTTCTTATATTTACAAAAGATAATTTAAAAAAATAGTAACATACTTTAAAATAATCCTCTTATATTGTATACTGAAACATTCTGAGAGGCTGAAAGCACTCCTTACAGGGGGCCTGTCTACACTGGGAAATGACCTAGCATTCTAACAATGTGAAACACAATTTAGCACTCGGGGCAGACAAGAATTGTCATGTTTAAATTGTGTCAGTTGCATGTAGTTAACTTGCTATCTTCACAAACAAAGCTTGAGTACTACATATTACCAGAAGCCCTAAAATGGAATTACAACCTTAATTTACATAGTCATTGATATACATTATTTTATACTAATTAGCTGCTACTCAAGGTGCAGGTATACTAAGAATGTCCACATTACTAGCATCTAGAACATAAGTCAAGTGTGGATTCTCATAAGGACAGAATCTCACAATTCATACATTCCAACTCCTGAAATTGTAAGATGATTCATGACCTAAGTAAAAAAATAATCCTAGGTTCTTCTCTCCTCCTACATTTTAAATTCATCTGTCATGTCACATGTTCTCTCTCTTTTGTCTTCCTTCTCAATCCTTTCCTTCATATGCACATTTTTGGTCTTTGGTCACATCTCAGCCCTTGTTAAAAAGTTTGAAATTGTTAACTGTTACATTGCACAAGTATGAAATAAGATTGTATTTCTGATATCACTTTCTTCTCATCCTATCAGTACTTAAAAGTGATAAGGAAATATATTTTTTAATATACTTCTTTCAGGCTCCTTGTATTACAATATGATTGTGAAGTGCTTTCAACTGTTACTGGTATGAGGTAAGTGCTTTCATTTAGAAAATTCCATAGGGATGGAATGAGACAAAATGCATGTCAAGTGAATTGACAAGAGTTAGTTTACAATTCACAAAGTTTAATTTTCTCGATTTTCCTCTCTGTTCTCCATCAACAATCACTGTCATTGCAGTACATAAGAAACTCTCGATTAACACATTTTAGTGCTAACCAAGGCTAAATACTCCAAATGCCATACGTGTGCTGGCACAATATGTAGCTATCTTATTAAGCTCGGATGGTCTATGATCAATGCTTAATAAAAAGTACTTTCCCATTCAATCATATTTGAACAATTAAACTCTACACAGGTCTTTGCTTTATTTTGGCCAAAGTACTGAGAGCTGTACTCTGGGTCAGGCAAATCAAGTAAACCACACACTAACGAGCTTTTACATAAAACGGATTGTACAAGACTCTCAGCATATATAAGTGAGAGAACTTCTCTTGATGGCCTTCTCTGGTGACTAAGTCTCTGTCTCAAACAGGAATATGTCTGTGTGCTACAAATGAGGTCCCCCTCAAAACTTATTTGAATTTGTTTAGAGATATTTGACATGGCCTCTCACTCTAGAAGTTTAAATATGGAAACAGTCAGAAGTTTGATCAAATTAAGAATATAGAGTGCAACATTTAAAATAATTAAAAATAAAAATCTAATAACTATAGCTCCCCTTTTCCAGACTTCAGTGTTTCTACATCTAAGATTCAAAGACTAATAATCAGAACAAATAATAGTTTTTCAATTAAGGTCAATGCTTTATCCTCATCAAAGAATTATTGCACCTATTCCACTGTAAGAAAGAGTAACTGCAGTGCTCTGAATATACACCTGGTAATCTGGATACAAAAACCCCTTTGCACTTACATACAATACTTCTCTAGGATCTTACAAACAGCATGTATTGCTGCTACTGAGGTTATTTCACCAGGAATTTGAGAAGGTAAGTACAGGTGAGTCTCATCTTACGGAGAGGTTCCGTTCTGCGGTTAGCGTGTAAAGCAAAAACCGCGTCTAGTGAAACACTCATTGAGCTGAATGGAGGGCGGAATCGCCCGCACTATGGATGCAGTTTTTAAATTGTTTCTTTTCTTTTTTTCTTTCTGTTTTTGCCGACCGTGCAAAGCTGAATTCGCGCATGTTAAATACGCCTAAGATGCGACTCGCCTGTAACGCTTATTTCAATAACATGATCTGTTGGAATGGTACTTTAGTCAAATATGCCTCCCATTGCAGCAAATACAATGATTATTTCACACTCAAGAAGTGGGAGAGGAAGAGGCCGAACTATGTACATGATAATTAATGGAGATTTCATAAGCAGGACAATTAAAAAAAATACTATGAAGCATATAGATTTTAAATCAGTTGAAGAGTTGTGACTTAAATTTTGAGTGAAAACATTACACAAAATAGAACTAATCATTCCAAACATGATTTGAGCTGCAGCTAGTAAGGTTCGAAAGGATCACATTAACTTTTTTTTTTTTACCCATGCTTCTAAAATTCAGACATTTTGAACATAAACATTGAAAATAAGAACACATTTCTGAAAAATTAGCAATTCCCCACCCAACACATGAACAATTCATTTCTAGGAGCAATGTCGGCAAGTGACAACTAATAGCCTCAGCAATCTCTCAGGTAAGAATCACTATTTCTGCTACAGCTATTCAATATATTATGATTATCCTGGAGCTAAAAGCACTATCTTCATCAACAGAATTTTAGTATATGAAACTGATATCTTAAGTCCAATGGAAGGTACAACTGTCAATCTATGCTAAGGACAGGATTCGACCCTTAAGAAAATGGCATCATATATAAATTAAAAACATCAGCAAAAAAACAACCCCCCAACCAACCAAACAAAAAACAAACCAAGCACCCCTTAGAACCGTTCAGAAGACACCGTAATGACACTTTTGACATACAGTCAATATCGGGCTTGTGCACCCCAAAGGGTATATATATTTTCCTCTACATAAGAGTCAAAAGCTCAGAATAAGTAAAGATTTAATCCAAGCCTTACTTTTCCTCCTCTCCCTCAATAGATATTTATAAGGCATTTGTCATTTAAGTATCTTCCCTTTCCCTAATACTATTCCAAAACAAGCAGTGGATTTGTGGCTGCTTGAGATTGTATTTGTGGTGGGGGGAACCTGGGCACAAAGCTTATTTAGTTATTCAAGCTGAGCAGTTTTAATTTGTTTTAATAGTTGTGCACAATAAAACCATTACTATAACTGCAGGATGGCATTATCAAAGCCAGCAGACATCTTTATCTTTTAAAAATTGACTTTATTTCTGGTGTTTAGAGAGAAAGGGAGAGAGAGGAACATACACATGAACATACACCTAGACCATTTTCAGATCTTTTCAGGTGCTAATATTCTCTACTTACAGACTGAAGATGGATTTCATTTATATTTTCATACTTAAAATATTTTTTAAATTAAATATGAACTTACAGGAGCAATGACACAAAGGCCCTGTTTCTGTGAAAAATTAAGCATGTGCATAACTTTACACATGTGAGTAATCATAATGGGCTTAAGTCTTTGTAGAATTGGGGCAATTATATCTACAAAAAACTACAAATATTTCAAAGATATATCATGTATAACAATATTCTTAATATAAGCATTAATTATTAGTGGGGAAAAATAAAATCTCCTTCAAAATCCATTTCCGTATTTTCAGATGTTCTCTTGGCTTGCTAAAGCCTCCAACTCCACCTATCTGCTATATTCAAGCCCGTGGTGATTTTTTGTTTGTTGAAAAGAATATTCAACAATCAGTGATGCTCTGAGCAACAATTCTGAGACTTAAGTGTACCTGTTTTAATAGGGGCCAATTCTTTACAGTTTCTCTTGTAACTCCAGCACAGAATCCTATTGACTTCAATAGAACTCTCTGTATGGAAAATGTGTGACTGTTTGAACAATCAAGCTGTGGGCCATAAAATATTTATTGTACACATTTTTAATGTTTTGTATATTTTAGTAGAAAAATACAGAACTTTTTATTTTGCAAGCGGACTTTTAGAGCTGATTACTAAGGCTACGTGTACACTATAAGTATGATTCCCTGCTTACATAGCTATATTTGTGCTAGCTCTTATCTGAACTAATGCACTAAAAATAGCAGTGTAGCGACAGGAGTGTGGGCAGTAGCAACAGAGGCACAAGCTAGCTGCCTCAACTACATACCCATTGGGTTCTGGCGTGTTTGTACACTGGGTAGGCTGACCATACGTCCCGTTTTGAACGGGACAGTCACGTTTTTTTAATGTTTTTTAACCGTCCCGTCTTTTTGTCCAAAATATCAATTTTGTCCCGTTTTGGGGGCAGGACTCATAAAACGTGGACTCATAAAACAGGACCCATAAAACATGGAGTCATAAAACGTCCCCGTCCCCCCCCGCCGCCGCCGCCGGCGCGCTCGGCCCCCAGCTGCAGCTCCGGACAGCTCCGATCTACCTCCTCCTCCAGCCCGCCGCCCGCTGCCGCCTCCTCCTCTCTATTTCTCCTTCCCTCCATCACTCTCTTCTCTCCACCCCCCTTCTCCATCCCTCCCTTCCTCCCTGCTCTCTCCCTCCGTCCATTCTTTGTATTCTTTTGATTGTATTCGTGTGCTAGCCACGATTCTACAAAATACAACGTTGTAAATGAAAAGTCACTTAAAAACCAAACAGAAGTGGTTTGACTTTGTCAGAAATCTCCTCCCCCCCCCCCCCGCCCCGCCCAGCCCCGCCCCGCATCTTCCTCTGAAGTGACATTGACCCACTTTCAGGAAGTGTTTCCATTTTGATGGATCCATACATCCTGAAGTGGTTCCAGAGAGCCAGGTGCTGAGCCCAGTCATCCTGCCTCGTGGCAGCCTGGCAGAACTCCAGTGAAGCTACTCTGGGTTCACACAGTTGCAGGATGCCTCCTCTCGCTCCCTCCATCCCTCTCTATCCCCTGCTCCATCCCTCCATCCCTTCCTTCCTCCCTTCTCTCTATCCCTCCATCCCTCTCTTCCTTCTCTCCATCCCCCTTCTCCATCCCTCCCTTCCTCCCTTCTCTCTCTCCCTCCGTCCACTGCCTCCTCTTCCATCTCCCTTCTCTCCATCCCTCCTTCTCGCTGTCCCTTGCCTCCTCCATCCCCCCTGCTCCCTACCCCATCTCTTCTCTCATCCATCCATCCTCTCCCTTCTCACCTTCGTGCCTTCTCTCCCTCCGTCCCCTCCATCCTCTTCATCCCTCATACCCCTTCTCTCTCTCCCCCTCCATCCTCTTCATCCCCCATCCCTGTTCTGCTTATTCCTCCATCCATCCCCCCGACCCTCCTCTTCCTCCCCCCGCACAGCGCTGGGGGGCCCAGGTGGGGCTATGCCCCCCCCCCGTCCCGTTTTTGCCATCCCAATGTACCGTTTTTGTCTAAAGGAAATATGGTCAGCCTAACACTGGGCTGCTAGCACAGTGCCATCACAGCTATTCCTCCTGCCCATTCCACCATGGCTACAATACTATTTTTAGCAAGCTAGCTCATGTGAAAGATAGTATGACTGTGTCTATGAGAGCTAGGAATCATACCCATAGCTTGCAGTGTAGACGTAGCCTAAGGCTATACTAACATTTATTTGTTTTCCTAAATAAAAACAAACGCCACCATATACCAATTGGTGTTTCAGTGGCAACACAGATTTTCTGGGAATCTGAGATTTCCACTGTTCACAGTTGAAAAGTATGCAAGAGCTGAGCCGTTCCATCTTTACTTATGGCCAAGAGGGCAGGCTTTGTAGACTCTACTACAATACGGAGAAAAGAGGTGTCCCAATTACCACTCAAACTGTTTTCTCTGAGTAATTTTTGTACTTGAAGGATAAGCACACAGGTAAGGCTGTGGGAGTGGAGAAAGCATGAATTTTTCAATAGTGAAAAATAAATGACTAAGCAGGATGCTGCCATTGTTAAACTATGTGTGGTTGTTTAGAGGGATGGCGGATAATAAAGGCAATGGACTAGAAAATCAGAAAACTACATTGGACTTAGCAGGAAGATAGTAGTGGACTTATAGTTCTAGACGTAACTTTAAAAAGATAAAATATTTTCAAAATGAACTTAAATATATAATGGGGTCAGAACTTCAGCCTTGCTAAAATCCCTTAGTGCCACTGTCTGGAGCAGTGCTGTGCCCTAAATGTTGCCCTTAATGATGCAGATTCTTCCTATGCTATTGTTAAGCAAATCCCTCCGGACTCTTTCCTAGTGTAAAGTCTGTGTTAGAATCAGTTATGTGTGCAAGAGGATATTCTAGAGATGGAAGGGGCCAGACCTGGAGAATGATATGTTCAACTGATCCCTGGTTGGCAGAATGGCCCCTATGAAACAGTTCCAGTTCCTGGTGAAGGTTAGAGTGACTGACTGCTGTGGCTGTTCCAACTGACTGCTGTGGCCTCCTGCTATCCCCAGAATCAGGGGGGTGTAAAGGTGCCCACTGTAGTTACCTGAGAGACTTTATTAACCCATCTCTTCACAAAACAATATACATTTTATATCCTTCCATTGAAGCTTGTAAGATATTTGCTTATTAAATGTATATTGTCTGGCTTTTTGTTTTCAAATGCAAAGAGGATGTGAGTTATCATTGGCTTTGAATTTCCTACCTTGTTTTAGTTAGCTTAATAGTGCTATTTAAACTTAGGTTTTTGTAGTCAATAGTATTGCCATGAATGAAAAAAATATGAAACTTCTTTTCACTCATTCTTCTTCCTGTAATAATGCTCTATGAGAGCATTAGGTTAGCTCTGCTACAGCACAACAGAGCTAAAAATAATGGATCCATATAATATGGCTAATACAGAGAATGGTCAACTGCCACTAGATGGCATGACATCCTTATATTATTTTGTTTTCTTTTTTGCTTCTTTTTTCTTTACTATAAAAGCAGTATGTAAAATTTGTCATTCAAACTTGCTGTCAACACATTTTGACACTTCAGAGATGACCAAGGTCAGTCAATCAGCCAGATATTGACAAACATGGATCTTTTTTCCTTCTCAAATGTGAGGCTAATACTGTGAAGCTCTTTGGGAAGACAACAGGATTTGTTTTTTTTGTTTTATTTCTGCTTGTAAACTTTTGATCTATTTGGCTAAGTGCTTTTTAAAATTAATTAACATAATTCCTGCCAACTCCTGGGCATCTTGTAATGATACCTGCAAACCAGGTGTTTCTTCTGCAAAATCTCTTTCATCACTACACTAGACAATTTGGCTCAGATTATGGATTAACAGGTGAAAAATAATGCTTGTGACCAGGTTCAAGACTTCTGTAGCTCTTCTTGTGGCTGTGAATCTTGCAATCAGAACTCTACCTCCCTCTATGACTGTGTGAAGAGGAACTCCATGCAGATGACCTACTATCACTCAGAGAGACAAGGTGGGTGAGGCAATATCTTTTATTGGACCAACTTTTGTTGGTGAGAGAGACAAGCTCCTAACACAGAGCTTTTCTTCAGGTCTGGAAACTAACTCAAAGTGTCACTACTAATTACAAGGTTTGAACAGATAGTTTAGTATGAGTAGTTAACACATATTTCAAGGGACCATTCAATGTGAAGTGTAAGCTCAAAAGCTTGTCTCTCATCAACAGATTTTGGCCCAATAAAACACATTACCTCAACCACCTTCTCTCGCTAATATTCTGGGACCGACGTGGCTACCACAACACTACATACTGCTATCACTTGGGCAAAAAGAACAAAACTACTTAGTAAAGATTTCTGATTGCCTAGTAGAAAAATATCCACCAACCCCCTATTTTGGGAGGAAAGTGAAGATATACCTTTCAGGCACACCTAGTACTCCATCTCATGGCCTTCAGTGAGTAAGGAGAATGAAGATCCTCTCCATATTCTCCTGATTTTCACCCCTGTCTTTCACAGTAGAGAACCTCCCCATTCTCATCTGCTCCTCACACGTCAGCCCTGGACACCTGGTTTACTCATTTTTCAGCAGGAGATTCCAAAAAATTTTCAGCAGGAGGAACCAAAAATTCCTCTCCGTACTTGGATAAATGTAGAAAGTCTGTCTCTTTGCTGTGGCCCAAATTAGGGAGTTACTCTAGCTCTAGAGCTGCATTTACTCCTAAGGGCTACATGGCAATAGCAGGCACAGTGGGGAGAAAAATAACTGGATCCTGGTAGAAAGGAGGCAGATAGATCATTTATATGAGCTCTCCATTCCTGGACTGAAATTGTTAGTTTGACCTTGAATACCAGCTTGTTATTTACCACAGGTGAGTATATCGCACTGCTAGGGTCCAAAGCACCAAAGGTATAATTTCACCTAGATCAAATCTTAAGGGAAGGCTGAGCATACATTGATTCCTTGGCTCATTCTTATGTACTAAGGGCAAGAATTTCAAAGAATTTAACCATCTAAACATGCAGATTGGTTCTTAGTGAGATTTTCAAATGCACCTAGATGCCTATCTCCCATTGACATCAGGCTCCTGAATACTTTGGAAAATCTGGCCCTCTGGCTCCACTTTGCATATAGCTAGATATGAACAACAACTCAATTCTTACACCAAAATATCAGTGCAATTCTAACATTTCCTCACAAGAGATTGTTATAAAAATATATTAAACAACTGTCAAACTTTAACCATAAAATAGCACAAATTCTTATCTTTGAAGTTGTGAAGGAGTGATACTGTATTCAATGGAATTCTTATTATTAGTCAAAGAGGTCACTTGCTTTCCTTCTCTATATTTTTCTTTAAAATAACTATCTTTTAAATATTGTACACATTATGCATAATATAATTTAGGATAGGCCCTTTTTTACACAGCTTCAAATAATGCAACCGAAGCTTTTCTACATCCTAAAATCTCTGAATCATAATTTTTCTGAATACCTGAAAAAAACCCGGTGGTACAGGACCTACTGGCATGCCATCTCCTGGGGGAATGTTTCCTAGCACTGGACTGGGAGCTGCTGCAGCACTCTGAAAAGAACAAAGGAAAAATAAACCTTTGTCATTGCATGGTAGGCATAAAACCAAAAAACTACTGTGACCAAAATGCAGTACAGCAGAAAGTAAACTCTCTGGATATGATATAATTTTCATTGTTTACGCTAAAGGTAAATTGTAATTCAATAATAGTCTCATTTTATAAACATGAAATGGTTAATTTTAGTTCACAAATATATGTTATTTGAGGAGCGGACTGACAGACTCACTCATCCATTAAATGTATCATAACTCTATGTATATATTTAATGTTTGTATTATACATATTTATAAATGTATCTCTCTCATGCACATTTATATGTGCCATAAAAAAGTTAATGTATACAATCTATTTGAAATTTTCAACCACTTTTAACTTCAGCAGACTTAATATTCTTTTAAAATCATATCAAGCTACAAAACAATGGATGCTCATGATACTACCAGTCTCACAAATAACTACCATGGTTAATGAGAATAATTCTGGTTACATTTTTGGAAAGGAAAAGCAAAAAGAGGAGGGGGGGGAAATATTTCTAAGAAGTGAATCAGAGGATGAAATTAACTACCTTTGCAGATCCTACACATGGAATAAGCAAGTAAGGAATGTACCTCCCAGCAATTTAAAAGAAGGAGATCATCACAAAAATGGAAGCCAAACTGTTATTGTTGTCATGTACTAGAACTTTAATTGCTTTTAATTTCTAGCAGCTTTTTTTCCTGCAGTACATTCTGTTAGGGTGTGGGACTGAATCACCTTCAAAGACTTTCAGTCTTTTGTGAAAGCACTCTTAAGAGCACAGAAAGCAGGAAGAGCCATTTGCAGGTCCCAATGATCTGCCAATATCTGCCCCGTGGAATACAAATGTATTATGATTATTAATTTAACTGACCAACAAGGTAATTTTTACATTTAATAACCAAATTAAGTATATATGTACATTATATTTTCAGGTCCATTTAAGGAAATGTATAGTGTAATACTGGGAACAGAAAACTGAATTTGATTGGTATGGCATGTAGATATGCTGACATTTTTAGACTGAACAAAAAATAATTATGCAGTTAGTTATGTCAGATTTTGCAATGGTTTAAACCACTCTTTAGAGTACATTTCTCAAATATGATAACCAGTATGATATTTAGTAACTGAACTGTATGTTACTTTCCAATAAGAGACCAAAGAGGCTAGTAAAGTCTGCACACACGGAAGCAAGTCCAAGCTCTAAGAAGTACAGTAGTCAGAAGGGTGAAGTCCCAATGATTTTTTCATTGTGTATTATTACACAGGCTGGAGAGGCGCCGAAGGCACTAATGTTGCTAACCCTCTTAACAAAAGAAATGGACATTTTGGTAGTCAGGTGTTCTAAGGAAGCTGGATACACTGGCTGATAGGATGGGTCCATCAACCTTGTTAAAACCAGGCTGAGAAAGGGTCATTAGTCATTCCCTTAAGAAACTTGGAGACTGTGGGGGATTGAGCCTTGATTTTGATCAATATTGTGGCAGGATGGGCCTGACCCAGCCTGCCGCCCCTTTAAGAGGGAGAAAAGCCCTCTGCAAACCTCCCTTGCAGAAAGCCTAATTAGCCACCTGGGCTGCAGAAGGCTCAGGCTTGATGAGCTGCACCTGGCAGCCTCCTCAGGGGGGTATAAGCCTGCCAGGAAGGAAGCCCAGGGTGGTGGTGGTGGTGGTATGGTAGTGTGGTGTGAGAGAGCTGTAAGCTATAGAGCTGTGTATAACACTGTGTATATTGGTGGTGGGGCCCTACACTGTGAAATACAGAGCACTGTTCGAAGCCAAAGAAGAGTTTCCTGCCTGTGTTTGGAGGGGGGCAAGAAGGCGATCTGTCACAATATGTATACATGATACACAGATAAACCTGGTAGAGTCACCTTTAGGAAGTTAGCACTAAACCCTGCAATTTTAAATGCTATAGATGCTCTAAATCACAGGGATGTTTGCCTATTATGGGTTTATTCTTTATGCTTTCCCAACACAAAAACCTTGTCCACTTCAAATCTGTACCACTTCAAGGTAGAGTTCTGTCTAGAATGTAATAGTCCTGCTTGAACTCTGTGAAAACACAGAAAGCCCACGGTAGTCAAAAGACTATATTCCTCCATGCAGCTAGGTGAAGCATTTCTGGGTTTGGATGAAGAATTCTCCCTTATTGTTACAAAAGGAGGTCCAGGCACAGAGGAAAATGGATTGTTCTCTGGTTAGCTGGAGAAGCCATCTATCAATATTACAAAAGCCACATTGGTGTTGCAAGTATGATGTTTGCTTTGTCCTCTCTGATTTTTCTTATACTCTGGTAATCAAGGGAATGGGAGGGATGGCATGTTGATTGCTCTAGAGGCAAAGGCTCCATAGAGTTAGAGAGGTTTAAGAGGAGTGAATTTTTCATTGCTCTGCTGGATCTGGGCACCTGGAGAGAGGGGGTAGATAAGTCTGTTACTGTGCATATTGGTTCAGGTAGCTTGTATAGCTTCTTGTCTGAGTATCTTACTGGAGCTGCAATCCGACAGTATGCTGAGAGTCGGGTAGTGGGAAAAAGGGAATTCCTTTGGTGGTGATGATAAGGGGAGGAAAAGAAGGGATATATAATCTTGTGTGACATTCTGTACTTAGGGTAAGGCAAGGTTAAGGTATTTGGTCTCAGTTCTGTGACTGCAGGAGTGCAGGTTGTTGGCTGAAGGAACTGGCTCTTTATTTCATGCTGTTTAAAGCACATTTAATTAATTTAATTAACTAATTTAATTAAGTTAATTAACTTTATTAAAGTCATCCATGATTTGATTATGGACCATAACATTTCTGGGTTCAGTTCAATGTGTTGGTTTTAACCTACAAATCCCTAAGTGATTTGGGACCTGGTTACCCAAGGGACTGCATCTCTCCCTATGTGACACTACCCAGTTTAAAAGAAGAGGACTTGACTTTGAAAGTCACCCACCAGGTCTGCCAGAGCTCCATTTGTTATGCTTACAGGCATATTCTAGAATAGAAGCTCATCTTTTCTCTTAAAAGTTTTTGGGGTGAGAAGCGGTTAATAGGGCAGGGGTTAAGCAGCTGTAAAGCCTGGGTTATCATAATGGCCACTTTTCCATTGTTTGCTTATGGTGTTCATTAAGTGTATTACTGACTTGAAATTGTAAGAATATTGCTGTTTAAATTATTGTGAAGGACCTAAGACCACTTTTGGGCCCTGAAAAACTCTAAATAAATACAATGAAAACTGCATAATGTACATGACAGAAGGTGTAATTTAAAGAAGATAGCAATGAAGTCACAACAATGGAATAAAAAAAGATTTTAATTGTCTTTGGCATATGTTTTTCAGTCTAAGAAGCTATGAAGAAATATATTCTTAAAACCTACAACAAGCAGATCAATAAACAACCACAAAATGGGTTGCATGGAAATATTCTGATTTCACCTATTTCTGATTAATTATTCAGAAATCCTTTTCACAGTTCCACTGCAAACAATAGTTTCTTTTTACATGCAATACAAGTGGAACATCATTCATATTTCCATTTCTTTGACATTTTAAATATTTGCAATTTGCTTTCCCTGTTTTTCGTAAGAAGTTGAAATGGGAGAATTTAAATGGTTTAATCTCTTTATACAAGAGTTCTTCTCTTAAAACAGAAAATTTAGTTTTGGTTTTATGTCAAGTTACTGAGTTTATGGTGTTTCTTTACACTTAATAATCTAAAAAAATGCTAGTTGAAGAAAAAGTAGCCAGAACATTTATTTTTATTTGCTGGGTATACGCGGGCATCTCTAGACAACATAAAAATAGATGAAAATATTCAAAGATTAAAACTAGTAGCTATTGATGGTCATTGTTTACACTAATTTTCAACAATAATAATTTAAAGTTATAAAGTACCTAGAGCAATAAAGTACTAATGGACTATTTTACTAATTTACTGTGGGCAAATATTTGAATCATGCTTACCTAATAATCCATAGAGAACCATATATTGCAGGCTTTTCATTTTCAGTAGCTATTACAATAAGCAGTGCACTGTGGCTACAGGAGAATACTGTGAGTGTGACTCAAAATATTTATGTAAAGAAAATAACTTGAATTGAGTTAATCCATACCAATCCTAATCAGATTTATTCACTAATTTTGCAGTTCAATTTTAGCTTTTCTTGTTTATGAGTCAATGAAACTTGATTTAAATAATAGTCTGCTAGTGTATCAAGAGTTTTTAAATAACAAGGACATTTTTTTCAGGGAAGTATCTTACTTGGTTTGCTTTTGTCTAAGTGGAATTATGATGCAAGAAGATATAGCAATTATAGCACTATAAATACTATTTTTTCTTCACCTTAAACAGAAAATATGTTTAAAATCTTATTTAAAATACCTGTACAGCGAACAGGCCTGATGGCCTAGAAGTAATGATCTGTATTGCCATGTGGGAGTTCTAGATGTAATTCTGTCCTCTGGTCTCTCACTCCTTAAATTTACCAAGACTAGAAATATCACAGAGGTATTGGTAAGGATAAGATTCTGTCATGCATACATTTAGTAAAAGTCACAGACAGGTCACAGACAAACAAAAATTCATGTAAACCATTGACCTGACTGTGACTTTTACTAAAAATATGCTTGACAAAATGAGGAACTGTGTGATTCCCCTACCACGCTTGGCTCCAAAATTGGGGCACCCCCGCCATCCATGGCAGCTGGGAGCTCCGGGGCACCTCGGCTGCTCATGATGGCTCCCAGCTATGGGACACCCCTGCTGCTTGTTGTACCTGGGAACTCCCGGTCACCCCACCCGTGCAGCTAGGAGCTCGGGGTCCCCATAGTTCCCAGCTGCCACCCCTGGTGGCAGGGGAGCCCTGCAGCTCCCAGGTGCCGTTGGCTCAAGTCACGCTAGTCTTTGGAAGTCATGGATTCAGTGACCTCCCTGACAAAATTGTAGCCCTAGGCATTGGGCACATTTTCAAAAGCGCCTACGTGACTCAGAACCCATAATCCAATGGAAGTATGCTTAACCCAAGCAAAGGGACTGGCAATGACAAGCTCCTAATTGTAAAGAACAACGAGCTGAAGCTGAACTCAAGCAGCATATAAAGGTGAGGCAGGTGGGCAGAGGAAAGCATTTTGAAGAGTTCACATTCTCCTCTGGGTAAAGATACACGCCACAACTGAATCTGAAGCTTAGGGGCATTCTTGGAAGCCTTACTGATGCTAAACTCTCCCATAGCAGCATCTGCAAGTAACTCTTTCTATCTTCTCTGATTAGTCAGCAGATTTCATCCCATCCTCTGGATGATGACATGGCCTCTGTTATTTAAAGCACTGATGCATCTTGGTTGGACTTCAGTACAGTAAAACCTCCATTTAACGGACTAATTCGGGCGAGGGGGTGTCCGTTAAATCAAAAAGTCCGTTATTTAATAATTAAAAAAAAAAGAGCTGTCGGAGCAGCAGTCCGCTCGCCAAAGGGTCGGGGCGACAGCTCCGCAGCCCACCCACTGCCGGGACCCGGGCGGCAGCCGGGAGCCGGCAGCTAGCCCGTCCGGGTCCCGGACCTGGGCGGCAGCCGGGAGCCGGCAGTCAGCCCGCCAGAAATGGATCAGGAATGCATCAGACTTGCTCAGAAATTTTGTCCGTTGCATCCGAAGTCCGTTAAATCGAGGTCCGTTAAATCGAGGGTTTACTGTAATGAGATATTGGGCAGGAAGGCTTCAGCACTTAGTAAATTAACTACAGTACATACAAAATGCTATAGTGGATCTCCTCAGCAACACAGGCCACTACAAGCACATCACCCCACACTCGCTACACAGACTTATCATAGAATTTCAAATAATGTTCTTGGTGCTTATGTTCAACATGCATGGCCTGGTCCCAGGATATCTAAAAAGACCCCAAAGCTCTGGGATAAGGACCGTGGCTGATAACTCTGCTCTTCTGTTACAATGGAACTCTCTCTATAATAAGGGTAAAGCTCTTCTGTGTGGGAGACAGAACTTTCTTGGAGACCAGCTCAAGACTTTAGAGTGAACTCTGTCAGGAACTAAGGACCATCAGAAACCTCATCACCTTTTGCTCCAAGTGCAAGGTATACTTCTTTGACGCCGCCTTTTCAAACATAAATACATAGCAACAGGTATATTTTAAAAAAATTGAACAAAACATGGAAACCTACCAAAACAAGATATTCAACTGTGCATGCTTCTCCCCCTGGGGGAGGATGGAATAAAACACCTTATAATAGATTTTATTCACATTGCTTAATGCACCACTGGCAGGTGCTCAAATACTATGATGATGAGTGTGGTATAAGAACCCATATAGAAGTATCCCAACCTGTCTCCAGCAGGAAGGATGTTGGTTGAAATGCAAGATTCAGATAAGTGGAAAGTAAAGTGGAACAAAATTAGAAATCCACAGAGTTCAACAAGATGCATTTCAAAATGATACTGGCTTTCTTTTCATTACAAGGGGGAAAAAAATCAACCCCCTAATTTTTATTATAGTAATCAGAGCTCTATTAGACAATCAAAACAATACGATGTTATGAATGGTTGAAAATTACCTACTTCTTTATATATTGTACTTCTATTAATTGAAATAGTTCTTGTTTCAGTCATTAGGTATTGTTTTCACAGTTGGGCTC
The DNA here is from genome assembly GCA_032164245.1 of Sternotherus odoratus. Classification (NCBI taxonomy): domain Eukaryota; kingdom Metazoa; phylum Chordata; order Testudines; family Kinosternidae; genus Sternotherus; species Sternotherus odoratus. Next base: position 65,849,812 of record JAVMKO010000007.1, on the reverse strand, counting down.
CTGAAGACTACTTACTAACTGCTTTGAATAGAATGTATTGAAAATCTGTTTACATTGGCTGAAGAGGCATATAGGAGTTATGTCTCTTCAGCAGCTCTCTCTATTTTTTAAAATTATTTATTTCAGAACATAGATCCATTTAACTTAGTCTTACAAATTTACATTCAAACTTTTCCCCAGAGTGAGTAAATTATCTTGACAAGCGAGTGCAATATCATTGTTTCCTGAGGGTGACCATTGCAAAGGTGGGCATGTTGACTTTATATTTGGGCTGTTAAAATTTCAAGATAATTTTTTTAAGGGCAGTTAAATTCTATTGTTTTAAATAATCTTATTGATGTAATGGTAAAATAAACACAAGAATTTAAGATCAAGAAAAGGTAAGTGACAAAAAGTGACAGTTCCACAAAGCCTAAATCTGGAAGTGCCTAAATCCCTTTTGAAAATGAGATTTATGCTCCTCAATCAGTTAGGTGTTGAAATGCTGAGCACAGCAACACCTAAATATCTTTGAAAATTTGGGCCTGAGAAATTAAGGTCAAAAGTGTCCACTGACTTTGATTGCCCAGTCTGAGATGCCCAGGGCATGATTTTTCACAGTACTTATACAGTACTCTGTGTTCAAAGCACAGCTCCTGTTGACTTCACTTGTGGCTGTGAGTGCACAGCACTTCTGCAAATCAGATCAGGTCTCAAGCTGGAAATCCTAAATATGAGGAATAGACAATTCCTGTCACCACCTGTGAAAAGTTTCATTTCTGGTGACTTGCCTAGGAACATAGGAACTCTGTGAGGACACAGAGCAATTCTCCTTGGCAGCATTCAACTGGCCTTAAGCATGAGACTATCCTTTCACTTTCTGCAGTCCCCTGCTGTCTCTCTCACTACGCGTCTCATTTCCTTCTGGTTACCAGACCCAATTTCTTGGGCCAGTCAACTCCTAGCTTTCCCCCCCCCCCCCTCACTTCCCCTGACAAATAATTCAAAAGCTTTCCCTTTCCTTAAGTTCCAGTCTCTTTGCATAGCCAGTCCCTGCCTCCCCTCTCACCACGGCTCCCAGTCCCAGTTTCTCTCTCCCAACATAGTTCTAGTCACATCAGGCTCCTCATCCCCAACTTATGCTTTCCCTCTCCCTGGTCCAGCTCTTGTCCCCTCTGCATTTGAATTAGACACTCTCCTTGTTCACGTTGCCTGGGCACCAGCGAGGGTGGTGGGGGACTGAAAGTACAGGAGAGGCAGGGTCCCCTCTCTCGGTTGTGATGTCTGGTTCTGTCCCAGTCTGGAAGAGTCAGCACCAGCAATTATAGGGAACTTCCTTCGGGACCCATTACTCTGCATTGAAGCATGCTCAATTCCTCTATTGGGGATGACACATTATCATCCTGCTCATAGGTAGGAGTTGTAAGGGGATGGAGCACGCTCAGTGTGGATAGACTCTTCAGAAATTTTAGCTGCTAAACTTTAAGAGATCTCTATTATTCATGTGAGAACTGCAATATTTCAAAGACATAACGTGAACATATTTGGATAGATTTTCACAGGAACAGCTAACATCATATCCATGATGCAAAGGGCACCCTGCCAAATTTCAAATCCTTGTTCCAAAGTATAGTGGTACTACAGTGTCTCAAAGGAAAGGTCACCAGATTCTTTTTAACATTGCCAAACAATGTATTTTTTCCCTAACCTCATTCTAAGAAATAGTTGAACCATTTTGGCTGAAATTTTCACATGCATCCCCAAAATTTAGCCTGTGCCAGACAGCTGGCATTGAAACCCAGATCTTAAAATTAGCAGTGTTGGGTAACCGTAAAAAGCCACCAGCTCTGCCTGTAACGCGGGTGTGTGCGCACGCAAATACATGTTTGCAAGTAAAAAGTTATACCCAGGGGTCTGACGCAAAGCCCACTGAATTCAAAAGTAAGGATCTCATTTAATTATTAGGGTGCTGCATCAGGCCCTTATATGCATTCTCTTGTACACTATAAATAGCAAAATTATTGGAAAATGTAATGTTAGGAATGAGTGCCAAAGTGCATGAAAGAAACAACAACAACAATAAATAAATAATAACCATGTAATAAATATATTAAACAGAGAAAAAAGATCTTTAAAAAATGTTTTGGTTTTTTTTCTGGAAACAGTCTATGGAAAGAGAGTGTTCCTCTTCAAATAGTTTAATGAAGAATAGGGACAAGCTGCAGATGGGTCCTCTATACACCTTTTTATTTATATCTCTTCAGTGACAAAGAGTAAAATCTGGGAACTATCTTTAACCAGGCATAGTAAAGGAAAAATATTTCTACTTTTCTTTTAACAGCTCTATAGCTGAATAACTGGGGGTTAAAAGATAACTGGCATGGAAATAGCCCTCAGTGAAAGAAGTACCAACGCAGATAAACTGGTTTTGATTTGATTGAGTATTTTTAATATTAATATTTCTGAAAATCTTGGCTAAAATCTCATGACCTAATCTCTTTCCAAATCCAGCTGCACAGAGAGAAGAGAAAGAAAAGTTATGCTCAGCATGTTATTTATGCTAGTTCAAAGTAGATCAACAGCTTCTTCTGATTCTTATTCTGTTTCTAAATGAAATGTGAAATATTTGGGGAACCAAAGAAAAATTTTCAGGTTTATCATTCAGTGATTAGATCTGTAAAGGAAACATGAATAGCAGGAGTTCTTATTCCACTGAGTAGATTCAGCAGAAGCTGCTTAGGCCTCAAAGTTCAGTGAACTATAATAAACATACAGCTACTTGGTAGTTTTCTTTCTTAACCTTGGTTTCAGGAGATTGGTGGGTAGAATTTAGTAAACTGGATTGGTGACAGTCTTTAATCTGCAAATTATTTTCATTCTCAGTTCAATCAATTCATAGACACAATGATATGAAAATAGGCTAGAAGTCTTATTCTTCATGTTTCTTCTTCTACAGCAGAGGTGGGCAAACTACAGCCTGAGGGCCACATCGGGCCTGCGGGACCCTCCTGCCCAGCCCCTGACTTCCTAGCTTGGAAGGGTACCCCGCCCCCTCCCCTGCTGTTCCCTCTCACCTGCAGCCTTAGCTCTCTGCGCCACCGGCGCAAAGCTCTGGGCAGTGGGGTTCTTGCAGAGCTGTGGCTTGACCCGGTGCTCTGTGCTGCGTGGTGGCGTGGCTGGCTCCGGCTGGGTGTTGCAGCTGCCTGTCCTGGTGCTCTGGGCGGCGTGGCATGGTAAGGGGGCAGGGAGTAGAGGGTGTTGGATAGAGAGCAGGAGAGTTCTGGGTGGTGGTCGGGGTGTGGATAGAGATCAGGGCGGTCGAATGGGGCTGGGGTCCCGGGGGGGCAGTCAGGAAGGAGAGTGGGGTTGGATGGGGCGGGCGGCGGGGGACAGTCATGAACAGAGGTTCCTGGGGTGGTCAGGGAGAAGGGGTGGCTGGATGGGACAGGAGTCCCGGGTGGGTGGGTGTCAGGAGATGAGAAGCAGGGAGGGGTCGGATAAGGGGTGGGGGTTGGGCCATGCCTGGCTGTTTGGGGAGGCACAGCCTCCCCTAACTGGCCCTCCATACAATTTCAGAAACCTGATGTCACCCTCAGGCCAAAACGTTTGCCTACAGGCTAAAGAAAAATAATTTGCATCGTTGAAGAGACATTCTCAACCAGAAAGCTGCCGATGTGAATTCTGTAGTTTCCATTAAAGATGTACTAGTCCAGAGGATAATAAAACATTCTTAGTCTCCTACCAACTCTACTTGCACATATTATCCGACTGGAACATACCCTGCAGAAGAGCATAACTGCACCTGGTGTTCAAATAGCTGGAGAAATCCCAACACCAGGGAGCCCTCATTATTGTTGCAAGGCGTCACTTAAATATAAAAATAAGTTTTCATAGGGATTTCAGGACCCTCTGAAGCCCCTGTCAATTCTCCCTTCTTTCCTGCCTCTCTGTAGGCCAGTTCAGAGAACCTACTCATCTGGATCAGTGGAAGAGAAACACAAGAAGCAATAGGCCCAATCTTCGCCTGTGCTGAGCTCACACGTGACACAGCTTTGGGGGTAAGAAAAGGTTATTCTAAACCACCTTTCTGTCTCCTGTGATCCTGGGACTGGGTGGCAGCCAGACCAACCCCTGGCACAAATGAGGGTAACTAAAGGGCTGCTCTAACCTGCACCCGTTTGAATCTATCAATTATTTTCCAATCATAAGGTAAATAGGATGAGCCAGGTCATAAATATCTACTATGAGCAAAATTGCATGGGAGAGTAGGGGCATAAGCACATTCCCAATGCCTGGTCTAGATCACGACTCTGGGTAGGGGAAACACAGCTCCACAGAGAAACTACTCCCCTCCAGAAAAGTGGGTAAGATGGGGGCAGAGAGGGCAGAGCCTTAGAGCATTTGTGGTGAAGCGGGGTGTGCGAGGGGAAACTCTGCTATGCCCAGAAGAGGGCTATAGCAAATACTCACTTTCCAGGGAGAAGGGGGAGCTCTAGGAATAATAAATCCTTCCCAGTCTACATCCTGCTGTGGTGCAGATGTTCACCACCCTCTTGCAAAAGGGTACTAGCGATGTCTCAATCCAACCTTGTGGAAATAGCTCTATAGCATCACGGTCTGTGGGTGTGACATGTTTACTGTTCCCCCCAAGACTTTCCTTACTTCCTTAATCAAATTGCTCAGGATCCTTGCTGTGGCTGCTTTGTAATTGACGTAACATCTGGTGTACTGGAATTTCTTTGTTTTTCTTCTTGTTAAACAATCATCAGATAATTCTCTCACACTCCCAAAACAGTGCTTTTAGTGCAGAGGTGCAGAAGCAGCAGGCAGTTTGGATTGCATAAGTAGCTACAAGTAGGGTTGATTTTATAGCAGAGACTTACAAAAACAGAAAATTGTCCAGAACTTCTATCCATACTCTGTTAGGTCACCTCTACTGGGATATCAAAGGCCGTAGGGCTGTATTTTGTTGACCTATGTATTGTACTACTCAAAATGTTACTGGAATTTGAAGATTTCAGAATCCTTGATATTAAGCGAATTATACTGAAGCACTCATTTCCCTGAAATTTAAAGTTTACTTATTAATTATTAGTTTGGGAAATAAAGTTCTATTTATATACGTACATCATTTTCTATTGACAGTCTCACAGCTGACTCGTTAGAATAATATAGAGGCTTTATGAACATGGAGTCTCATGCCCTCGCTTGAAATGAGTTTTAAATTGTAAATTGTTTTTTGAATGAACGATAAATAGTTCCCAATGGAAGGTGCTTGAGATATCTCGCACTATTAAGTCAGTACACCAAGTTATAGAACACAAACTGACATTAGCTGATAATTTAGCTAATGTTTAGGTTAGTATTAGCTAGAACTATTTACTCTGATTAAAGATGACAAAGGCTAATGAAAACATATCGGTTTTATGTCAACATTCAATATATTGTAGTAAAACCAGAGAACCAGTTGTACTATTATATACGCAATATCATTTAACAATTCATCTAAGCAGTAATTTAATTAAAATATAATTCATTCCTAAGGCTCAAATACTAAAATGTTGATACCAGGATTTGTGCCATTGGTGTTAAGCATCATTTTGAAACTGTAATAAAAAAAATCATTTATTACAAAATTACTTACTGGGATTGCTAAACTAAATTAACCTAGATACCTTAATTCTGGCACAAAAAGCATTATATAACATTTACCATGTACACAATGTATAATAGCCAAAAAATAAGGTAGTAAGAACCAAATTAGAGAATTTCTCACAATGAATATATCAGTACAATGAACTGAAACAACATATTAAAAACAATGATAAAACTACCATGAAATGTTTATTTTCATGTAACATTACTTTTACATGTTAATCATAAATAGTAACAGGAAACACTAAATTTACTTATGATGTCTGCAGTTGTGTCTCAAAACATTACCATAACCATTTTTGCAGTAGCACCCAGATGCCCCAGTCAATGACCAGGAACCCATCATGCTAGTATAAACATGGAACAAAAATACAGTCCCTGCCCCAAAGAGCTTACAATCTAAGTGTAAGACAAGAGATAACACATAGATGCAGACAGAGATGGAGAAGTATTAGGAAACAATGACACCAATATCGATAAGAAGAATGAAGGATATTTGTGGCACCTTAGAAACTAACAAATTTATTTGGGCATAAGCTTTAATGTGCTAAAACCCACTTCATCACATGCATGGAGTGGAAGATATGATACAATATATATACACATACAAACAGAGAGCACATGGAAAGATGGTGATTGCCGTACCAACTCTAAGAGACTAATCAATTAAGTTGGTCTAGTATCAGCAGGAGAAAAAAATCTTTTATAGTGATAATGAGGATTGACCATTTCAAACAGTTAACAAGAAGATGTGAGTAACAATAAGGGAAAACAGCATGGGGAAATAGTTTTCAGTTTGTATAATGAGCCAGCTACTTTATTCAAGCCTAATTTAACGGTGTCAAATTTGAAAATTAATTCTAGTTTTTGTTGGAGTCTGTTTTTGAAGTTTTTTGTTGAAGAATTACCAATTTTAGGTCTGTTATTGAGTGACCAGAGAGATTGAAGTGTTCTCCTACTGGTTTTTGAATGTTATGATTCCTGGTGTCAAATTTGTGTCCATTTATTGTTTTGCGTAGAGACTGTCCGGCCTGGTCAATGTACATGGAACTAAAACCTCTTCAGATCTACAACTTATCCTGAAGGACGATTCCTTACTCTCACAGATCTTGGGAGACAGGCCAGTCCTCGCTTACAGACAGCCCCCAACCTGAACCAAATACTCACCAGCAACCACCCACTCCACAACAAAAACACTAGCCCAGGAACCTATCCTTACAACAAAGCCCATTGCCAACTCTGTCCACATACCTATTCAAGACATCACTATAGGACCTAATCAGATCAGCCATGCCATCAAGCACTCATTCAGCTGCACATCTACCAATGTGATACATGCTATCATGTGCCAGCAATACTCCTCTGACATGAACAGTGACCAAACTGGACAGTTTCTACACAAAAGAAGAAAGGAGTGAGTTTTAAGGAGGGATCTGAAGATCACTGCTGTAGGTCACTAGTCTGGAATGTTGATGGACAATGGCAATGTAATACTGCAAGTGAGGTAGAAACTTAATGTCTATTCATATTTTGTTTACCTCCATACTCAGAGACTACACTGCTTTAACTATAAATAAGACCTTCTGTTAGACTATAAATACCCTTAAGATGACTGCATGATTAAAGTATGTCTGAAAACCAAATATACTTTCAAAATCAGGACTGTTTAGGTTATCACCATGGTGCTGCTCAGATAAATGGAACTACACATAAACTAGTTGCTTCCTGTTACTGCATCCTGATCTTCCTTTTTTCCCAATGTGAACATACTCCTTATTTGTTTGTGAATGTGCATACATTCAGCACAGTTTGGGATGCTTGGTGACAAAATGCAAGTGTGTACGTGGTGAATCATGTAACCTACCTACCTACCAAATTTATTATCAATCTCAAGTGTTTTTGCAATTCAGGACTTCTACTTCACAGTTATTGCACACAGAAAGCTGAACAGACACACATAGGCAGAAAGTGAATTTTCATAATCATGTCCCTACATTTAATAGCTTACTTTTGACTAAATGACATGTTAGACTCTAGTTCTTTTCTTTGTAAAAACAATGGAAAGGAACTATTTTCCTGGTCTCTCTCTCTCTCTCTCTCTCCCTCTTTTAATGTAGGAGGAGGGTCAAATACTATTTTGTTTCAGATCAAAAACCAATGTATGATGCATCAAGACTAGAGAATTTAAGTCTAACCTGTTGATAAATCAAATGATCAATGGTTCCAATCTCATTTACTTCCTACTTAATTTTTGTAAAACAAACAGCTTCAAACTGCAAGATTATTCCACAAAATTAATCAGTGCCATTACGGGATCGGCAATTTCTCTCTTTGTAAACTCTCTGAAGTGTAATTGTACAGTTTTTCTAGAATAATAGCAACTGTTTCATTCTGCTTTCATCCCAGATAGCAGAATGGATGATCACACATTACAGGAGAAACTCCTGTAATTAACTCATTTTCTGCAGGACAAAACTTAAAACGACTCATGGACCTATTGTTTACTCATGTAACTAACAGACTAGAAACGCTAGCCTATAAATTAATTTTGCTTTTCTAGGCATTAAATCATTGAGTTATCCTTTATAATAATTATGCACTTTTATACTCCTTCTGGACTGTATTTTCAAAAGGACCTACCATTTGTGCAAGTGCAGCTCAGGCAATGGTGCGGTTTTCAGACTGATGAATGCAAATGCCCATTTGCACACTCAAGAACCACATCCTCATTTAATGCGAGTGCAGATCCATTTCCACCATTTGAACATCTTTCCAGGAAGATGAGTTCAGCACATTCACAGAAGATAGACCTCTTTGTAAATTCGGCTCATATAACCCAAGTAATGACAGGTATAGTTCCACTGATGTAATTTGGCCTGAGATGTTTAGTTTTTCATTCTTGGTGGAAGTATGTAAAAATTGTGGTTACACTCTGAAAAGTGGCACTGTAAAATAGCATTATGAGTTTGCATGTTTATTATCTCTCAGTTATTCCTAGTCAAATTTACTCAGTTTACATGTAAACACACCATTTTCTAATTTCCAGTTCTACTCGTTTAACCAGAGATCTGAAAATCAAGTTCTGTTCTTTCTATCTCATACATCATTGCCAGTAATAAAGACTCTATAACTGAAATACAGTAATAATTCCATTAATATCAAACCACAGCTTTTCCAGAAGGAGCAAAAACGTATTTTTGTCGGAATAGCAAGCAGTTATGACTCAGGATACACTCAAGCAGCAGCTCTGTTGAATATGAAAGCATGTTCTAGGACCATTTCTCTCCTCTTGTAGTAATATGTCCCAGAAAGCAATCTCATTATAAATGGAGGCTCACTGTATCTGAAATGGGATTACAGTTTGTTTCAGTGCATTGTAATCTAGACGAGGGGCTCATTCTATCTAGCTGTTATAGTGAAATTCTACTATAGAATGCTATTATAAAACTGTTAACTTTAAGTTAGTTTGGGCATATACTGTTATGTGTAAATCCTCAATTGAAAGTATAATACCAAGGGTTTATAAGAAACTCCTTGCTGTTTGTGAGCAAACAAAATAGTCCTAAAATAGTATTGATATACTGTGTCCTAGATGTTCTTCTTATGGATTATTTACAAAATGATTTCTGATGAATGAGTTCTCTAGAGTATGGACATAAAGAAAACAGATATTTCCATAAAGGGTTATTTGTTTATTCATTCAAGGTGGCATATAAGTGATTTTGTGAGAGATGTAAACAGAAGGTTCAGATTCGGTTTGGTAAGAGTATAAAAATAAGAAGTGGAATAATAAATCATGTCTTAAATGTGGAGAAAATCATACCAAATAGTCTGACAAATTATTGGCAAGTCTCTATTCTTTTTTAAAAATTTACTCCTGTATATGACTATGTTTATAAACTGACTGTATTATAAATGAATGTTTGACTTTTTCTATTTCAACACGAAAAAACAAATGACTACAACAAATCATGCTTCAAAGGCTGTTTCCAGAACATAGTTTTCAACTAAAATAAAAGGATTTGTTTTAATGTAATTGAAAATATCCTATCAGTCAACACGCGTGTCCATCTACATCCAGAATCAAAATACTAAATGCTAACTAATTATAATCTATAGAGTGAATTACATACCTTTCAGTTTGTCAAAATGCAACTGTATTATCAGATTCATCTGTCATGACCATGTTACTGACAAGTTAAAGGCACTCGAGGACACACACATTGCCGCTGCAGCTTGGAGCTGAGCTGCAATGATACTTCAATGAAATATCGTCTTTCCAGAAGTGACACTTACACCCCTCCTCCATAGTCCCTGGAGACCAAGAATGCTTCGGTCTGCTGGCTTAACAACCACAAAATACGCACTGATATTTTTCCAAGCTGCACCTCTATCACATCTCTTCTGAATAACTGACATCAGACCCTGATTTTAACCCATTATATTCTAAATCATTAGGAATTTATTTGAATCAAAATTGGAAACATTTTCTTACTAAGATGTTTTATTAAGGAATTTGTAGAAGAATATAATTACTTCAACTAACATAGGTAATATTCTAGATGAAAAAAATCTTAAAGTGGTGTTTTATTGCTTATGCACTTCCATGCAGGGTTTGTTATAACCAAACAATTTACTGTTTAAAACCCTTCTGAGATCACACAACAGTACATATGCACACACACACACACACACACACACATACACACACACACAGAAAAATACATTACAATTGAATACACACACATATATATACATGCATGTGCTCAAACACACGTATATATGTAATTGTAATTTTGTCAACAACTATCAGGGTCATGATGTCATGATTCAACAATTTAGCAGATCATAGAAATGGGAGGAAAGGGGGAAGATTATTGTTGCAAATTTATGTAAAACATGGCGGACATTTTAAATCCAGGATACTGGTTAGCATTTGAAATCATTATTCCAGGTAATGTCAAATGCTAACCAATCATATGGCATTTTTTCTTCAATAACATCAGAGGCATAAAAATATCCAAAGTTAATTTACTTATAAAAAGTAAGATGCACTACCTGTAGATTTGAAATAACACTGTCACTACACATGACTATATTATAAGTATGATATGTTAAATACAACTACAGAATCATTTTTGATTTGCCCTTCCTGCTCAAACTCTGCTCCTCTGCTGCTGGCCAATAGAAATTTCATGGTTGGTCGGGCTAGTGAAGTTAATAAGTCAAGCTCATCCTGCACTACCACTGTTCCTTAATTAATTACTACACTATAAAACTAGTGGTTATAAGGACTTAAAATTATGCAATACATTTTATTTTTTTTACATCTGGACTGATATTCAGATTGCCATGCTATGCCGTTCAGGATCTCAACATAGTATCCGAATGGTTATTAAAGGTGGGGGGGAGGGGAAGAGAGAGAGAGAGAGAGATGATGATGATGTTGGCTGAGTAAAAGCTTCTCTACATTCATGTAATTAAAAAAAACAAAACCTAATTATGCTATGCATTGCTATCTGGGAAAGCTAGGATGATGAAGTGAGATTTGTATAATGACCGGAAAGTGGTGAGAACGGGTCATTCTTAATTCCTGTGGGGGTAAATTCCACAATATTAGGAATAGCTGCATACTCTCTGAAAAGAGCCTTCTGACTCCTTGACTGTCCAAATTGTATTTGAACTCCAGAAGTAGTTTGCTGCACATGAAAACATACAGACAACCAAACTGCGAAATTCAGATCTCAGTGCCAAAGCAGGCTACCTGGCCTGTTCAAGCAGGTGCTGCTTTAGACCAAGATTCCTTGTCACCTGAGTCCATTTTGTGAACAATTTGCAAATTGAACACTGCTCCTTGACATGGGCTTTGCCTAAGCACAGCAAGCACTGTGTATGGGGATTGTTGTTGGGGATCACTCCCCCACACAACAGACAATGTTTAAACCCTGGTCAGAGCAGCACCAGGGAAATACTTAAACTAACGCTAACAAATACTCAATCTAACAAACACTGTATTTAAGGGTACTAATTAACTGTATACACTAAAGTGACTAAAGTCACTAAAAACTAGAGAGGTGGTGAGGTTACAAACCACACAGAGCTCTGATTCTGGTAAAGAGGTCTGAGACAGTAAGAAGGAAAGGAAGTGGGGGGGGGGGGAGGTCAAGGCGGCTTCACCTCATATAGCCAAGGAGGGGACTATGAGCATGCGGTATCCTATGGTTACTGCTAGGCACAATTCTCCAGCTCCAGTATGCTGGGTGCGCACACACAAGTGGAATACATGGATTCATCTACTCAAACAAGACACCTTCGCAGCACAAGTGTGGCACTGATGGCCAGTAGCTAACTAAAATACTGTTTTTATGAAGTTTTTATGTTTATCTTTATGTCTAACATAGCAGTTAAACATCACTAAAAAAATATAGTTATTTAACATAAACTAATCATCTTAACTGGCCTGACACCAGCAGGAGAATAATAGCTCATGGGATATCAGCATTCAACACAGATCTCAGTCCTTCACTTCTGGAACAACGGAAACTAGGCAAGCTGCGGAAAAGATGGGCTCACCCCTTAGAAGATGTGCATTCACTGTAGCTCTTGAGCTATCTTTAATCTAGCGGATTGATTGTCTGAAGTAAGCCACCTCTATCTCCAACATGTTCCAGCTGGAATATTGGTCAGATATAGCACAGGTATTTGGAAGATACAGGGAATACAATTAGGAAATAAAATAAATATGGTCATTAAATTTAAAGTATCATGAACTATATTTCAGACACAAATTATTAAAGATCAATACAATTATAAGAGACCAGAATGGATTTATAATATTTTGAGGTTCCCAATCCCACCAAGCACTTCAACAGCAAACTATTGAAGTCAGTGGATTTGAGGGTGCTCTGGCAAAAGGCTCTCAATTCTCCAGAGGTTCCGGCCCCAACTCCCTAAATCAGGGAACTACCAAGATACAGTATACAATTAAATCAAACTCAATGACCATAAAATTAAATACTGAGGAGATGACAAGATAAATAAGACTTGTAATTCTAAACCATTCTCTTACTCTGGCAATTAGTACAGTGTGGGTGCCTCTGATAATCATTTGAGAGAACATCTAGTGGCTGTAATATGCTATTTATTATAAATCTCCAAAAATATGTGCATTGACTGCCTTAACAGAGTTCTCAACTTTACCTAAAAGCAAAATAGTTAGTTCCCAAAGTGACATGTATAAAGGGTATAAAACCCAAGAGTGGCAATCTATAGAGGATACCTCTCTTCGGGGAGCTAATTATTGTATATCCCCATTGTTGTTAAATATATCCCAATTATAATTAGGTCTTACATATTTTACTGTGAATATGCTTTTGAATCTCATAAACTTGAATGTAGATTTTAAGGCCCAAAAATTTAAAACTGCATGCATACTTTTTGCATATGCAACTTAATCATTATTATTATCATCTATTACTATTTACAAATGACCTAAGTGCAGTTCAACATAAAAAAGGTGCAGTCCTCACTCTGCAGAACTTACATTGTTTAGAAGATATTTTAAATATCTGGAATAAACTTTTCATGTTTACACATGAATAGCAGTGTGATCACAGTAGTATGAGGCACCGCTGAGCCATGCTGAGTACATACTCACCAGTTTCTGCTATTTATACTATCACTAGCTTAATGAGAGCTAGGGTAAGTATCTGTATATGAGCAGGGGAATCAAACCCCTAGCTCGTAGTGTAGACCCCAGCCTAACAGTTGGCTCCTTCTTGCTCCAAGGCCCATGCTAGAGGCAGACAACTTCCCCTACCATGCAAATGCAACTCTGCAGGTCTACAAAGTTGGAGAGGTGGAGTCAAGGCTCTGGCCTTGATGATGCTCTTAGCTGATTCTGGACAGTCTGAAAATAGATTACTGGCTTAGGTTCGTTAATACCCCCTACATCAGTGGAGAACAGGCATAGTACTGCAGAGCTCCACCACAGAACCTACCTGCTGTTGACACACTGAGTGGTACAAATGAGCTGGATCTCATAAAACAATCATACCTATAGGTATATCTATACATAATGTTTGTTCTATTTTACACAAAAAGCTGCATTAAAATAACATTATTAAGGTTGCAAAGTCAAGGGGGCTCAGGCATGATTGGAGAGGACAAAACTTTCTGACATTTTAGCTGCTGGAATCTAAGTCTCTACTGAGAACGTGTGATTTACGATTTTTCAAAGACTAATAACTTGGCCAGATTTGGTCAGATTTTCACCGGGTTGGCAAAAGGCACATCCTTGACACAAAAGCCACCTCCTGACAAATTTAAAGTCATTGTTACTTCTCAAAGAAAAGGCAACCAGAATTTTTTTAACATTGGCAAAACAACCTTTTTTTCCCCCACAGCTTTATTCTTGGAAACTGCTGAACCATTTTGGTTGTCATTTTCCAAACACATTCAGCCTGAGGCAAACACCCAGCATGGATTATTAAATGGTTAAAGTTTGGCAAAGCAATTGAAAACAAGGTCTTCAATAGGAAAAGTGTTAGGCAACCTTAATAGGTGGCATTTCCAGTACCATCTTTAATATAAAACAAGAATTTACATACTATATACAATATGTACAAACATTTTTATTAAAGATTTATTTGTCAGCAGGAACTCATTATGTGTATAATATACCACATTTATATAATCAAGTAAAGGTCAAATAGCACTGATACCAAGTGTGAGCAAACCTGTTTGTTTTCTGAAGTAAGTATACTAGCTCAAACTTGACTGTTACAGTCAACTTCACCACATAATAGTATCCAAGTTGGTCCAAAAGGTTGTCAATAAATATGACTGGCACCTAACTGGAATAATGCACTTTTCCAGGTACATTTTGAAAGCTTGCTCCCTTCTTCCATCTTTGATTCACTATGGGCTGGTCTTCACTGGGAGGGGGGGGGGGAAGAGAGTTGGTTGTAGATACGCAACTTCAGCTACGTTAATAACATAGCTGAAGTCGGCGTATGTACAGCCGACTTACCTGCCGTCCTCATGGTGGCGTCAGTCGGCTGCGCACTCCCCCATCGACTCCAGCTTGCGCCTCTCGGCGAGCTGGAGTTCCGGAGTCGATGGGGGCACCGCTGGCAATCGATTTATCGCATCTTGATGAGACATGATAAATCAATCACCAAAAGATCAATTGCTACCTGCGGTAGTGAAGAGAAGCCCTAAAAAAGAGAAATATATAGGGCTAATACCTGAAGCCCGGCTCAGCTTTGCTCAATATATTATCTGGGGCAAGTAGGGCAAAGGTCATGAATGTGTCATCTTTTTGCTCCCCAATCCCCAGAGTTCCTAAGAGGCAGTTTGGGCCCAATTTAAACTAAAGGAGCCTCAGAGTTGTTCCAATTTACATTGGCTGGTAATGGTCTCCAGTGGGGCATTATATCAGCTAGACATTGCCAAAGCAAACCAGTACTCTGTCTATGCCGTCAGGCATATCTATGTTGTGTTGGAGAGGCTTACAGGGAGTGATGCAGAGGTACAAAAAAAGGTTGTAAATAAGTAAAACTGAAAAACTAAAGATTAAATTTGTAGAAATGACATTTATATATGATCTCAATATTTTTAGTGTCTCAGAATCAGAGAGGTAGCCGTGTTAGTCTGGAATAGCAGAGGTAACAAAGAGTCCTGTGGCACCTTAAAGACTAACTATAAAGTATAGAAGCATAAGCTTTAGTAACTTTAGAATTATGTGCTGATTAGTACAGAGATAATCTCATTAAGAGGGTTATTCAACACACCAAATTTAAAAATTACCTCTCCTTCTCCTCCTCTTTTATAGGGCTCCTGATGTCCAGTCTCATCACTCTCACTGCATGCAGTGCCCACAGTAAGACATCATACTCACTATGAAATTAGTGACATGAGACTTCTGATGAGAAACAATACAGCTCTATCTCTCTGCTTGTAAGAACCACATTCACAAAGTGTCTGAGTGCTGACCTGCTTCTGGTTTGAATCTTAAACTGAGAAAGTTGGACAAATTAAGAATCACTTGTACATGAAGGTGGCTGAGTGCCAGACATCAAGTTTTTATCCAAGCTTTGTTTTATTAAAGCAGTGAGGGAAAGGCAATATTTGTTAGGATTTTCTTTGAGCAACAGTCAAGAAAAAACTTTTAAAGTCCATCCATCCCATCACTCCTCCTGCTTTGCTTCCTTTGCTAGGTTTCCAAATATCTGAAAACTACTCAATGTCTGGCTTCTTTGTTCTTCAGGGAGTTCAGTTGTTTTCTCAAAAAAATACTGAATTCTGGGGAGCATTGCGTCTCCAAAGACAATACTAAGCCCCCAAGGTATTATGTTTTGTACCAAGAAAAAGCTAGCAACACTGGAAGTGTCAGGTAACATTGGCAATTAAGTTCCATAAAAATCAATACTTTATATAACAGTTTAAATTGCTTCTTGTTACCTGTTCTTTTTCCTTCATCAAGCATTATAAAAAGAAAGTACATTTTTGCAATTAACATTTCAGTTTACTTTGTGTATATATACACAACGACATCCAAAATTATTAACCTGTCTGCCTAAGCCCAATCATTCTTTTTGGTGGTGTGGAGTGAAGAATTGCTGAGTTTAATTTTACTTATGAATAATGTCCACCACTGATCCAGTGTAACAGTGTAAGAACTACCATGAAACTAATCAGGAACTCAAAATTGTAAACATCTGTGTATATAGTAAAACTGTAATGACTGTTCTAAGAGAGTTATCCAAAACAGAGTCATATTCCCCAATGTCTATTAGCTATATTGAAACTTTCTGTAAATACTGTACTCATTTGATTTGGACAATCAAGGTTGTATTGTATTAAACAAGAGTAATTTTCCTTCCTGTCTGACCATTCAATTTATTTATTTTTAAAGAATTTTTTTTTAACAGGGATGTCTGCATTTTCTAGTTTAACTCCTCAATTCAAGCCTTGACTAAATCTTAGAAGCATAATTCAGGTTATTCTAAATTGTACAGACTGGCAGGGAACGTGCATTCCCACAGTTGGTTCTCATTTCTATCTTTCTATTAACTCTTTCACATTCCGCAATGGGGGTTTCTGGTATAGTTTTATTGTGAATAATAGACACATCAAAAAGTACCAAAACAAAGGAGGTGGACAAAAAAACCACAAGTTTCAGGGAATTTATAATAACTTTTCAATAAGCAGTTTTAAGAAAGATTAGCTTGTGAAGTTCATAACAGCAGGGGTGCCTAGTGAAATTGCTAGAAATGCAGCAAGAACAGCTGTAGTGATTTAAGACAAGTGGTATTATTATTTACAAAAGAAAAGGCAGACACAAGTTTATGGTTTGTTTAGTAGCAGAAAGCTTAATAGTGTTAAGTACGAGCTACACAGAACTCTGACTGGAAGAGCATTTGTATTTTATATTTGGATAGTTTGATACATAAACCAATGAGCACCCTTTTCAATGTCTGCGACATTATACACTAAGGCCAAATTCACAGAACACAGCTGGATTCACACATTATTGATTTAGCACAAATATTTGTATTCAGTGAACAAAGAAGTTAAATATTTATAATCAGTTATAGGCTGAATGAACAAATCTGAAACTTACACAGTAAAAAGTAGTTCAAGATGTATAGTAGCAACTGGGGGGGGGGGGAGAGAGAGAGAGAGATAATTGAAATTCACATCCTATACAATTTGGGCAAACTGTTTAACTTTTCAAATAGCTTGGGTCAACATTATCAGTCATAACAGTGAACCTATACAGCCTTCCGATTATATTTTAAAATATCTCTTAATGTACAAAACAGTGTGTAATTTAGCATGACAATGATACATGTGCACTTGATAAGACACCATATCACATTTTACTCACTATAACATTTTTTAACTTTTATCTTCCTTTTGTCAACAATACTGTTGATCATTTCCTGTGAAATTTGTTAAGGGATCTAAATTCCAAGTACATGGCTTACTCTCAGTAAGGATTTTTTAAAGCAAAAAATACAATGTTTTTTTCCTTTTCTTTCTGGTAGAGCAGAGCTTCAATACAAAAGCTACTAGTTAAAACACATGGCCAGGGTATTTCACACTTTATTCTCTACCCAAAAGAAAAGAAAAAGTGCCCAAAACCATGACAGGGGGATTACAATGAACACATTCTGTGCCCTTAACTTGGGGGTTTCTTCTCTAGTTCTGGCAACATTTCTATTGATTTTAGTGGATGTAACACAGGTCCCTATGTAAGGAACTGACAGAAACGCTCCTTTTATCTGCCAAGAAAACATAAGAGTGCAGCCTAAAAACTGGGAAGGGGTTTTTCCTGACTGACTGGTTGATTTCTAAGGTCAACCAGAGAGAGAGAGATATGCCAGCCATTTCTGAATAACTCTTCTAGTGCTGATGGTAAGGAAGGTAGAGGCAACCTTGTATAATACACCTCTGATTTACTTCAGTCCTTACAACTAACAGAATTAGTACAAAATTAGTACAAACTGGCTATGCAGGACATAAAAAAGCCAAAGCCCCTCCAATGTGTGGAGTATAATGTTACAAAGTAGCTTGTGCCACAACATTTTCTTGTAACCAGTATTTCCGTTCAAACAAGCAAACTAAGTTTTGCACAGGCAAGCTTTTTTCCTTTTACATTGTTGGCTTTGGCTAAGGCCACGGTTACAACAGGAAATAAAAATTACATTACTCAGGAAGGAAGCTAATGAGTCTCCCCTCCCCCAAATGCCATTAGACACTTCCTGAATAAAGGAGAAGCACAGTAATATAAAGAAAGATGGTACATAAGAAACCCAAAAAAACCCACCCCAGATCCTGCCGTATGATTAAAACTATGTAATCGTAGCTGTTCGAAGAAAGCATGTTAGGTCAGTCAGTCTAATGCAACACTGCTCCTTACAATATTAATGAGTGCTTTGTCCATTCCAGTTTTAAACGACTCAAGCACTGACGCTTTCCTCACTTCCTCTGGGAGATTATTCCAAAGTATAATACACGTACTTGTTAGGAATTGTTCATAATATTTAGCTTTACATTTCCTCTTCATTTTCTTCATAGCTACTCATTTGAAATAGCATTTAATACAGGCCAATTCTCTTTGGGGAAACCCCAAAGCTGCAAAAATCCCCAGAGGTTTCAAGATGGGGTAACAAAATAATCTTGCCATGTCCTTAACATTCAGCATTGTACAACTTTAAACAAATGCATTTACACTTGTAGTGTTATTCATTCAAATATTTTAATATCTATATCATTTACTTCTATAACAAAACTAATATTAAGATTAACTCAAAATCAGCTAGAGTTTTGCACATAGCTAATTGTGTAACCTCATATTTCCTATGACTTACTTTCATCCTCCGCATCCTCCTCTCCTTCATATGTTTTTTAAACCTAGTCATTCCATTCAATCTAAATTTAGGATCTGATCCTGCAGAGACTTGGAAATCATTTTTGAAGTCAAAGGGATTACTAACATTAAAGTCACTCACCTGCTTACACCTTTACAGGATTGGTTTCATACATTTTGAGCTCTCTAGAGCAGGTT
This sequence comes from Sternotherus odoratus, assembly GCA_032164245.1. NCBI lineage: Eukaryota > Metazoa > Chordata > Testudines > Kinosternidae > Sternotherus > Sternotherus odoratus. The sequence continues at coordinate 65,830,602 of JAVMKO010000007.1, read as the reverse complement.
TGTCTTTCACTAATGCTCTGATCCGACAAAAACATGCACATTTGTAATTGTACTCCTGTGAGTCATTTTACTGACTACTTGAAAGAGATTACTCAGGTGAGTAAAGTAATGCCCATCAACAAGTGTTTGCAGAATCAGGACCTATTTATTGTACAGCACCTAGTACTGTGTGGATCTACTCATAACTGGGGCAAATCATCTGACAATATTTCCTTCTTTTATTCTTCCAGATTTTTCTAGAAGACACTGGGTGTAAAATTAACTCACCTTTCTTCTGCCTGTTATTTGGCTTTTCTTATTGCCCCCTGTGCTTTCCTCTCTCTGACATAATGTCCATTTCCCTACCTTCCACATCTCAGCTCCTCCCCATTCCATTCCATTTTTCCCTTCTCCTGCCTCTCATCTCCTCCCTATCCAATCTAGCTTCCTAGATTTCGTTTGAAACTAAAAAGCTGAATCAGACATTAAAAATGTCTTCCGAGTCATCTTCTGACTGAAGAAGGGGGAGAAATGCTATTAATGCCGTCTACAGGCATTGTAACAAGCAGCTGATAGCTCTCAGAAGAAGAAGAAAAAGTTAAAAAAAGGGGTGACAGCTGCTCACCATAGCGTCTAGTAGTACTTTGGTTTCTTTTCCACTCCTTTTGTAGTTAAAGAGCTGACTCAGAAATACTTTTTAATGTTTGATTCAATTAGTTTAACTTTCAAATGATAGCTAAGAAACTAGAAAAAAATTAAGGAAAGTAAGATTTTTTTTAATGTACATAATTTTAAATGCAGGATTTGTATTAGTGTTACAATACATACTTTTTTTAGTGTTGATACCAAATAGGGCCATTCCCTAATCACAGAAAGAATTTCAGAGGGGTGTTTCATTCTGGTATCTCATCATTTCAAGAGTAGATGAGGCACTTGGCTTTTAGACTTCCAAGGAAACTAAGCGTGTGTCTACACTTACATTTTATAGTGCTCTAACTTGCTGGCGCACGGGGGTGAAAAATCACCTCTCTGAGTGCAGCAAATCTGAGTGCTTTAAAGTGCCAGTGTAGAAGGCTCTGAGCGCTGGGAGCTAATCCCCTCATGGAGGTGGATTACCAGGAGCGCTTGGAGAGCTCTCTCCCAGCACTCATGCATGATCACACTTGCACTTCAAAACGCTGCTGTGGGAGCATTCCCGCAGCAGTGCTTTGAAGTTTCCAGTGCAGACATACCTTAAGACATGGTGATATGCCCTATTGTGTTTTATTGCTTAAGTATAGTGCCTTGTTTTTTAAAGAGAGATCACAATGAAGGTTGCAACTGTCTAATCACACAAATCCAAACACCCTTGTTCTTCCCACACCCTACCCTTCTCTGAAACTCTGCCCCGCTCACTTCATTTCCTCCCACCCTCCATCACTTGCTCTCCCCCACCCTCACTCACTTTCACTGGTCTGGGGCAGGGAGTTGGGGTACGGGAGGAGGTGGGGGCTCTGGGCTGGGGCCAAAGGGTTCAAAGTGTGTAAGGGGGGCTCTGGACTGAGCTTGGGGTAGGGGGTTGAGGTTTATGAGGGGGGTGCAGGGTGCAAGTTCTGGGAGGGACTTTGGGTGCAGAAGGGGACTCTGGGCTGGGGTCCGGGTGCAACAGGAGGTGTAGGGTGCAGGCTCTGAGAGGGAGTTTGGGTATGGGAGAGGGCTCAGGGCTGGGGCAGGAGGTTGGGGCGCAGAAGGGGTTTGGGGTGTGGGCTCTGGGAGGGGTGGGGCTTACCTCAGGCAGCTCCCAGGCAGCAGCTCAGCAGGGCTAAGTCAGGCTCTCTGCCTGCCCTGGCCCCATGCTGCTGGCACACCCTGCAGCCCTGAAGGGGGCAGAGGGTTCCATGGACTCCCCCTTCCTGTAGGCACTGCCTCCATTGCTCCCATTGGCTGCAGTTCCTGGACAATGGGAGCTGTGAAGTCAGTGCTCAGGGCGGGGGCAGTTTGTTTACATTGACCATATGAAGGCATGGCTGCCTGCAGCTCCCAGTGGCTGCGGTTCACTATTCCTGGCCAACGGGAATTGTGGGAAGTGATGGTGAGCATGTCCTTACGGCCTGCTGCTTCCTGCAGCTCCCATTGGCACACCAGCAGGTAAACGCAGACAAATTAATGCACAACATGTAGTAAACTTTGGAAATCACATCTCCATAGTGTGCATTACCCCTCTGTATAGACAAGGCCCAAAATATAGCTGTTTTTCCTAGCCAAAACCAAAAACCTTTGACTACAAAGGATTGTGAACATACCTAAATGGTGCTTTGAACAATAAAACAAGCTTAAATTATTGAAGAGAATTCAGTCACTAAATGTAAAGATAAGTTTGGACTGAGGCCAAACCTACTAGTCAGTTTAAACCAGATTTTGTTTACAATGACCTAGCTAAGTGGGAAGATTTCAGACTAAAATGCTTTCAGATATAATACCATGGATGGAAAGACTCAATAAACCACCATTCTCTAAAATAAAAAGTACATACAAGAAGCATACAGTCTTTCACTTATCTTACTCTGTCCAAATTCTTAAGTTATAAGAATCAATTCTTAAATTATAATAGTTGGTTATTTCTAGAAAAAAACACATGCATATCTAGTACAGTTTCTCTACAGTACTGGTATTTAGAAATGAATGCACTTTACTCTAAAAGTATTAACAGCAAATTTTTAAAAAGTGGCTGATTGAATTATGCTTGCAATACTCATATTTCATGAAGAACTGCACAATTTGCCTGGCTGGTGTGTGGAACTTTCTGTTTACACCTACTAATTTCACTTTTACAAACTGGGCATATTGCTTATTATTAACCATCTGCAATATTAACTACCCACTACATTTATACAACTTTTCCCATCTATTCCCATACATCTGTAACTTTAGATGCCTGCATATTACCGTAATACACAGGAAACCTGCCATTATCCAGAACTAATACCTCTCTTTTTGTTATTTCAATTTGGCAACCAGGTCATAAAATATAAAATAATCTATGCTAATCAAAGAGACCTGAATATTTTTTTCTTAGTTAGGGAAAAAAAATGTCAATTTACCAAAAAGCACATGATTATGTTAAAATTGCATCCCTTTAAACAGCAAAATAAATAAATCAATAATAAAAATCTTTATTGTTTTTGCTATTGAAATGAATAAAGCCCAGCAAAAATGGACTAAAAGTTGTACCAGGATGACAAAGTCAACTAATAGGGCTCCTGTAATAGAGCACTGGTGCCAAGGCACATGCAGGTGTTCCAGCACCGTGTTTCAAATCTCTGGACTGTAGCTGAATTGGGTGACCAAGGGCCATGTGATGATAATGTAAAGGTAACCCCTACAATAAGATAGGCTGCCAGATCTTACAGAGGGGGAAACCTGTAGGGCACAGGAATGGTCTCTGGCAGTACAGCCAGGATGGTTGGAAACCTGTCAGGATTCAAGCAGTTCCTGCTGAGGAGGGAGCCAGGTAGAGCCGTGCAGAGAGCAAGAGGTACAGTGAGACTCTCCACAGTGGTACAGGCAGAAGAGGAGAACCAGGAAGCCCACAACTGGAGCCCTGAGACAAGGGCCAAAAAGACTGAGAGGATCTCTGGGTTAAAAGGATTTGTTAAAACATACATATGCCTGGAAAGGGCAAAAGATCAGCTTATGTTTTTGTTATGCCTTATAAACCAGACAATTGTCTACACTGCAGCTACACCCGTGGCTGGCCCGTGGGGCTTTTCACAACACTGTAGACTTCTAGGCTCAGGCTAGAATCTGGGCTCAAGGACTCTGTGAGGTGAGAAGGTCCCAGAACTTGGGCTGAAGCCCAAGCCTGGAAGTCCACACTACAATTAAACAGCCCCGCAGCCTGAGCCCTGCAAGCCTAAGTCAGCGGGTACAGACCGGCTCAGGTTTTTAACTGTAGTACAGATATATCCCAAGAAGAGCCAAATTATTTGAAATGCCTGTGTGGGTACATCAGAAAGGGAAACAGAAGGACCACTCCAGAAGTAAACTGAGGCAGTGGACTTGCAGAGGTGCAGTGTCAGTAAGCGAACCCCTGGGCATTCCCCCCTCTATTACAAGGCATTGTTCTTTTACCTCCATATCACAGTTTTAAAAGAAAGCCCACACTCTAAAGCCTGGGGCCTCTTAATTGCAAACACATTAAAATATTTAGAATCAAAGAGGTAGCCGTGTTAGTCTGGAATAGCAGAGGTAACAGAGGAAGGCTTGCATCCGACGAAGTGGGTATTAGCCCACGAAAGCTTATGCTTCAATACTTTAGTTAGTCTTTAAGGTGCCACAGGACTCTTTGTTACCATTAAAATATTTAATATCAGAAATTTCAACAGTACAAAAAGAAACTTTATTAAAAACATTTTTCTGGAAAAGAATAACACTCTAATAAAATAAAGAAGCAAAATTTACCCATTTTTTCCATAGACTACGATCTTTCATTTTATGTATTCAATTGGTGTAACCTTTTACTGTGCAGCTCTCTTACCACCATGCTTAAGAAAACCCTCAGAACTGCTAAAGAACCCCTTTGAATTAAGTGAAAATCTCAGTAAAATAGGCCCAATCTTTCAAAAGTGTATTTAATGCTCATGTAAAGAATATTTTTGTCTACATGGAGATCTCAGAATTGCTGAGCACCAACGAATTTCACTTAAGTCTCTGGGATCTGTGGGTGCTCATCATCTTTGAAAATTAAGTCCTAGTATTCATATAAAACCCCCAAAATAAATAATTTAGATTATAACTGTTCAATTTAGCCATGTTTTTTGGACTCTGGATTTTACACTAGCATTTGATAATGGTAGCCCACATCCACAAAGATATTTTCGCAACTAGGCCCCAGTGTAAGGCACCTAAGTCTCATCTTTAGGTGTCATGGCAAACCACAAAACCCACTGTCAGCTGCTGCTAAATCCTGTAGGACATGTAAACTTGCTTGGTGCCTTTGTTTTTGCAGTAGAAGTTTCCTAGGAGCCTATTGTTCTGCCTGTGGGTATGAGCACCGCTGCTCACTCTAAGTGTCTGGACACCTTTCTCCCACCTAGGCCCCAGAGTGACCCATAAACCAGGGGAAGATACCAGGCAGACACCTATATTGTGCCCAAGGTCTGATCTGGTAGGCATGATCACAGGCCATCTAACGCCACATAAAATGGAGATAGGGGAGAGAAAAGAAGGAAGAGAACCTCCCTTATAACTCTTAGCCCAGCGTCTAGAGGAAGAATCTCTCTTATAACCTGAAGCCCAGTGGTTCGGGTAACCCATTCAGGATGTGGGAGACCACCTGTTTAGTTTCCCCTCAGCCAGAGGAGGAGAATGAATTTGAACAGAAATCTGCCACCTCTCAGGTGACTGCTCTTATTAGTAGGCTATGAACTACTCTTGTGTGGGTCTCCTCCACTCTTTCCTATTGAAATTGTTCCACTTTAATTAAATATTAATTGGCTCAGAGAAAGAATGAGAATGATTCTATAATTCAGTGATTAGGGCACCAGCCTGAGATGTGGCAGATCCCTGCTCAAACCCTCCTCACCTGGCTGAGTGGGGACTTGAACATCCTCCTCAGCTATTCTGAGTGGAGTTAGGTGGCCTTTAGGCACGCCTAGTGGATCACATCATAGAGACAAGATAAGCAGCTGAACGCCTATCTTCCCCCACTTTGAGGTTCACAAGCAAAGACGGGCTCTTCCAAGACACAGGCACCTTTCTCAATAAAAAGGATGGAGCTTAGGACACATGCCTCTCATCTGCACCTGCCATTGGCCAGCTTAGGTGGTGAGCTGCCTAGCATGCTGGCTTCTGTGAATCGCATTCTGAGGCACCTAACTCACCCCATCCATTGTAGAGGGAGACCAGGCACTAACACAAGCTTTGCAGGTCACATTGTTGTTCCACTGATTTTCTAGGTACCTAAGTCTCTTTGTGGATACAGGCCAGCAGGTATTTGAACCTGCAGAAAGATATGGTTTGGATCTCAGGGCATTTCTGAGAGCTCTGTTTTACTCCAGGTGACAGGAAAGACAGTCATTTCAAACTAAGCTAGAAGAACAGAGTCTAACTCATTGAAAATGGTTTTCAGGTTGCCTCATCATTCTTGGTCCATCTCAAGGGCAGATTCACCTCCTCTACTGCATTTCAACTGCTTTATATGCATAAACAGGACATTTATGTAGCACTAAGTCACTGCCTCAGATTCAAATGAATCAACAAAATCCTTTCAACTAAGATCCTAAACCTTAAAAACAGATGCATCACTTTTAACTGAATAATTGTAAAATCTCAAAACTGAGACTCTTGTAATCAAAACTTCAAAATAACAGTAACTTTAAAAATAGTATTTAACTACTTCCATGGGTTATTGCAAAGTTAAATACATTATAGATGCTGAGGCACTGAGATGCTACATTAATGGAGACCATATAAATATCTAAGATAGAAACTTAAAAATAAATTTTAACATCACTTAAGGAATGCAAAATTAAAGCCTTTTTTGAAATATCAGGAGAGCTTCTAAATAAAATGATCTAGTCTATACTGACAAAACATCTTGTAACAGCGCATAATTTTAACACATACAACTCTTATTATTCTAAACACAACACTTTTATTTAAATGTTATTTTAGCTAAGAGACAATTATAAATATTGTACTATAATCCAGAGAAGTAAATTCCTTTTTGACTGCCAAAAGCTATCCCATACTGAATTCAACTTCTTGAGAGACCAAGGGGGACTTATTTGTAATCTAAGTCCTTTTCCCTTAGCACAAAAGGAAACATTAAGGGTGTCACTTTATTTAGATGTCTTACAAACAAATAACATCAGTGATCACAGAAAGAGGCAAATTCAAATCTACAAGCAAAACATTATTTATCCAGGATAGAAGAAAAACTATAATTGTCTTTCCAACACTCATAGTTAGAGATATAAGTGAAATATGTACATAATATAAATATATAGATGACTGTGTTCTGTGTGGCTCTGGAAACTAAGGGCTTGTCTATGTTTAAAACGCTTCAGCACCATAGGTGCACCTCTGCAGCAGTGCTGCAGTAGCCCTTCAGTAGACACTACCTACACTGACAGGAAGGATTCTCCCATCAGCATAGGAAATCCACCTCTCAGAAACAGCAGCTAGGTCAACAGAAGCCATCAATCTAGCACTGTCGACATGGGGTCTTAGGTTGTCCAAAACCCACAAAACCTTTTCTAACATGAGCCTCAACCCACCTGTTCAAGACTACAAGGTAACTGGTATAGGTTCTGGAACAATTGTTGGAGATGGCACTAACTAAACTGTCTGTTTTAAGAAGCTGTGCCCCAGAGTGCTTTGAAGAAAATGATTGTACTTTTTCAAGATTTCTCAGACCGTAAGAAGGAACTAAACCATGTCTGAAAATTAAACAGAAACTGTTTACTTGATGAAGAAAATGGTTACCCGAACTGGCTTACTTTTGACTGATTTTCTAAAAAAAAGTAGAGCCTCGTCAACCAACTGTCCAGTGGCTGAATCTTGGAAGAGTCACTTGTGCTGCATAGTGTGCTTTAAACATGAGGTATAAAAAGAACTATTATTGGTAAAGGAAAAAAATGTGGGCCTTTAAATTCTTACAAAATGATCAAAAAAATAAAACTGAGATCTGGAATAGCACTAGAAGACAAAATTATTTTAGAGTCAATAAGCTGCTTAAAGATTCCACTTGGCTTCTCACCAAAACAGATTGCCACCTGGAAGTAAAAGACAAATTAATACACTTTAGAACGAACCTTTTTTTTTTTAAGTAGTAACCCAAAGTCCAAAACACTGACTATTAGGAAAATCATGTCTGTTAAAATTTGAGCTGATAAGACTCTGAACAAACTTTATGTGAATTCAACTGAGGAAAGAAGATCTTGTACCAATTTGTGTGCAACATATCAGTGGAAGAGACGTGCATGAGAATGAAGTCAGCTCTGTACAATGATGCCAACTGATCTCAAAAGGCCTCTTAAATACAGCATCCTTCATTTGATACCACTATTTCTGAGTCAAACTACCTTTTTTGCTTGAGTAGCTGTCATCTTAAGCAGGAATGAAAGAGAGGGGTCAATGTTGGTAGAAAAAATGCAGTGTTTCAGAGCTTCCTGTATAACCCAACTAAAATGAAAATGGAAGATTGCTCATTTCAGTAGAAATACCCTGAACAGACAAGTATATAAAAAGAACTCTTCTTGGCCTCATAAAATAATTCTGGGCAAGGTTGTCCAAGTCTGGTGGCCTGAATCTAAGCTAAAAACCTGAGCTAAGACTCTCTGTTTGATAAGGGCATTTTAATGTTACTTCCTAAAGAGTTCATTTTTTATTTTGACAAATAAACCCTATAAAAACTTCACTTAAGAACAGAAGAATGGCTACATTGGGTCAGACCAAAGGTGCATCAAGCCCAGTATCCTGTCCTCTGACAGGGGCCAATGGCAGGTGCCCCAAAGGGAATGAACAGACAGGTTATCATCAAGTGATCCATGCCCTGTCACCCAATGCCAGCTTCTGGCAAACAGAGGCTAGGGACACCATTCCTGCCCATCCTGGCTAATAGCCAATGCTCTGTCTTTCATGAATCTATCTAGCTCCCTTTTGAACCTCATTATAGTATTGACATTCACAACATCCTCTGGCAAGGAGTTCCAGAGGTTGACAGTGCATTGCATGGGAAATACTTTTTTGTGTTTGTTTTAAACCTGCTACCATTTGGTGGCCCCTTGTTCTTGTATTATGAGAAGGAGTAAATAACACTTCTTTATTTACTTTCTCTATACCACTCATGATTTTATAGACCTCTATCATATCCCTCCTTAGTCGCCTCTTTGCCAAGCTGAAAAGTCCAAGTCTTATTAATCTCTCCTCATATGGAAGCCATTCTATACCCATAATCATTTTTGTTGCCCTTTTCTGAACCTTTTCCAATTCCAATATATCTTTTTTTTTCCAAAGCCTGAAGATTACCAAGTAAGAGAATGTGAAAAGATCCAGGGAAATAAACAGTTTGGTGTCCGACTACCAACAAGGGGATGAAGAGCAGCAGCTGCAGCTGGAGCTTGGAGAAGCGGTGCTGTTTAGCATCTCCTACTCTTCCTGCCCCCTAACCGGACAGAGAGACCTGACTTGGTCCCGGATCAAGCTTCAAAGTAGGTACCAGTGCCGTGTGTGTGTGTGTGTGTGTGTGTGTGTGTGTGTGTGTGTGTGTGACCTGTCGTTCTCCTCCCCACCCCACCGTGCCACAATTTCCCCAATCCCTCACTCCAGAGATCAACCCCTCTCCCCACCCCTGATTTCCCTGACCCCATGTCCCGATTGGGCAGGCAGTCAGGCTCCACATCAGTTCCTCCCAGACAGGCTCTGCAGGCAGCGGGTGAATCCTGGGGGAAGGGGAGCAGGAGGGGAAGGGGCTGGGGCCTCAGAGGGAGAGGCGGGCCAGGAGTGGAGTCTTGGGGAAGGGGTGTTCAGTTTTCAGGTATTAGAAAGTTGGCAACCTAGACAGTATTGTATGATTTAGTTGGGGATTGGTCCTGCTTTAAGCAGGGGGTTGGACTAGATGACCTCCAGAGGTCCCTTCCAACCCTAATATTCTATGATTCTATGACAAGAGACAAGAGGACTGGAAGGAGAAATAGAGAATATTTGTCTTCCATAACTTGATACATTGATTTCTCAAGATTAAGAGATATTCTGCTTTCAGCTGTTTGAGTTGCTTAGAATTATACAATAATAATGTGGCTCGGTATGGGTAGGTAAGGGTGCTATAAGGCTTCCCCATTTATTTATAGCTTATCTGTTATCTCTGTTAACCCAGGTTGAAATATTCTGGATGGGGGGAAAGCGATTTATGGATGTAATCTGATCCACTCCCAACAGGTCTGACAAAGCCTCCTTAGTTATTTTATATAAAACGTCAATCCTTGTTCCAATACGTCTGACAAAGGGAGAGGTACAAGAATGTCCACTGAAAAAAGTGTCATGACCTCAGCCAAAAACCTAAGTAAATATTACAATTCCATTAAAATTCACCAATTGAATGAACAGTCCTGCTTCCCGGAGTTCAACTTCAAATCACTTTAGTAGATTAATTGAAAATGATGTTACAATGTTCTAAAAAGAAAACAAAACTTACTGAAAGTGCAATGGATATATATCAGATTCAGAGTGCCATGAGAACAAAGTGGATCAGACAAAAGAGGTCAATTTCCAATCTCCAGTGAAAAAGAGGAATGGGAGCTAGTAGTTGGTAAGAATTTGCTTGCAGAAGTTGAGTGTATTACAAAACAAACAAAAAACCCACTGTAAATAACATACGGTTACTATTTATTTTTCATTTACTGTAAATTTTAACCTCATGCATGAAATAATTTCCTTCCCAGGATGACACAAAAAATAAAATAACCTTTAACCACAATTTTAAGCTTGTTTGAAACCCTGGAATAAAAAAATATATATTTTAAGGTACAAACAAAACAACAATACAACTGATATTTTAACTTATTGATTAATCTATAATATACTTATTTACACTTGTGCAAAGTGATTGTATTGTAGCAAATCAGAATGACACCATTAATAACCACTTTTCTTAGGTATAAATTACTATACAATGGACAGGGCAGAAGAGAACCAAGATTTTTAGATTTCTACCAGTATAATTTTCCTCTTTATCTAGTACCCCAAAATTGGCAAAGTCCTTTAACGCAAGCTTAATTTTAAGCATGCTTTGCTGAATAAGGATTAACGTGAACACTTGAAAAGCAATGGACAATGGAATTAAGAGAAGTTATGGGCTTTTTAAAGACAATTTACAAATGTCCTTTCAACTATCATCAGATCTCAGGTTCCTCGTAGTGTATACAAGAGCTTACATCTCCCAGATAAACACCTAAAATGAAGGCTCTTTATTAGTTGGGCTAGATTATAAAACTCTAACTATAGCAACCTACACATCTTAAGTGACCTGCTAGTAGTTGAACAGGAGGAATTCCAAAATCTATGTGAAGTTTATCATCAGGGCTCTACCAATTTCATGGTAGTGAAAAACACCTCACAGACTGTGAAACAAGCCCTTCCCCATAAAATCTGATGCCCCCTTATTCTTAGGAGTGCCCCAGCAAAGGGGACTCCTAGCTGCAGCTGGTCTGGGGAGGGACAGGACTTGTTCATCCCCTGCACAGCCACTCTGTGGGGGCGAAAAATAGACCCACCTCCAGGTGCCTCCCCCTGCTGCAGGATGCTCTCTAGGTCTGGGCATCAGCCCCAGAGTTCCTGTAGATGAAGGAGACATGTGGTGTTGGGTATGGATTTTCCCTGTGCTGCTGGGAGCGCCCTAGTAAAGAGGGCTCCTAGCTTCGGCTGGGCTGAGGAGGGACAGAACTTGTCTATCCCTTGCATAGCTGCTCTGGAGGTAGGTGGCGGAAGATCAGACTTCCTCCACCTCTGGGAATGTCCTGTGGATGCAAGAAGCTCTGGGGTTGCTGCCTTCAGAGTTCAGCACAGAAGGCAGCACAGAAGTGAAGGTGGTAATCTCATCATCCCCCCACAAGAGGTTTGCAACACCCTCCTCCATCCTCTTTTGGCTTGGGACCCCCACAGTTACAATACTGTGAAATTTCAGGTTTAAACATCTGAAAATATGAAATGTACCCATTTTCAAATCCTATGGCGGTGAAATTAACCGTAATGGATTATGAATTTGGTAGGCCCTATTTATCAATCTTCAACATAGTGTAGTACAAATATAAAAATGGTATTTGTTGATTACTTGTTCTGTAATGTTCGCTGCCTGTTTCTAGTTAACTGCTATAGAAATAGGAGCTTAACAGGAGTTTAACTGTGTATTGTATAAGATGCGTTATCCATTGCGGTAACTCCTGGGTTAATGGTTATGTAATCTGTATATTACAAGATGGAGTTTTTGCTTTCAAAATGGAGTCTGTCAGCTGAGTGAGCATGCAGCCATAATCTGGGACTGAGACTGCACTGTGGGAGCTGTCAGTTTCTATCATGCATCTCATTAACCTTTAACTTTGCAACAATGTCTGCCATGCTTGTGTATCAGTGAGTGCTGTGGGCTAAAGGCCGGTAGCCATGACACTGTTTGAATCTGTATACAAGCTGTGTATGTGGCATCTGATTATTGGCTATATGTAGCTGTGACTCTCTTTGATTGTATTGGCTGTTTGCATATTCGAACCTTGTATGTATGTTTCGCCCGCCCTGTGTTTGTGGGCTTTCAGACTTTGGATTTGTATTCCTCTGATCCCCTATTTGCATGCAAATAAACCTTTTTGTTCAGGTTACCTTGAGTCTATTGCCTGTTCTTGGAAGGTGAATTGGAGAGGCCTCCAAGGGTAAGAACAAATTTGTGCAACAATAGGATCCTTCTGTTTAAACATATTTTTGTTTATTTTGAGTACCTGGAGTTGTTTAATCTTAGCTGCTGCAGGGGAAAAAAAAAAAAAGATTAGAAGATCTAGGTGCTAGTAACCAAAAGGTTATCAATTTGTTTCCAAGCCAATAAATAATCAATGCAAATGAAAAGTAAGTAATTGCTCAAACTTGTATGGGACCACACTCTTCCAAACTACCTATCCACTGCCATAGTGAAGATTAACAGAACATTAAGCAAGAAGTTGTATCCTTGGACTTCACTTTAAAATCTCCCCGTGGTCTAGCTGTCATCTTTGCTCAATGGTGAAACTTGCAAATTGCTTTCAGAAATTATTTACAGTTTTTATCGTCCAAATGAGGTGGAGGAGACTTAGTCACTCTAACTGGTGATTTGCACACAATGTCACTACGATAGGAGGAAACTGAGTGAACGTACAACAAATAATTTAACTACCTGGGCCTCAGTTTCCTACATATACAATCATCCCACATATTATCCCACAATGGGGATAATAATCCTTATTTAGCTCTTGAGTATTGTTACATTTGTGAAATGCTTTGAGCTCCTTGGATAGTTAAAATACTGTTGTTATTGTTTATTATGGTAACAGTTAATCCCCAGCCCAGCAGAGCCCCTTAGACTGGTAGTTTTTGTTTTTCAGTTTTCACCTTCTAAGATGATCTAATGCTTTGGATTTCTTGATAGCAGATAACAGTTTCAACCATGCTGGTAGTAGAGATGGTTGTGAACAAAGACTATTAGGGATGTTATTCTGATTAACAGATTTTCTCATGCAAGTCATTACTTGATTAGTGATCAAAGGTTTCTTTCTGGAGAATCTATCAGGCTAACAAATTGTGATGCTCCAGTGAAGCGAGCATTCTAAACGGGGTTTACAAATTCAAACAGTGTAGTACACAAAGAGAATGGTGTTTAGTTATTCTGTGAAACCATAGCACAGTTCAGAAATGGATTACATTCAGAACTACACCCAATGAACTAATTTAAGCTTTCATAGCTGTAAAGCCACATGATGAATTATGAAAAAGAAAACTTGATGAACCAATGATTTGAAAATGAAGAGTAAACGGCCATTTAAAGGGCGTAGCTATGATAACCAAGTTTTATGTACCATTTTACAGACTGCCCTTCTATTCACAAGGTTTTCAGTCTGCAACCATGCTGAAGATATTCTTATTGAATTGCTAGCAGAATGTGGACAAGTACAAGCCATTCAATATTTCTGCTCACAATAACAAAGATTCTGTCCTTGAAAATTCTAATATAGCAGGGACAAGCTTTTGAGCTACACAGCACTCTTCTTCAGGTCAGGGAAACACCTAAAGAAACACTCTGTGCAACTCAAAATCTTGTCTCTCTCACCAACAGAAATTAGTCCAATAAAAGATATTACCTCTCCTCCTCAACTCTTTAATATCCTGGGACTGACACTGCTACAGCAACACTGCATAGTACAGCAATGTCTATTTTGAATAAGCATGAATTAGGATAAAGCTCAAAGTGATGTGACACGTATAAATGGTTTTTAACCAAACATCTAGTAAAATGAAAGGTATTTACTCCTACATCAGTTTCTGTAAGCTGATGTGCAGTAGTACCACTGTACTATTCAAAAAGGAGATAACATTTTTTTGTTGTACACATATGCCTGCATTCTTTTATTCACCAGACCAAAGACTGACCTAATGACTGCTGAATAAAACAGCTCCTGCCCATCATTTCTATCCTCAAAATAACAAAAGAAAGTGTTGTCATGGAAACTAGTCTACCCCCAAGGTACACTGCATTTTGCTAGCTCCAAATTATACTTGTATCCATATTTCCCTCAATAATGAAAATAACTTAAAGTCTTTGCCACATGTTGCATTGACTGTAGTCATTCTTCCAAATAACATGGTTTTATTTTTTGCCAAAATACTGTCCCAGAATGTGGTATGCAATGTTCAGAAAGATTATATTTGAGCTACACATTTTGCTCAAATTTAAAGTTTTAAAATCTGTAAGAAAATATTAAAATGTATCACAGCTTATGGTATGAGACATAAAATCAAACTCCTGATCACTTGTAGTCATCAAACATCTCACAGTGCTTTGCATGAGTGTGGCTGTTAGTGCTGGCATCATGGCTAAACTTCCCCTTCAACTTCAAATGGGTACACTATTCTCCTTGATTTCCAGTCCTCAACTTTTGCGTATTTACTGTACATGAATAAACATTTGCTGCATTGATTCCAAGATCTTTCTTTAGACATGAAGAAACAAAAAACAAATTGCTTTATTAGTAGCAATATTTTCATAAAACAAGTTCACTGTAAGTGGATGTTCACAATAACTAAAATTGCATTTTATTAACAAATCATAATTTATTATTATGATCATTTCATTTCACTGGAGCTCTACTGTACTGGGTGCTACACAGGCACACAAAGACATGGTCAGCTTACAATTTACTGGTTCCATAACTTAGCTATGTGCAAAAGGTAATGGTTCTGTTTCATCTTGGAAAAGAGACACCCTCTTTCAACTTTGTCTCACCTCAGACATCTGATGCTGTGTGCAGAATTATGGCATACAAGAAAGAAATAAAATTGACAAATTTCAAGGAATATTTCAGATTCTAATAAATGGGCTTCAAAATGGTGATAGTGAGAAAACAGTAGTGACAAGCAAAAAGCATATATCTTAGTGTAAACAAAAGTAATCATTTTACAAACAAAATCAGTCATACTATTTTATCCTGAAACTGTGTGTGCATACTCACTCCCTCTTAGACAGATAGATAAGATAGATTAGATAGAATTTCTTAAACTGATAATTTTATGCTGGTGAAAAATGCTAGTTTGTTTGACTTCCAATTTGAGTCAGAAGACACTTTACTAAAAGGGCCAGACCACGCTAACAACATTGGCTTCCTTCTCAGAAGAGGGCAAGAGCTAAAATGAACAGCTGTTAACCAAATAAAATGGACAAAACAAAACAAGGACAAAGATGGTCTCAAAGGTATAATACAAGCGGGTCAGCATGGAACAGCAAGTAAACAACCCTGGATAACACTAACTGGTCCTTAGAAAGATCTAGGATAATCAGTATCGACTATACCAGTAAAATTACTTTTTTGCTACATAAGCTGCTTCTACAGTAGGAGAGTTTCCCAGTATTATACCAGCAAACCTTTTGCACTGTTATACCTGGCCTGACGCGGACACTCTAAACGTGTTAGAAGAAGGATTACAACAAGCCACACTGGAAATATGTCCATTCCAAATCTCCTTCTTGCTGCAGAAGGGAAAGATGTTAGTGGACTCGATGAATCATGCCAAGTACATATCTGTGTTCGTGGCTCCACGAAGGAGTCACCAATTTATGCTCCAGGTGGGCCAAGATACCACTGTAAAAGGTACTGAACGGACAGCCCTGGAGAGTGAAGTTTTCGATTTTATCGACAGGATATATTTATTTGTTTTAATTATTTGTAGGGTACCTGGAAGCTTCTCCACATTGCTTCATTCACGTGCATCAGTGATGACCTAAAAGGGAGGGATTAACTTGAAGGTTGAGAAGACAGTTCACTTTTCATGACCATTCACTCTTTGGCATCTTTTCTGAGACTGATAAAAATGTCAACTAGTCTCAACTGTGAAAGCAGCTTTTTAATGTAAATTTCTCTTCACTGATAACTGTACTGACTCATTAACTCACTTCATATAGGCCACTGAACAGCCATCTCTTGGTAACAGTGTTCGGTTATTAACAACATGAGCTGCATTTGAACTAGTGACCAGATTAAAAGCTCCATATCTGGTTAACAAGTCAACTCTAGGAGCTTAGAAAGCATATTTATTTTTATTTTAAATCGTCTATGTGTGGTTGACCAAATGGCATTTAGTGCTCTACATCTCTGTCTGAAACCTAAGTGGAGTTGCCAGTCCTGGACCGGCAGAGGCTGGGAGTAATGTGGAGACAGTTTCTTGCACCACTAGCAATCATCTCCAACCAAACCAAATGAGCGGTGTGATGGGCTACAATGGGGTACCATTGAATCCTCATGGGCTATGGCTCCTTTTCAGAGTCTCTAGCATACAAGTGGTCCTTAGAATTTGAGTGGGAATCTCAAGAACACTCTCCTTCTCTCTAAGCTAAAAAGAAAATTAGTAATTTAAAGGAACACATTTCTATCTATGTTAGAGAATTTATGGAAGGTGCTCCATCAGAGAGATATTCTATAAAATCTCTTTCAGATAACTATAATTATCATAATAAATAACCATAATGACAGTTTTCTGTTTCACAATCTCTTCCCTTTTTACAGATACTATCTAGGGAAACCCAAAGTGATTTTTAAAATGTTGTGGCATATCTTCACAGGCAATTTCTTATTTTTTCTCTAGAAAGTGTTTTGATATATTTTGGTGCCCTCTGAAGAAGTGAACAGAAAAGCAATTAACTATAGTAAGAGATAAAAGTCTTAAACCCATAGACCTGTATGAATAATTGATTTTTTTAGTTCGCTGGCAAGTTAAAAAAAATAAAATTTCAGGTCAACCTAAAACCATTTTTTATTTTTTTTTTTGATAAATTGAGAAGTCAGAAAAAAAATATTTTAGTTCTTATGAAAACAAAGCATTTTGTTTAGTTTGGGGCATCTTTAAACATTTTTTTTTTTAAAGGAAAGGAAATTTGGAAAGAGTGGACTAAATTCACAAAATTGAGGCGCAGGAGAAAGAACTACTGCTCCCCTTACAGCCAATAGCAAAGGCACTCACCTGGGTTGAGGAGACCCAGATTTAAATCCCTGCTCTGGAGCAGAGACTTGAACTCACTACTCCTCCGTCCCAGGTGTGTGCTCTAACTACCAGGCTATTGCCTATTCTCAGATGAGATTCTCTCATTCTCTCCTGTTGCAGCTGTCCAACTTTGTATCAATACAATATTAATTGGAGCAGGAAATGGAATCAAGGTGATCCCACTTCCAAGGGAGTTCCCCACCCACCAGGATATAGTCATTTTCACTCTGTCTCACTGATCCACCACCATTGTGGGTTCCCTTGTGATCCCAAAAATCAAAACATTTCATTTAGAAAATGTCTAAATGAATCATTTCAACATTTCTGATTTTTTTTACCAAAACAATTTGTCAAAATCAATAAGAATAGACAAAAAGTTTTGGGTGACCCAAATCTTCATTTTTCAACTAAAAAAAATCTTGGTTGAAAAATTTTGCCCATCTCTAAAAATATGTGTTAGAAACCTAATGTCAATTTCTGATTTTTGTAGGAAGAACAAGAAAAAAGTTTTAAATACATGAATTTATCAAATCAAAATGATAATACTCTATTTAGTACTCTTGATTTGATGCATCTAAAATAACAAAACAAAAATCTGGTGCTTCACTTGGTTTGTAATTTCAGAGTAAAATTTTCAACAGTGCCCAAGTCAAAATTTCTGAAAATTTTATCCATATTGACTATTTTGAATTTTCTAAAACCCCTGGAAATACACAGAGTTCAAATTCTACTATTCGACTGAAAAAAATATGTTGTGTTGCTTTTTAAAACAATTACAGTGGATTCCAGTGATTAGCAACCTCTTGATTCCCAGCTAAAAGTTGCCATTATCCAGAAGTTACCAAGAAGCAGAAGGCAGGTTTGCAGGGCTGCTGCCAGGGAAAGAAGTGCTGGGACATGCCAAGTTCCTGGTGCCATGGCAGGAAGCACCAAGAGAGCAGAGGGAGCGGTACCATGCAGTCCCAGTGCTTTCGTCCCTGTCTGCAGCCCTGCAATCAGGGCTTTTTTCCCAGAAAAGGTTGTTATTGAGTGGCATGTTTGTTGTCAATATCCAAATCCCATTAATATTAAAGTAAATGGCACAGGATCGGTTTTCAGAAATTTTTTTCTATTAGGTGGAAGTTGTTAGTATTGGAATTGCTATTAAGTGGCACCCACTGTAATGCCAATAGAATAAGTTAAATGTTTTAACAGAGTTACAATATTTCAATGACAGCCATTTCATTTCCAATACAGAATTAATTGATTTAATAATTTTAAAACAAAACCAACAGACACATATTGTGAAGGTGTATCCTATGCCATTGATGCTCTATAGAATCAATGAACAATTAGTTTAATATCCCTTAATGTAGACACTTCTATGACATCTATGACAATACTGAAATCCAAGCATGAACTGCCAATCTTAGTGATATTAGGCACTACAATGTGCTGAATGATTCCTGTGAGCTGTTCAACTCCCGATGAAAGTCAATTGCAGTTCAGAGTGCTCAGAACCTTAAAAACTGTGCTCAGCGCCTTGCAGGATCAAGCTCTGTGCCATCAGGGTGAAAAAGAATGGGAAGTGTCACATGGCTCAGATTCTCTTGCTAAGCAGAATTTGAACATTGTTTACTAGGGAAATGGGAGCTGTTAAGAGATTGAAAGTAGCTAAAAATCAATGGTCTCTGGCTTGTTTAGACCAACAGAGATTATTCAGTCTTGTAATACATCATGGTTTTAAGAGTAATGTCACAGATCATATTTCCCAAGTGGTATATATGTCATGTATATTAAGTGTAATAACTCCAGTTATTTCAAGCTTTATAAAATTTCTGTCACTAACACACTACACTTTTTGGGGAAAAAATAGCCAATGACCTGCAAATCATTTTCACAAAATGTCCTAATTTTAGCAATATATGTAGTATGCTTTAGAGCAGGGGTGGGGAACCTCCGGCCCGCGGGCTTTGTACGGCCCGCCAAATCATTTTGTCTGGCCCACGGCCGCTGGCCAGGGACGGCTCCACGCTGGGGCCGGGAAGCGCCGCGCGGGCCGCCACCGCCAGCCTGGGGCGGCTCCACGCTGGGGCCGGGAAGCGCCGCGCAGGCCGCCGCTGGCCGGGGGCGGCTCCGCGCAGGGGCCAGGAAGTGCCGCGCGGCCACCATCAGCCGAGCGGCGAAACGAGGAGCCGCGGGGTGCCAACGGTCGGGGGGGGAGAGACCGGGCTGGGCGGGTCAGGTGAGGCGTGGGTGCGGGAGGGAAGGAGGTTTGGTGGGGGGGAGGCTGGGCTGGGCGGGTCAGGCAGGCGGCAGGACCCTGGCTGGCAAGGGGCCAGTGGGGGAAACCCCAAAGCAGTGCAGGGCTAAGCACTCCGCCTGCCACTGCTTTGGGGTTTCCTCCGCTGGCCCCTTGCCAGCTGGGGTCTCAGCTTCCGTTGCCAGCCTGGGCTTCCTCGGGGGGGGAGGGGGGAGGAAGCGGCCTGCGAATGACGTTATAAATGTCAAAATGGCCCTTGGCAGAAAAAAGGTTCCCCACCCCTGCTTTAGAGGCTAAGAAAAAGATTCACCACATTATTACTTTAAAAATCATTTTACCCCCATCCATGGTGATGTGCTGGTCGACCT
The DNA here is from genome assembly GCA_032164245.1 of Sternotherus odoratus. Lineage (NCBI taxonomy): Eukaryota > Metazoa > Chordata > Testudines > Kinosternidae > Sternotherus > Sternotherus odoratus. The sequence goes on along the minus strand of JAVMKO010000007.1, from coordinate 65,810,766 downwards.
AGATGGTTGATTCCTGCCTTCAAGTAACACCACCACCTTGCACTATCCTGGTGATGTCAGCTCAGATGTAACATGGAGAAAGCCTGGATGTACAATAGGAGACTCATTTTTCATTATAATATGTGAAAAGAGTAGCTCTGCCATAATAAAGATAAATAAATATTGATAAAACTTATTTCTTATATAGTGCTTCTCATTCCTAGGTCTTAAAGTGCTTTACAGAGGAGGTGAATATCACTATCCCCACTATCTGAGGCACAGAGAGGTGACGTGACTTGGCTAAGGCCACCTAGCAAACTGGTGGCAGAGCTCGAAAGAGAATCTAGACCTCCTGAGTACCAGCCCAGTGCTTTATCCATTAGGCTACACTGCCTCCCTTATTAGTCACTTATTTAAAGAATTCTGGTAGGAAATGTATGACTGACAAATAACTATAAAACTGAAATTAAATCCAAGTTAAACTAGTCACCAAAAACATGAACACAAAAACACTTCTCACATCTGAATACTTCCAGAAGGATTACTCATGTGTGTGTAAAGTTATGCACATGGGCAAGTGTTTGCAGGGTAGAGTTCCAAACTTATTTTCTGCTTGGGCAAGATTTACAGTGCATATAGAGAAAATGGAACGGTGTCCAAGTTCCGTTTGCTCTTTCTGAAGGTAGTGGACCTTTATAAACCCACACATGAAATACCAGCTCTTTAAAATATCAATCCTAAAAAAAACCTATGAAATGTACACTAAAACTGCAACAATAAAACCTCCAAACGCAACACATACCATATCTATGATGAACAAGATTCCACTGTACTGGCTAAAGCTCCTACCTTGCAAGGAGAGCTATGTAACAATCTTTTCTTTTCAGCTACCAATCCAGTGTTTGCAAACAGCAAATATACACCAATATATCATACTATTACCTCTGAAGAGACTATTGACTCTTGTTCTTCAGAATCTAATACAGTAGACTCTATTATCCAGGATGATAGGGAAAAAATTAATTCTGGTTAATAAAATCCTGGATAATCACCATCCATAGGAAATGTGGAGAGGGGGAGTTGGTTCACCTGCCACCCTGCGCTGGGGGAAGGGGGTGTTGGTTCACTGGCTGCTCTGTGCCCTGGTGGGGTTGTTTTTTGTGTGTGCTTGGGGCGGCAGCAAAGCCAAAACTGGCCCTGAGAGTTGCGCGTATTTTATTTGACATCCTGGTTAATCCACATCCTGGTTAATCCAATCCTGGATAATCGAGAGTCTACTGTAATTCACTAAAGAATAAAGTAAGATCATGCAGAAAGCCTAGAACAATAGCTCTAAGAGGTGTGAACTAGTCCCACTCATCTAAGTAGATGTTAACTTAGATGCATAAGAGTCATCATTTAAATGCCAAAGTTGTTTACTGTTTCAGTTCTCATGTAAAAAAGAAGGAAATCAAAGATCGCCACAATTTATTGTGGTCATCTCTTAATTTTGTAGTGTAGACTTGCCTTATTATGGTAAATGATGGCATGTAGGAGATAACTACTCCCCCACAATCAAGAAAGAGCTCAGCTCAAGGTGCCCACTAGAGCTCAGAGAACATGCAAGATCATGTTTTGAATATCTTCTCAATACACCATGAGTGGCATGTCATTTTGGTGATTCATGGGGGCAGAGTTTATCTTGTGGGTGGAGCTCGGAGCATCTTACATTTTCTATGGATTTGTATAGGGCATGTGTGCAAGCTGCATATTTTCTTTTTTAGGTCTTTTTGTAGTTTGTACAACAATTTTAAATTACTTGGAAGTTTTATAATATTATAATTAAGAATAGAATAGAATAGAAAATACTGAAACCAACATGCATTATTGTGCTGAGGCATTGCTGAATGAGAAGGCAGAATCATTCTGATCAGTGTAGTAGTGCCAATTTAAATCACTATTTTAACACGATAATAAAAATAAATAATATTAAAAGAATAAAATAAAATAATAGAATATTTTAAAAGTACTTATATGGGAGATCTTCTGTCCCTCCGTATGTGCATTAATAAAAGAAAAGGAAGGGAGTAATTGCCTGTGCTACCTCAGAATAAGTATAATTTGAAAAGGCCAGATGGAGAACCCATACCTAATACCTAAGGCAGCAGGGTTATGAAACAGTACTTGTTCACAGTTTGGTCAGCTCCCTTATCTGACCTGGGTGACTAGATGCTTAAAATTCTTAATGTTGGGCAGAAAGGAGCCCCTAGCTCTTCCCCCACAAGGGTTTCCCAAAAACCATCCACTATTTTATTCTTTTGAAACTGAAAGGGAACAAACTGCAGAAACTGTAATATTTCTAGTTCTAGGAAGTATTTGAATAATTTTATCTAAAATCACATCAAATATGACGTATACAGACAAGATTTTCAATAGTAATTTGTGATTTGGGTACTTCGATTTTTGGGTACTCAACATCGGACAACATAAAGAGACCTGATTTTCAGATAATGTTAGGAATTCACCATGGGAAAAACAGATCCCTTTAAGGTTTCTCATGTTGGCGACCCAAAAGTTGAGGTGCCCAAATCACTAATCACTTGTGAAGATCTTGGCTTCTTTTTCTTTATTTTAAAAACACTTTAAAAACCAGCAGATATGTATGAGTTTATTTACAGCTTCTCCCATGCTAAATGTACAGATGTGAATCTACAACTTCTGTTAAGATTTAAAGAAACTTATATATACACATATAATGGGTCTGTCTAGTCAAACTGTGCTCTTGTGAAATACACTGCTATATATCAGCACTCAAAGGAGTATTACAGTTTTTTTGATGCTCCCATTTATTGAACATGCTTCTATTTTACTAGTCTATGCCAGGTGTAGCAAAATGACAAAGGAGAGTTAATGTTGAAAAAATGACTCTTCCAAAGATTGCACTTCCATCCCATAAGTTCAGTGAAAGCACATGGGTAAAGAGCAGAGAAGTGTCTACATAACCAAGGAATGAAGAAGACCAACTGAAATTTTGTGATACAACTGGTATGTTTGGGGAAGTGGAGGATTTAACTTCTCCTCTTCTCCCTCCACTCCTGCTCCCCCTTCCAAAAGATGGGTTACATTTTTCCTGCTTCTCTTTCTGTGTTCCAGTTCTACTTTTGTGTCTCTCTCTATTTTGGGACTCCTCCTCAGTCTGTTACAATTTTTGGTCCCTGGCCAAAAAGTTTGGCCAACCCTGTGGCTAGTAAATCAGTAGGACTTAAAAATCCTTTTCCTTTATTGCCAATGATAAATAAGAAGCTTTATCTGGCAATTGAAAGAAATCTGGGTGAAATTATTAATGCCATCAACTTTTGCAGAATTATTTTATTTTTTTTAAATGGACTGAAGTTTCTTATCTTTTATGGTTGCCAATATAAAATTCCAACTGTGAATGATACAATGTTATTAACAAAAACCTACAGACAGACCTCATCAATGCATTCTATACTGAAGCAGAATGAAAAATGACCAGAATCTGATCCCTTTCCATTTCAGGACCCTTTGGGCAGCATTTAAACTGACAACAATAAATTAATTTTACTCTTCTTCTGCTTGGGCAAAACTGAGCCGCAACAAAGTAAAGCATTGGAGCTATTCACTGTACTAAATTAGTGGAGACACAACAGACTGGCCAAGGGTACAGTTGCAAGCATCTTGTTGTTTTGCAGTAGCCAGTAGGTGCTGCGGCATGTGAGGAGAACAGACAGAATACCCTTAACAATCAAAGGAGATTTGGGAAGGGTGTCAGATTTCAGCCACTCAGTGTGGCATGTTTTATTCTTCTGTTTCAAAGCAACTGGAAGACAACATGATTATGTCTCCAGTTCCTGAAGCTCTCAGACTATCTGATCTCCTGGCAAATGTGTCACCTATTGCTATGGCAATTTCCATCTTGCCTATTTAAAAAGCTTGGTGCATGAAGAATATAAGTGACATCTCTAGCTCTCTCATGCTTTTGGTGTGCAAAGGATGACATATTAATATTAAACATTTAAACTATAAACCTCAGCTAGGTTGGGCCTCATTGTGCTAGATACTGTACAAACATATAAAAAGGAGTTTACAATCTAAAAGACAAGAGTTTACAATCTAAATCAGTGGGCTGAGGTGCAGGGCAGGAGACATGGGATAACAATAATAATAGGATGTCAGGTTTCAGAGTGGTAGTCGTGTTAGTCTGTATCAGTAAAAACGAGCAGTTCTTGTGGCATGTCTGTAATTCCTACAGAATTCAGAAGCAGTAATCACAACTCACCATCTGCAGAGAGGATATCAGATTATAATTTACTGTATGCATTAAAGAATGGGTGAGTTTTGAGAAAGAATTTAAGTTTTGATGGGATGGCTTTATGGATTCAGACTGGGAGCTTTTTCCTCTTGTTAGGGGTGCCAAAGAACTTGCTAGAGAAACAAAATATTGAGTGATACAGGATGGAATCACTATCGGACAAAAAGTGAGAGTTGATCTTAGGGTAGATAGATTGGATGTAAAGACAAGAAGTTTGTGTCTGATACACAGCAATAAGCCATGAAGGAGATTTCACTGTTTTGAAAGAGAACTGAATAAGAACTAAACTTAAAAATAAAAATAAGATAATTTTGAGTCATATTGCCTTCCAGGCAGGAAAAATAAATATGGATACCAAGAAACTAAATTTAAAATTACATTTTCTTCAGAACATTCTTTTGCAGGAAGGATTTTGATCCCTCTCCAAATTGGGTAGAGGGAAGAATTAACAAAGCCTGCGTATCTAAGGGAAGCTATTAAGGGCAGAGACATTTGCATAGAAGCCCAATGTGTCTACACTGTCCCCAGGATGTGTCTTTCTATTGAATCTAATGATGACAATGGATGTTCCAAAACACTTTGTGCCATAAAGTTGAACTTCCAGTACATCTGCTAAATTCTGAAATTGAATCAAGCCTTTATGTGCCATGATCCAACAAACAAATGAACAAACCAAAATCAAAACATTTATTCCAATAGCCAACCTCTTCTTGCTGGCAGCTTTATTTTTCCACACAGGTAGTTCAACAGCTGTTTCTGAATAGTTTTAACCACTAGAGGATTTCTTTTAACACCGTTGGACAACATGGCCTAAATTTAAAGTGACATCAAATTAAAGTTTGTTGTAATAACCATGGCAGTGTAAAGTGGTTCAGTGCTATCTAAAGTTTATGTCTTCTGGAATTAAATTTAATTACATCAGGGTTCTCTATGAACAATTTATTCCAAATTTTGAAACTTTGATGACGATCAGATAAAAATCATAAAGGGGTTCAACACTGCATGTAAACTATATTCCTTAAAAATAAGGAACATGTATTGAGACAAAATACCAGAAGGAAGAGAGATTACAAAAAAATGTAACAGCAAAAATTTGTGTCAGTGATGTATCTGCTAGCATAAATATTATAGCATATTATATTATATTTTAACTCTCAAGAACACTGCTATTTTTAAGGGACTATCAACATTTCCATAATCAATCATTAATTTCAGGGATTAATAATTCGCTGTAAAAATTTGTTCGGGCTAAAAATGGTTAGAACTTGTTTTCCTCCAGAATGAATACAATATGGCACCTTTAACCATCTAAGGCCAGAATCTGATGTTTGCACTGCTGTAAATTAGGAGTTACTAAGGCCTTGGTTACACTGGCACTTTATAGTGCTATAAAGCCTCCAGGAGCGCTATAACTCTGTACCCGAACACACTGGCAAGGCACATATTGCGCTATAAGTCCGAGTTTATAGCGCTCGTGGTAAACCACCTCTGCATGGGGAATAAGGGTTGTTGCGTATTCCCTGTAGCGTGTTATGGCAAGTGTAAACGGGCATTACGCCATAAGTGATCTCTGGCACGCCTCCAAGCCATTTAAGGCAATTGACGTCTCTGTGTTGTTTTGTTCTCGGCAGGAGGATTGCGGAAGTACCTTTTCAGAGTTTCTCTCTTAACCCAGCAGATAAGCACTGCAAATGTTTACAAATGGGAGCTGTGTGGTGTGAAACTTATAAAGCAGGCTCTGATTTCAAAAGGAAACTACTGACAAAGACTGTCAACCGGAGAAATCCCCTCTCTCTCTCTCTCTGCATACATACTACACGTTACTCCTCACCCCCCTCATTTGAAAAACACGTTGCACCCAGCTGAATGCTGGGATAGGTGCCCATAATGCACCACTCCCTGTGCCGCGGCAAGTGCCGCAAATGTGGCCACGCCATTCATGCTATAGCACTACACCTATTGCTGTATATGGGTACAGCTATAACCAAAAGCGCTATAATCCTGTAAGTGTAACCAAAGCCTAAGTTGTATTCAGTGGTGTTGAAAATGGTATAGCCTTGTCCATGCTAGACTGAAAGTAGACAAAAACCGAGATTTTTTTTAAGTGTAGCCCAGGGATCGGCAACCTTGGCATGCGGTCCTCCCGGGTATGCACCCTTGGCAGGCCTGGCCAGTTTGTTTACCTGCCGCGTTCGCAGGTTTGGCTGACCGCGGCTCCCACTGGCTATGATTCACTGCTCTGGTCCAATGGGGGCTGCTCCAAGGCATGGAGATACTATAACTTTCTGAAGAAAAGATCTATACGGTTATTTTAACATTGAAAAACAATGTATTATTCCCCATCCTCCTCAGAAATGGATGAGGCATTTTGGCTGATTTTCTTTTTTTAAAATCAGCCTGAGGCAAACACCCAGCATGGAAAATTTCAGTCAAAACAAAATTATAAGCAACTGAAAGTGTTGGCCTACCTTAATAACAGGCAGTGCTAGCAGTTCCACTATAATGTAAACATATTGATACATTGATATATATGTATCTGTATCAATATGTATACATTATAGTGGGACTGGTATATATATATACATTGGCATATATATGTATGTATAGACTATTATATATTATGAATTGGGTATGTGTGTGTATGTAATATATATACATACACACACACACCCCAATTCATAATATAGAATAATCTATACATATATATGCCAAAAATTATACACTCTCTCTCTCCATATAGTATATAGTAGTAGTATACACATTCATAACATTAAAATTAAATGTGTATTAAAATTATATAGTACATTATAAATATATATACATGCATACACATATTATACTGAAAAATTAGTAATACTTGGTTATCACAAAAGTTATTATAGCTAGAATGTTTCCTATCTTATGTGTGCACTTATCTTACAGGCTTGACTGTTAAGAATTTAAGAAAAAACAGTATTACAAAATAAATAAATCAAATAAAAGGGTGGAAGAAAGCAGTTCTAAGATTTCAATTCCTAAATGTAATGTTAAAACAATTTGGGAAAGCACCATCAATTTGGAAAACAAAAAGGGAGGACTCCCAACATTAAATAACAATTTTTCTGTAGTTGGTGGCACTGGAAGGTTATTTGTATGATCCTTTACTACATTGCACTAGACATACTATCTAACGGAGAAGGACAGCTCAAAAATGATCAAATTTTTATGTTGACCTATTTCTGATGGCTTGATGTAGCAGGCCAGATGAAATGCTCCTTAACCTAAGGGTGGGAATCAATGTCCCCATCATCCAACCCCTGAAAACTAGGACCTGGCATAGTGTAGATAAAGAAGATATGATGATTTGGGGAATCAATGTGCAAATTATGAATTCTGTGTGAGATTACAAAATCTCTGAATTATATGAATTTGTATGTCCATTTTGAAAGTGCAGCTTGTTTGCCTTTTGTTATTCTTTTACCCCTAAATTAGTCTGAAATTCAAAGGGCTGTGGTATAGGGCTAACAATAGAAAGTTGCTAGATCTGAATTGTCCTCTATTCAAATAGAAGCACTCTAGACAAAAGGTTGGCTCTTACCCAGAAGAACTGGTTTATCAGGGGAGAGGCCACCTGGTAGGGGTCTGTGATCATCTGAGGAGTCTGATCAGTGAGTTAGCTGACAACAGGAGCTAGGGCAGGGGTTCTCAACCTTTCTCTTTCTGAGCCCCTCCCCCACCAAGATGTTAAAAAACTTCCATAGCCCACTACTGCCATAACAGTTTTTAAGCATATAAACAGCCAGGGCCAGGGTTAGAGGGTAGCATGCAGGGGGTCCTGCAAAGCTAAATTGGTCAGGCTCCGGCTTCAGCCTTAGATGGCAGAGCTCGGGGGCCCAGGCTTGACCTATAAATACCAGGACTTGGCTTTCTGTCTTGGGCCTCAGCAAATCTAACAATAGCCCTGCCTGGCAGATCTCCTGAAATCTGCTCGCGGCCCCCTAAGGGGCCACAGACCTCTGGCTGAGAACCACTGAGCTACAGTTTATAAAAGAGAGGGCCTCTCAGCAGTGATTTTAAACAGCGGTAGAGAGAGAGGAGGAGAAGAGACAGTTTCTATGTTTTCGGAGAGACTCTATGTGCAGTAAAAAGGGGAAAGAGGAAGGATCCTGGACTCCTTAGAGGAGTAGGAGCTGGCCTACACTCAAAAACTCTCCTGAGTGGTGAGGAAACTAAGGAGGGGAAAATGCAGACAAATGCGTTTATTATTCATCTAGATTGTAGATCTTTCATGCAGAGTGGATAAAAATTAATTATTTAAACAATAATAAAAAAACTATTTTATTTAAATTAAATTAAAGTTTATTTTACATATTTTTAAAAATCAATGTATTTAAAAAAATAAATTTGAAATTATGACAAACCTATGTTAAGGCCTAAATTTACTATAATTATTAAAATCATCAAAATTCAATTTTCAAAATATTAAGCAGTACATGTTTGCACCAAGTTTTAAAGAAAATCATACCACTGAACTGGTGGAAGTCACTTTCTGTGCAACTGGATCCAGTTTTTTTTTAAGTACTCAATTAGCTTTGGGCAGCAATAGCTGCAAAGAGAATATTTCCTTCCTTTCAGTTTATTTAAACCAGTTCAATGGAAATTCAAATTCAAAGTAAAGAAACCAATTGGGAGCTGAAAAAGCAGGAAAGTTGTTTTCTTCTTCAATTCTATAAATAAAAACTAGGTATGAGAGGATGAAATCTACTAGTTTTAAAATCTTGAAGGACACCATGATCAGAAACAATCAGTTACATTCACTAATTGAAGATACTTCCTTTGTTTAACAATTCAGTTATAAATGCAAAACACATTTTGGTAAACTATTTGATAAGCTTTTTTTCTTATGTATCTAACCAACACTTCTAAGGTAGTTATATTTTATACACACACACACAAATAAATGCTGGTTTTGTGCATTTTAAATTGAATTTGAATTTCCATACAAATAGATTTTCACAAAAAATTAATCATCATCTAGTAAATAAGAAATTCATCACTCAATGTTTTCTAACATAACAAAAATAGTAAAAATTAACAATCTCAATGTATGTTAAGCTTTATAACTGCTTAAATAAATGTACATGGATAGTGTAACCTCCTGGTTAGCAAAAAAAAAAAAAAAAGCATTAAATGTATTGTAAAGGCAAGATTTAGTTGAAATCAACATGCTTTAATGGCTACCAATCAATGAGAATCAAACTTTCTTGAGGAAAAAGAAATGTACAAATGCAAAACAAGATTAAAACTGATGATTTAAATCAAGGTTTCCTGCTTCCTGATTAAAATCACAATTAAAATTAGTGATTTAAATTGGTTTGATTTAAATCAATTCACACTGTTCTTGTGCTAAACAGAGAGTAATGGTGTTTTAGAATGCTGTGTGAGCCTATTTGTTTTCACTATCATGTATTCCTGAAGAGGTAAACTGTAACCCAGAAGGGTTCATGCCTTCAGTGTGATTCTGGGGAATGTACAAGACCCGCTAAAGAGGACTGTGGGAGACAGTACTAGTTTCAGGGCCTTAGCAACTGGATCCCACTGCAAGAGGGGTGTCAGACATGAGGTCTGAATCTGGAATTCCTACCTAAGGGCTGGTCTCCACTACAGGGGGGCGGGGGGGAGGGGGAGGAGATCGACTGCAGATACGCAACTTCGGAAGTTTGCGTATCTGCAGCCGACTTACCGCTCGTCCTCATGGCGGCGGCGGTCGGTAGCACGCTCCCCCGTCGACTCTAGCTTGCGCCTCCCAGCAAGCTGGAGTTCCGCATTCAACGGGGGCACCGAGCGCGATTGATTTCTCGCGTCTTCATAAGACGTGAGAAATCGATCGCCAGAAGATCGATGGCTACCCGCCGATTCAGCGGGTAGTGAAGACATACCCTAAAGGCCGAAAAGCCCAGGAACAATGGCAAATTAAATAAAAATAACACCCCACCCTGGCCCCAAAAAACCCTAAATCAGCCATTCTTCCAAAGAATGATCAGTTGCTGTAACCATACTAATAAGTATTCAAGTAGGGTGACCAGACAGCAAATGTGAAAAATCGGGACAGGGGTAATAGGAGCTTATATAAGAAAACACCTCAGAATCGGTACTGTCCCTATAAAATTGAGACATCGAGTCACCCTATATTCAAGTAACTATTTACAGATTGTTATAGACTGCTGCTAATTGCAACTTCACAAAGTCAGTACACTGACTTGGTTGGCCTGTTATTGCAGGGAGATTACAGTCGTCTTCTCCGCACTTTAACTTTCACAACATTCAATGATGACCATATGATTTCTACCAACACAGTGGGTTTTCCCCACCCCCTTAAATGTACAACATTCCTTGCTCCCTTCATAGATTAGGTCTAGATGTAGCAAAGGCCACTGCCTGAATGGGACTCATAATAATAATGCTACTATAGTTTCCACAAGATCTAAGCAATAAGGATGTGTTGGGCAATTTGGAGCAATCAGAATTATTGAACTCATCATTTATTATCCTCTTATCTCTGTGTTACAGTCTCATTTTCTTTATTATCTTTTGAAGTGGAGAAAGCTAACAGCAAGGATCTCAACCAACTTACACGCAGTGAATCCACCGCTAATGTAAGTTTCTAAATAAACAGTATAAATAAATAATGCATGGCCTTCCCTGCACATCAAGAAAGAATTAGGGAAGCTTTATACTGTATTCAGTCTCGTGGCAAAAATAAGATGAATCTAAAGAAAAAAACACCCTTTGGTTTATTTATTATCTTTTAGTATTTTGAGAAGACAGCTTCACTTCAGTATAGGACTGAAGTAGAGGCTGTACAAAAGTTTGGGTCTGCTTCCTATCATTTGCCCTTTGTCTGTTATTTTAGAAATAGCCATTGGAGGTTTTCTACATTATAGCTAAAAATCGGTTAAACCTAACAAGAAGGCGAGGAGGAGGAAAAATAACAGAAGAGAGTTTAACAAGACCACTATATCCTAAATTCAAATGAATCAGTAAATCTCCTGAGAGGAGGAAGTATTGGAAATGCCTAGATGCTCTCAGCAGAGGCAGAGTACTCTGGATTAATATGTGGGAAGGTGTTTAGCTAGTGACTCAGTAACTGACTGCTTTATAACTGCCTCAGGTCCAAGCAGAGGACAGCACCAGCCAGATGCAGTAGACTGGTGGACGTGCTTTTGAGCAAAGATGTTATAATTTACCAAATGGTCCAGTATATCAGCTAAGTGTTGTGTGATCTTATAAGACCCCAAAATACATCAGGCACACAAAGTGAGCAGAATTAAGGTTGTTGTTGGAAAGTTCATTCTGATTTTCCTGACTTACATGTGATTAAAATCTCAAATTTAACATGCTCTGAAGAGTGTAATAGCGAGAGGAGTATTTTCAGACAATATACAATAACAACACATATTTACATATCTGCATTTTTATTTAAATAATAGATCACTCTGTTGTGATAATGTGCATATCACATTTAAAAATCTATCTTGCTTCATAGGAAAGAAAAGATGTGGGTAAAAAAAAAAAATCTACGAAGATTTACAGCTCCAAATCAAATTAATTAAACAAATAGAAACTTTTAAAGCAATCCACTGTAATGCCAAAGTAGCTTAATGTTATTTTATGAACCTAAAAATATAAAATGACATGTACAGATTTGAAGCTCTATTCAAAATTTGTACAGGGTTAAAAGCTCTATCTGTATGCTCCTGAGAAGTTTGAATACGTTCTAACCATTCCTCTGTCCTACTATATACTGTTTTGGCAGCCACTCCAAGACAACTATTGTTAGTGCAGCTGATATGACACGGGGATCTCACTAGCCGTTACACTTTCTACAGTCTACAGGCACTAAGTGGAATTATTGTTTTGTCATCTTCAAATACAGCTTCACAGTTTTGACTTCGTACGTATTTAAGTGAAAGGAATAAATTATAATCTGAGTCCTTTAATGTACCATAAAGAAATTGTTCTGACATCCCTACATCTCTCTAGATTTAGGAAATAAGAATTACACAGAGAATCTGGGTGAAATCATGGCCTCACTGAAGTCAATGAAAGTTTTGTGGTTGATTTAGACTCAGATTCCAAGGCCACTGTGCTCATCTCCACCTTATAGCCCTGGACACAGAACTTCCTCAAAATAATTCCTTCAGCATACCTATTAGAAAAACCTCCAAACTTGACATAACATTTGTCAGTGACAGAGAATCCACCACTTCACTTGGTAAAATGGTTAATTACTCTGACTGTCAAAATTGTACACCTTATTTCCAGTCTGAATTTGTACAGATTCAATTTCCAACCATTGGATCATGTTATACCCGGGGTTCTCAAAGTGGGGGTTGCGACCCCTTGAGGGGTCGCGGGCCACTTTTGTGGGGCTCGCAAGCCCTTAGAGCAGCAACTCCCTGCTGCGGGATCCCTGGGACCGCCGGCGGCGGCTGGAGCCCCAAGCCCCAGGCGGCGGCTGGAACCCCGAGCGGCGGCTGGAACCCCGAGCCCCGGGCGGTGGCTGGAGCCCCGAGCGGCAGCTTGAGCCCCAAGCGCCAACGGGGACTGGGGCCGCGGCTCAGCCGGGAGCCCGCCCGCGGCGGGAACCGGGGTGCAGCCGGCAGCCCGCCCGCGGAGGGGACGGGGATCGCACCACAGCCGGCCACTGGACCGGAGGGGTCGCGGTGCGCAGACGGCGCAGGAAAAGGGGTCGCGGTCTCAATAAGTTTGAGAACCGCTGTGTTATACCTTTCTCTGCTAGACTGAAGCACCTATTATTGAATATTTGTTCCCCATTGACTGCAATCAAGTCACTTCTTAATGGAGGTAACAAAGAGTCCTGTGGCACCTTAAAGACTAACTAAAGTGTTGAAGCATAAGCTTTCGTGGGCTAATACCCACTTCGTCGGATGCCTCCGACGCATCCGACGAAGTGAGTATTAGCCCACGAAAGCTTATGCTTCAATACTTTAGTTAGTCTTTAAGGTGCCACAGGACTCTTTGTTACCTCTGCTATTCCAGACTAACACGGCTACCTCTCTGATTCTTCACTTCTTAATGTTCTCTCTGATAAACTATATAGATTTAACAATTTGAATCTAACACTATACTGCATGTTTTCTAATCCTGTACTCATTCTCACAGCTCTTACCTGAACTCTCTCTAAATTATTAACATTCTTCTTGAATTGTGGACACCAGATCAGGACACCATACTTCAGCAATGGTCACACCAGTGGCATATACCGAGATAAAATTACTTCTCTTCTCTTATTCCAGATTCCCTTGTTCATGCATCTAAGGGGTCGCATTAGCTCTTTTGGCCAGGGCATTACATAGAAACCAGTGGAAACAACATACCAAGTTTTGACTTCAGTGGGGTCAAGCCTTTACCCCAGTGGTGGGCAACCTGCAGCTGGGGGTGGTCATGCCTGTGGATGGTCAATGTAAACAAACTATCTCGTGGCCTGTCAGCAGATTACTCTAGTCATCTAGTCCAACCCACTGCTTAAAGCAGGACCAATCCCCAACTAAATCATTCCAGCCAGGGCTTTGTCAAGCCTGACTTTAAAAACCTCTAAGGAAGGTGATTGTACCAGCTCCCTAGGTAACCCATTCCAATGCTTCACCACCCTCCTAGTGAAAAAGTTTTTCCTAATATCCAATCTAAACTTTCCCAACTGCTACTTGAGACCATTACTCCTTGTTCGGTTATCCGCTACCACTGAGAACAGTCTAGATCCATCCTCTTTAGAACCCCCTTTTAGGTAGTTGAAAGCAGCTATCAAATCTCCCCTCAGTCTTCTCTTCTGTGGACTAAACAATCCCAAGCTGGATATGAGTCAACAGTGTGCCCTTGTTGGCAAGAAGGCTAATGGCATTTTGGGCTGTATAAGTAGGGGCATTGCCAGCAGATTGAGGGACGTGATTGTTCCCGTCTATTTGACATTGATGAGGCCTCATCTGGAGTACTGTATCCAGTTTTGGGGCCCACACTACAAGAACGATGTGGAAAAATTGGAAAGAGTCCAGAGAAGGGCAACAAAAATGATTAGGGGCCTGGAACGCAAACAGGGAAAACTGTATTTTAGAAGGAAGTATCAATAACATCTTTCATAATAATTCTTGCATCAAAATGTGCAATTTAGCACTCTTTCCAATATTCCTTGGGACTCCGTCCTACATTCCATACTTCTGAAATGCTAGAAAGTACTTGGTTAATACATTTGTGACTGTGGTCACATACAGTGATGCTCCACAAGAAAGTCTGTTCTACGCAGTCATGTAATTACATGTCCAGAACAACTAACAATAGTTCTTATATATACACAGTAAGATGCTTAAATTATGTAAATGAGTGTAGCTCCATTGATAGACAGAGCTATGGCAATTTATATCATCTGACAATCAGTATGTATGTATGTAATATGTATGTATTGTGGTAAATTGCTGGCACTATTACGATGGGTCCCACGCTTTCTCTTCTTGTGGGGGGTTCAGGGAGCCATTTCTTGCTCCTGAACAGGGTATTAACTGTCCCACTAGTATCCTAGAGGAGGGGGAGTAGAGAGGGAGGGACCCGGGCCCACCCTCTACTCCAGGTCCCAGCCCAGGAGCCCTGAGGATAGCGGTAAACCACCTGAATTAGCTATTCCTTCCCCTGGGCTACTTCCCTCTCCTACCCTTCAGCTTGTGGGGCTTCCTGCCCTCTCTCTACACAAGCCAGGTGTCTCTTTACCTAGGGTCTGGGTCTTCTTGGTTCCAAACTCTCCTCCAAGCTGCCCTCTGCACCAACTTCTCCAAGCTGCCCTTTGCACCAACTCCCTTTTCACTGTCTGATTGAAGCAGGGGGGTTTTATATTGTGACTGGCTCCAGGTGCCTTAATTGGCTCCAGGTGCTCCAACCAACTTCTAGAAAACTTGCTTCCCTCTACAGGGAATAAGGCTTCCCTCTAACACTCTCCTGCTGCCCTCTGGCCATGCTGTATCACAGTATCTAACATGCATGTAAAAACCGGGCTCTGATATCACATAAAAGGAAGAGAGAAGAGATAAACTGAGACAATTACATTTTGAATCTGGTGCTTTGGGTTTTAGTTTTACAAACAAGACTCAAATAAACATTTTCTCCCATTTACCTGGATACAATCTCACCTGTAAAGAGCTATCTTTATTGCAAGCTTATACTCACACGGGAATTCTTTTCACCAATATTCCTACTTAATGTTAATATTTAGTTCCTGTCTAGCGCTTTTACACTTGTAGATTTCCAAGTGCTTTACAATGGATGCAAGTACTATATCCACCATAGTACAAACTGAGGCACAGAAAGATGCTATAACCAAACCCAAAGTCATACAGCAGGTCAATGGCAGAGTCGGGAATAGAACGCAGAATTCCTGGCTCCTATTTCAATGTCCTATCTACTGAATTATACTGCCTCCACTCTTAGACAACTTTTGTTAAATAGATATATAACTACAGCTGCGGCTAATATATTTAATTAAAAGTTGTTAATCAGAAATGCAGTCTAATCCAATTGCAAATGTTAACATATCTGTTAATCGGATTCACAATGCCTTTTTTTCCTTTCTTCCCACTTATTATTTATTATTGAAATCATGAATAAGTTACCCAAAAGGGATAAGTTACCCAAAAGTCTGGCATTAGCATCTTAAAATAGTTTGGGCATGGCACTGCTAATGTATAAAGAGCTAAATTCTGTATAAATCAAACCCTATTTAATTATGACCACCCTCTGCAATCTCATGAAAATAGTATTATTACAATTTTCCAAATATGTATTACAAAGTTCAGTTGATAAAGCAAGACAACATAATAACTGTTATATCTGTTAAAGTATTTTGTATTGAAACTTTTTGTCATGTGATCTATTGCTTTAGGCTGGAGCCCACTGTAAACACTGAGAGACCTATCAGAAATATGTCTATATTTAAAGAAAAAATACCATATAAAACTATACTACCATATTGTATGGTAAAACTATACTTGAAATCTAATTATATTGAAACTACACTCGCTTATTTACTGTGATAATATTTAAGTAGGGGCGCTTGTTTCTGCTTTTTTCTTGGGCTATTTAAAAAATAATTCTGTTAAGTTGCAAGTATCCACAGGAGAAAATTGTACCTTTTTATGGAACAAAACAGATGGCATGTATGCTAGACAATAGATCTGCAAATCCTGATGCTGTATTACATCTACCATCTTAAGGAGTGAAATCTGACCGCCACATCAGTGTGATGACTGCTATGCAGGGTAAGGGAAAGGGAAATTTAGGACAATTAATTTCTAGACATATAAAAAGGTGAAGCTATCCATTTTATCTAAACGGAGTAGGTAAAAAAAATATTCGGGTTCCATTATTCACAATACATTCTTATGACAGATTCATGGAGGAATATAACTTTAACACTTTGGAGAAAGACTAATGGCCAGTGGGTTTAAATCCCAGCAATAAAGAGATTGATGTTGCTTAAAGGATATGTAAGAAAGCTTCTCTCTTTTACCTGTCAACTGCAAACCTAAATCTATTAAAATAACAGATCAATAATATGTACAATTTTTCTTATATCTTAAAAGGTACTCAAAATCCTTTATTAATAATCACAAAAAGTACATAGAATTATACCTGTCTTTGTTTTTTTATAAAAACTATCCTAAAATTCATGTGAAACAAAAGTAGTCAAGGCCTATGAACAATAACAAAAATCTCTTCAGTAAAATCACTGTGAATCAGTATTTCATACTGGGAGGAAATGTCCCATAAAAGATAAAATAAACATAATTGAATACATTTCCACAGAGAAATATTTGCTCTCTTATTTTAACAGCTCTCCACTCAGTCAAAGATTATGTCTACAACTACACTAAAATTTACTTTGTAGTTAAATGCAGAGACTGTACATGTAAATTGTCTTAAAGAGACATGAAAACATTCCATCTATTGACCAGAATTATGAGTCTCAGTCTATACTACATTTTATAAAATACAAAGGGATGTTTTAAAATACAAATATTTTAAAACCGTACATTGTCATTTGAAAGCTAATAATCAAATGATGCAATAATCTGCTCTTGTGACAATCAAGCCAAGATTTGGTGCACTAATGCTTAGGCATAAATATGACATGGAAGTCTTTTTTTAATGAACATGTCTTAGCTGTATGATATTCTTTAGGAGAGCCCCAGAACTAGTGGAACAAACAATATCACAGATCACTGAAGGGGTTAAATGAAATATTGTGGCTCAACAAAACTTGAAACTTTATTTTTTTTCAAGTGGGCATTAAAAATTAATCCCGTGCTAAAATTAAATGACCATGTTCCTGTAGCAGAGCCCCTCAACAGTTTCTCTCAGTTTCAGTTCTGAACACAGGAAAATCTTGTAGTACGTGCACAAGCCTGCTTCAGCTCTGAGCATTCACAACCCCTCAACCATTAATAATTCAATAGGTTAGGCTACCACCACTATGAAACACTGTATGTAAAATCACTGGAAAATTAACCTCCTCCAATAAACTACTACCTAACCATCAAAACATGTAAAAATGAGAATAATTTAAAGCTGCTTTATAACTTTTATCCTTAGAAAATATAGTTCACTGCCTAATAGTTGTAAACTATTTGGCACAATAGATTAGTATCCTCACTAAAACAAGAAACAACAATACTGTTTCTACATTAAATATGCATGATGCAAGAAACATTTGATGTTATCAACAAGGATATGTATCAACAAGTATAATCCCCCTTTTGGAAGGAGACATGTTCAGCAGCAAGCTCAGAAATCGTATTCTCAAAACGCAAGTAAACATGCATGCTGTGTTAGTGTTAACAATAGTTTTAATGTTAGATCCTAATCTAAAATTTGCATTATCACTTATCTTGAAACTCCACTACTAAGTGGTGCTTTTTTATTCTCTTGGAGCTAAACAGTATTGCACACTTGGCATCTAAAATTAGAATCTCACCCACTGTCTGGGTGCAAAAAGAAGGAAGCAGAAGGAAGCACTCCAGAAAGCACCTGCTGCTGCTTCTGCTGTTGCTAACTAACTCTCCTAGAGACTTCAGAAGGATTCTTTTATCCTACCCTCTTCATCACAAGTTACTGTAAACACTGTACACTGACTGGTAACCACCATATTTTTCAGTATTAGTTACATAGTGTTTCAAAATTAAAGGTCTTGAGAAACATATTTTGAAAATGTTTATTAACAAAATAAATAAGTCTCACATATTATGGATGAATGTTGGAATAAAAACTATTTCACCATAAGCTATTGTTATACTTTCACTGTCAAAGTTTTCTATTTGAACCATATATTTTGTATTTAATTAGAGAGCAGTTGTGTCCCTTGTGTGTATAATATACATAATATACCTTGATGGATTTTTGGTGCTATTTATTAGAGATGCACAAAAGTCAGAATTTCTGTTTTGTGGGAAATTTCAACTTTTTGACATCTATTTCCATTCCAAATTGGAGCAAGAAGAAATATTTTAATTAAATTTTCATTTTGAATTTTTTTTTAAGATCTATTTTCATTTTACATTATTTCATGATATCTCAGTAGTAGTAGGGAATAATGTAATGCCAGATTACGACAATGTTTTATTATGTAAAAATAAAACAAAAAAACCTAACGGCAGCTGCTACTTAGACTCATAGACTTTAAGGTCAGAAGGGATCATTGTGATCATCTAGTCCAACCTTCTACACAACATAGGCCATAGAATCTCACCCACCTACTCCTGCAATAAATCTCTAACCTATGTCTGAGCTACTGAAGTCCTCAAATCATGGTTTAAAGACTTCAAAGTGCATAGAATCCTCCAGCAAGTGACCCATGGCCCATGCTGCAGAGGAAGACAAAAAAAAACCCAGGGCCTTTGCCAATCTGCCCTGGAGAAAAATTCCTTCCCGACTACAAATATGGTGATAAGCTGAACCCTGAGCAGCATGTGGGCAAGATAAACCAGCCAGACGCCCAGGAAAGAATTCTCTGTAGTAACTCAGATCCCACCCCATCTAACATCCCTACTTAGTTTGATACTTCTGCAAAATGGACATTTTCTAATACTGTAAAATAATAACAATAATGTTGTAATACTGTAAAATGAACCAAGCAGCAAAGCAGTTAAAATATTGTCTTACACATATGTAAATCAGATTGTTCAAATGGGTTGTATGGGATAGGAGGTGAGTGATACGCAAGTAAGGAATGGAGAGATGACAGACTATGGGTGATTTACTGAGGGGCAGGATTGAGGGAACTACCTGGAAGTATATAGCTCAGTGGTTCTCAAACTGTAGGTCAGGCCCCCAAACTGGGTCACAACTGCATTTTAATGGGATCACCAGGGCTGGCATTAGACTTGCTGAGGTCCAGGGATGGGGTCAAACTCGAGCCCCAACACCTTGGGGCCAGGGGCAAAGCCCCAGCCCCAGTCCCAGCCCCAGCCCCACTGCACTGGTTGGTGGGGCTCAGGTTACAGGCCTCCCCTGGCTTGGGGCTGAAGCCCTTGGGCTTTGGCCCCTCTGCCCAACATGGTGGAATTTGGGATTTATCTTCTCCATCACACACCCTGAGTGGCAGGGATTAGGTGGGTCAGGCTTCTGTCCCCCCTCCTGGGATAATGTGATAATTTTTGTTGTCAGAAAGGGATCACAGTATAATGAAGTTTAAGAACCACTGATATAGCTGACTGAGCGGTAGGAATAAGGGAATGGGGGAAGGAGAAGCAAGAGAACAAACAGAAGATTCAGAACAGGAACTAAAACAGAAGACAAGGAGAAAGCAGCAAGGGAGAGACAAATATAAAAAAAGCCATTTTGCCAAAATAACATCTTTCATCAGTCACAGATGAGAGCTGCTAACTCAAGGAAAGCCAGTTGAGACACCGAGAAGACTGGGAGTGATAGAAAAGATCAAATTATCTGACAATGTAGAAAGTTTAAAAAATAAAAGATAATTAGAGACAAATAGAAGAGATAAAGAGGTCTTATTTCTTGGGGGGCACTTAAATGCTATTAGTTGTTGTGTCCGTATTCCTATGTGTATAATCTGATTTTAGATTCAAATCTAAAAACTTAGATTTTTCCTTTGGCATCTAAACATTCCCCATTTCTCTCTTTGCCGCCTTCCTCATGATTCCTAAATCAACTCCAAAGCACTGCCTACATCACTCCATGGCATGACTCTCCGATTGACTTCCTACTGGACTTTCCTTTAATTATTTCAACAGGTGGGCTCAGAAATCCTACATTTTAAACATTATCACTGACTTATAAAACAAAGATTACAAAGATCACAATACAGCCCCAAAATGGAGGAGACTAGCCAGATCTCGGCCTGCTCCGTACTCTGCACTATTATGGTACATGGGAATTGCCATACTGGATTAAATGCGAGATCCACCTAGTTCAGTATCCTAACACACAGGCCAGTATCTTCAGAGGAAGGTGTAAGAAGTACACAAAGGAAGATGTGGTATAATATGCTCCTAACGTGAACTTTCATCCTCATATCTTAATCTTTAATAATTAGAGATGGGCTTAAACCAGCGGTATGCAAACTTTTTGGCCTGTGGTCCACATCACTATCCTTCTTCTCCTGACTTTCCCCAAGTTTGGAGGGAGGCAGGGGAAGAGGGAAAAGGAAATAGTATTATTATGACTATTTTGATTTATGAGACCAATGTATCTTTCGTCAGCAATTTTAGAGTGATGGGAGAGGAGTTCAAAACTCATTAACATATATGAGAACTGTATATCATGGGTAGCAGCCACTTTAGTGCTCTCCTTTATGCCTTTTAACATTTATAACTTTGCCACTGAAGAAACTTAGTTAAATTGATCCTCAGACTGCTTATAAAGAACTGTGGTAACTTTCACTTCCTCCACTGTTTGAATTTATTTTCCCTAGTGTTCTGTTAAAGAAATGCTAGACATGCTGTGCTAGTTCATAGTTTTTATTCTGTATGTTCTGTGACAAATACACATTATTTTGATTACATGAAATTATATCATGTTGACTTAAAAGGCACAAAGACCATTTTTATATATATATATATATATATATATATATATAAATAACTAGCAAAAATACCCAGCGTTGCTTGGGGTATTTGTAATTGGAAACTGGGATGTAAAAAGACTACCATGTTTTTTATTAATACAAATTTTGTTCAGACGTCTCAGCGTTGCTCGGGTCCATTGGAGGGGGCAAGGGGAAGAGAGCTGAGCGAGTGCAGGGTCCGTTGGAGGGGGGTATTATGACATCATAACTATGTCACAGAGAACAGCAGTTTTTATTTAACCTGCTGCCCAGCTGATGTGAATGGGCTTTAAAGAATTCACCCCTAGGGGGCGTCAGAGGCGAGATTTGTTAGGACCCTAAAGCCTATAACTGTTCCAAATTTCAAGTCTCTAGCTCAAACGGTGTGGAAGGAGTAAGGCAGCATACATACATGTACGCATGCACGCATACACCATTTGACTTTATGAATTAGAAAACCAAGAACAATTTAGTTTTTCCCCTATTTGCTATACTATTGAAAGTGATTTCTTGGCAATAAAAGTACTTGTTGCTAAAACTTCTTATTTAATTAATAAAAATATACCAAAAAACCCTCTCTGTTGTGAGAAAATCTCTTCCTATGCCTGAATCTAAATTTACATTGATGTCCTTGAATCAGATTACCTGCTTCTATATTTAGCAAGTACAAGTACCTGTAGGACTGAAGGAAGTAAGTGCATGATTGTCTTGAGGTCTTCAACTTCCTTCTCTGTTATGGAGCGACTATAATGTGATGACTGAAGAATAGATAGGTGTGTACTCTCCTCTCTAACAGGGCAGCAATTAGAACGAGTGGGAACTTTATGTAAATTCATGGAGATGTAGCCATGACAAATTAGAAGTGTGTAATGGAAATGACACTAGCAGAGTAAGGAAATCTGAGCCTTCTTCTGTGGCAGATCTTGATGGAAATAACAAAATATTCCTCTTTGAGATCCATCATTTCAGTTCAATCAAGGATATTTGAAAGGCCATTTCCTTTTTCTATCTGTCTCTGGTTCATTCATTCTTGGTCAAAATGCCATTCACCTAACCATTCTGAGTTCTTAGACATGGTGAGCCTTGCACTGTACATTGGGCTTGTTGTTCATAAGGAATAAATTGGAATATTCTCTGAGTTTACCGCTCCTTTTATATCTATTCAATCCTTGACTCCTAACTGAAGTCCTCCTTGATTATGTGAATGAACAGAACCCCCAAAACACTATATTTCCTTATTGCTTTGTTTCATTATTTAGAAAACAAGGCTTGTTTCTCCACTATTTAGAAAACAAGGCTTGTTTCTCCACTTCTTCCTCACTATGTATAAGAATTCACAGTTCTCCACTATTTAAAAGCTATCAGTTATTGCTTAGACTGGAAGTCAGGGCCTCCAATCTCCCAGGTTTAGGGGCCTCCTAAAAATGGCACTGGCTATAACAGAATGACTTCTGAAACTAAGTACATAGGGAGAAATCAAATAAAGAAGTAAACTAATGATGTGTTTTGTAATAAAAATGCCATCTTTTGAAGAGCTATTTTCAATGAGTTCATCTATCTAGAGTAAGATTGACTTTGAGTAACATGTTGGAAATGATGACTGAGATTAAGTAATTCTTGTGCAGGGAGTAGTAATTCTTGTGCTATCTTTGTGTTATCTGATTTCCAGGATAGGAATTCACCTTCAGATTGTATCACAGTTAACTAAAGAGGTCTCTGCTAAAGATGGTTCACATCATTCTTGTTTGTTTGTATCATGCAGAATTTTGGTCTGTTAAACCTTCTGGATGTGTTGAGGCATTTCTAGTTTGCTTGGCTAAGGTCTTCCAAATCTGGAGAGGGACATAAGCTTGTTTATTAGTGCTGAATGGAAAATACTTTCTCGTTTGTTTATTCTTTTTTTCCTGTAGTACATATGAGGATGAACACCCAGGGTATTAAAATAACTCAACCATTGTTTCAAAAAACAAACACACACACCCTCGGGGAGGATAATCTTTCCTGAATTTCTTCCTTAGAGCTATCTAGAGCTGATTCTGAGAGTTCTTTTTCTGATGATGATGAGAGAGGATGAGATGCACTCTCTTCCTTTTCTAAATCTTGGATATTTTCTTTGAGGGCTTGCTTGAGGACATGCTATATCTGTAAGATATTTTTTTTAATGCTTTTATTTTCTGAGTATCAGGGCTTGTGTCTTGTTAGCATTATCCTTGCTGGAAGAGAAGGGCAAGCTAACCTGGGATTATGAATTGGGATTGAATTTCTCAGTATGGCACAATGGAGAATTGGACACAGTGGAATTTAATTAGGAGGTAGGTAGTTTACATTGTTTGGAGGGTTTGTTTGCATTCTCAGGAAACAACAGAGTCAGTTTGTTTCCTGTATTTGGAGTTGGAGTGAAAGTAGCAGTCAAAAGCTCTGCACAGAAACAGTTCTTCTCCCTAGAATAAGATTGACTGAAGTACTACCTAATCAGAACATTTGAATCTGCAATGAAGGAATTATACAGGAAGTTAGTAGAATTTATGTAGGTGAAGATCTATGGTATTATAATTGTAATAATTTAAAAATAGATAAATAAATGGTCAGTAGTTTAATCTTGTATAAATCTTTGAATTTTAGAATAATATCCATAGAGGGCAGCTATCAAGATTTTTTCTGAAGTGTCTGAAGGCATCTAACATCTTTGTCAACTGGTTAAACCTAAATAGAAATTTATTCTAACCCTTAAGGAAAACATTACAATTGCTGTCATAATATTACCATATGCCAACAACAACAAAGTGTAAATATAATACCTAACAGAAATACATCACACTGTGTAACAGTTAAGGTTGCTCAAGGTGTGTCAACCCATACATTAAAAATCTCAGTTTTTTAATCAACAGCTTATAGAAAGCATCATCTTCATATGGCCTCATTAAACACAGCTGTGTCAGCCATCACACTCAGACAAACATCCAACCAAAACATCCTTAACTCTACATCTGTAGTGATGCCAGTCTACAATCCTTATTCATTGAATTAAAGATGTTTATGTCTCTACTTTTAAATTTTTGTTATTTTTGGATCGGGTATTTTTTATAAAGAGTATAAAAATTTCACAGACTAGGCTATACTTCAGGCCATTTTTATTTATTTATTTATTTATATTAAAACAATATATTAATATAGGGAATCATACTTTTATCTTCTCTTCATCATCTTTAGACATAAGGCCTCAATTATTCTGTAGTCTAAAACAACTGCAATATTAAAATATAAATAGACACTTTCATCACAGTCTTTGCTCTCTTCATCTACTTCATAAAATATTCTATGTTTCTATTATTTTAATATATGCTAGCAAATATACATAGCTGGAAAGCAGTATTAAAGCATTTTTCCAGACTTCTGACTAGTGTAATTTACAATTCCCAATTCTAAATATAAAAATGTAATATAAACAATGACCACTTGATTGGCTGTATAGTTGTCTGGTTCAATAGATGGCCACTCCCTCCTATAGGTTATTACTGTGTTCCTGTTTAAGTGCTCAATAGTTTTAGAACTCTATATATTATTATTTAGGCATGTAATAGTTTTTAACATATTGTTAAGTGTTGCCTGCTGAAATTTATTCAAGCAGAATTGTTTGTCCAATTAGACATGCAACTATCAGTTCAGGAGTGTGCAGCTGCCACTTAATTTTAAAAATTATTGTGCAAACATTTTACCAGTTTCACTTTAATACAACTAAGTAGTGCAGTATTTGGAAAAAGGGAACTAAGAGACCTCAAATACTACAAATTTTATTGCAAATAAGAACCACTTTCTATTTAAAGAATTTCTACTATATCTTGAAATTTTAGTTTATAACATAAAGTGCAGCTGATATGTTACTCTTTTCAGGAAGGCTATCCATATATTAGTGGTATCCATTCTTTGATGAGTAGAGAATTAAAGAAACCCCTATGACAAACCAGTTCATGTTTCTCTGCCCCTTTCCCACGTCCAGAGCCCAGCCAGTGGGCGAGATACCTCCCCCAAGCCCAGATGCCCACACACCACCCCCAAGCCCAGCTACAGGACCCCCTGACCCAGATACCCACATCCACTCCCTCCCCAGAGTCCAGCTTGGGGACTCCCTTTCCCGAGACACCCGCCCCCTCTAACCCCCAGAGCCCAAGGATCCAGAGGGAGAAACGGCCTGATGCTCGGTCCCAGGCTTGCACAGTTTCCTGCACGCCACCCTTTCCTTCCCTCGGGGCATGCTGGGAACTGCAGCTGTCAGAACCCCTCTAGCTTCTCCTCTGCCCCCCAAGTTTTTAAGTAAGCTAGGCTCTGCTCAGTCGGATGGCTCCTAGGGGTTGCTAGAAGCACTGCAGCTCATTTCTGTTGGGGAAAGGAAATTGTACATGCACTAATTTCTGCAAAAATTCTGCATTGCACAATGGCGCAGAATTCCTCCAGGCGTAATTTTCAAAGGTTTCTGGATGTTATAGTCAATGGATTTATTTTGATTAGTGTTATTTAATTAAACCATACTAAAAAGTAGTAAAAAATATTTTGTTTTAATGAAACAGTCCATATTTGCAAATATTTGAAGTAGGAGGAAAACATTTTTAATTGCTTGGCTCTGAATATGGGAACTATTTCTAAGTTTCTTCCATTCCTTCCCAAAGGTTTAACTAAGGCACTTCTGTAATACAAAAAACCCTTAACAATATTAAACTGTAAACTGCTGAACAACTAGAACGAGGAATATTGACAACATTTTTTAGGTCCCAAAAGAGTACATTTAGAAACCAAGCAACTGGAAATGAGAGTTGAACCAATTCTATGGTTCATCAAACATATGCAATAATATGTTGATTTTAATGCAGTTACAGGCAATGAATCTGAATGCATGTCAGGTCAAAATTAAAAATTAAAGCAGAGGTCTTGGCATGTCAGGAAGGGAAGTTGTTTTCTGAAGCAGTCAGGACTGCTAGAAGGGGTTCAGAGGGAAGGCATAACAGCATCATCACAAGGTCTGTCATGTGAAGAAATAAGCAGGGTTGCATCTTTGCCTATAGCAGTTGAAAATCAAAAGGGAATGTTAAAGACGTTCCAATTAAAAAAGAAAAAAAAGTACAGTATCACTTAACTGTGAGGGAGCTCCAGAACAATGACAACAACGGGTTGAGAAAAAGAGGAAGAGAAGAATCTGGCAAGAAAAAAATTCCATATTTCATCTAGACTAATCTCTGTTTTGGCAGGGACATTTTGGATTGTTAAAGACAGCAATATTTCAGTCCTGCTTCTATCGTTTCTATGTACTATATATTAAATGGTACAGCTAGTGTGAAAATAAAAGAAAAAAGGGAGAACTAGATGGCTCATGGGATTGCTAGTGGCATACAGAGCCTCAAAATCACAGATTCAATCTGACCAGGGTCGGTAGTGATTCAAAGTTGATGTTATCTGATGGATACTCGGTGGCTTATGGGAAATGAGTTCGTTGGATTAGTCTAGAGGATGAGGGGACATCTGTCCACTGTACAGAAAAATGACACAAGGTTCTAATTGGCATCCTTGTTAGTCTCAGAGAGGTCAAAAATTGAATGGGCATTAAAATACAGGCAAAATATAAATGAAAGCAGACATTTCACACTACTAAATATGAAATAAAAATTCAGCAATAGAAGATTCTATCCTATTTTTTGTGTGTGTTTTTGGTTTTTTTGCCTCACCTGGACAAAGAAACTCAAGACACTAGAACCTTAAATTCCAAAACTTCAATAAGAAGTTAACTTTGTTGAATTAATGCAAACAAGGACGTGGGATAGATTTTGGCACTCCAATGGGCTTCTGCTTTTGTATTTTTAAAAAACTGTTAAGTACAAATTCAACAACTCAATACTCATAAACTCTAATAGCATGCTATGCTACTTGTTTAATTCCTCAGCATTGGAAGACAGAAATTCTTGTTTAGGTACCATCAGTTAGTGTTGATGATTTTTTCCCCATAAGCAAAACTAATTTTTTAATCACATGAGAACCATCACTTCCCAATTAAATTCATATCAAGCTTATCCCAGATGTAAAAACCAGTCTTAATTATTTAGGGTGGGTACAGAATCTGTTTTTAACACTCTAGCCTTATAAAAATATGTCAATTAGGTATAGGCTTTCAAGAGAAATGGACCTGAGGAGCAACTGCCAAATCTAAATTGGAGCAAGAACTACTACTTTTGACAAATTATTCTCCAATAAATCATTATATCTGAAAACTATTGTTCAATGTAGGTCACCCTCCCCAAAGCTCTTTAAGGTAAAAATATTTCACACACACACACACACACACACACACACACACACACACACACAAATGTAGTATCATACACTGTTAGTCTTCAGAGGAAAAGAGAACTATTGAATGATTGAAATATATTGATCTGCTGCTGGAATGAAATACCAAACCAACTAACACTAAGAAGTTAACAGGAAGCTCTCCTAATGGACTAGCACATTTTTACATTACACACCTAGGCAGAGAACCAAGGTCAGGAACTTAAAGATTCTAGGTTACTGGAAATTTTGTATTTTATAAAGCTGATAGTGAAAGCTGTTTATGATTTCCACTCCCTTCTGTTACTTGATACATAAAGCAACATGAAAATGACTGCTCCAGATACAGACATTTGATTGACTTCCCAAAGAGAAGGAAGATGTCAAAGTGACAGTAGTTGTCACGGGAAGACTAGAAATCAAATTCTGTTACAGTATGCAAGCCTAGCAAGTCTCCCCTATGTATGGAAAAGTACAGGGGTTAAATAACAGATTATATGCTCAAAAGGAAAATGAAACAACACCTCTAATGTCTACATTTATAGATAGTATCAAAAGAAAAAAATTAAATAAAAACAAAACTTTCAACAGTGTATTTCAAAAGGTTTTCTGTTTGGGTTTTTAATTTTTTTAAACCCTACATAAAGTGAATAGTGCCAAATGCCCCAAACAGAAAAAGTGAGAGAGATGGCTGGCACATAGCAAACAATCATAAACCCACCTTACCTTTTCCATTCCTTGGTTTAGGTCTCTCAAAATGTCACAGCTGACTAACTCTCACTCCCTAATGTTTCCCTAGAAGGCAGCATGCTGTCCCCCATGGAGCCTCAGAGACTGCTGGATCACAAATCTGATCCATAGAGAGTCAGATAACAGGTAGAATTTAAAAACTGTATATGGTGAGATTTTGACAAACCTTTTAAAAATATCTATTTTATACCATTTAGGCTATTAAAATAACAATTGTAAATTAAGTTTGGAATGACTTAGGTGCTGCTGAATGCCTTTTATCTTTGCCAATTGGTCCTGTGGATCAACTAATCAGGTATTGTCACAATATATTATTTTTCACAATAGGCAAGGGCAACTTTGGGATCCAATGAACCAATTATGCAAGTAAATCCAATTACAGTGCTATCAATAGCATTAAATTCACAAATGGCAAATGAAGGCATTTTTTTTTTTGCCTTTAAAAGAAAACACTTTAAAAGCATGCAAAACACTTAACATTATAAAACATGAAATTGTGGATAAAATTATAGGAAAACAACTATCAGAACTTTTAAAATAATTCTGTTGTAACTAAAAAACACATCTTTTAAGATATTACTAACACTTTTTTCCTCTCCAGAAAAAGTTATCAGCTTTTCAAATCAAGCACAATTATTTAACAAATTTTTTGCTTTTGGTGATTTAAAAAACAAGTAAAACCTCAAATGGAATTTAAAAATTATTATTTTTGAAGTTATTTTCAAACACTACATTATTCAGCTGCATTCTGATTTCACCATTTATTAATAGTCAATTCTGCGGTTTAAATAAAATTGAAAACAGCAAACTACTAAACAAACAAACAAGCAAAATACCTTAATAGCGTTATTTCTGGTATTTCCTCTCTGGTGGATTTTTGACTTTAGTACTTGACATTCTTATAACATCATTTTTGTATGTAATGTATTATGCAGGTGCCCGGTAGAAACTCTATCATAAGAGTTGCATTCTAAAATGGTCTTAAGATGGGATGTAATCTTTTTAGAGATTTTTTCTCTAAAAGTAGATGAGGAATGATTTGAAATTTCACAGTGTCAGTTTTTATGTCCTTTGAATTTTCCATCTAGTTTTTGTTTTGTTTCTCTTCACAAATTTTGAAATAGGAAGTCTGAATTCGGGCTCTGATCCAAAATTTTTCTTTCTCTGACAGTCCTACTGTCCATTTTGTACTGTTACCTCTTAAAAACATTGTTTATCTTTAACAAAACTTGGTAGAGAGTGTATCCTGAATAGACCCTGTCCATGAGGTAATTTTTAAAAAGTTGAACTTAGGGTCATTTTTAGCTGTTATTCGTATTATAACTGAAAATTTATGAGCTATGCACACAAACCTAATCAACAAATGCCAGGTGCACACTAACATGATTAGTCAAGGTATCCAAGTCTGACCAATTTTGGCCAAGAGACTGGTGCACATAAGACCTCCATCAGGAGCTATGTTTTCTACCAAATTCTCCCAAACACCAGAGAATTCATGTGCAGCTGTTACCACGTGAGAAAATATTCTCAGTCACCAGATTCACATCTACCAAACATAGATTTGTCCTCTCATCTAGCCCCTACTTCAGTGGCTCTCAACCTTTCCAGGCTACTGTACCCCTTTGAGGAATCTGATTTGTCTTGTGTACCCTCAAGTTTCACCTCACTTAAAAACTACTTGCTTACAAAATCTGACATAAAAATACAGAAGTGTCACAGCATGCTATTACTGAAAAATTACTTACTTTCTCATGTTTGCCATAGAATTATAAAATAAATCAATTGGAATAAAAATAGTGTACTTCCATTTCAGTAGATAGTATGTAGAGCAGTTTAAACAAGTCATTGTCTGTATGAAAGTTTTGTTTGTACTGACTTCACTAGTGCTTTTTATGTAGCCTGATGTAAAACTAGCAAATATCTATGTAAATTGATGTATCCCCTGGAAGACCTCTGCTTACCCCAGGGGTATGCATAACCCTGATTGAGAATCACTGCTCCACTTCACCCACAAGTACACAGCTTATCTTTACCACAAATTACCGATCATGCATAGCAACCTTAATTCTTTTCTCCTAAGGATACCAGCCTTACACAATAAGCTGTAACTGACATTGTGTATATAACCCTTTACCAAACTACCCTCTACTAATACAACTACTACTCAAGATGCACATAACTGTTAGTGCTGGTTAAAAAATAACCTGGCAAAGGGGTGTGTACAGAACAGCGAAAGAGCTGTAGAATTAAGCTTTCAGTATGTTGTCTGTAGCATGCAGTAATTGTGGGGAAAGTAAAGTATGGTGTTTGAGAGTGGAGAAGTAGAGGGTACACACGGATAGGTTGTCTTACCTTGTAATTTCCTTGTTTTTGTGGGTTTATGTCAGGTGAGTTGTGTGTTTAGCATCCCTAGCTGCTTTACAACAAAGTTGTGGGTGTATTTTTAATAATACGAAACTATAGGCAGGACACTGAAAAGTTCAAATGAAATGGATTGCCTAGGTCACAGAAATATGCAAAACTATATGAAAAATGCAACTTGGATTGATGGATGTTTTGCTTCTTAAACAAAAATTTAAGACAGAAATTACTATAAGGAACAATAGAGGTAACAAAGTCCTGTGGCACCTTAAAGACTAACTATAAAGTTTTGAAGCATAAGCTTTCGTGGGCTAATACCCACTTCGTCGGATGCAAGCAGTGGAAGTGTCCAGAGGCAGGTATAGAAAAGTAGGCAAGAACCAGGTGCGAGGTAAAAAGGTTAGTCCAATCAGGCTGAACCAGCTTGTTATCTCCGATCAGGGAGGGTGGGTTATTCTTCTAGCATTTGAATGGGGGGCGGGGGTGAACATGGAGAATAACCCACCCTCCCTGATCGGAGATAACAAGATTGAGATTTATAAGGAAGAAGGAAATGAATGGCAGTCAATCTTAACATCATCCCTTTAGCCTACAGGCTGTGGACCAAATCAAATTTCCAATGACGGGAATGGAAAGACTTCCATTGATTAGAAGTTGAGTAGGGCCCTGAATTAGCAACTAAAATATCTAGCAATCTTAAATCTGAACTGAGAAAACCCAGTTTTATTGTAATTTTTATAACTAGAAAAAGGTTTAAAACAAAATAAAGCAAAATGTATGTTACTCAAGCAGCTTTTTAAGTTAACTGTTTACTTTCTGACTAGAGATTAAATGGGCTAGGACAAGCACCAAATACACACATTAAAGGGGAAGCTAGTTATCCACCCATATATTTAGGTTGCCTATCACCCTCCATTATAAAATATTCTGATAAAATTTTTTAAAAAGCTTTAACCCATCCATTGCTTTCAGCAGGCCTTTGGAATTCAGCAGTTTACACAGCCCTGGGGCTGAAGACACACCTTTTGGTTGTCCCATGAAATTAAGTTCAGCTTTGGCCAAATTATAAACTGTTAAAATAGCTATTTCCCGTCTCATACTTGCAATCCTCAGGAACATTCTAGAGCCAGAACATGAACACGACATTCTAAAGACCTGTCTGGGCTCATGCCATCATCAAAACAGCAGCTGCAACAGGGGTCAATTTGGGTCAAGGCGACTCCCTTCCTGACCATCCCCCTGTGACAGAATATATACCTGTATTCACATCTTACACACTATTGTAATAATCTTTGTACAAGGTTTGCCTGTAATATAGAATTTGAAAACTCATACTTTGCTGGTCAATACTGTCTTGATAAAATATGTGTGATAATATTGTATGTGAAGTTATAAAATTTGCCAGTATGATGTTAAGATGTTAAGAGTGCATGTTCAAAACTCACATAGCACCAAACTGATCAAACAGGCCTGTCTTGAACAAAAGGAGTGTATGTTTGTCTTACTTTGCATGTAAGAAGTAAACAGAGTTATCGAGTAGAAAGGGAAAACAAATGAAGCCCAAATAGGTGGGGAAAAAAGCCCCCAGCAGGGTACAGCCTTCCACACTTTGTTTCCTAGTTCCCAGCTGGAAATATTTTTTTAAAGGGGAAGGGGAGAGAAGTATAAAAAGAAGGTGCAAATGTAACCCAGGTCTGCTTGGTGTGGTACTCTGCCTCCCCTCTAGTGACACCTACATCTAGAGATTGATGAGTCTTCAACTG
The DNA here is from genome assembly GCA_032164245.1 of Sternotherus odoratus. Taxonomy (NCBI): domain Eukaryota; kingdom Metazoa; phylum Chordata; order Testudines; family Kinosternidae; genus Sternotherus; species Sternotherus odoratus. The sequence goes on along the minus strand of JAVMKO010000007.1, from coordinate 65,778,188 downwards.
CTTTAGCTAAGAGCCATGCAGCTTCTAGCTCACGCAGTAGAGGATCATACATTAAGCTTAAAAATTCGAGGTTCAATTCCACGTACTGATAATTGGACTATCTACATTACACAAACACTCTAAGCTCCCTATCTGTCTCCAGGTGCATCATGCCTAAGAAGAGAAAGGAAAACAGCCATTGAACTTTGGGAGAGGGGTCCTGACCTGAAGAGTTTGGTAAATAAACCTGCTGGCAACACATAGGGTGAAATTTTCCTTGAATCCAATATAGTTTGTTAAATTAGGCACTTTTAAGCATTTTATCTTTAGTTTTCTTGTAACCATTTTGACTTTTATGCCTCATTATATGTACTTGCTTAAAATCTCTCTTTGTAGTTAATTGACTTGTTTTATTGTTTCATATAATCCAGTGTGTTTAAGTTAAAGTGTCTGGGTAACTTCATTTATCATGATAAGTTAGTGTATATTATTTCCTCAAAGGAATAAGAAATTTAATATTTCTGGACTGTCTGAGAAAGGGCTCAACATGACTGGGAGTGTGCTGGCATCACCCTGCAGTATAATCAAGGCTGGTGGAGCAGCGCATGACTGGTAGGCTGCAGTTACACAAGCACATCTGACTGAGGCCAGCATGCTGGTGGCTGGTTGTGAGCAATCCACATTAGAAGCCACTGCAAGGCACCACAGATTACAGAGCAGAGGTGACACAGCCCTCCACTGGTCTGGATTGTACGCTGGTATGTCACACCAACACACCTAGCGCATGGCCCAACTGGCTCATCATGCCCCCAGGGGCATCATATGGAGCAGGCACCTCCCTTCACCTGCTGAGGGGGAGAAGGCACAGTGCAGAGCCAAGACATGCCCTCCAACCAACCATCAAACCAGCACATAGTGCCACGGGCCCATCCTTCCTTCTGAGATAACAGCCTTCTCTGCTAGCAACTAATACAGTTAGTCCTCTATCCCAAGTGGTATAAGACAGTGCTGAAGATTCAGGGTTCAAACCCTGATGGTAATGCACTTGGGGTGGGGGAGACAGAGGAAGTTAGGAAATGCCAGATTTATAGGTAATCGTACAGTCTTAAGTCTAGCTCCTTGTGTTTATGCATTATGATGCAATCTTTAATTACATGATCACATACTATTTTTTCCAAAGGATCCTTCCTTTATTCAGTGCATAGGAAGGATGGATGGACGTGCAATCCAGTCTACCTGCAGAGCCATATAGGGATGGAATGTGTTCAGTGCTGGCCAAATGTTTAGAAAGAAATCCTGCCAACCTTCTAACAAGCCTCTAATGAGCATGTGCAAATTTCAATTTTTCAGAGACTTATAACTAAAGTTGGGTGGATTTTCACTGAGACTGCAAAAGGCATATCCCTAACACCAGGCTGACCCTCCCACCTGCAAACATCAGGATCAAGTCTCTGTTCCAAAACATGGAAGTGAGTTAAGATTTCGTGGGGCCCTGAGGCAGAGCCCCTTACACCTGGGGACCACTTCTGTCCTAGAGGCAAAGAAGCCAAGACAGCAGCTGCATCTAGTATCCGAAAGGTAAAATCAACCCTCTTGTGATTCATGATTCCCACATCTCCCCCAACCCCAATTTAAAAAAAACAACCTAAACCCCATAACAAAACTCCACTGAAATAAGGAAATATAAAAAACTGAAGATGCAATTCAGTAAATGCTGACTTAATGCATATATTATAGGATTGTGTAAAACTACAAAACACTGGGATAATATACAAAACACAGTGAATGCACTGTTGGAACAGAATGAAAACTCTACCTGGGATGCATGAGAGTTCTCTTGAGTATCCCTTCTGAAAATAATTTTACTTCTTACAAACAGAAATTTCTATGTATTTTTTTCTTTTGCAATTTGATGCATTACACAGCAAAGGAAATCAGAAATGGGTTCATTTGAACATGAACTGTTCAGAAAATACACAGAACACACTCAATGAAGAACTGGTTTCTAGGCTGAGAAATAAATTTAAAAACAGGTAAGATGGGTGAGCTAACATCTTTTATCGGACCAACTTATGTTGATGAGTTCTCTCTCTAATATCCTGGGACCGACACTGTTACATCAACACTGCATACAACAACAACAAACAATAAAAAATAGCCTATTTCTTTTATAGTACCCCCTATGAACCTGACACTGCAGACTCGTAAGTGAGTTGAATGGAACAATGTACATACATAAAATTACTAAAGTGTTAAGTGTTCACAGGATTGGGGACAAAGACGCTGATCCTGCAATCAGATCTGTGCAGGCAGATCACTCCAACTAGGCAACACTGCACTGAAGTCAGTGTGATGGGGCTTCACTTGGTTCAAGTGTCTGCCTCTGCAGATCTGATTATAGTGCTTGAGCCTGTGTGAGCCAAACTGGCTTGCAAGATATAGCAAGATTCTCCAATACACTCTGTGTACTTTTGTCAGTACAGAAAAAATTTTAAAAGACAAAATTCATCTCATGGATTACATTCTCTCTTACATCTTTCTCAACTACAGTAGACTCTTGATTATCCAGGATTGGATTAACCAGAATGTGGATTAACCAGGATGTTAAAAAAAAAAAAAAAAAAAGAGCAACTCGCAGGGCCAGCTCTGGCTTTGCTGCTGCCCCAAGCACACACACACAAAAACCCCACAAGGGTTCAGGGCAGCCAGTAAACCAACACCCCCTCCCCCTGGTGCAGGGTGGCTGGTGAACCAACCCCCACTCGCCATATTTCCTATGGATGGTGATTATCCAGGATTTTATTAACCAGAATTATTTTTTTCCCTATCATCCTGGATAATTGAGAGTCTACTGTATTTAGTTTTTCAATAGTGTTTGAAATTAATATGGAAGGCATCCTCCTTTTAACAATAACATATAATTCAGTATCACAATGATTTAAAGAACCTATCAATGATCTCTTTCTGATATTCACATCTGTGTTCTTTTTAGGCATCATGCTTAAAACTACTCTTCTTCAGTTTCATAAAATAATCAAATAGAAAAGTGAGAATCTTATTACTGCACAATATACCAAATACAGATCGTGTGATAAGCTTTACTAACATTCTAAGTGACTCATTTTAGATTTGCTTAACATGTGCCTGGAAAAAAACAAAGGCTTGGAACATCCATCTGCTATCTAGTACAATAAAAGATGAATGCGAATGATCAGAAATTGGAGAAGATATGCAACATCTAAAAAGAACAGCTAAACAAATAATGCCTTTATGAGAGGTTGTGAAAAATGAAGCTATGAGGAGAAAATGCAGGTAAGCCTCTTGAGGGAACACAGATGTCTGTGGTTGAATGGAACTGTCACATTCAAACATTACCGTAAATGTGAAATACACATTCTACCCCACAAGACACAGGGAAGAAAAAAAAATCTTTTTAAATTTTTAACCAAATTATTGCCTTAATACTGAAGTGAGGAGGAGACTCTCCTCTTTGGTCACATTACTGTGAAGAAATTCAGCGTGAATTAAAAACTGACATTTAAGAATTAATAGCTAGCCTTTCAGACCTCACTGGGTCATTTCGGTTAATAACTGAAACATTTGTTAAGATACATTTTGTTTTTATGTCACTTATTGAGGAAAATCAGATTTCCTTGATTTTCCACACTTTAACGCTACAAGTTAGGCTATTGAAATATGTCTGCAGCTGGTGATATCGGACATTCCCACTGACATCACATGAGGAATCCAAGTCGGGGAAAAATTGGGGGAAGACTCAGGTGCATCTGAGAGAGTAAGGTTGCCAATTTTGGCTGGACATATTCCTGGAGGTTTCTTCACATGACATAATCTTGAATTAAAGATTAATCTTTAATTCCTGGAGACTTCAAAACAATCCTGGAGGGCTGGTAACCCCAGGGAGAAGGGAGCAGATAAAAGTCCAACATATAATGCGTATGTTGTATAATCAGTATTAAGGAATTATGCACCACTACAAAAATAAACTGGCTACAATAGTTTTTCAAAATGAAAAAATATTCATTAGAAAGCATCCTGCATCTCTCTACTCAGTAACTACTGTAGGCAACAAAGGAAATGATCATATGAAAAATAAAATGCGGAAGCAAGAACACTGGGGAAGCAAGTAGATTATTCTAAAATATTAATCCAATGTTTGTTCTCTATTGATAAATTAATGTTTGTATAGTACTTTAGTGATGTAAAGTCAGTGCCCAGTATTACCATCAGGAGATCTTTAACTCTAAATGCAAAGCATTTGTTACCTTAGTTTAATGGTCCTAATGTTGTTAAACCATTTAATCTCCTCTTTTATTTAAGATACAACTTCATTCAAAGCATAAAATGCATGTTATTAATGAATATGAATTAATCAGAATGGATTAATCTATGAGAACCATAAATGTATGTAGTTTACAAGCATTAAAACATTAGAAATGGTAAAATCAGGTAAGTGCAATTTACTTGTAGATGTTGACATCAACCACTTCAAAAATGACCACATACTTTCCTTTACAATGGATCTCTTAGATACTTCATATTATGTTTCTATCAAGTGTGTTCTGATCCATCATTTAAATTGATACAGTATTTAGCAAGCAAATTATCAAAATGAATATATATAAATCTCTATGAAACATGAAATCATGCATAATCTCATTCATAAAAAAAAGGAAGCAAAGTTTCTAGAACAATTGAAACTGCATCTAAAATGTACAGTATGTACATACCAGAGAAGTTCACTTTGATTTTTCTTTTTCAAGTATTAAAATGCACAATATGAAAAATGTACACATATGAAAGGTTTTAACCTAAAGATCTTTTTTAAAAAAAATCTTGATTGAAACTTGGTACACCAAGAATATTGCTTCCGTCCAAGTGATTATAGTCAAATTTTAAGCGCCTGAGAAGTTTTAACTAGCATAACCTTAATTATAGCAGCAGGAATACAACATTACAATGTGTATATCAAACAAAACTGCAAGTTTAAATATGGGTAAGCAGATTGCATCTACAAACATTTTATGAGTCAACTGTTGATCACTTAGAGATAAATGTGTACTCAACAACATAGAAGTGAGAAGAGATTCATAGAATCTCAGAAATGTAGGACTGGAAGGGACCTCAAGAAGTTATTAAGTGCAGCTCCCAGAGCTGAGACAAGAGTAAGTATGCTTAGACCATCCCTGACAGGTATTTTTGTCTAACCTGTTCTTAAAAGACCAGTGACAGGGATCCCACAATCTCCCCTAGAAGCCTATTCTAGTACTTAACTATCTTTATAGTTAAAAAGGTTTTCCTAATATCTAACCTAAATCTCCCATGCAGCAGATTAAGCCTATAACTTCTTGTCCTACAGTGGAGAACAATTGATCACTGTCCTCTTTATAACAGCCTTTAACACCTTTGAAGACTGTCATCAAGTCCTCACTCCAACTTCTTTTCTGAAGTCTAAAACTCAGGTTGGTTTTTTTAACATTTTCTCATGGGTCACGTTTTCTCTAAACCTTTTATCATTTTTGTTGCTCTCTTCTGGACTCTCTCTATTTGTCCACTTCTTTCCTAAAGTGTGGTGCCCAGAATTGGACACAGTATTCTAGCTCACCAATGCCAAGGAGAACAGGACAATTACCTTCCTTGTCTTACATTCAATTTGGGATCCACTATAATCCCAATATCCTTTTCAGCAGTACTATCACATAACTAGTTATTTCCCCAATTTGTAATAGTCCATTTAATTATTTTTTTTTACTAAGTGTAGGACTTTGCATTTGTCTTTATTGAATTTCATCTTGTTGATTTAAAACCAATTCTCCAGTTTGTTAAAGTCTTTTTCAATTCTAACACTGGCCTCCAAAGTGCTTGCAACTCCACCCACTTTGGTGTTATTACAAAAAATTTATAAACAATATTCTCCATTCCCTATCCAAGTCATTAATGAAAATATTGAATAGAACCGGATCTGGAACTGACCCTGGTAGAATTCCACAAGATACGTTCTCTGAGTTTGACAGTGGACCATTGATAACAGCATCTGATGAAGTGTGTTCTAGCCCACGAAAGCTTATGCCCAAATAAATTTGTAAGTCTCTAAAGTGCCACAAGTACTCCCTGTTCTTTTTACTCTGAGTATGGTCTTTCAACCAGTTGTGCACCCACCTTACAGTAATTTCATCTAGACCATAATTCTCTAATTTGCTTATGAGTGTCATCTGGGATTGTTAACTTCAATCATCTACCAGAAGAGCCGAGCAGAAGAAAATAACAATACCTTGGATTCATGCCAGCTGCAGTTAGAGCTTGTTGAAAATTGTCAGACAGAATATTTTACCATTGGAAAATGCCGATTCATCAAAATATTCCACAAGAACATGTCAATTTTCATGAAAGTTTGGTTTGAAAAAAAATTAAAGGTATGTTTTCCAATAAAGTTCTTTTCAACCTTATTGGAACAAAAAAATGATATTTTTGTTTTGAAACAACTTTGTTTCAAAATTTATTATATTTTTAATTTTATATTATACCCATTAACTAACCAATTAGAATACCAGTTAAGTGACCAGTTAGCATATCAATAAGCAAACCAAGTACAGTAAAACCTCGATATAACGGACTAATTCGGGTGAGGGGGTGTCCGTTAAAGCCGAAAGTCCGTTATATAATAAAGTAGGTTTTCCAAATGCGTATGTTAAAAAATTGACAAATTAGTTAGTTTACCTGTTTTTACTTATGTAGACACGTTTGTGTAATTAAAATTAAGTATGTATGAAAAGTTTAATTTCACAGAAAAGTTTTCTATGCAGTAGACTCCCGATTATCCGGGCGCGGGTAAACCGGGCTGCAGATTAACCGGGATGTCTAAACGGGTCAGTAGAGGAAGCCCCAAAGCGGCGGCGGGCTCAGCCTTAGCCTGCTGCTGCTTTGGGGCTTCTCCCACTGGCCCCTTACGAGCTGGGGTCTCAGCCTGCTTCCAGCCTGGGTGTAGGAAACCCAGGCTGGCAGCAGGCTGAGACCCCGGCTGGCAGGAGCCTGGGGGCAAAGCCCAAAGCGGCGGCAGGCTGAGCGGTCAGCTGGCTGCCACTTTAGAGTTTACCTGCAGGCTCCTGCTAACCGGGGTCTGAGCTCCCGCTGCCAGCCTGGGCTTCCCACACCCAGGCTGTCAGCAGGAGCTGAGTGGGGCAAGTGGCAGGAGCCTGGGGAGAGAGCCCAAAGCAGTGGTGGGCTCAGCACTCAGCCTGCTGCCGCTTTGGGCTTTCCCCCCAGGCTCCTGCCAGCCCAGGTGTCAGCCCGCTGCCAGCTAAGGTTTCCTACACCCAGGCTGGAAGCAGGCTGAGACCCCAGCTCGTAAGGGGCCAGTGAGAGAAGCCCCAAAGCAGCGGCAGGCTAAGGCTGAGCCTGCCGCCACTTTGGGGCTTCCCCTACTGACCCGTTTAGACATCCCGGTTAATCCGCAGCCCGGTTAACCCACGCCCGGATAATCGGGAGTCTACTGTAACAGTGAATTAATAACAAAAATTAACCTGTTAATTTAATTATAAGCAAATCTTGGTTAAAAGCATTTTAAAATTAACAGGGTGTTAATTTTCACATATGAGATACGGACCGGAAAGTTTGTCCGTTAAATCCGAAGTCCGTTAAATCAAGGTCTGCAAAATCGAGGGTTTACTGTATTACTACCTGTTAGAATACCAGTAACAATACCAATTACTAATGTAGCCAGCTTTACTTGTAGTCCATGCTATGACTCATTTCCCCAATGACACAGTAAGTCATAACTAAATGCCCTTTAGTCTTATAAATTTAATGAAGAAACATGAAAATAAAACATTTTCATAGCGTGTATGTTTATGTACTTACAGATGTACAATGCTCTGACACACAAACATACTATTTGTATAAAAGCTACATTAAACTGGAGTTAATGTTAATTTAAAAATACTGATATGAGCTCATTACATAGATATTGTAATTATCCTAAAATAAGTATTACAATCTCAGAAAATTCTAAATTAAGGTTAATTTAAGAGAAATTCAAACATGCTAAATTATGGAGATGCACAGTTGTGGTGCCCAAACAAACTTAACTCTATCCTGTAGTGACACCAGGAGGAGAAGACAAAAATCTAATGTGTCTATAAAAGTCAGTTTAATGTAATCTGGGACTACAAATGCTACTACGCCATACCTACAAGTGTATAATTATTGCACAGCATCACTATAGAGTAAAAGTTTCCTTGAAGTTTTAAAAATTTTAAAATATCTTACATGAACACTGAATAAGAAACCCAAAGAGAAGGCTACCAAGGGCTATTATTTCTAATGATTTAAAGGTATGCAGTATCAGCTTTTAGCCAGAGATTCACCAGGACACTCAGGATACTTTCACCATTCTGGAGCAGTATGATGCAGCCAGTATACTGGTCAGTTCCCCCAATTCCTGACCTCCACATTGCCCTACATCTCCCAGTTTTCTTCTTTGACCTATTCATCCATTTTCCCCTACATACATACACCTTCACTCCTGTGCCTCACATTTCCCTGTTCACATGCATAGTTTCCTTCTCCTGTCCTACCTGTCGAGTAAATTTGGAGTAATAAGTAGGATGTTCTTTTTAAATAAATCATTAGAATTAAAAGTATTTTGCCAGTACTCTTAAGAAGCTTCTTATTTCAACAGGGTGGAAGAAAAACATTTTTCTACAAAGGAATTCCATGAAGAACTTCCCTCTTTCAAAATGTCTGCAATCTCTTTTTATTCTCAATGAGAACGCTGAAAGTGCCTTTAACAAAGTCGCCCTCTTTCAAAATGACCACTGGCTCCCACTGGTAACAATGGCAGTGCAACAAGCTGCCCTCTGGAAAGAGAACCAGTGTTGTGTACGTCACGAAGGACAGGAGAGTGAATGGTTTCAGGTCAGGACAGGAGTCAGGCAAGGATGTGTCATTTCGCCTGTAATCTTTCTTGTGGTCATCGACTGGGTGATGAGAAAAACCACAGAGGATAGGCCAAGAGGATTGGTGTGGGGATTAACCAACCGTTTGGAGGATTGTGATTTCGCAGATGATTTGGCATTGCTATCACATTCACAGAAGGATATTCAGGAGAAAACTGACAGAGTAAACCAAGCTGCCAGAAGCATCGGGCTGGTGATTAACTCTGGGAAGTCCAAAATGATGAAAGTGAGAACCAAGAGTAGCCAGAAGATTACAGCTAATGGAGTGGAGCTGGAGGAAGTAAAGGATTTTAAATATCTGGGTAGTTATATCTCTGCTGATAGTAACATCGAGAAAGAGGTCTCCACTAGAATCGCTTTGGCAGCGCAAGCCTTCAACAGACTTAACAATATCTGGAAGTCATCGATGCTTCAGATAAAGACCAAGCTGAAGGTTTACAAATCAAACGTGCGTTCTGTCCTGTTGTATGCTGCAGAGACATGGAGAACCAACAAGAAAGTGGAGAGCAGAGTGAGAGGATTTGAAGGTAGATGCCTCCGACGCATCCTTAGAGTGCGCTGGGAAGAACACATCAGCAACAGGGAAATTAGCAGATGCACAGGTATCATCAACATTGTGGATGAGTTAAAAAGGCGACGATGGGGGTGGCTGGGTCACGTTCTTCGAATGAAAAACACCAGACACCCTAAGATAGCCCTAAGATGGACTCCACCTGGAAAGCGTAAGCGAGGCAGACCAATGGGTACCTGGAGAAGAACTGTGGAAGAGGAACTTAAGATGATGAACAAAACGTGGAATGAAATCAGCTGGCTTGCCCAAGATCGAGAGGCATGGAGGAGATTTGTTGGTGCCTTATACTCCAGCGGGAGTGAAGAGGATTGATGATGATGAATCAACCAATTTACTTATAAATTCTCAGAAAATTCACAGATTGGCAGCGTTTCTACGGGAGATTCACAGGTCCCGCGGCTTCGACATCCCCGCCACTGAAATGCCGTTGAATCCACAGCAGCTGCAGACCTCCCGCTGAAATGCTGCCGAAGACAGCCTGATTGCCGCCCTGACAGCGAACATCAAACTGACACCCCGCGGCTTGCTGCCCCAGACACGCGCTTGGAGCGCTGGTACCTGGAGCTGGCCCCGTCTCTGGAAATATGGAAGACAACAGGAAAAGATTTAAACAGTGTGTTATTCTCTATCTGCAAGCAATGGAAGACAATCAGAAGGTAATCTTATTTTTGACAGTAGCAGGTTCTGGTGCACTTGATATATTTAGCAGTTTTCAGTTAACTCAGGCAGAAGAGGCTAACTATGAAACTGTATTACAAAAGTTTCAGTAGTACTCTGCTACACCTAAAAATGAAACATGAGACATTTTTAACCTGTCGGTATAAAAAGAATTAGACCTTGACAAGGCATTTAGAACTTGTCAAGCAGTTGTAGCCCAGAATGAAGCTCATGGAGAATGGATGGTGCTCTGACACTGTAGACGTGATTGAGAATCCAAAATACCACAGGAAAAGAAACCTAAGACTGAAAGGCTCACAGAGCTTAAACTCATGATGAAGCAACAACAGTTCATGGAGTTTCATGGGCTGTGACACACCGTGTAAGGAAGGATAATACACAAGATATGCAAGAAATGAAATGAACTGCAAACTCTTGCAAAGAGATATACCAGCAGCGTGTGCACAGCATGGACAAAGAGGACAACAACAGCACTGCTCGCTCAGACCAGTGTTTCATAGAGCAATGAACACCATAGCAGCAGATGATGAATGGATTGCCAACCTGAAAGCAAATGGGACATATATTAATTTTAAATTGCACACTGGTGCATAAGCCAATGAATTATCAGAAACAGCGTTATTAACTCTAAAAGAAAAGCCACTGGTAGTGAAAGGTAAAACTTGGGGCATACAATGTTGATCTTATCCCTACTAGAGGAATACATGAATTAGATGTATGGGTAAATAACAAAGTGGAACAAATACAATTTGTAATAATACCAGGGAAAGAGCACCCATTTTTGGATTAAAAATATGTCCAGCCCTTGATCACATCCAAAGGGTGCACTCACTGACAGGATGGGAGACCAAAACAACAGAGAAACAGTCTGACGACATCTTCCAGAGAATAGAAAAACTCTCAATAGAGTGCAGATTACAGCTGAAACTGCCCAACTACCACACAACACATGCCCCTAGAAAAGTTCCCCTCCCCCTAAGACAGAAGCTAAAAGGGGAGATGGGTAGGGTCATTGCTCTGGAAATCAAAGTGAGTAGAATAACCAACGGAGTGGGTACATTCGATCACTGCAAGGAAAAGAAAACAGCACCTTTCACGTAGCTTTTGTCCCAAAAGAATTAAGTAAATGTGTAAAAGAGGAACACTTTCCACTACCTACAAGGGGAGAAATTTGGGAGGATATAGCTGATGCCAAATATTTTTCTATGCTGGATCCATCAGTAGGGCTCTGGCAAGTGCCCTAAGAAAAACAGTGCATACATTTGTGCACATTCAACACCCTGTTTGGGAGACACTGTATATCGGTTGTATTTGGCACCCAAGGTGTTTCACTGGAAAATACAACACATTTTTCATGGTATAGACCAAGGGTGGGTGATATTTTTGTCCTAAGGGCCACATTGGGGTTGCAAAATTGTATGGAGAGCCAGGTTGGACCCCCTCCCAGTTCCCACCGCCTGGCTTCCCCCCTCAGAATCCCCAACCCATCCAAACCCCGCCCCGCTCCTTGTCCCCTGATCACTCCCTCCAGAGACCCCCCGCCCCAACCACCAACCACAGGACCCCACTCTCTATCTAAGACCTCCTGCTCCTTGTCCCCTGACTGCCCCCTCCAGAGACCCCCCTGTCCCTAACCACTTCCCGGAACCCCACCCTCTGCCTAAGCCCCCCTGTTCCTTGTCACCAGACTTCTCCCTCCCGAAAACCCCCACTCTAACTGACCCCCAGGACCCCACCCTCCACCCAACCCCCCCTTGGGCCAAAAAGTTTGCCCACCCCTGAACTAAGGGCAGAACCATTTTCTTTGATCCAACAGGTACATTCCTGTGATGGGTTCAGTTGCAGAGATCCCCTTGGGATTGTAACCTGATGTGCTGAGACTACCTCTGAGCCCATTTTCTCTGCCAGTTTGGGCCTTCAGAACCCTGCATTATTGAGCCAGACATGCTAATCTGCTGCAACACAGACCCAGGATATGACTCACACCCCCAAACCTGCAGACTTAACTGAAAATGGCTTAGCAAGTGCTCCTGTCTCTAGCATCCAGACACCCAGCTCCCGATGGGCTACAAACCCCCAATAAATCTGTTTTATTCTGTATACAGCTTATGCAAGGTAAACTCATAAATTGTTTTCCCTCTATAACACTGATAGAGAGATATGCGCAGCTGTTTGCTCCCCAGAATAATTACTCACTGTGGGTTAATTAAAAAGCAAAAGTTATAATATAAACTGCTTATAAATTATAACTAATATATTTATATTATTAAATATAAAAGGTAGGATTTAAGTGGGTTTCAAGTAATAAGTAAAAAAATTTTTTTTTTAAATCTAAGCCTAATACATTAAGAAACTGATTACAGATAAAATATCATCCTCAGAGATGTTCCAATAACTGTTGGATGTTTCAGAGTCTCTGGACTCCTTCCTAGTCTGGGCCCAATCAATTCCCCGTTTACAGTTCTTGTTAGCTCCAGTTCAGGTGGTAACTAGGGGATTTCTCATGACTGGAACCTATTTTCTTTGGTTCCAGCCCCTTACATAGTTTTGGTATAAGGTGGGAATCTTTTGTCTTTCTGGGACTCCAATCCTCCTTCTAAATGGAAAAGCCCCAGGTTTAAGATGGATGCCAGTACCAGGTGACCTGGTTACATGTCCTGTGAGACCCCAAGTCTTCATTCTTCCTGGCCTGATTTGCTGGAAGACTTGCAAGTAAACAGAGTCATTTAGAGCCAGCTGTCCTAGTTGATGGGAGCCATCAAGATTCCAAACCACCATTAATGGCCCACACTTTGCAAAATTATAATAGACTCTCAGAGTTTCATATTTCTAGAATAAGAGAGGTAGCCGTGTTAGTCTGGAATTGCAGAAATGACAAAGAGTCCTGTGGCACCTTAAAGACTAACTATTTCTAGTTACATTTATACAAATAGGATAACCACACTCAGTAGATTATAAGCTTTGTAGTGAAACTTTACAAGAGACCTTTTGCATGAAGCAGATTAGTTACATTATATTCACAATCATTAGCATACTTGTATAAAATCATATGGAGTGCAACATCACAGTTCCAATGTACTTTTGTCTCTTCAAATGAGTTATAAATGAAAATGAACCTAGTTAGACCTTGACTTTGTTAACTCAGAAACAAGTCTCCAATTACAAATCATGGAGAAAACAGAACTATAATATCCCTTTTAGATAAGAATATGAAGATGCTGTAAATATCCATAATCAGTTTAAGTATGGCCACACAAATCTTATAGTTAAGGTTAATTTTATTTTTCTATTTAATTGATCTCTACTAAATATCATATATCATATCATATCATCCTTAGTTTTGAAAGCACTTCTACTTTGAGGATCACCTCAACCTCCACAGATAGCCATAAAAGATTCTGTTATCAAAGATTTGATGTTATCAAAGCCTTTAACTGAACCCCAGCCTCAAATTCTAATATTGGCAACATAATGTTCTTCACTAAGCGTCAAATCGAAGTCAAGGGTACAGCTCTCATTGGGGCAGAATATTTTAAAACATTTGTGTATTACATCTATTGCACCTAACCTAATAGGATATATTTTTCCACAATATCATTGCTAAATGATTAAATATGTATACACAATATATTTGTAAGAATTTAGAATCTAAAAGTAGATGTTAGACTTCAAAGTCATGAGATGTTATAGTGCATATAATTAAAAGCAGATGAAACATTAAAAAGTATTGGTCCTGTTATATATTCATAAGCACAGACAGTTAACTTTAATTGTGGCAAAAATCAGTAAAATGTCAGATTCAATTTTTGTCACTACAGGCTGCACACAACCCAATGATATACAGTAGACTCTCGATTATCCAGGATTGGATTAACCAGGATGTGGATTAACCAGGATGTCAAAAAAAAATACGCGCAACTCGCAGGGCCAGTTTTGGCTTTGCTGCCGCCCCAAGCACACACAAAAAACAACCCCACCAGGGCACAGGGCAGCCAGTGAACCAACACCCCCTTCCCCCAGCGCAGGGTGGCAGGTGAAACAACTCCCCCGCTCCACATTTCCTATTGATGGTGATTATCCAGGATTTTATTAACCAGAATTAATTTTTTCCCTATCATCCTGGATAACAGAGAGTCTACTGTAGGTTAAAAAAATCTTACAACAACTAGTATATCCTTGTTATACTTCATGAGAGAGCGCAAGTTATAGTAGGTAGTAGCAATAACAGAGAAATGAATCAACACAGGCACTGTCCCACAATAAATATACCTTACCTGGAATTATTCTATCACCTAATGATTAATCGTACCATTTTATATCTTAAAACTGTAAAACAAAGCTCTGGTTTTTGCTTTCTGTTTTTTAAGTTAGGGAGACTTCAAAAAGCAATCCATCAATCTCAAGTTAAAAACTGACTGTAAAGCAGGTTGACATGGAAAGGATGTGTGTAGGTCCTGCTCTGTGCTGGTTAGCATACATACAGGAGTCTACCATGTGTCTCCCTTCTTACTTCCCTGATCTACTTCCAACCAGGCCACGTCCACAGTGATCTGACTAGCCATACAAATATACATCTGTTTTATGAAAAAACTTATTTGATTATCTTCTTGATATTTTTGAATGATGACAGTGAACAACAGACAAAGCAAAATGAGCAATAAGACTGGGTAGCAAACACAGAATAACAGATTATAGCATTATAGAGGTAATGTTAAAACAACAAGACACAAAATTTCTTGTTAGGTATCATTTTAATTCAACTAATGAAATCATCCTTCAGTGCATTTCCAAGTTTAGCATCAACTTTGAATTCTTTAATAGGAGATCTTGAAGAAACTTTCATGAGTTGTGGGCTCCAACTCATTTCCCATTTCTCAGCATGAAAGTATCTTTCACTGAACGTATCCTCTCATCACTAATTTACATCTAAGATTATTTCACAATTTTTAGAGTTTCAAAAACTTTGTACTTCTGGCACATCCCCTGTTATGATAGGATAATGTTTTACTATAGTAAGTTTGCCAGTCTAGAGACTCTGATCTTCCCAAATTTACTTCTCTGTTCCTTGCATTCCATCTATTATGGGATGTCCACCCCACACAAGACCAGAAGGGGTATATTAAGGCAATTAACCTATAGGCTGCACTGATGGAAAGGCAGGGTGAGCAAAGGCCTATTTGTTTATAAAGAGAGGAAGTTGGCAGTAGATGGGGAGCTGTAGAGAAGTGAGCCTGCAGTTACAAGCCATGATACAAGGACGAGAGTAGAAGCCTGAGAAAGGCAGGGTAGGAAGCAGTCAAGGGATGGAGCAGAAAGGTCTGAAAGGCATAAACCTGAACTTCTGGTTTGAGGATCCCTGGATTGCAACCCAGTGTAGAAGGTGGGCCTGAGTTCCCCTACAAGCCACTGTGGGAGTGGCACAGTCAGCAGAGAAGTGGTGATGGAGACTGCCAGAGACCCTGGAAGGAGAGGACGACTGACTTGGCTGGAGGACTAAGCCTTGAAGAGAGGTTCGGCAGATCCTGACCAGTGAGAGAGGGGTTGCAGGCCAAGTGACTGAGACGATGGGCTGACCGACTGCAAGATGGGGCGCAAACGGTGGTAAGATAATTCCCCAGATGAGTCACAAGAAGGTGCTGCCGAGTATAGAGTAGAGCACACACCTGTTACACCATCAGAAAAACTCTCCCTCCAGAAGAGGGGGATTAAATACTGTTGTATTAACAGGCGCTACAAACAGCAAACATGTCAAAATATTGTGCCCTTAAATAAACAAGTACTAAAAGCAGAAAAAGGAGTTTACATTACAGAAATTTGATCGACTCACAATAGTACATTTTTTAACAATTCCATTTCTCTGAAACACAATTTACCAACACAGTTAATTACAATAAACGCATAGCAGGGTGTTTTCCCCCCAATTTTATTTTTCCTTTTCCCCCCATTTTTTTATTGCTCATGAAAGGTATGGGATTGGTAGCTCTGAAGACTGTTGCCTTGTTATTTGTCCACAAAACAAGTACAGCATGGACAGCTGCTGTGCAAAATTATTCATGCTGTCCTGCTAACTGGCCTCAATCCTAACCAGACAGGACAATTTAAAGGGATGATACAAGAATGATGCCCACTTATACACTAGTCTTTTGGAGAAGATGCCAGTTGATGCTAATTCTTACACAATTTCCTGTCAACTAGGAATAGAACCAAGATCACCTCTAGTTCACATACTGTAAGATACTAAAAAGTCATCAGATGATAACAATTTTGGAAAACATGCAGTATTCAAATGGGTAACCTAGAAGTTAAAGGCTCTTAATCCCATGATCAATCTTCTGATCCATCCAAACTTTGTCTAATAAGCATGAATTTAGCGATCTGTAATAACAGTCTACTTCGCAATTATTTCAGAAAATATAATTCCAAACAAAAAGGTAACTAAAAGTAATGGTCTGACAAACTGAAAAAAGCCTAAAGAAACTCACACTTAAGACTTCTTTTTTAGAATCACTACTGCCCCAGCATTTTTTGTAATATAATAATCAGACATACGATAAACCAAATACAGTATTTTTATATATATATAAAAATAACTTACATAATCATGAAAGGCTTTAGCTTCACTTGAATGTTCACATGTTTCTCGTCTTTCTGGAGCTGCACAGTAGAGATCCCAAAATACACTACAAGTTAAAAATAATGAGTTATAAAAATAGCAAGGAAATAATTATAATATATTGATCTTATATCTATAGACCACCTTCCACCAAGCATCTCAAAACTCTTTATACATATTAATGAATTAAGCCTGATGACAGCCTTGTGAGGTAAGAAAGGACTATTTCTGATTCTCTGAGCCATGTAATGATGTGTCCATTAAGTTTACTCCAAGAATATCAGCACAGCTACAAGTTAGTTTAGAGCAATGACTGGAACTCTATATTAATCTCATATCTTATGTATGCCTACATTTACTTTCACAAAACACTAATCTTTCACAAATATGCTGAGACTTGTCCAAGACAGTGGGGATAAGAACAGGAATAGTACCTAGATCTTCTAAGTCACTGTACTGTGCCTTAACTAAAAGACAATAAAGCAGCATATATTTGGGTAAATGTAAATAGTGGGAAAGAATACCATGATATACGTCTTGGCTTATAAATAATGAAAAAAAATGTGATGCCTTTATCAGACCCTTTTTACACTTTGGAAAGGAGCAGTGTTTAAAAATAGTATTAAAACAGAGTTTATAAACTTCTCCCTCTGAACTGTTTTTAACAAGATTTAGCCAGCTGTATTCACTGAATAAAATAAACAATGTTTACATATAGTGTTTGAGGTATTTTATCATTGCAGTCTCAAAGTCTCTGGAATCAAAAGATCTGCTATTTACTAAAACACTTTAAAGAATAAAATCAAAATTGAGTTGTATTTGGCTTATCTCAGACATATGTATTGGATTTCCTCTATGACCTCTTTCACTCGTTTCCCCAAGAACTCCATTCAACTCCTTATCTTAGCGGTCTTTTAGCTTTCTGACCTATTTACCTTCCTAATTCTGTCTCCCAAGAAATGAGCCCTTACCCAAAGCCAACTACACATGTCAAGCCAGACCTACAATATGAGAAACCCAGTTTAATTCCTTAGATTTATCTTTTGATCATCATGCCATAGTTCATAATTTAGGAAAACTTTAATTGGTGTACTGACAATTCCACTGCAGGCAATCATTATTAAAGGTGAACACAGAGGCCAGGAAGACATAAGGAGTAAAATCTCCTTATAGAATTTCAGACACAGAACTCTTAAAAAAAAAAAAAAAAAAACCAACAACATTTGGTAGAGATTATGCCACTTTGCATAGTTGTGTACTTATTACCTACTTTCCTGGGTCCAGGTGGCACTACTATGTTACCTGTAACTTCATACTTTATTGTCAGTAATCTCCATAATTATCCATTCATAGAGTATTGTGTATATGTACATAGAAGATGTATCTGTATTGAGATTCCAGATACAATTCATCTTGGCAAAACAGCAGTTCCAATGAATTATGTTTTCACCCACTGTTCCAATACTACACTTTGGAATGCTATATATACACACACAGACGCACAGATACATGTAAGTAAGTGTGATAATTTTAAAAAAATATAAGGCACTCATGTGGCATACCCGTCAGAAATAATGCGCTACCTGAGGAAGAGATGGGATTTTTAATGCTGCCCATTTACATAATTCTTTAGTTTACTCTGTTGATGTTAGTAAACTATTTTGTAATCCAACCCTATAGAGTTCTTCCAAATGAGCCTGAGTGCATTCATTGATTTGACCATGTGGATGTCAGCTGTAGATGTTAAAGGCCTCGATTCAGCAAAGCACTTAAAGCTGTGAAAAACTAAGTGTGGATTTAACAAGCCAGGCCCTCCTTCAGGGCCTCCTGGTGGCATGAAGGTGTCCTACGAGTGCCCAGCATCAATTCCACCCCAGCAGAGTCCCTTCAAACACTCCAACACTCTCTCGTGTTGACAGACATGTCCCAAGGTAATTTATTATTTTACATGTCTCAAAGACATACATTAAGGCCCATATCATAATTCAAAACATCTCTGGGTCTGCTGTCTTTTGTCACTCTAAAATCTTCTTCAGTCCCAATCTTCCTTCAAATGGAGGGTTCCTTGTTTATTCCCATCATCCCCAGTGAAGTTCAAAGGCTAAAATGAAGCAATAACACAAACAATGGCCATCCGCTTTGGGTTTAATGAAAGTCTCATATCCTTCCTGGGTTCTTTCCCAGTCCCCTGCTCCTTGTACAGGACTTATAAACATTGGCAGGAAATTCCCCCTCTCCCACTCTGGAGGCCATTGACTTCCTTCAACCTCAGTTTTCTCTCAGATCCCTGCCCTTATATAAGATGACAGCCACAGGGGGACTCCCTAGCTCTTCCTATGGCTCTGGAGTATCCACCATCCATCCATGTCTCCCTGTTTCTGACCTCTCTCTCCTCTCTCCTGGCTCCCCAGACTCTCATATAGCTCCTGACTCCTAATCAGGCCTAACCATATTCACCCCTGTTCAGTAACCCTCTGACACTCACTTAAGTCCAGCCCTATTTAGCAAAGCAAAGCATTTAAAAACTTGTATAAGTCATATTTCAACTTCAATGACACTTGAGCACATGCTTCAAGTTAAGTATGTGATTAAGTGCTATAGTGAATTGGGGCCACAGGCAGTAAGGTGGATAGTGTATTTTATGTCATTTTCCTATGACAATATAAAGTTTATCATCTCTTCTTGTATTCTTAACTCAGTTTTTTCCCATATGAAAACTTATTTTTAAATCTGTTATTTACTGCAAGACTAACTGTAAACAAAGTATTGAAACCTATTCCCGTTCTAATATGATGTGTTTACACTGTCAACTTCATAATACATCCCTTTGCCCTAGCAAAAGAAAGTTTTGGAGAAACAACTGGAGTGACGAATACCACAGGTTAAGGACTTCAACATGGAACTCTTTCTTTTCTTAGAAAAAATTATAGGGGAAATAAATGAAATCTAAAACAATATGACTGCTTCTTAGATATGTTTTTTAGGAGACACCATTGTTACTATTAGCTTCTTTCATTATTTTTTTACAATTATTCTTGATGAACTCAGTATAATTTGTACAAAATTCATCTGAATTTCTTTCATGCCTCAAAAAGTTTAATAAAAAATGAATTCATCAGCTTAAAACACGGATGAAAATTTGGTATTTTACTGTTCTTTTCCCTGCAATTTTAAGCATAGGTTGAGAGTGGAATCAAATAGCTATTTTAACTGGAAGGAAAGAAAATTATTAAGACTTACCACCACCAAGAGTGCAAGAATCCTGGGGGCTCCCCCAATGTGATGTTTTTTTCCCATCTTATCTAAAAGGAATAAAAATAAAGTCATTTATGCTTTTCCACACCGTCTGAACAAGATACATTACCTAATCTACCCAGATAGGAAAGAGATAATACATGACTGTGCAGTTCAAAAAATACTTATCATGAATTTGGGATGACCACATAACTTAACACATCGTACCACTATGTACTTAGCATTTGTCACATATTTTGCAGAAAACCTATTTTAGAAATGTTTTACAGTGTTTTTAACATTTTTATCTGTACTACATTATGTATCCCTGTGCCCTTAAACTAGATATTTTAGTTAAGCCCAAATGTACAGGTATGAGAGAGAAATTAAAAGTAATACATTTAAAAATACCTCTGAGAATTATATACAGTAAACATGAGTCATAGAATTTTAAGAAAAACTCAAGATGCTCCAAGGGTAATCCTAATGACTCAGCAGGAGGCAGTCTTCCTTCCAGGTCTAAATTGCACCAGTGTTTCAGCGTGGTAGGGAGCATTGTAGTACTGTCAGAGGTAAAACGAGGTTACTTACCTGTAACTGTTGTTCTTCGAGATGTGTTGCTCATATCCATTCCAGTTAGGTGTGCATGCGCCGCGGGCACAGCTGTCCGGAAGATTTTTCCCCTAGCTACAGGCTGGGTCGAGCAGGGAGCCCCCTGGAGTGGCGCCTCTATGGCGCTGCATAAGTACCCCTGCGACCCAGCCCCACCCTCAGTTCCTTCTTGCCGGCTAATCCGACAGTGGGGGAGGCGGGCAGGTTTGGAATGGATATGAGCAACACATCTCGAAGAACAACAGTTACAGGTAAGTAACCTCGTTTTCTTCTTCGAGTGATTGCTCATATGCATTCCAGTTAGATGATTACAAGCAATACCTAGGAGGCGGGGTCGGATTGACCCATCGCTGAGCGTAGGACCGCTGAACCAAATGCCGCATCGTCCCTCGCCTGCTGGACTATAGCGTAGTGGGCGGCGAAGGTATGGACGGAGGACCAGGTGGCCGCCCTGCAGATGTCCGTAATTGGAACTCTCTCCCGGAAGGCCACAGAGGACGCCTGCGCTCTCGTGGAGTGTGCTGTTATCAGCTCGGTGGGCCTGCCCGCAAGTTCGTAACAGGTGCGAATGCACGAGGTTATCCAGGAGGAGAGTCTTTGGGCGGAGACCGGTTGGCCCTTCATCCGATCTGCCACCGCAACAAAGAGCTGTGTTGTTTTTCGAAAGGGCTTTGTGCGGTCTAAATAAAACGCTAGAGCTCTCCTGACGTCGAGCGTGTGCAATTGTTGCTCCCTTCCCGAGGTGTGGGGTTTAGGGTAGAAGACCGGCAGGAAAATGTCCTGGTTAACATGGAAGGGAGAGACTACCTTGGAAAGGAAGGCTGGATGGGGGCGTAGCTGCACCTTGTCCTTATAAAAAACCTTATACAGTGGCTCTGAGGTCAGCACCCTGATCTCTGACACTCTGCGTGCCGAGGTGATAGCTACAAGGAGGGCTACCTTCCAGGAAAAGTATAGCAAGGAGCACGTGGCAAGGGGCTCAAAAGGGGGCATGGTGAGGCAGGAAAGCACAAGGTTCAAGTCCCAGGGCGGAACGGGGCGCTTAACGTGCGGGTAAAGTTTGTCCAGCCCTTTAAGAAAACGATAGATCGTAGGGTCTGAGAAGACCGAGTGGTTTTCCGGGCCAGGATGGAACGCCGAGATGGCCGCCAGGTGGACCCTAATGGTAGAGGTGGAGAGACCTTGCTGTTTAAGGTCCAGCAGATAGTCCAGGATAACTGGGATGGAAGCTTCCCCGGGGATGGTGTTGCGCTGCATACACCAAGCAGAGAAGCGGGACCACTTTGCGGTATAGGTGTTTCTGGTTGATGGTTTTCTGCCTCCCAGAAGAACACCTTGCACCGTGGCAGAACACAAGAGCTCCGGGCCCCTTAGCCATGCAGCAGCCACGCTGTGAGGTGCAGGGACTGCAGGTCCGGGTGGAGTAGGCGACCGTGATCCTGAGAGATCAGGTCTGGCCACAGCGGGAGGCTGATGGGAGGGGCCTTGGACAGCTGGAGGAGGGATACATACCAGCATTGCCTGGGCCAAGCCGGGGCTACAAGGATCATGCACGCTTTGTCCCGTTTGATCTTGAGGATCACCTTGTGCAGGAGCGGGATCAGAGGGAACGTGTAGAGCAGGTGGCCCGTCCAGGGAAGGAGAAATGCATCTGTTAGAGAACCCCGGGAGCCGCCGCGCAAGGAGCAGAACTGGAGGCACTTCTTGCTCTGCCGAGTGGCAAAGAGGTCGATCTGGGGAAACCCCCACTGTAGGAAGATCGGCCGGATGACGTCTGGCTGGATGGACCACTCGTATGACCGGAACGATCTGCTGAGATGGTCCGCTAGCGTGTTCTGGGCTCTCGGGAGAAAAGAGGCCACCGGGTGAATGGAGTGGGCTATACAAAACTCCCAAAGGAGAACCACTTCCTGGCAAAGGGGGTTCGAGCGGGTTCCGCCCTGCTTGTTGATATAAAACTGGGCCGTGGTGTTGTCTGTTAGCACTGCTACACGGTGACCTGCTAGCGTGCTCCGGAAGGCCTGGCACGCTAGTCGAATGGCTCTCAGCTCCCTGACGTTGATGTGGAGGCGGAGATCAGCCTCCGACCAGCGGCCCTGAGTTCT
Source organism: Sternotherus odoratus (assembly GCA_032164245.1). Taxonomy (NCBI): domain Eukaryota; kingdom Metazoa; phylum Chordata; order Testudines; family Kinosternidae; genus Sternotherus; species Sternotherus odoratus. The sequence continues at coordinate 65,755,424 of JAVMKO010000007.1, read as the reverse complement.
GAGCTCTCCGAGGTGGGCTACCCAACCCAGAGACAAAGCGTCTGTCACTAGGGACATGGAGGGGCTGGGCGGAAGGAAGGGAACGCCCTGGCAGACAATGTCCTGATTTTCCCACCAGGCCAGAGCGGAGAGGGTAGCTCTTGGGATGGTGAGAAGGGCGTTGATGTTGTCCACGTTCGGCCTGTAGACCGATGCCAGCCATGTCTGGAGCGGGCATAGCCGCAACCTGGTGTGCTGGGTGACGTGCGTGCATGCCACCATGTGACCCAGGAGGCTGAGGAACACCCGAGCCGTTGCCATAGGGAAGGATCGCAAGCCGTGTATCGCTGACTGGATGGCCAGAAAGTGAGGCTGTGGAAGGGATGCCCTTGCTGCAGTAGAGTCCAGGAGGGCCCCTATGAACTCGATCCTCAGTCGGTTCCAGGGTGGATTTCCCTTCGTTGAGGAGGATCCCTAAGCGGTCGAATGTGCTGATGACCAACTGTACATGCGTGCGCACTTGGTCCCTGGAGGTGCCCCGTATCAGCCAGTCGTCCAGGTACGGGTAGAGATGTACCCCGCGGCGGCGCAAGAACGCTGCTACCACCACCGCCATGCACTTGGTAAAGTTTCCCTGCCACAAGGAAACAGAGGTAGCGTCTGTGGGAGGGCTTGATGGCAATGTGAAAATAAGCGTCCTTCATATCGAGGGCAGCGAACCAGTCTCCCGGATCCAGAGAGGGAATAATAGTGCCCAAGGAGACCATGCGGAACTTGAACCTGGTCATGTAGCTGTTGAGTCCGCGTAGGTCTAGGATGGGCCGGAGGCCCCCTTTCGCCTTGGGGATGAGGAAGTAACGGGAGTAGAACCCTTTCCCCCTGAACTCCTCTGGGACGGGCTCGATGGCTCCCAGTGAGAGGAGTGACCTCACCTCCTATACGAGGAGTTGCTCGTGAGAGGGGTCCCTGAAGAGGGACAGGGAGGGAGGGTGGGGGGGGGGGTAGAGGAGAGCTGGAGCGAATATCCCAGCTCCACCGTGCGGAGGACCCACTGGTCCGATGTAATGTCTGACCAGGCACGGAGGAAGTGGGACAGACAATCATGGAAGGGAGGATCCAGGTGCTTGACTGGTGCTCCGCCCCCGGGCGCACCTTCAAAAGTTGGGCTTAGGCCCCTGAGACGTTTTAGGGGCCTGCTGTTTACCCCCCTGCCATGGCCCGGAGCGACAGCGGTTGGCCCGCCCCCTCCGCTGGAAGGAGTCCTAGGACGGGCGAGGAGGGGGATAAAACCGCCTCCTCGGGGGTTGGAAGGGCCATCTCTGGGTCATCGAGGTGTGCATCCCCAGAGTTTTGAGGGTCACCCTCTTGTCCTTGAAGGTCTGCAGGCGTGCATCTGTGGTCTCTGAGAAGAGTCCCACACCTTCAAAGGGAAGGTCCTGTATCGTTTTCTGCATCCCAGATGGAAGGTTCGAGGATTGCAGCCACGCACTGCGCCTTAGGGTGACCCCCGATGTGACCGTTCTGGCCGCGGAATCGGTCGAGTCCAGGGCCGCCTGCAGGGAGATTCTAGCCACATCCTTGCCCTGCTGGACAAATGCCCTAAACTCCTGCTTGGCCTCCGGGGGAACAGTACCCTCGAACATAGCCAGGGAGTCCACGGTATCATAAAAATGTCTGCTCAGGAGGGCCTGCCGGTTGGCCACCCTGAGCTGCAGCCCACCCGCCGAGTACACCTTCCTCCCCAAAAGGTCCAGCTTTTTGGCCTCCTTTGCCTTGGGGGCTGGGGCCTGCTGCCCGTGGTGCTCCTTATTGTTCACGGAGTCCACCACTAGGGAGGAAGGAGGAGGGAGGACATACAGGTACTCGTATTCCTTTGCAGGAACAAAGTACCTCTTCTCCACCCCTTTCGCTGTTGGTGGGATGGAGGCTGGAGTCTGCCCTATGGTGGCCATAGACTTTTTGATCGTATTGATAAAGGGCCAGGCCACCCTTGCTGGTCCGCCCTTTGCTAAGATGCTTGCGACCGGATCGTCGAAAGCAGCAACTTCCTCCATCGGGAGGTTCATGTTTTTTGCCACTGCTTTCAACAGGGCCTGGTGGGCGGACAGGTCCACAGGTGGAGGACTTGAGGATGACGTGCCCGCCACCGCCTCATCCGGAGACGAGGAGGAATAAGGTTCCAGCTCTGTCGGGCCTGGGGGCACGTCCTGGTGGGGAAGAGCAGCCGAGGACGGACCCGCAACTACCTCGTCTGTTCCCCCGAACGGTGCCTGTCGGACCCCGGGCTCCGATGTGGTCACCACAGACTGGGCTCCCTGGGCCTGCTGGTATGCCCAAGGTGCCCAGGTGGGCCAGCTGGACTGTGCTGCGACCGGCTGCCCTTGTACCGAGCGTGGTGAGGCCGAGGCCAATGAGGAGGGCCAGGGGGCTGCCAAGCTGACAAACCGCTGCACGACAGACGGAGAACCGTGCCAGGATCGGGACCGGGCAGGCTCTCTACGTCCTGAGCGGGAGCGGTGCCGGCTCCGCGAACAGTAGCGAGCTGGAGATCAGTGCCGGCTCGGAGACCGGCGCCGGGACGGTGACCGGCGCCGGGACGGTGACCGGCGCCAGCTCGTAGAGCGGTGCCGGAAGTGCGATCGGCACCGAGAGTACGACCGGCGCCTTGATGGAGAAAGGCGCCGGGACTCCGATCGGCGCCGAGACTCCGACCGGCGCCGGGATCTGGAGCGAGGAGACCTGGAGCGAGGTCTCGACTCTGAGCAGCGCCGAGACTGCGACCGGCGCTGGGATGCGGACCGGTGCCGGGAGTGAGATTGGTGCCGCGAGATCGACCAGGCCCGGGACCCCAAAGGCGTCCTGGTGGGAACCGCAGGCGCAATCATGGGCGGCTTGCCCCTGGATTGGACCGGTCTCTGAGTTACGGGGGAGGCTGTCAAGATGATCAGCTCCCTAGCAGCAGCAAAAGTCTCCAGTGTGGAGGGTAGGAGCTGCTGCCGTGCCGGCACCCTGAGGGGCGAGCTTACCCGCACCGGACTCGACAGAGCTTGAGACGGTGCCGGAGTCAACGGTGCCGGTGGCTGTTGCCCGGAACGGTCCTTGACGGGACGCTGTTCTGCTGGCGGCGCCGGAGTCAGCGGTGCCGGTGCCAGCGACTGCTGCCCGGAACGGTCCCTGACGGGGCGCTGTTCTTCTGGCGGCAGAATCGGTGCCGGGACAGCCATCTCGGACCTCTTTCTGCGGGCCGGGGAGTGCGACTGGTGCCAAGGTTTCGACGGTTTGGCGGACACCGCCTTTGGAGCGGGTCCCGGTGCCTCACCCGAGTCCGGTGCCAGAGCGAGGGCCACCTCCGTGTTGGAGGCGAGACTCCCTGTCTTTTCTGGTACGCGGTTTAAAAGTTTTGCAGATTTTACACTTGTCTACCAGATGAGAGTCGCCCAGGCACTTAAGGCAATCAGCGTGTGGGTCGCCAACAGGCATAGGCTTCCCACACTTCTCACAGGGCTTGAAACCCGGAGTTTTAGGAGGCATAAAGCCCCAGGCAGCAGGGGAGGGGACCTCCCTGCCCTTAACAACTATACTTAACTATACTTAACTAAACTATTAGCAACAAAGAACCACTAACAACTAATTTACACTACAATGCTAGGAGAAATTGAGATCGCTAATAGCAGAGCTCCAAGTTCCAACAACCAGCGCGGGCGGTAAGAAGGAACTGAGGGTGGGGCTGGGTCGCAGGGGTACTTACGCAGCGCCATAGAGGTGCCACTCCAGGGGGCTCCCTGCTCGACCCAGCCTGTTGCTGGGGGAAAAATCTTCCAGACAACTGTGCCCGCAGCGCGTGCACACCTAACTGGAATGCATATGAGCAATCACTCGAAGAAGAACTAATATTCAACAGCAATTTTCACTAAGGTATAGCTGATAGGTAGAAGGGAATATCCAAAAATAGGAATTTATCTAGGACATAGGGGATATCACAAATCCCTCCACTAGTTACAATTGGATATAGTATTTACTTGCTGTCCTAAACTACGGAGAAGTATTGGTATTTAAACACAGAGGTAGCAGAAACTCTATGTCAGTGGTGAGTGAAATGAGTTCTACTTTTGTGAAATTGTGGCAGGGCTGGGGTAAAAACACCAGCATTGCCCTGCCACTTCAGGCTAAAGCCTGCTTGCAAGAGGCAAGGCTTAAGGCAGAGACTAGTACAGCCCAGCTGGGAGCCCTAACGAGGGCTACCCGGCAGTAGGTAGCTGGAGCAAGTGGCTACAGCTGGGGCTGGGAGCTGTGAGGGCTTGAAAAGCCTCAGGCTCCAGTTAGCAAAGAGGCAGGCTAGGAAGGAGGCAGGGGGGTGCTCTGTCTCCAAACCTGAGGGCCAGAGAGCCTCAAGGGCCAAAGGCTGTGAGCCAGGGGGGTGAAGGTAACCACATGGGGGATCTTGGGGTGCACTTACTGAAGGTGATAAAGCTGCACTGTAAATAAAGGACACTGGGAAACCACCGGAAAAGGTGTGGACAGTGACTTTGTTGGGGGCACCAGGCTGTGAGACACAGGAGGACACAAGCCACAGGAGGGGACCCTGTGACAGAAATGCTTGAGGATTCCTTTGGTATGAAAGGTGGTGATGCGTAAAAATAATATTGTTAATAAAATGGACAATGGTTAAAGTTTGGATTTTCAGAAGAATGTGAGATAGTTTAGTACCTAACTATCATTGAATTTCAAGGCCCAATACTCAAGGAATTTCAAAAGCAGCTCATCAGACACCTATAAGGTCTGCATATAGCTGGCAAGAGGATACACACAGCCCGAAGGTCATCCCAAACAAGAGCCAATAAATCTGTTCTACCATGTTATGATGTATGATGTTAATGCTGCTGACTTAACAGCAAAACTATTTTATACATTTTTTAAAAATTTCTTGGGACTATTTTTACATGCTTCTGGTGGTAAAATCAGTTACCAAGAACTAACTACACAGGGCTCACGAGGAAACATAAATAAGCATAGCTAGGGATACAAAAAGTATCCTTCCAAATGTAGAAATCCTGCATAAACTATACCAGATAAAGTGTAAATTGGAATAAAAGGCAAAGCAAGAAGTATAAAAGCAATTTTTTAAAAATTAAACTCTTCAGATGCAGTGGAATCAAGAAGACTACATGCGTCCATTGGGAATAACTTGTAAACTTAAGTAAATCACCAGGAACAGATGTTATTTTTCAACAGGTTCTAAAGTAAACATAAAGTAATGTACTAAAAGAGATGTGCAGTATCTACTTAACACCAAAACTGTTAATGGAGACTGGAAAATCATTGATCTGGAGTAAAATTCATACCTGTGCAGAGGGCCAACATAAAGCCTATATACTAAGTAAATTCTTCAAAACATGGCCTGAGGGGGATTTAACTGGTGCAGAGGCTTTTGCTGGCCCTCTTCACAGGACATTTCACCCCAGTCAGCATCTTCAAAACAAGAGCCTGTGGAAAATGAGAGAGCTCTCTTATTTTTTATAAATATTACATGTTCTTCTGTTTACTTGCTGGATATTAATCTAACTGCACAGATTTAAATCTAAAGAGTCTGCTAGGAAGAGCAGGCAGGAAATGAAACAATTCCAGAGATATCTTCAGGGAAAATATCAAGGGTCCTTAAGAGAACAATGAGTGGGCTATTAGCAGGGAAATACCTACCTTACTGTCACCAGCCAGGCTAACCATAATTTTTCCAAGACTAGAAGAAAAGACACTGAACTGTTTAAAAAGCCCTGCATAGAGAGAGAGGGGCATGGAGAGTGAGTGGAAAGCAGCTGGGGGGAAACAATGGGACAGATACAAGGGAAAGAAACTTGCTGCAGGGGAATCTGTCCCTATCAGCCCAGAAGTTGGATTACCCAGGCTAAGTGGAAGTTACCAAAATTAGCAAGGAAATAATAAGGTCTAGAAAAGATGCCGTGTGTAGGCCATTTTTGTTTTACCTGTTTTCTCCACTTGTTATGAACCTTTGGATGAATAAACAATATGTTGGTTTTTGAAAAGCTGTCTTGAGTCACTTTAATCAATTGTTGGTCACATCTCCTGAAGGAAATTCTCTTGCAGGAATCAAGTCCTGCTAGAGGAGTCAGAGTTGATTAAGAGGGGGGCTGCAAGTCAGAGAGATCACCTCCAAAGTTCCACCCTTTAATGAGGTTAAGGAAGGAAAGCCTGTCTCCTGAGGGGTGCACTTGAGAGGGGACTATGTAAGGGTCCAAAGTGCAGCTCACTCTGTAACTATGACGGAACCCAAGGGGATTCTAGGACTTACACCTGTGAATTTCAGTTCCAAGAAAATTCATTTTAAAACAAAGGATCACAAAATCTAAGAAAGCTTAAAAAAACCAATTCCTTAGGACATTATTTTACAGACTAATTGATTGCAATGTCAGATTTCCTGATGTCCATTTGAAATTTTCCCTGTCTTAATTCTGTCCCATTACTCCTAGGGCTGGTCTTCACTGGGGGGGGGGGGGCGGGGATCGGCTGTAGATACGCCGACTTCAGCTACGTTAATAACGTAGCTGAAGTCGGCGTATCTACAGCAGACTTACCTGCCGTCCTCACGGCAGCGGCGGTCAGTGGCGCACTCCCCCCCGTCAACTCCAGCTTGCGCCTCTTGACAAGCTGGAGTTCCGGAGTCAACGGGGGCACCGCTGGTGAATGATTTATCGCGTCTTGATGAGACCTTAAATCGACCACCAAAACATCAATCCCACCCCGCCGTAGTGAAGACAAGCCCCTACTTACACACACTTTTGTAAAACTTTGAACGCCTCTCAATCTTTGTTGCTTACACTTTTCAAATAGGTATAGAAGGTTAGTCATCACTTAGCTAAGCAGTACATATTTAGTTTTCTAGGGCCAAATTCTCAGCCTCAAAACTGTTCCACATTATTTTGGCCTTCGATAGCCTCATCGAGTGTTATGCTCAGTTGGGAACTGCTAGAACACATAGGTACTCTAGCCACGCATCTTTCTTTTGGCTCTGCCTCCTAAACTGGAACCAGGAGAATGTGGCGTAAGACTGCCTCAATGTAACCCCCACACAACAAGAATCTTCATTTGGCCTGATTTAGTGAGTTTGTAGTTCCATTGCACTTATGGATCAAAACAAAGAGGACAAAGCATGGTGGAGAATCTCTAAGCCTTCATCTTCCCTTATAATTTAACCATCCAGCTGACTTCATTTTTGTTGCTCTTCTCTCACTACCTTCTAATACGCCAAGATAATTCTCTCTCTCTCTCTCTCTTTCTCTCTCTCTAAAAAAAAAGACTATCATATGCACCCCAAAACTGAACTGGCTTTTTTGGCACCCATATTCCATTGCAAACACATATCTAATCTGATATCCACTCTTACTCTCTTATCTCCTTCATCATTGCCATTTGCGATCTGCCCCACTGATTTATCTGTGTTTTGGATTATTTCCCCTGCAAATGTATTAGAGTATAGTTTTCAAGATGAATCATATTTTATTACTTTCAACCCAGATTTCTAATCTTTCTATATCACTTTGTATTATTTTAAAATTTGTGATAATTGTCATTTATCCCAACATACTATCTTCTAGAAATGGCATCAATGTTCTGTTTACTCCTTCTTCTACCCTATTAATGAAGAAGTTAAATGAAGCCCACAGATCTTTGTAGTATTTAGAAGATACCACACACCAATTCAGTATTGTTATTTATCACTGCCTCTTGTTCAAGATAATTCAACCACTATTAATAAGTCCATATTACAGTGCTTCTATCTTCTCGGATTTAAATTAAATTTGACAGCAAGATTTTGGGAGACACCATATTAAAACCTTTTCCAAAATTCAAATGTCCTATCTAAAATGTTCCCCTCATCCACTCACTTTGCAAATCTACCCTAAAAACAAAGTAAGCAAAGCTTTATGTTGCAAAATTTATTCCTTATAAATGAAAGCTGTTTTTGCTGAGCCATAAATTATTCTATTAATTTTTTTACATTTTTCTCTTAATTATTTTGCTCCTACTTTAATAGAGAGAAAAATTGTATATATCAGATGGTAACTGCTGGAAACACGCTTTATTTAAAAAAAAAAAAAAAAGTTATACAACAAATTTGCTGTTCAGTCTTCCAGTAGCATGCCAGTTGTCCAGGACTGTTCAAAAAGTCATCAGTAGCAAAATAAATTTATTACCATTTGAATCTGTGCCACCTGGGTGGGACAAGTGATTTTGAGATGTGGAAATGTTCCAAGTTACTACCTTGCCTGCTCTTTATTCAATGCTGTTTTCCCAAGGTCTTCTTTACTTCCCACTTGTCAACTTATTTTCTTAAATATTCTTGTTAAAGAGAGATTTTTAAAAGGAGTTCAGTATCTCTCACACACTGGTCATTTTTTCCTATCACAGACAAAGGTTGCTGAGAAAAACTAATATACTTGTATTTTCAAAACATTTACAGAGTCCTTTAACAAAGATTAAGATGACAAAATGAACATAGGGTAAAAGGCAAAAGTACCATCAGGTGTTAAAACTGGTTAATCAACAGGACATGAGGAGTTATAATACATAATTACTTTTTCAAATTAAGAGAAGTTGTTAATTGGTATCATAGGAATATGTACTGAGACCATTATTTGTCAACATTATCTATGGTGTATATATAAAGGGGACAGAGTCTGGAAATATAATATAGTATAAAACATTTCATTGACATGTGTTTGGAATGGCTGCATTATCCACAGGTGGTGAAACCATGAGTAAGTTATACAGGTCATCCCAAGCAAATACTAATAAAATAATGTATTTCCTAAATGCCACATTTGTTACAGAAAGCAAGTGGAATCTTTATGTGGTGAAAGACTTGAATACACCAGTGAATTTTTGTGCGAAGCTGGGGATGCCTTGCACAGAGATGGGTGAACACCTGGTTAGCACAGACTTAAAAATCCAAGTTTATCAGCATAAATTGATATTCACAGTGTTTTATTTCTTTTTTTTAAAAAAAATGAATATATACAGTTATTCTATTTGAACGCACTATCAAAATTGTGAAAGAAGAAAACAACTGGAAACGTACCTCTGATAAAAATGTCTGGGCAGATTTCTGTGCTCCTACATGGAGCAGATATTCATATACATACAGTGCTAACCTGGAAAATGAATGAACAAAAGGTATTCAGTATAGAAAATCTGTCTGTTTGCTCTGGTTTGGTTTGTTGCTTTTTTTCTTTACAAATAGTCTCAGAAATTAACATATTGAACTATGTAGTGCTTGATTGCAGAAGACATCATATACTAAAAGTGTCAGCTCTACTATTATCTCAATTCTCAACTTTTAAACTAGAGTATGTGGGTCAATCGTAGAGAGCTGTTTAAATAGCACTTAAAATATTATTAAAAAACCCAAATTAGTCTATGTCAGGAGTGTGCGGTGTGGTAAGGAGGCTGGGGGGTTGGATAAGGGTCAGGGAGGGGGGGCGGTTGGATGGGGTGGAGGTTCTGGGGGGGCAGTCAGGGAACAGGGAAGAGTTGTATAGGGCATGGGAGTCCCAGGGGTCTTTCAGGAGGCTGGAGGGTGGATAGGCGTCGGGGCAGTCAGGAGACAGGGATCGGGGGGACGGGTACAGGGTGGCGTCCTGGGTGGGGGGGCAGTTAGGGTAGGGGTCTCAGGAGGGGGCAGTCAGGGGACAAGGAGCAGGGGTTTAGATAGGGATGGGTTCCCGGGGTGCAGGGGTTAGGAGCAGGGAACCCTGAAAGGGGGGTCAGGGGACAAGGAGTAGGGGAGGGTTGAATGGGTTGGGAGTTCTGAGGGGGGCAGTCAGAGGGCGGGAAGTGAGTGGGGGTTGGATAGGGGGTGGGGCCAGGGTGTTTGGGGAGGCACAGCTTTCTCTACTCAGCCCTCTGTACAATTTTGGAACCCCGATGTGGCCCTTCGGCCAAAAGGTTTGCCCATCCCTGGTCTATGTAATTATTTTAATGATATTTTGGACAGATGCCCACTTAGCTCATAGCAGTTCAGTTACTGCTGCTCTATATTTACCCACGCCAAGCCAAGCCTGCAACAAAAAAATATAACATATCCATAATTTATAGCAATGCTGAATTTTTTTTCAAAGCAAATTTTACTTGTGGAAGGTACCAAACTGTTAGCACCTTTGACCAATATCCTTTGTTTATTTACAGAACATGTAAACCACAGGCTGCAGCAGTAAAAGCTTCCTTTGCTTAATCAATAATCAATGCCCCCCAACTCTGTTGTGGAGGATGAAACCCTCTCCCTAGGGGAAAGTGTGAGTTCATCTTAAAATCCACTGAATCCCTTGTATTTCTACTGAGATTGACATTATGGGTGTTAATTCTGGTCACAACTCTGGAATGAACTCCACAAAAGTGGACCCCCCAGCCAGGTAAATCACCACAGAAATCAATGAGGATCCATGCAGAACTCACTGCATTATTGGTGCAGATTTTGTGAATACCAGTGCACTAAAACCAGGCTGAGAACACCATCTCACATGGCCCACAGAAATGGCAAAGCTCAAGCCCTAATAAAACAAACTAGATCTGAATCAGTGACCTATAGGTGAAAGGCTTTCTATCCCACTACCTTTTCCCCAAAGAAATCACTCCCCAGCATAACACTTTTTCTCACAATGCAGCTGTTTCAGATCTTTCCAGTACACATTTCTTTTGAAGGGGATCTACATCTCTTCTGAAAAAGCTGCTCTACACAGAAAGGAAAGGGAGTCTGGTTATTGCACTGTTTTACGGATGTATTTCTAAAACAGAAAAATGGCTTTTTTTCATTCTGCAAGTAATCTGAGAAGAATTTGAAGTAAATGCTGTCACTGTTTTTAAAAGATTTATATTTAAAAAATGTGGTGTTACTAAAAAAAGGAGGTATAAAAGAGAGGTAGAGAAAGTCTATTCAGGACAGTTCATACTACCGCTTGGTCAGATAATGGACAGAATCTGAAAAGGCACTGGTTGATTGCTACAGTATTTAATAGTCTATAAAATGTGAAAATAAAGTATGACAATATAAAATACAAGGGAGGAGTTCCAAAATAAGATTTTTCTTGATTCATATTTTGCTTAGAATATTCCGTCTCCTCTACTATATCTCCAATATCATAAATAAAACTATAGACCTGATTTCTCCTGTATGTCTTAAAGTAACAAAACCTTGGATTCCTTCTAGTCTGAGTCCTGAAAGTGGTGGTAATATGCACATTTTTAAATTCAGGAATATCATGCGTATTTACAAAATAATGCTGATATTAATTTGCATTAAATACCCTTCAATACCCACCATTCTCATAACACTATAGCGGGGAAAGTATTTTAAGCATTTTAATAGGCTACTGTATTGTTAAGCGCTCAATTACTAATGAAGCTCTCAGACCCTAGAACGATGGGTGCCAATAAAAGAACCTAAAGAGACAGAAGATCATTCATACTGTAGTTACTCACTCCTAACGTACTTTTCTATTATTTAATCCAGAGTTGGTGGGTTACGTGGCTCCAACTTGTCAGATTGCAAGTGTGTACAAGAAAGCTGGAACTTGGTGAGTTAATTCTTTCTACTTGCATCCTCATTTAAATTTTAAGAAAATTGTGGATGTAGCCAAAATCTAAAACCAGAAGGATCCAAAAGGGAAAGATTTAATTTTATAAAAAAAAATCATTCAGGATAACTTGACACCTGAAAACATCTGTAAAATATTTCTGCATTTTGCCCTTCTGAGATGCAGAAGCTGGGTTTTTTTCTCTTCTTTGTTTTTGGTTTAAAACAGCATAATCCCTGTTAGTTTAAATCCACAGTCTAGACGTAAAAAGACAGATAGGGCCATATTCTCTCTCTCATTACAAAGGAAAACAGGAAAGCACCAGAACAAAAAGTTTATTGAAGAAACACCAAAATCATAAGACTACCATCTAACCGAAACATCAGCAAATATTGTACAAAGATATCTAACCTACACTATAGTACTTTAATATCTTTAAAATTGTGTAAATCTCATCCAAAGACTCCTGGATCCACCCTGTGAAGTAGAGAACACCCTATTATAGCTCCAGTATTAAGCACACCTCTTTTCTGCCCTATATGCTCCTCTAGCCAGTGTGTATTTTGAAAACCCAAGGCTTTTGCCTAGCATTCCTACAGACCAAAAAAAACAAAACAAAACAAAAATAACCAATCGCAGTTCTAAATGCTCTGACTACAGTGAGTGTTCTCTGCAAATTAGAATAAGGGATTTATAATAATGCCACAGACTTTCTGAGATGAATTATTAGATCCTGGTTTAAATTATCAAAGTAGTAATTTTGTGAAGAAAAGGTGAAACAATATGCAAAAATATCTTTTCTACATAAAAAACTGGTTCAGATTTTGAGGGAATGAGACATAAGATATCCCTGGTCTTAGGTCTTGAAGAAGACTCTCCTGTGGGAAACTAAGGATAGAATCATATTTATTGAGTGATTGCACAGTCCCACTGGTAGAAAAGTCTAGGACCAATTCAGAGTAACAGCTACCTTGTACAAAAAGTGAAGCAGGAGGAAAAGCACAGGCTAATCCAATTGGTTCTTTATCATCTCAATTTTTTTCACATCTCTTGTTATTCTTTCAGGAAGTCTTTAGGGAAGTTAACATTATAAATTCATCCAAAAATAAATGTATTTGCCTCAGAGATAAAAAGAAAGATAATACTGTTTTCTGCATTAGTCACAGCAGAAGAATGAACAAAAAAACTGATGCTCTGCAGAAAGACAGTTGAAGAAATCAAAAAAGGTGTAATACAGAGCTACAGTGCAACAAGGGGGATTAAGGGAGGTAGTGACTATGACGCAGTGAAAAAAGACTAGAATAATGAGGTTATAATTAACATAATCTAGGCATATAAAAATTGGCAGATAAAATAGATTGATTAATTTTCTGGGCTGGTGTCTAAGAAAAGAACTGTGAGACAAACTCTGCCTCAGAAGTGCTCAGGACTGAAGTGATTTTTAACAAGGAATGTCTTTACTTGACAAACTAATGTAAAAAATGGACTACCAAACAGCAAGTATTAATGTCAAGCTGTCACGCTCCCTTACTGAGGGACAAGGAGCAGGGGGTTTAGATAGGGAATGGAGTCCTGGGGGTTGATTAGGAGCAGGGGGTCTCTGAAGGGGACAGCCAGGGGGCAGGACGTGGGTGGGGGTTGGATGGGGGCGGAGCCAGGCTGTTTGGGGAAGCACAGCCTTCCCTACCCGGCCCTCTGTACAATTTTGGAACCCCCATGTGGTCCTCAGGCCAAAGCAAAATTCCAGCATTGAGGGTATCCAGCAAAAAGAGTCTTGAATTCATAGATGAGGTACCACAGAATTATATAATATCTGGTTTGGAAGGGACCTCAGAAGGTCATATAGTCCAACCCTCCAGCTCAAAGGACCAATCCTCAACTAAATCAAGGGGTACATCAGCAAACCTCTGACACCGCTGATCAACACTTTGGTAATTGCTATGCTCTCAAACTGGATGATGCCAAAAGACTTTGAGAGACTTGGCCTGTCATAACTGAGACTAAATCTCAGAAAAACCTGACATCTAAAAATTTTGCTGCAGAAAATTTTAGGATGGAGAGAAGCTGTACTAGTCACCTTGCTTTATCTCAGCCTTTCCTCTTAGGTCAGGGTTTTCTAACCTTTTCATCATTTTTTCTTGTTCTCCTCTGGGTTCTCTCCAATTTGTCGACAGCTTTCTCAAAGGATGGTGCTCAGAATTAGACACAGCATGCCATCGGAGGCCTCAGCAGTGCCAAGTAGAGGTAGATAATAGCCTCTCATGGTCTTACATGTGACACTCCTGTTAATATATTCCAGAGTTATGGTAGCCTTTTTAGCAACTGCATCGCATTACTGGCTCATACTCAACTTGTGATCCACTATAACCCCCAAATCCCTTTCAACTGTACTACCACGTAGCTAGTTATTCCCCGTTTTGTAATTGAGCGTTAGATTTTTCCTTACTAAATGTACTTGTCTTTACAGAATTTCATCTTGCTGATCTCAGGTCAATTCTCCAATTTGTCACAGTCATTTTGAATTCTAATCCTGTCCTCCAACGTGCTTCCACACCCTTCCAGCATGGTGTCATCCACAAATTTTATAAGCATACTGTTCATTCCATTATCCAAGTCATTCATAAAAATGTTATGGAATTGTGTCAGATATCTTACTAAAATCAAGATATATCATATTTACTGCTTCCCCTCATCTGTTAGGCCAATAACCCTGTCAAAGAAGGAAATGTGATAAGAAACATCCATGCAGATTCCGAATCTGAAACACCCTTTAAGGCATTCTGGTTACTTAATCACCACCTGAAGGTACTACCCGAAAATCAACAGTAATAATTCTAAGATGTTGCAGGACTAACTTGTTAGATAATAGAGAATAGATGCTGAAAAGGATAGAAGTAAGTTTAATGAGAACCTATTAACTTAAAGTAAAGCACTTCAGCAAATAGGTCCGTTGATTAAAATTATATAACAAACTCCTTCACCTTCAAATCAAGGGATTAGGAAGAAAACTATTTTTTTCTAAAGCAATTCATGAAAGTCTGAAAGCCAGAGTCTCTTTCTGGCTTTGTAGAAGCCTGAATGCCACCCTGACTGAAAAATCAGTACCCTTAAGCCATACTTTTTGGCAGCAAGGAGGTTACTGTCAAACAACGTTTTTGAAAAGGATTCACTGAGAAAATACAAGACTATGGTGTCTTCATTTACTTATCTTATAATTATATTTTATCTCTTGTAACCACAAGTTGACATTTGAGAAACAGAAACTTGGCCTACCCTGAAAGACAGCCCGCTTTTTAATTACAATGTTATCTGAACGTGAGAACAGGCCTTCAGAAAGCACTGTTGTAGCTGGCCACGCAAGATATTTACGTGCCAGATGCGCTAAACATTTGTATGGCTCTTGATTCTTTGACCATCATTCCAGAGGATATGCTTCCATGCTGATGACACTTGTTAAAAAAAAGTGGTAATTAAATTTGTGATTGAACTCTGTTTTACCTGCATTCTGTTATATATTTCGTATAATACTTGTCTCCAATGATGACCCAGCACATGTTGTTCATTTTAAGAACACTTTCACTGCAGATTTGACAAAATGCAAAGGAGATACCAATATGAAATTTCTAAAGAAAGCTACAGCACTTAACCAGAGGTTTAAGACTCTGAAGTTCCTTTCAAAATCTGAGAGCGACAAGGTGTGGATCATGTTTTCAGAAGTCTTAAAAGAGCAACACTCTGATGCAGAAAATACAGAACCCAAACCACCAAAAAAGAAAATCAATCTTCTGCTGGTGGCATCTGACTCAGATGATGAAAATGAACAGGCATCGGTCTGCACTATTTGAATCATTATTGAGCAGAACCAGTCATCATCATGGGTGCATAGACTCAAAGGACATATAAATCTTTAGCGAATCTGGCACGTATATATCTTGTGACACCGACCACAACTGTGCCATGAAAATGCCTGTTCTCACTTTCAGGTGATATTGTAAATAAAAAGCAGGCAGCATTATCTTCTGCAAATGTAAACAAACTTGTTTGCCTGAGCGATTGGCTGAACAAGAAGTAGAACTTTGTGGACTTGTAAGATATAAAGTTTTACATTATTTTATTTTTGAATGCAGGTTTTTTGTACATAATCCTACATTTGTAAGTTCAATGTTCATAATAAAGAGATTGCATTGTATTAGGTGAATTGAAAAATACTATTTCTCTTGTTTTTTACAGTGCAAATATTTGTAATCAAAAATAAATATAAAGTGAGTACTGTACACTTTGTATTCTGTGTTGTAATTGAAATCAATATATTTGAAAATGTAGAAAACATCTAAAAATATTTAAATAAATAGTATTATATTATTGTTTAAATAGCGCGATTAATCACGATTCATTTTTTGTAATCACTTGACAGCCCTAAAACTAAGGTTATTTTCCTTGTGCTGTTTAGCCATGTGTCCCAATTAAACAATATGGTTTAACTCAGGGGTCTCAAACATGCAGCCCGGGGGCCGCATGTGGCCCACGAAGCCCTTCCCTGCGGCCTGCAAAGCTCCCTGGTGCCCCTCCCTCCCCTCCCCCCCAGCAATTTCCGGGAGGGAAGGGCCAGAAGCGGAAGCTTCTATGCTGCCTCGCTGGGCTGCTGCTGATCCCCAGCTACCAGGTACTGCTGCTGCGGCTTCAATGAATGAACTGGGGCGGCGCTTCACAGGAGCCCTCTGCAGTGGCGGCCAGGAGCGGTAAGCCAGGCTCCCCACCGCCCTCCCGCCTCCCTCTGCGGAAGGCTTACTGTTCCTGGCCGCCGCTGCAGAGGGCTCCTGCAAAGCGCCCCCCAAGCTTGTTCATTGAGGCTGCAGCAGCAGCGCCTGGAAGCTAAAGCTTGGCAGCGGCCCAGCCAGGGCGCTTCGCAGGAGCCCTCTGCAGCGGCAGCCAGCAGCGGTAAGCCTCCCGCAGAGGGAGGTGAGAGGGTGGCAGGGAGCCTGGCTTACCGCTCCTGGCCACCGCTGCAGAGGGCTCCTGGGAAGCGCCACCCCAGCTCATTCACTGACGCTGCAGCAGCAGTGCCTGGAAGCCCGGGCTTGGCAGTGGACCGGCCAGGCAGCAGAGAAGCCTCCCCACCCCCGGGTGGGCGCCGTTGCCCTGTGAGCAGCCAGAGGTGATCCCGTTCCATGGCTCTCTGTCCGGCTGCAGCTGCCTGGGCCTGCTGCGCCGCCCCCTGCCTGCCATGCCCCACACCTGCAGAGGGTGCTGGGCTCGGGCAAGGGTTGGCAGGGTGGAGAGTCCTGGAAGGCTGAAAGGAGACGGAGAGAGGAGACAGGGGGACAGGGAGGGGCAGCTTAGGGGTGGGAGGGTATTGAAGCTGGGAGCGTGGGGGGAGATTTGGGGACAGGGTGCTGGGTTACAAGGATGAGTGGGGGGACATTTGGAGATGGAGAACTGGGTTACGGGAGGTGAGTGGGGTGAGATTTAGAGATGGGGTACAGGGACCTGGGTTACGGGGGTAACTGGGGATGGGAAACAGGGTTATGAAGATCAGTTTGGGAGAGGGAGACTATAAAATTATAATTGACATTAGGCTGAGATGGGCTGAAATTTCTGTCAGATTTATCAGCATATTATATTTGAAAAAAGCTTGAATCATCTGAGGCTGGTAATTTCTTGTTAAATTAGATTTGTTTGCTTGTGTTTCCAGCTCTGGACTTCCTATATTGCTCTTGCTTTGTTTGCTAAACAGCTGTTGGCGGTGACTAGCGCTTTCCAGGAGGGAGCAGGGAGCTGCATGCTCAGAGGAGGAGGCGGGGCAGGGGCAGGACCTCATGGAAGGGATGGGGGGGGCGTGTCAGTGATGCGGCCTTCGGCCCAGTGCACTAGTCCTCATGCGGCCGTCATGGTCATTTGAGTTTGAGACCCCTGGTTTAACTGAAGGTCTGGTTATACATAATCACAAGATAGAATGTTATAAAGTTAATGTGGAACCTCCTGTTCCTTATACATGGCACAGTAGCAAAGTGATATTCCAAGTATACTTTATGTAAAGCTTGATACCCTCAACAGCTACAAATATCTTATTGTTGTGCTAGAAAGCGGTTGTCCCTTTAAAATAAAATATATCACTAGGGAATTAGTGTGATCGCAATAAACTGTCAATTTATTCCTTGTGCGAGTAGATTTTGTACATTCATTGAGGCAATAGGCATTATGCCGTGAAAGTCTGGCATCTGGCATAAAAGGATGATAGTAAGAATATTTCAACTGTGAATATTACAGAAATTAATCTGTCACTTTTACTATGTTTCTTTTTTTAATGTGTTATATACTCGAGGAAAAATTTGTATGAGAAAATATCCTATCTGACTTTAATATTAACGATAAACAGGAAAGGGAAAATTGAGAAGTGATTAATTCATAGTATAGTCAATAGCCATATGTAATATTTTTGGAAGAGGAGGAGCAATAGCAGAACAGCAGCACACATTTTAAAAAGGATAAGGCAAACAATTACTCCATAATCCCTCCTCCTGTGTGTGATGTCATTGATTTACTAACTCAAAAATACGGTTCAGCCTTTTAAAGTAAGAGATTGCAGGATTGAGCCTGTATTTAAAAATATTATAACAATTGAAAAATGGTTTTAACTTTAAAGCTTCCTAAATAAGTGTTTTTAGAATGCTTTCCCAAACTTATTTCTTCATTAGTTTTTAAAATTGCTCTAAACGTCTTCTTTTTTAATGTGGAGCTTTTTAAAATCAGAAGTTGAGTGATACATGTGGGGGAGGGGGAAATTACAGCAAGTTTTGAGCCCCCAGTACAACTATTTTATAAATTCATGCTGCTCTGAATTGTAAAATTAACTTTAAAAAAATCTTTATATTCATGGCTCCATTCTAGCAGCTATACTTGTTCACAGGGTGTTCCAAGGCTGCTCAGGTCTGATTATGAGCTCTTTGCTCCAATGAGAAAGCTGTTATTTGTGCGATTAAACCCACTGAAATTAATTGGACTACTTGTGCAAGTAGCTGCTTGCCATTGTCCATGAGCTGTTCTAACCGTTTATAGCTGCTCAAGGGTTTACGTTCTTAAACCCTAATCCCAAATACATATGCTCTCTGACTCAATACTGCTTGATACCCAAATTTGATTATTATTTAATTATTTAAAAATAAAGACTTCATTTAACAGGATTATGATTCACAGTACTTGCCAACTAATGAATGGGCCTTTATTACCCAGAACCACGGTGCTGTCTTGAAGATTGGCCCCTTCAGTGGTGAGGTTGTCAGGCAGGAAGCACAAGCCTGCAAAGTTCCTACCTAAACTAGGACTTGTCTACACTATAGTACTTAGAGCAGCATCAGTACGGTGTCATAGCCATCCCACTGTAACCTTCTAGTGTAAATGCACACTATCGAGACAGAACGGATTCTTCCGTTGTCACTGTGGTAACCCCACCACCCAGAGTGACTGTAGCTCAGTTGAGGGGAAAATGCTTCTGATGACCTAGGCACATCTACACCAGGGGGTTTAGGTCAGCATGGCTGCAGTACTCAGGGTTGTGGATTTTTCACATCCATGAGCACTGTAGCTACATTGACTTAAGTTTTAAGTATAGACCTGGCCTGGGTAAATAGATTGTATTCCAAAACCTGTTAACAAACAAAAACACATTTCATGTGATATATTAGACAGTGTTAACACTTTTAGAAACATGTAAACTAGTCAACTCCATTCTAGGATTCATCCCAACCAGCACTGGTAAAGGTGTTAAATCATGTCTACTCTACTGAAGAGAGAACATAAGAATGTCCATACTTGCTCAGACCAATGATCCATCTAGACCAGTATCCTGTCTTCCAACAGCAGCCTGTGTCAGATGCTTCAGAGGGAATGAACAGAACACAGTAATTATTGAGGGATCCATCCTCTATTGTCTAGTCCCAGTTTCTAGCCATCAAAGGCTTAGGGACACCCAGAGCATGGGATTGTGCCCCAGATATCTTGGCTAATAGCCATTGATGGACCTATCCTCCATGAACTTCTTGAATTCCTTTTTGAATCTAGTTATACTTTTGGCCTTCACAACATCCATTGACAACGAGTTCCACAGGTTGACTGTGTTGTATTAAGAATTACTTCCTTGTGTTTGTTTTAAGCCTTCTGTCTATTAATTTCATTGGGGAATCCCTGGTTCTTGTGTTATGTGAAGGGATAACACTGCTTTAAAAATATGTTAGTAACAAAATGTGTATGACCTATTTATCTAGTCTAAACAGAGGGTCTGTTAATAGTTTCAAAGCAGCTCTCCTGGCCACCCCTGTGGGTTTGCATGGAGTTCTGTGCTACCAGTAAAAAAGCATGTACAGTAAACCCTCGATTTAACGGACCCCGATTTAACGGACTTCGGATGCAACGGACAAAATTTCCGATGCATCCGAAATCCGTTATTGGGGGCTGCCGGCTCCCGCCGCAGGGAGCCGGCTGGGTTGACAGCTCCCCCCCAGCTCCCCGCAGCGGGGACCCCTGCGGGAGCTGTCAACCCCCCCCCCCCCCCCGCCGGCTCCCCGCAACGGGGAGCCGGGCGGGGGGGGGGGCGTTTGAGAGCCCCCGCTCGGCTCCCCGCAGCGGGAAGCCGGGCGGGGGGGTTTGAGAGCTGTCAACCCCCCCGCCCGGCTCCCCGCAACGGGGAGCCGGGCGGGGGGGGTGGGGTTTGAGAGCTCCCGCCCGGCTCCCCGCTGGGGGGAGCCGAGCGGGAGCTGTCAACCCCCCCGCCCGGCTCCCCGCAACGGGGAGCCGGGCGGGGGGGGCGTTTGAGAGCCTCTGCTCGGCTCCCCGCAACGGGGAGCCGGGCGGGGGGGGGGTTGAGAGCTCCCGCCCGGCTCCCCGCTGGGGGGAGCCGAGCGGGAGCTGTCAACCCCCCCGCCCGGCTCCCCGCAACGGGGAGCCGGGCGGGGGGGCGTTTGAGAGCCTCCGCTCGGCTCCCCGCAGCGGGAAGCCGGGCGGGGGTTTTGACAGCTCCCGCCGGGCTTCCCGCTGGGGGGAGCCGAGCGGGAGCTGTCAACCCCCCCGCCTGGCTCCTTGCAGCGGGGAGACGGACGGGGGGGGGGGTTTGAGAGCCCCCGCTTGGCTCCCCGCAGCGGGAAGCCAGGCGGGAGCTGTCAACCCCCCCGCCCCTCTCCCCGCAGCGGGGAGCCGGGCGGGGGGGGGAGGGGGTGGGGTGGGCTGGCTCCATATAACGGACTAATTCGGGCGAGGGGGTGTCCGTTGTCACCCGAAAGTCCGTTATTTAATAATTTTAAAAAATTATTAAATAACGGACTTTCGGTTTTAACGGACACCCCCTCGCCCGAATTAGTCCGTTATATCGAGGTTTCACTGTACATATTATAAGGTTACTTCAAAGAAAGTTAACCACAAAGAAAACTAAAACTAAAACCCCTCAGTCTCAAGCTTTAAAGCTTTACATTTGTTATATGGCTGCCAGTAAGTGGCAACTAATTTAGTAGTTAACATAGGATTTCTTTTTTGTAAACTTGAAAAACTACTTGCTACATGTGACAAAAGGTTGTGTTAGAGCACTGTGCCTACAATAAACAAGGTAGATATTGATTTATGTCAGTACAACTGAAAAAATAATCAGGACATTGGATTTTGATGCTTACCTGCCCTCCACCCCACAATACTTGAAAAAAGGCAACAACAGTTGGCAAAACTTAAATATTCCAAACATCAACCAAAAATATATTTTTAAACTGTGTATGTGAAGCAAGATACTATTTTTTAAAAAATTCTGCAATATTTAAAAAAATGAATGGCTAAATCCTTCCCTAGCCTGCGCAAAATGCTGGGAACAAAACACTGCCTGCCTACTCCATCTAATGCAAAAAAGAGGTCTTCTACTGCTAGGTCAGAACTACATGGGAAGGGCTGGGACTGAGGGAACATAGGGTGGAATGCATCTCCTGAGAATAAATTTAATTCACCCGAAGTCAGTGCTTAGTTAGAACTGCTGTGTACAAGCTAGTCCTCTCTCTTTAAATCAGGCAACTGGGGCTAATTCTGATTTAATTCACAAGGTGGTCTCTCTTTCTAGAGCACCATCACAAGGAACTTCTGCTATTGAAGAGGCTGACAGGATTTCTGAAGTATGGTGTATGTGGCTCCCAGAAGAAACCATATTTGCAGGCAAGAATTTGTCTTTATTGTGTTAGAAGAGACAGAACTGAAAGCTGCACATACTGAGAAGAAACATACTGTTTGAAACTTCAGGTATTTGTTTTGACACTAACTTAGGGGCATGAGTCCTCAAAGAGAGTGACTCATGTTACTCAACGACTAGTAGACTTCCAGAATATACAGTGAATCACTTAGCAATTGTTCACATATTTGGGTGAGTTTTAAATTAACAAATAAAATGTTTGCAGTGTTATAGAAGTGTTTGTCCCAGGATGGACAAGGTGAGTAAGGTAATATCTTTAATGGACCAACTTCTTTTGGTGGAAGGAACAAACTTTTGTGCTAACACACAGCTCTTCTTCAGGTCTGCTGAAGGTAATCAGAGTATCACAGCTAAATACAAGGTGGAACAGATTGCAATATGTGTTACCATTCCTTGTGCCTAACAATCTGTTCCATCTGGTAGTCAGCTGTTACACTAGGGGCAGGTCTACACTACCCACCGGATCAGCAGGTAAATTGATTTTTCGGGGGTCGATTTATCGCATCTAGTCTACATGCGATAAATCGATTCCCAGGCACTCTCCCGTCGACTCTGGTACTCCACCGCCATGAGAGGCACAGGCAGAATCGATGGGGGAGAGACAGCAGTCGACTCAGCACCGCTATTCCAGTAGCTGAAGTTGCATATCTTAGGTGGATCCCCACCCCCAATGTAGACCAGGGCTAGGAATACTTTTCCAAGATCTGAAGAAGAGCTCTGTGTAAGCTCAAACGCTTGTCTCTTTCATCACAAAAAGTTGGTTCAATAAATGATCTTACCTCACCTATGTTGTCTCAAAATGAAATTTACATAGCACTTACATATGCAAAGTCACAATACCCCTGGAAGGTAGATTAGTGAGCATTATCCCCATTTTATACAGAGTGAAACAGAAAAATTAAGGGTTTCATTTTCAAAAGGCATTGGTCCCCACGAATGGGAGCATTCAGCATCATTTACAAATCAGATTTAAGGGATTTATCCAAGGGCATGCAGTGAAACAGTGGCAGACCAGAATTAGAAGCCAGGTGTTTCACCGCCCAATCCTTTGTTTAATTGATTAGATCAAGTTGCCTCTCAAGCATTAACTGAGTTAGTGATTCAAAAGTCTTAAAATGAATTGTCAGGCCAATATGTAATTGTTGTTCAAATATTCACATACTAGGAACTGTCACTAACTCTGAGTCAGTCAGGATCGGGGGAGAGGGGATAAATACCAAGGACAGAAGCTGAATTAACTCAAGATTTGCAGAATACAAAATAATAAAGCTCAACACAAATTGGAAAAACTACTGCAGGGGTAAAGAAAATATACTGTATATAGTATGGGGACAGACATTTTGAAAGCACAGGATATGTAGAACTCCATGTGCAGCATTCCCACTGAAATCACTAGGAGTTCCATTTGCAGGTTCACTGCTCATAACATCAAAACTATCAAGTCTGCCAAGTGCCATGCATTTGCCAGCCCTATCCATAGCTCAGCTGCATTCTAACACATTTGGCTAAGCTGATGGAAGGCTGCAGGCAGGCAGGCAGCAAGGTGCATCCTCTCTTGCTGCTGTTCCCCATGCTGGAACACATGCTGGCTATACTGGATCAGACCAATGGTCCATCTAGGCCAGTATCTTCCAACAGGGGGAAGGCCAGTATCTTCCAACAGGGGGAAGGTCAGTATCTTCCAACAGTGGACTGTGCTAGATGCTCCAGAGCAGGGGTAGTCCATTATTTTTTGTCAAGGTCCAAATTTCTTGGTCAAGGTATAGTCAAGGTGCAGTCCCCAAAGAAAATAATAAAATAAATAATAATAAATATAATAAAATAAATAATAATAATAAGTACATCAAAATATTTTAGGGTCTGTTCAAATAGGTAGTCTGCCTATTGACTACCCCTGCTCCAGAGGGAATAACCAGAACAGGCAATTATTGACTGATCCATCCCCTATCGTCCACTCTTAGCTTGTGGCAGAGACTAAGGGCTGGTCTTCGCTAGCGCTGCCGGAGATCGATCTTCTGGCGATCGATTTATCGCGTCTCACTAAGACGTGATAAATCGATTGCCCAGAGCTCCCCCGTCGACTCCGGAACTCCAGCTCGCCGGGAGGCGCAAGCTGGAGTCGACGGGGGAGCGCGCCGCCGTCTGCCACCACCGTGGGGACGAGCGGTAAGTCGGCAGCAGATACGCAAACTTCAGCTACGTGATTCACGTAGCTGAAGTTGTGTATCTGCTGTCAAACCCCTCCTCCCGAGTGAGGACAAGCCCTAAGGGACACCCACAGCATGGGGTTGCATCCATGACCATCTTTTCTAATATCTGATGGACTTATCCCCCATGAACTTCTCTAATTCTTTTTTGAATTCAGTTGTACACTTTTGGCCTTCCCAACAGGCCTTCCAATGAGTTCCACAGGCTGACTGTGCATTATGTGAAGAATTCCCTGCTGTCTGATGTAAACCTGCTGCCTATTTCTTTCATTGTGACCCCGAATCTTGTGTTATGAGAAGAGGTATATAATGTCTTATGCACTTTCTCTACACCATTCTATAGACTTCTATCACATATCCTCCTCAGTGGTCTCTTTTCCAGGCTGAACAGCCCCAGTCTTTCCAATCTCTCCCCATACGGAAGCTGTTCCATACTTCTGCTCATTTTTGTTGCCCTTCTCTGTTCTTTTTCCAATTCTAATAGAGGAACTCTTTACTTAAAGTCACATTTTTCAGGAACATAACTACAACGTTAAGTGAAACGACGTTAAATGAATCCAGTTTCCCAATAAGAATTAATGTAAATAGGCAGGGTTAGGTTCCAGGGAAATTTTTTTCACCAGACAAAAAGATTATATATATATACACACACACAAACACAGTAAAAGTTTTAAACAAACAATTTAATATTGGTACACAGTGATGATTGTGAAGCTTGGTTGAGGTGGAGGAGTCAGAGGGTGGGATATTTCCCAGGGAATGCCTTACTGCTAAATCAGGGGTTCTCAAACTGGGGTTCAGGACCCCTAAGGGGGTCACGAGGTTATTACATGGGATATCGTGAGCGGTCAGCCTCCACCCCAAACCCCGCTTTGCATCCAGCATTTATAATGGTTTTAAATATAATAAATTAAAAAACACTTTTTAAAAGGGGGAATCACACTTAGACGCTTGCTATTTGAAAGGGGTCACCAATACAAAAGTTTGAGAACCACTGTGCTAAATGAACTAGCAATTTATGAGCCCTCAAGGGTTAACGCTCACACTCAATAATGCAATAGGAAAGGAGGGAGGGAAAACACACAGAGACAGAGATAGAGATGCATTCCTCTTTAAAGAAAGTGAGGAATACTTGTAGCACTTTAGAGACTAACCAGTTTATTTCAGCATAAGCTTTCATGGGCTATAGCCCACTTCATCGGAAGCTTATGCTGAAATAAACTGGTTAGTCTCTAAGGTGCTACAAGTATTCCCTGCTTTCTTTAGGGATACAGACTAACACGGCTGCTATTCTTATTCCTCTTTAGGGGTATGTCTTCACTACAGCAGTAGGTCGATTTCCCTTAAGTCGATTTTCTAAAGTAGACTTTTTATAAAGTCGACTTAGTGCGTCCCCACAAAACACAGCAGGTCGACAGTGTCTGTCCTAGAACTCTTGCAAGGGTCGACGTAGCCAGCATTGCACTATGGGTAGATATCCCACCGTGCCGGGAGTCCCCAGCAGGCACCACTTTTCGGGGCAGCCAGGCACGCTCCCCAGGGGAACCCCCCCACCCGAGCAGCCCCGCGGACCCCCCGTGCCCGCCCAAGTAGGTCCGTGGACACACACCCCCGCCCGAGCAGCCCCGCGCCGGCTCCCCCCGCCCGAGCAGCTCCGCGGCCCCCCCCCCCCCCGCGCCCCGCCGGAGCAGCCCCGCGCCGGCTCCCCCCCGCGCCCTCCCGAGCAGCCCCGTGCCGGCTCCCCCCCGCGCCCGCCCGAGCAGCCCCGCGCCGGCTCCCCCCCGTGCCCGCCCGAGCAGCCCCGCGCCAGCTCTCCCCCGCGCCCGCCCGAGCAGCCCCGCGCCGGCTCCCCCCCCGCGCCCGCCCGAGCAGCCCCGCGCCGGCTCCTCCCCCCCCCCTGCTCGGGTGAGCTGGGGGGGAGCCGGCGCGGGGCTGCTCGGGCGGGCACGGGGGTCTGCGGAGCTGCTCGACTGGTGGCTGGTCCCCTGGGGAGCTAACGGGCATTGTGGAAGGTCGGAGGCTTAAAGTCACATGCATCCTCACTAGTTCACAATCGACCCAGAGAGAGGTAGATTTCAGCTACTCCTCTCGTTAGGGAGGAGTACAGAAGTCTCTTTAAATCGACTTTAAGGGCATGCATGTGAGGACGGGTACAGGCTTAAATCGACTTTACCTTGATAAAGTCGACGTTAAGCCCTAGTGGGGACCAGGCCTTAGTATCAAGAGTGAGGTCAAAAGTACACTGCAGTTAATTAGATCAACAAGCCTCTCTGGTGGTCATGTGTTCCCTCTGTTCTATGGAAGATGGGGTAAGTGGGGTGCAGGAGCAGGGGGGAAGGGAGACACCCTGATATTAACCTCCCTCTTCTCCCCACCCCCCACCCCCGTCCAACAAGCAGGAGTTTCAGGAAGCAGCTCCAAGGCAGAGGGAGCAGCACATGGCAGTGGGGGAAGGGACTACAAGCAATTGAACTGCCGCAATTGACAGCCTGCTGGGCAGCTGATGACATTAGAAGGGAGCATTGGACAACTTTAAACAATCATGTTCCCTAATTGATTAGCAACGTAACAATGAAACAACATTAACCGGGACAACTTTAAATGAAGAGTTACTGTACTTTTTTTTAATGGAACAACCAGAACTGCACACACAGTATTCAAGATGTGGATAGTGGCATTATGATATTTACTGTCTTGTTATCTGTCCCTTTCGTAAGGATTCCTAACATTCTTTTAGCCTTTTTGACTGCCACTGCACATTGAACAGGTGTTATCAGATTATCTAAGATAACTCCAAAATCTCTTTCATGAGTGGAAACCCATCCTAGGGTGACATGAACCCAGTCAGAATGGGGATAATTGAAATCCCCCATTATTATTGGGTTTTCTCCCTAATCTCCCTAAGCATTTCACAAGCACTTTCACCATCTTCGTCAGGTGGTCAATACTATATCTCTACTGCTATAATATTATTATTCAAGCATGGAATTTCTATCCATAGAGATTCCATGATACAGTTTGATTCATTTAAGACTTTTAGTATATTTGACTCTATGCTGTCACATATAATGCTATTCCCCCATCAGCGCAACATACTCTGTCATACCTATATATTTTGTACCCTCGAATTCCATGTCCAATTGATTATCATCATACTACCAATTTTCTGTGGTGCTTATTATATCAATATTCTCTTTTAATATCAAGCACTCAGGCTAATTGATCTTAGTATTTAGACTTCTACATTGTACACAAACACTGATAACATTTGTCAATATTTTGTTTTCTGACTTCATGTGATGCAATAGAATGGGACTTTTTTGCTTGACTGTTTCTCTTCAGTTCCTACCTCTGCTTTATCAAATTATAATTTCCTCTCTTTACTTGGATACAGAGTATCCCCTTTAATAAATCCTCCCCTATGGGGTCTCTGTCCAAACTGTGCACTCCTCTGCACCGGTCAGCTTTCTCACAACCCTTAGTTTAAAACCTCCTTTACAACCTCTTTAATTTTACATGCCAGCAGTCTGGTTCTGTTTGGTTTAGTTGAAGGCCATCCTTTCTGTATAGGCTCCTCCTTTCCCAAAACATGTATTAGGAAATAGGGAATACGCAGGCCTATGTCAAAGTGCCAAGGTTCAATTTTGCAACTAGTATTAAAAGCGGAAGAAAAATAAAAACCACAGTCAAACAGAAGGCTTCAGCAAGCCATGGTAAAGTTTTAAGATGCCAGGACTTGGCATCAGTTCCAGAAAGAAAGAAAAAACAGATGGGGTTTTGGCAGCAGTACAATTTAAGCTTCCAGAACTTAGCATTAAGGCTTCCGCTCCGCTAGGTTGATGCACCTCAACATTGCACACCTATTAATATAGCTGATTGAACCCACACCTGACCCCTGCTACATAGACTTTATAAAAAAACATGAGGAAGCATAAACGCCCGTGGGAATTGCAACAGTGACATAATAAGCTCAGAAAAGTGAAGTAGTTAGCTTGTGACCAAAAATTACCAACAGAAGGTGAAGAAGGAAAGATCTCTTCATGTCCGAAAAATGGGGGGTGGGGAAGAATGTATGTTGGGGGAACTCTTTGTAGCTGCTTTGGGTTTTGAAGCTAATTTTAGCAGAAAGAGCTACAGAAGACAAATTTCCAGAAAATTACTAATTAGGGCATGTTCCCTAATGATATGGTTTGATAAAGTGTGCACATTAAAAAACAAATTTAGCCCATTTTATCCAGATGGAGCCAAAAGCATTGTATCAACTGAATGTAAGAATTACTCTTCTCACTATTGAAATTCAAATACCTCTTATTTGATAAAACAATGAATTACTCTATAGCCCACGAAAGCTTATGCTGAAATAAACTAGTTAGTCTCTAAGATGCTACAAGTATTCCTTGTTTTCTCATCTCAATGAGATTTTGAAATATATTTATCAAACACCTTTTTAGTTTCCTACAGTGGAGCAAGGAGAATAATACACAGAGAGAGAGAGAGAGACCCCCGTGTGAAGGGAACATGCGTTTTAAGAAAAAAAGACACTATTTCAAGTATATGATATATTTTATTTATTGAGATAAAAATGTATCTTAACATTTAGTAAAGACTTATTTTTAAGAAGCATTAACTAGAATTTGTCTTGCTATTTTTAAATTAGATAAATGGCCAGTATTATTTTATTTCTATCATACCATTACATTTATTAAACCATCTAGTTGTGTACATAGTATATGATGTTAAATGTTTCTATCCCTATAGTACTCTCTCCTGCCTCCACTATTTTCAGTCTATTACTAGCATTGTTGTACCTTGTCTTAAATTACACTGAAAGCTCTTTGGTGTAGATATCGTTTCTTATGTATTTGTATAGTGCCTAGCATAATAAAACCATGAGCACAATTGAGGTGTACAGACATCAGAGAATGGGCTCTCCTTTGCTGGCCTTTGTTTCAGATCTGACCCAATAGTCACCCAAATTTTGTCACTATGCTTTTTTCATTCTTACACTTGGAGGCAGGGGAAGAACAGGGATATTGTTGATTTCTGCCTCTTGCCCAACCCACCAGCTCTTATCTACATTAAGTTGTAATGAAATCTTGACTCCATAAGGTAGAGCAGGATTTGTGGTCTACTCCAGGATTGTGTTATTCTGCTTTAGGCATAGGGATTGCGACAATTTGGGGAATCTGTCTGGACAATATATTAATTCTGGTTGTTATTAGGGAGATATTATGAAATTGCTGTACCATGGAATGTGTTTATGTAGACTCTACCACACTTGCTGAAATGAGCTGCAGCACCTACCTACCAGACCTTTGCACCCCAGGTAAGCACCCTTGGTGGGCCCAGCCGGTTTGTTTACCTGCTGCGTCTGCAGGTGCGGCCGATTGTGGCTCCCACTGGCTGCGGTTTGCCGCTGCGGTCCAGTGGGGGCTCCAGGACGCTTATTTTTTTAATGAGCATCATCAGCATGTAAGCATGTTCTCTGGAATGGTGGCCGAAGCATGAAGGGGCATACAAATGTTTAGCATATCTGGCACGTAAATACCTTGCAATGTCAACTTTAAAAGTGCCATGCGAACACCTGTTCTCACTTTCAGGTGACATTGTAAATAAGAAGCAGACAGCAGTATCTCCATAAAGTTAAACAACTTGTTTCTCTTAGCAAATGGCTGAACAAGAAGTAGGACTAAGTGGATTTGAAGGCTCTAATATTTTACATTGTTTTGTTTTTGAGCGCAGTTATGTAACCAAAAAAAAATCTACATCTGTAAGTTCAACATTCATGATAAAGAGATTGTACTCAATACTTGTATGAGATGAATTGAAAAATACTATTTCTTTTATTTACCATTTTTACAATGCAAATATTTGTAATAAAAATAATAATATAATGTGAGCATTGTACACTTTGTATTCTGTGCTGTAACAGCGATCAATATATTTGAAAATGTAGAAAAACATCCAAAAATATTTAATAAATTTCAGTTGGTATTCGATTGTTTAACAATGCAATTAATCACGATTAATTTTTTTTTAGTTAATCACGTGAGTTAACTGCAATTAAATTGACAGCCCTAATAATAAGAATACATAGCACTTACCCTAAAGCACTTACCCTAAAGTTCAGAGTGGGGAGGCAATCCTGACATACCCTTAATATAATGTATGACTGGTCTGACATTACTGACACTTCATGTTTTTCCCAAAATATTCTGCAATATATTTATAATAGATTAAAAATTAAACTGTAGTTGTCAAAATACACAATCAGAATACATTTTGTGATGTATTAGCCTTGCTATTTTTATTGTATTTGCTCATTTCCTCATTAATTCACAAAATTCAGTCATTTGCAATGGGTCTCCCAGTCGTTAATGAGCATTAGTGAGGTTCTTCTGTCAATTGATCTAGAATGATGTAAATCATATTCAAACCATAACAACAACAACACTTTACCAATGTGTGATCCCATTAACAGAAACTTATTCATATAACAAATAATCAAAAAGTCAGAGCCAAAAATTTGATTTCTCTCATTTCAAGTATAAATGGAAGCGCTGCCAAATCTCCTGATATAAATTCCCCCAATTGTTTGTTTTCATTATATGTATTGTAAATAACTTAGAAGTGTTTTTATCCTGCAGAAAGATGTTAACTTTTATTCTTTTTGAATGAACAAATACTTCCAGACAAACTATAACTAATATTTGCAAGGAATTAAAGGACATTTAGAGGGGGAAAATGTAAACCCAGCATGATTTCAGAATCATTCACTAAGATTTCACCTACTACATATTTTCTTCTTGGTTATAAGGGCCATTGTTGAATTGAATGATGAGGATTAAAGGTGCCAAACACTATCAATGTAGTGCTAATGACAATCAAAATTGGCAGAAATGTATGTGTCAATGATCGCGTGATCAGGGTAAAGTTTAAGCACCAGAATTATTTTTAAAAATCTGATGCGAGTAATTAGGGATGATATTTTAGGTGTTCAAAACATAAGCCAGCAAAGGTTACAAATGAACCACATTTTTTAAAATACATCTAATTTGCTGGCACAGATGATGGAGTTTAGATGTTTAACAATCTGACTGTGCCAGCAAATTAAATGCTGGGACATCTAGGGTATGTCTACACAGTACACGAAGCACCAGTCTGTGTGACCTATGCCTCTAGACTCAATGTTTCCAAGCCTGCACTTGAGCATCCACACCGAATTGGAAACCCAAGCTTCTCAACTGTGCTGGCTCATCCATACTGCACTACGCAGACCCCAGTCAGAACTTCAGTTTCTGATGGCATATGCCATCACCCTCACCAGCAGCGTTGTGGCAGAACTTGTCTGTCCATCCCACAAGAGTTGACCAGAAGTGCTGTGGGTGGTTTTCACCCATCAGCACATCCAGTCAAGCCAATTTGTGTGTCCGCATGCTCCCAGCAGCCAAAGCCATCAACATGCACCACAACCTGGTAAAAACATCTCATGTGGTCAGTCTTCTTTCAGGAATCAGACGAAGCAACTGCAAGATTTTGGTGAATATTATGGTGGAAGTTTTTGAACAACCAAAGGCATCTCTCAGAAGGGGTTGCTGACATGCTAGCTGCAACTCAGCTAATGTATTCCTCATTTTCTTTACGGATACAGACTAACACGGCTGCTAACCTTAAACCTGTCAGCTAATGTTGTTCATGCCTGTTGCCTTAGCTGCATATTCCCCCTATGTAGATTGGTGCAGGCCACAAGCACAGATTGGAGGGATCACATTGTCATGCAGACCTGGGATGACTAACTGTGTCCAGAACATTTGCATAAAGAAGCAGACATTCCTGGAGATCTATGATTCAGTTCACTGGGTTATTCCTCCTGGTCACTCAATAGACAGACAATTGTAACCCAGAATGGAATTTTTAATCTTCTGAAACTTCCTGACTCTCACTTCTTCAAATACTATTACAAAAAAGTGTTTCTTCAGTGAATTAAGACTCCCCTGACATCATAATGCAAGAGACTTAAACTCTACCTTGAAAGAAAACTTACATGGGAAGATCTGATGCATTAGTCAAATTTACAGGTAAAAATAGCCCTTGCTGCTCCCTACATTTCACCAAACCAGGGTTATCAGATCTGTCCAGTATTCCTTTGAATCAGTGACAATGCGGATAGTCATCTAAACCTATAAGAAGCCTATTGATTATCCACATTCCTAAGGCCCCAATCCTGCAAATATAAATGTATGTGAATAATCCCACTGACATCAATGGAGCTACTCATATGTATAAAATTAATTACATGCATAAGTCTTTGGAGAATTTGAGCCATAATAACCTACATCCAGAGCCTATATATAATAAAACCAGCATTTTTTGTTTGATCCATTATAAAGTAGAGAGAACATATACAAATATATATGGAACATTCCATATGTATTTTTAGAGGATTGCAAAAAGTTAGAAACAAACATTCCTCTCTTCTGCAACCCTGCAATGTCCATAGAGTAGCAACAGATAAAACAGAATACAGGAACTCCTCACTTAACCTTGTAGTTATGTTGCTGAAAAATGTGACTTTAAGTGAAACTGTTAAACAAATCCAATTTCCCCATAAAAATTAATGTAAATGAGGGGAGGAGTTAGGGTCCAGGCAATTTTTTTTTTTTTTTTTTTTGGTTAGACAAAAGGCATTACGGTATATTATATACATAGGAGGCAGGGGAGGGAGGGGAAGCCTGCTCGTCCATGACTCGCTCCTACCCCCTCCCTTCCGAGCAGGATCCCCCTCCCTCCTGCCTTCTAAACCCGGAAAGCCAGCTGATTGCCCTGGCAGGAAGGGGGGGGGGGGAATGCACTGATCAGCGTCTGGGGGTGGGAGGGAACGGACACTGGGGGGAGGGGAGGAGCGTAGGGAGACTGCCTGCTGTGGGCAGAGCAGGCAGACAAACAATGTAAGAGTGGAGCATTGCTCAACTTTAAACAGGCATGTAATTGCTTAGTAACGTAACAATGAAACAATGTTAACTGGGACGACTTTAAGCAAGGAGTTCCTGTATACAGATGCAACATCTGGGTGGAACACTCCTTTGCCTCTTAACAAATTATTGTCAGAACAACGGGCAATCTTGATTCATCCAGGCAAAAGATGGTGTACCGGGGAAAACAAAACAACAAAAACCAACTGTATAAAAATAATTTGTTCAACTCAAGATCACCCATCTACTCTGAGTAAATTAGAATATACAAATTACATCTAAAGCTCTACTTATACATTGCGAAAAAAAATTGACATATCAAATAATAAAATGACCTTCTTAGATTTAAATGATGCCTACTTTGCTCCAGTTCACATAACATAGAACAGAAAGCTGTGGAGACATGTCCTTGTTCACAAAAAGTTCACATATTACCTAAAGAAAAATGTTACAAAATAACCTAACACACCTTCCCCCCCCTCCCCCCCCCCCCATAAAAGCAACAACCATGCATGAAAACTAACAGAAAGTTCCAATCCCATAGGTGAAGAGCTGGCTACCAGTAAAAACACCTTGCAATTCAGAAATGGCTTTTGAAAAATTAATAAGATTGGTGAAACAAGCCATTAAGATAAAACGGAACACACACCTGTCTCAATACTAAATAGTGTAATGTCTGTATAAAATATGCTTTATTGTACCTTTATTTGTACTCTCAATATCGGTAATGAGCAAGAGACCTGACTACTATTTTGAATTGTTTCTGTCCTGTGTGACCAAGAAACAAGGACATCAGCTTACATACTTCCAGATTCTTACTCCACAATGCCCTAAAAAAAGTAAAAGGCGTATGGATTGTGAGGCACCTCATCACTACCTGCCCTTAGAGTGAATGAGTCTTGTCTGTGCTATAGCTCAGCACCCTGAAACAAACAGCCTCTGGACGCACAAGCACAGTCTGCCAGAATTCTGCAGACCTCACTCTCTGTGTATAGGCTAGTGATAGCCACACATCAGCTTCAGAGGCCTCAGAGCACTGCCCTGGAACCTCGGGACACTCACAGAAATTACCAGATAGGCTGTTCCCAAAAAAACAGTGCACAGACCAGCTTGTTTCGTTCAACCGAGGCTCAGCTCCAATACTACTCACAAAACTGAGATCTATTTATAGTGAAAACAATCATAAGTTTATGATCAAAGGTTAAATTTAAGAGGTAGTAAATAAGGATAATGATGGAAACAGAAATGGTTACTAATAAAACAAAAGTATAACACACTTCTTGTTAAACTTTAACAAGCTAAAAACTTTTGTCTAAAGAAGTTTCTCTCACCTAAAGCAATCTCCTAGCATTTCCAGCCAACGTGGCGGGGACTTTCATTAATATAAAAAGCGCTGTCCTTTTTGCTTCTTAAGTGAAGGACAGAATGGTGCCATTTGCTTTCTTTTAATACCCCCAACGCTCATAGGTTTGTCCCAGGGATCAGGATGACCCCCCAGGGTTTATTCTCTGGTGTCTTTCCATCCCCCTGTTGAATCGTATGTAAATAGGGCTTCCACTGTGTTGAATTAGAAGCCTTAACCTATGGGGCTGACAAAGAGACAGATGAATCAACATCCTTTGTCTGACTCAAAACGTCTTTGTTAGCTCTGCCTTGGATACAGATTTTAAAACAAATTTTCAATGTATATACATAACTCCTTAAATATCATCTGTACACACAATTCACAACAACTATGAGAACCCTTTATCAGTTGGCACTGAGGGGTTCTTGGAGCCACAACAGCACCCCCCCCCCCCTTTTTTTAAACTGGGGGAAATGTCTAATTTAAGTTTCAAAAGGTCTTTATACACATCTTATATCTTATATTCGCTATTATGGAGAGCAGTTCCTTGGAAAAATTTAGGTTTTTGCTAATCAATATGAAACTTCTGGCCTAACTCTTCCAACACATCACCTAAAATGCAGCAAACATACAAAACATTTCTATACTCAAGAAGCACAAAATAATCATGAGTTACAAAATTACCTGTTCTGCTCCCAGAGTTCAGAAGAGAATTTTAGAAGTAACCCTGAGCTAGATATTCACCATGGAACTGGGTAAAAATAGCAGAACCTTGTTCTTTTTAATATTATTGCCATTTAACAAATAACACCATAGATGTGAATGATGTTTTACATAAAGAATAAGGGAGGAATAAAATAATGGTGTGAGGATGCTTCCTTTTGCCCACTCCTTATGATTAAGAAGCTCTTTTAAATTAGACCCTGGAATAGAAAAATATCATATTAGAGAGATTGTGAAAAGAAATTGGTTTTAAGGAGGGATTTTATGGAGTTTGCCCAATGAGCCAGGTAAGGAAAGACATCCAGGCTTTAGGAGCTGGTAGAGGAGAATGTGTGTAGGCACTTGTAAGAAAAGGAAAAAAAGGGATTTGCAAGAGGTGGAGCACAGGGCGCGAGAAGAAGCTATGAGATGATACAAAGCATCATGATGTATTAAATTAAGGTGAAGAAGAGGAGTCTAAGTTGTTGTGGAAGGAGATGCAGAAAGGATTCAAAGAATGGGGTAGGAAATGAAGAGGATATATTGGAGAGATTCAGTGCTGGAGATAAACAGGCTAGAATGAAAGAGTCGAGGAGGTAGATTTGGCTACAGAGCTATAGAAGAATGGATGGGTTTTAGAAACACAATAAGAAAAAAACTATCAGAATTTAGTACCAGACAATGAGATGAGAGCTAAAACGTTCACTTAAACTGTAGTGTACTGAGAACAAATGTATTCCCTGCTGCTGAAAATAGTTCCTGCTGCAGAAAATGTTGTTCATGTTCATACTAGAGAACTTTACATAGCCAAAAAAGTACTATATCAATAGGAATATAATTTTAGTGCTACAGTTATTTGGACTTAAGTCTTACAATAAATGATAAAAAAATAAATCATTGTTAGTCACTTTCTATTAGCCCTTCTAAAATTGTATTGCTTGTTATTTCATAGGCTAAGTTTAGAAAAAAGAAACAGACATGAAATTCTTAAGCTGGATATGAAAGATTTATCATACAATATTTAATAACTTGGTCTAGATTTTACTTGGAAAAAAATCTGAACTCCTGAAAAAATCTTGAATTGAATTAATTTGTCTTAGACAAATCAGCTCAACTCAGCTGTCTTTCAGACACATGAGCTCTAAATGGGCAACCCTAGAAACCTAAGACTTCCTCTTCTTTCCATCTTTCCTCTATTCTTTCTCATCTGAAGGATTTTGAAAATTAAATTAATTAGTCATATCTCAGGGGGTTAGTTTATTCAGTACATTTTACAGATGAAGATAATGGAACTGAATTGGTATCCAGTTATTGGATATTGTCCTTCAATAATTTTACATTGAAGTACAATATAGATCTCTAGCAGCAATCACAGAACTTCACGTTTCTGACTGCCAATGCCAACCTGACTCCTGGCTAAATTACATTGAAAATTCAGTCAAGTAAGAAAGAGAGAGAGGTCCTAGCTGCATAAGTAAGCCAAAATGCTTATCTGTTTTGAGTTCTGATATAGACCACAAAAAATAGGAGTTAAATAAACAGTTATTGTTAGGTGATTACATGCCAGTTAATACTATTACTTAAAAATCCCATTTTTTTCAAATGAATTTCTACAAGATCTCTATTACTATCTGTAGGTTAGGGGAGAAATTATCTGATAATCAAAAGCCACTAATCGATCTGTGAGGAGAGGTGGAGACCACAATTACTGTTTTTCTTAGATGAGTCTGTATACCGTAGTTTGAGACGTCTAAATAAACATGATTCACACAAATATATTGCCAGTCTGTTGGATGGAGGTCTCAGGACCTGGATGAATAGAAACCTGAACTTACTTCACATATCTGGGGGAAACACAAACTGCTGCTTCTTAAACACTGCTATGAGCAGAGAACTGTACAATTCTCGAAATTCTTATTTTTATGCATTTTTTGTGTATTGATTATGTGCTGTGTCCTTGATTCTGCTGTACTTTTTTTCCTAGTCCAAATAAAAATGCTTCTATCTTCCTTTTCTGTGACTCAGAGTTCTCACGGGGATTACCGAAGCAATGTTGCAGCTCCAGTTCAGACACTGTAGGATACAGACTCCAACTAGTTTAACCTTTCACAATGTTACTCCATTCCATGATAATGTACAGAGAGATTTTATTCTGAGTTGTGCAACATAAGAATCGCTGTACTGGGTCAGACCAAAGGTCCATCCAGCCCAGTATCCTATCTACTAACAGTGACCAATGCCAGGTGCCCTAAAGTGAGTGAACCTAACAAATAATGATCAAGTGATCTCCCTCCTGCCATCCATCACCCTCTCTGACAGAGGCTAGGGACACCATTCCTTACCCTATTACATCATTGCTTTTGGAAGAGTTGAATGGTTTCTTGCAAGTATTTGACAATGCACTAAGCACAAGCATGTAGGTTGCAAATCTCCTTCCTGAAACCAAAGCTTAGACTGGGAATCAAACATATGAAAAATGACCCTTAGATATCAGTTATGCAAACCCACCATTATCTGCTTCTACTTCAACAATAGGTCCAGTTCAACTGTTTTTTTCCCCAAGTAACATCTTTATAAGGAAACATTATGATTTCAAAATGAGAGAGTTATTACTATTTTAACTCATTATCCACTTTCGGTGTATTTGCATTGGTTGTTTATTATAATGACATTCATCAGATGTCTGCACAACCTATAAAATTTGTCTAGGTTCAGATATCTTATAACATGTGGAAATAGATGAAGGAGGTTTTCATTTTAAATGGATATCTTCTATTTTGAAATCTAGTCAGAATAACATTAAATACCCCCCAAAAAAAATTTAAATCAAGATCTACACCTGTCTTGGAATCACCTACTAGTTTTTGTGGGTTTATCATCATATTTTCCTTTGATGCACAAAATAAACTGAAAAAAGAGATTCTTTTTCTTACATTTGTTTTATTCATAGTACTAGTATATGTATTACCTATAAAAAAGGTAAACAAAAACATTTCACACAGGGAGGTGTAAACTAATGGTGTCCCCCCACTCAAGCATTATTTGAGACCAGCAGATTATACACTTAGGGCTGGCTACAATACGGAGAGGGGAGGTCAACCTACAATATGCAAGTTCAGCTACGCAAATAGCGTAGCTGAAGTCGCAGTATCTTAGGTCGACTTACCTAGCCGTCACTACGGCAGCAAATTGACCACAGCCGCTCTCCTGCCGAATCCACTTACTCCTCTTGCCGAGGCAGAGTATAGGAGTCGATTCGGCGATCAATTTATCACATCTAGATGAGACACAATAAATCAATTCCCGATACATCAATCACTACCTGCTGATCTGGGTAGTGTAGCCGTACCCCAAGTTTATATATCTTCCAAGGATTTCAACATTTAATTCAAGGTGAATGTTGTTTAAAATCCTTTCTATATGTATTGCCAATGTTAACTGCATCATAGGATGATTAAGTTAAAAGCTACAGTAAGTTTCAACTGCAGAATAGCAGCTAAGTATTTGAAGATAATAAGTTTGAATAATTTGATTTTTTCAAAGTTCACTCGATTTTGGTCTGGTTAGTACTTGAATGGGTGACCATCTCTAGTTTGTTTTAAACTTGCTGATAGATGATTTAATACATGTGTGTGCGCACGTGCGTTGCATAGGTATATATCTGCTCATTTTTTTGGTGGCTCAGTGAGAGAACTCAGTTGTGTTGTATGGGAAAGCTGAGTTCCTGCTCCAGTTATTTCACTCCCCAGGGCTTCAATGAATATAACAAATGAAATCACATGGCCTGTGATCTTGTCAGATCTCATAAGCAATGCAAGATTTGGCCTGGTCAGTACTTGGATAGAAGACCTCTAATAGAAACTGAAACAAAGGAGTCCATGGAAAACGTGTATTCTTCATACACTAGATTAAGCCACTAATACACCTTCTGTGAAACTTCTTCCTTCCCTCACCCCCTACCTTTTTTATTTCATTGCTTTTCATATTCATGAGTTTGGAATCTAGGAGGAAGGGCTGCTTTTCACCACTCTGACAGCCAACTCTGGCTACTGGGAGTTGGAGCTAATCACAGGAATATTTGGATGGTGCAGAACTGCCACCTCTCCTGGCCTCTGGCACAGAGGGTATGGCCAAGGCACAAGTGTATTCAGATGATCCCCAACTAATTGAATAGCCACAGCTAGCAGCTGGCATGAGACAGAACAGCGCTCTAACGTATACCAGAAACTGAACTGGCACCTGGTGGCCC
Source organism: Sternotherus odoratus (assembly GCA_032164245.1). Lineage (NCBI taxonomy): Eukaryota > Metazoa > Chordata > Testudines > Kinosternidae > Sternotherus > Sternotherus odoratus. The sequence goes on along the minus strand of JAVMKO010000007.1, from coordinate 65,716,172 downwards.
CAGCTTTGGGGTAGTACATATGTAGCTCAATATCATTTTTGCATCAACACACAGCTATGCCGGGTCTTACAACCATATATAGCTTTGTATAATGATCTGTAATCATATATCCAATTAAAAAGGTTTGGGAGAGATAAAAGAGACACAGTTGACATTAACTGTATTTTCTGATTTTCTTGCATTTAAGTTCCCATCTTGAACTTGGCACTAATTATTTTGCTTAGAATTAATTACTTCTTCTTCTCCTTCTTCCCCCTCCTCCCTGTCCCCGAGAATGAATTTTACAGTGTATACCAGATTCGCTATGTTTCAGTCAGGGAGATGAACCTAGTAGTAATATTAAGTAAAATACGAAACTTTCCTTGGTGATTCTTAAAGAGCCCCCAAAGGCAGAAGTTCAAATCCTCTAGATGATTTACTTTTGGGGCATCACCTTCCAAATGAGGATATTATTCCAATGATTAAAATAAAGTTTTATTTTATTTTGAGGTATTTCAGCTCTATAATAACACAGAGATATATAAATAAATAGGCATATATACACATCTTCATGCATCAAAATGACATCTTTAACATCAAATCCTGCTTCCTCCCACAATATTTCATATTGCAGATTAGTAAGAATGAATACACTGCCATATAATTAGTCAAGCCTGTGTTAAATTATCATTACATTTATTAAAAGTTGAAATAGTTTAAATTGCAGTTACAATCAGTTGAATCAATATAACAAATATTGTTGCTTATTTGCTTTCAAAGTAACATTTCTATAAATTCTGTGGATTTATAGATTTATTTATTCAGAGTTGTAAAAAAAGCTGTGCACATAAAATATGCTAATGAGTTAAGTATTTGGAATATTAAGTAGTTATGTTAGATAATAAGAAGATCCAATAAACTAGAAATATTAGTTCTAAGGGCATAAAATACAATGTCCTGATGCTCAAAAGATACTAGAAAAAAGAAAGAAGCAGAACATTACAAAGAATTTATATTTTGTAACAAGAGTTCCCATTTTGTGATTCTCTATTCCTACTATTTTATTATTTACTTCTATCCATACTATGTGCTATTTTTGAACACACTACTAACTATACTGATTTTTGATGGTAAACATTTTTTGTTAATAATAAGATTACTTGAAAATTTAGCTGTAGCAATTTTAACTAAAGACTGAAGCAATGAATTGAAGTGAGGCTGATCCACATACTTCCGACCAGGATCCAAACTTTCCCAAAGTTCTGGAGTGTTCAGATCCATGGGTATAACTACAAGCAATTTAGCAAGCATATATATTGACTAAATTTTTAAATATATTGGCAAGCATATGTATATTGACTAAAAGGACCCCAACTTTTCCCCATCTCATCAATATCATCCAGGGGGGGAATGTAAAGAGGCCACAATCTAAAAATATCTGGAACTCACTGGATGGAAGTTGTTTGGAACTCAAACAGAAATCAGGAACCAGTGCAGAATAATTTTATTCTTCCCCAGACAAAACAATCTGGGGCTGAAAGAGGCACTATAAAAACTTAAATAAAGAGGGGTGATTCTGCCCACCATACACACACAAACAGTCCACAACATTAGGGACAGAGGATGAAGAAGACCACAACAATGCAATGGTGCCAGGAAGGAAAGGAAGGACCCCTGCACTTTTCCTTAGCCAACTCCACCCATACAATCATATTGCCTTTTGTTTCAGATGTGCCTCAACCTGTCACCACAGCCACATCTGACCTGTGACATACAGGCATCGCTTCAGTCCTAGAGCAGCAGTTCTCAAACTATGGGGCAGGCCTCCAAAGGAGGCATGGGAATGTGTCATGGGAGGCGTGAGCTGTGTGTTTATTTGTGGGTTTTTTTAGAGCTCTGGCTATCAGCCTGAGATGGCTGGGGCTCATGCAGAAGGCCATACAACCCTGGAGGTGGGGATAAAGTAGACAGCTAGAGCCCGAGACTGACAGCTGGAGCCCCACCACCCCGAGCTCGGACTCTCCTTCCCCCCTCCAATCCTCAGCTTAAGGCAACCCAGGTTTAGGCTCTCCTTCCTCCCCCACTGCTAACTTCCTCATCTGGAGGCAGAGGGGCTCCGGCTGTCAGGTAGAAAGGGCTGACTGTCAGTTCTGGGATGGCAGCAGCAGCACAGAAGGGGCTAAAGACCCTAAATCTGCTGTGAAAAGTGATGATGAATATCACTTTTCATATTACCAACCTTACTTCTATGCTACAGCTGGTACCTGGAGGCAGCTGGGCACCCAGCTAGCAGCTGCTGCTCTCTGCTCTGCCTTCAGAGCTGGGTGGCAGGGTGTAAAACACTACAGACACAAAGATGGGGGACCCGATCAAATAAGTTTGAGAACCACTGTAAGGGAAGGGTAACAACCCTTATGTATGCAGTAGCATCAAATCTCTCCTGGCCAGAGGTACAGAATCCCCTTACCTATAAGGGGTTAATCAGTTCAATTAACCTAGTTGGCAGCTGACCAGAAGGACCAATGGAAAAAGAAGATACTTTCAAATCTCAGGGGTAGGGAGTGGAAGGTTTTGTTTGTGCCCTCTTTTTTTGTTTTGTTTTGTTTTGTTCCCTCTAGGGACAAAGAGAGAAGGACCAAGCAGGTAACCCAGCTCCTAAAATGATCCTAAAATGATACATCTAAACTTACAGAAATTGTAAGTATTAGCAAGAAAATGCATTAGATTATCTTTTGTTTTAGTGTGTGAATTTTCCCTAAACTAAGAGGGAGGTTTATTCCTGTTTTCTGTAACTTTGAGTTTGGGCCTAGAAGGGACTCATCTGTGTTTTAAAATCTTTTTATCACCCTGTAAAATTACCTTCCATCCTGATTTTACAGAGGTGTTTCTTTTACTTTTTTCTTTATAATAAAGTTCTTCTTTTAAGAATCTGATTGATTTTAGTAGCCTAAAGATAAAGGGTCTGGTCTGTACTTTTATTAAAGGCAACTGGTTGGTATATTATTCTCAGGCCTCCCCAGAAAAGGAGTGAAGGAACTTGGGGGAATATTTTGGGGAAATCGAAACTCTAAGTGGTCCTTTCCCTGAATCTTTGGCTAAATCACTTGGTGGTGGCAGCAATACTGTCCAAGGACAAGGAAAGGATTTGTGCCTTGGGGAAGTTTTAACCTAAGCTGGTAGAAATCAGCTCAGGGGGTCTTTCATGCAGGTTCCCACATCTTTACCCCGAGTTCAGAGTGGGGAGGGAACTCTGACAAATGTCCTGCAGCTAATTTATCTCCCATGTGATTTGCAGCATCTCAGATATATGTGACTGGTCAGACTGGGACTATATGATTGCATCTGCTCACTGCTAAGCCTTTCCTTTCTTCATCTTTTTCCCTTCTATCACTGCAAAGCTACTTCTCCTCCAAATACATTGCTCTCCTCCAAAACCAACCTTTGCACGCTAAAAGACTACAAGTATGTTCTGTTGGTTCAGATCCAAAATGAATCCTTCAGTCAGCAAAATCCAAAAGTTTGAGCTATGGCCACTTTACATTTATTTCCTGCTCTTTAATACTTAAAGGGATTCAGTCAAAGCTAGTACAGTGAAACCTCGATATAACGGACTAATTCGGGCGGGGGTGTCCGTTAAAACCGAAAGTCCGTTATTTAATAATTTTTTAAAATCATTAAATAACGGACTTTCGGGTGACAACGGACACCCCCGCCCGAATTAGTCCGTTATATAGAGCGAGCCGTGAGTTAGCCCACCCCACCCCCTCCCCCCGCCCGGCTCCCCGCTGCGGGGAGCCGGGCGGGGGGTTGACAGCTCCCGCCTGGCTTCCCGCTGGGGGGAGCCGAGCGGGATCTGTCAAACCCCCCGCCCGGCTTCCCGCTGCGGGGAGCCGAGCGGAGGCTCTCAAACCCCCCCCCCCGGCTCCCCGGAACGGGGAGCCGGGCGGGGGGGTTGACAGCTCCCGCCCGGTTCCCCCCAGCGGGAAGCCCGGCGGGAGCTATCAAACCCCCCGCCCGGCTTCCCGCTGCGGGGAGCCGGGCGGGAGCTGTCAAACCCCCCGCCTAGCTTCCCGCTGCGGCGAGCCGAGCGGGGGCTCTCAAACGCCCCCCCCCGCCCGGCTCCCCGTTGCGGGGAGCCGGGCGGGGGGGTTGACAGCTCCCGCCCGGCTTCCAGCTGGGGGGAGCCGAGCGGGGGCTCTCAAACGCCCCCCCCGCCCGGCTCCCCGCTGCGAGGAGCCGGGCGGGGGGGTTGACAGCTCCCGCTCGGCTCCCCCCAGCGGGAAGCCCAGAGGGAGCTGTCAAACCCCCCGCCCGGCTTCCCGCTGCGGGGAGCCGAGCGGGGGCTCTCAAACGCCCCCCCCCCGGCTCCCCATTGCGGGGAGCCGGGCGGGGGGGTTGACAGCTCCCGCCCGGCTCCCCCCAGCGGGAAGCCGGGCGGGAGCTCTCAAACCCCCCCGCCCGGCTTCCCGCTGCGGGGAGCCGAGCGGGGGCTCTCAAACGCCCCCCCCGCCCGGCTCCCCGTTGCGGGGAGCCGGTAGGGGGGGGTGGGGGTGGGGTTGACAGCTCCCGCAGGGGGTCCCCGCTGCGGGGAGCCGGGCGGGAGCTGTCAACCCAGCCGGCTCCCTGGGGCGGGAGCCGGCAGCCCCCAAAACGGATTTCGGATGCATCGGAAATTTTTGTCCGTTGCATCCGAAGTCCGTTAAATCGGGGGTCCGTAAAATCGAGGGTTTACTGTACACCTAAAATTAGATCAGGCGGCTTTATTTAGTTTGTGGGCACACGGGCACATTGCTCTTTCCCTGTGTTTGCTCCGTTCTTGTGAGCAGGCAGGGCATTGAAACACAAACCAATTCCTTGCATGTTTAAATACTTTGTGTATTCAAAAGAAGGAAGCAAGCAAGCAGAGTGGCAAGACAGGGATGGCTGCAACTAAACAAACATGCACCATACACAGTAGCCAGGATATCTTTGTGAAGCTCACCCAGCAAAATAGCTGGAATTTAACAATATTACTAGAGTGACCAGATGTCCCAATTTTATAGGGACTTTAATGATTTTTTAGTCTTTTTCTTATATAGGCTCCTATTACCTCCCATCCCATCCCGATTTTTCAGACTTGCTGTTTGGTCACTCTAAATATTGCATTCCTTCATTTTGGGAGAGAAAATAATTTTCAAAATCCAAAGAAACTGTATAAGGAAAAAAGTTACATTGTTAAAATATAGAGGTCTTCAAAGTTAAATCAGCTTTGACTATATCCTTAAAACTGGAACATCAATGGGTAGTCACACTGGGTCATAGTAAGAGAAGCAGAGTGAGACTTACATAGGTTTGCAATCAGTAAAAGTTCTTGAATAGGTACCACCTTCCAGGTAGCAGGCCATCAAAAATGCAGAATGCTCCCATATACTGATCTCTTAAGTCAAACATAGTCTTTCTAATTCTTGACATTAAAAACAAAAACAAAACAAAAAGCAGAAACTATACAACTCTGCCCAATATTATAAAGTGTATAGTAGAATGTTACTTATGCATACTAATGCCTGAGAGACGCTTAATGATAACATGAAAAGGACTGATAGTGAAAAGAGAAAACACTTTTGCATTCTATTGATAATCTTGGAGGTTGAATGACAAATATAGGGTACTAGCAAAATACCCGGCGTTGGGAGGGAGGAGAGAGCTGAGCGAGTGGGGGGGGCCGTTGGAGTAGGGGGGAGGGGGGGAGATTTTAAAAATTTTCTATTCTTACCTGAGGGGGGAGAGAGCTGAGCGAGCGTGGGGGCCATTGGAGGGGAGAGGGGGGAAGAGAGCTGAGCAAGTGCGGGGGCCGTTGGAGGGGGGGACGGGAGAGAGCTGAGCGAGTGGGGGGGCCTTGGAGGGGGGGAGAGAGCTGAGCAAGTGCGGGGCCCATTGGAGGGGGGGAGGGGGGAGAGAGCTGAGCAAGTGCGGGGGCCGTTGGAGGGGGGAGGGAGAGAGAGCTGAGCGAGTGCGGGGTCCATTGGAGAGGGGAGAGAGCTGAGCGAGTGCGGGGGCCGTTGGAGGGGGGGAGGGGGGGAGAGATTTAAAAAAATTTCTATTCTTACCTGAGGGGAAAGAGCGCTGAGTGAGTGGGGGGGCTTTGGAGGGGGGGGGGGGGGAGAGAGCTGAGCAAGTGCGGGGTCCATTGGAGGGGGGAGGGGGGGAGAGAGCTGAGCAAGTGCGGGGGCCGTTGGAGGGGGGAGGGGAGAGAGAGAGCTGAGCGAGTGTGGGGTCCATTGGAGAGGGGAGAGAGCTGAGCGAGTGCGGGGGCCGTTGGAGGGGGGGAGGGGGGAGAGATTTAAAAAAATTTCTATTCTTACCTGAGGGGAAAGAGCGCTGAGTGAGTGGGGGGGCCGTTGGAGGAGGGAAGAGAGCTGAGCGAGTGGGGGGGGTCCGTTGGAGGGGGGAGGGAGAGAGAGAGCTGAGCGAGTGGGGGGGCCGTTGGAGGGGGAAGAGAGCTGAGCGAGTGCGTGGTCCGTTGGAGGGGGGGAGAGGGCAGAGAGCTGAGCGAGTGCGGGGTCCGTTGGAGGGGGGTATTATTACATCATAACTATGTCACAGAGAACAGCAGGTGTTAACCTGCTGCCCAGCTGATGTGAATGGGCTTTAAAGAATTTCACCCCTAGGGGGCGTCAGAGGTGAGATTTGAAAAATTTTCGATTCTTACCCTGATTAGGACCATAAAGCCTATAACCGTACCAAATTTCAAGTCTCTAGCTCAAACGGTGTGGAAGGAGTAAGGGAATGTACATACACACACGCACGCATACACCATTAGACTTTTATATATATAGATTTGAGGTAGAGGCTCCTCAGGACAATCTGCCTCTGTAGGCTTTTGCGCCTCTTACTGCCTTAGAAGATCACAGCACATCCCCTATCCTGGCAACTCCACCCCTGAGTCTCATACAATTGGGGCAGAATGCTGATAGTGCAAACCCTGGCCTGAGGCTGCAAAGGCTGCTGGGCCTCAGCTACAGATCCCACACTGCACAACACCAGCCAGGGTGGGGAAGGCTGCTTTACCCTCCTCCCTCGCACAGGCAGCAGTGGGATAAGGTGACCAAAAGGCAAAAGTGGGATACATGAAGGAGCCTTGCCCCTCCATAACCTTGCCCCCTGCTCCTCTTCTTCCCCCAAAGCCCCTCCCCCTGACCAGGCCAAAAGCTGGAACCAGACCTTGGTAAGAGCCACCCAGGGAGCCTGGGCCACTGTGGGGAGCCCCAGACCCTACAGCTGCCCTGGGCAGGGGGCCAGGATGAATGAGTAGCAGCCCCTGGCTCCAGCTTCTGGCCTGCCCAGGACCTCAGGGTGGAAAAGGAGGAGGGGAAGTGGGGCTTTGCGGCGAGCAGGGGCTAAGACCCATCTCAGCCCCCCTCCCCGACCTGGGGAGAGGCTGGTGTCATCCCTGAAACTGAGGCAGGTGCAGAACAGCCCCGAAGGGAAGCCAGGACAAATGTTCCAGAATCATTCAGGCTGGCATTGGGACTTTAACTCCACATTTCTGAACTGTTCTACCCACTTCGGAATGGGCTGTCACCCTGTGGTGGACTCCTTCCCACTGGACAGACTAGAAGTCTCCACACCTCACTCCCCTGCCTTTGGCCCAGCTCCATGCTCTGGCCCCCACATAACTAGTGCCCCACCCACCCTAAACCCACATACCCTTCTGCTCACATTTTGCACCTGCAGCCTGCACTACCTATCCAGACACCTGTGTCCCTTCACCTCTGCAGGGGAGTTCCTTGAGGTCAGGCTTATAGCCTGCACAGTGGCATTGCCTGCAGAGCCTGGAAATGATGGAGTGAAGTGGTGGCAGCAGCAGGGTCCACGGGGGATCAGCACAGAGCGGTAGGCGCGGGCAGAAGACTGACATGTAGCCAGACTGGTCAATTCACTTGTAATTGAACTCCAGCAGTGCTCATGGTGCTAGCAGTGTTGGCCCCAAGCCCGAGTCACACAGCTGCAATCTTACCCATGCCCGGGACAGGGAGTGGCTCAGGTAGGGGTGGGAGCACTTCCATAGTGCTGGGAACTGCTTCTTGCTCCTCGGAGCCCCAGCTGGTGGCTATCCCCTTACCTGGGCAGCCTCACCAGCCTAATTCCCACTAACTACTAATCTGCCATCCTCAGAAATCTGCAGTTATCCAGTCTGCCCATAGCTAGAGCGCCCTCTGATTAGAGGTAGATAGATATAGGGGTTGAAAATTATTGAAGGGCGACAATGTTTTACTAAATTTCCTTTTTGGGTGTGAATATTAAATGTAAACTATTACACATTTACACTTCTAAACCTTTATGAGGATTGTAACATTTTACAAAGTACTCCAAGGGTTAGGTCAAATCACAGATTCATTGTGATCATGATTATCAACTTTTTGGGCCAGATTTTGCCCTGTGTAGGCAAGGCCCTAAAAGTAGCAGATCAAGGAATTCCCCTGGTTAAGAGATAAGACAGGTACAAGGACAGAGTTCTTTCTCCACACTGGCAGTTCTGGGCTGAGCAGCATCCTGTAAGCAGCCAGACAAGGCTGCTATAAATCAGTGCAGAGCCCACAGCTACTTTAACTTATGCCAGAGGCTGCACTTGTCCCTAGAGCAACCCAGAATCTGAGACATATCAGTGAAAAAGCCACTTTTGAGCCTACTCTGGGATGTGGCTTCTGCATTATTCCTGAGAAGCCCTGTAAAGAATATGGACTGTCCTCTTAATATTTTTCTAACTTCTCTACAAGGAAATTTTGGAGTTAAAAAATTTAAATATAATCATAACATTCCTGTAACAGACTGTAATTATTTTTAAAACTTTTACAACAGAAAAGTTCCTGGCTTAAAAGCATTAGTTCTAGCTTATCCACTTGATCCAGTTCACAGTGTATATGTTAAACACAGCTTCATTTCCATAAAGAATAAGCTAGGGATTTAGCACTGGTCTGAGGAAAGACAGAGGTGTAAGCTCATATGCCCTTTCATGTAACAGCTATAGTAAACTAGTACCATGCAAGTATGGAACATGTATGTCAGGATGGGTAAAATATTTCATTTTTGTAATCCCATATGCCAACAGGCTATTTAGAAGAATTATTCCAAATCAAAGAATATGATTACAAAATGAATTCTTGAAAAATGCTTTTCTATGTGATAAACACTTTGCTATCCTCTGAGCCATCACACCAGCCACATACAATTTTCGGAAAGACTGCAATCACGCTTAAAACAAAAACCAAATAGAAAATAGCAAGAAGAATCCTTCTTGTAAAATATTAATTAGGTAAAAATATTAATTAGGAGATATCTGTGATAGAGAACTGCTATGTAATAACTTAAGAATACCGATGTGTAACCTAGATATTGAGATAGACTTATAACCGATGTGGTAGTAGAATATTTATTATGCACTTATATTTCTTTAATTCAAGAGGGGCTGTTAGAAATCCAGCAGAATATCAATGACACCCTAGATAAGAACTTCCTGGCACACACTTGAAAGACAATGGGGAGTGCTATTAGCTTCAAGGAGCCTATATTCTATCTCCAGCAAAGATGGAGGCTTTGTTTTTCCACGGTGGAAGCCTAGCAATCAAAAGACACTAAACAGTTAAAAAGCTCCCTTTGGGAGAGGGGGTTGTCAGTTTCAGGGTGGGAGGGTGTCCAGGAGGACAGGTTGAGAGAGAGAGAGAGAGAGAGAGAGAGAGAGAGAGAGAGGCCTCTCTGCAGAGAAGTCTGAAGAAGTTGGATTTACCAAACTAACATCAGGATAATAGTGAACTCTGGATGGCCAGGCCTGCATATAGACTGGTTTTAAGGTCTGGTTTTACCAAAATGCTTTAAAGCGGCTGTGTAGTTAAAATATAAATTATAATTTAAGATCTCCTGTAATAAGTGTTGCAAACTGGCCACTTGCAACAAATTGGTTCTCTTAGAATAATTTTAACTATATGCTATTGTAGTTTAAGTGCTCTTTCATTTGCAATACGGGATGTGTATCTCAGGGATTTTGTGCCTTATTTGGATTTTTAGGATACACTGTATTTAGAATTATTAGTTACATAAATAAAAAGATACTTTGTTTTGAAAAGAATACTGCCTATGTCCATTACTTTATTGGAAGGTCCTTAATGTTTGTTGTTTGAGCCTCCCTGGAAATCCCTAGGAAGATCTTCTCATGGCCACCAATGTAGCCACATGATGCTATGTTGGACATGTCCAGTGCAACATGGATCTGACAGCTATCAGATACGATATGAAGGTCTTTTAGCTCCTTTCTGTGATCTTGAAATAGACTACCCACAAACTGAGACAATTTGTCCAGCTGAAATAATTGTATTGGACAGAAGCACTTGATAACTAGCCACGTGCATCTGGAAGATGGCAGATAAATAGACTTTGCCTTTGGGACTTTCTTCCTAGGTGTAGATTTGGGAGATCTTACCACAAGTCATCCTGGAATTGGCTGGGAATAAGTACACAAGTTTCTTGGAAGGGTGAGTCAGACTTCTGAGCTTTGTGCCTAGACTCAGCTGACGTTTGAGAGTCACTGTAGCAAGGCGATGACTTACTGGCACGGCGCCTTCTGCTGGTGATCTTGGGAATTAGTTCAATTTCGGCCCAGAGTACCCTCTGCTGGCCAATATCTCACTTGCCTCAGATTCCCGTGTCCCTCCCAGACCCCAGTGCCCCTTTACCTCAGGGTTCTGCCCCAGCAGTACCCCCACGCTCTGGGTATCCCCTCCCAGGGGAACCCCCAACCATCTAAACCCACCTAGTCTCAGTGGTTCCTGCCAGTCATCATCTGGCCCTGCTCACTGGGGCAAACTGCAGTCTGTCATGGCCACTCTCATTGGCAAGGACGTAGGTAGAGGCAGCTGATCCAACCTCTGGGCTGCACCTCCCAGCCCCAGTACCTGCATAGACCTTTACCAAGACCTCAGCCTGGGGAGTTGTCAGGCTGGAGCGCCCCAGCTACTCTGACCTTTTCCCAACTCTGTTCCCTCCAGGTACCCTTTTCTCCCGGCAGCCAGGTCCTTCTCTCTCCACAGCAAGAGAGAGACTGACCCCCAGCTCCTCCCTAAGCCCTTATAACAGGGCCAGGTGTGGCCTGATTGGGGCATGGCCCCAGCTGCAGCTGCTTCCCTAATCAGCCTAGCCTTTTTTCTAGGAGAGGGGTAACTGCTGCACTACAGTCACCGATGTCTCAACTCAACAAAGCAGGTACAGAGGCGGACAACTGGGGCCTCTTACTCAATGTAACCCAGAAACTTAGGTGGAATCTCAGCTCACCAGGGTTCTCATGGAGACCCATGACCAGAGGACTAGTGTCTAGCTATGTCCTTCTTTTTGGTGGCTGAGGAGTCTTACCTAGCGAGTTCCAGGAGGAACAATTTTAAGCTGGTTTCTCTAGCTTGTGTTAGGTCCGTTTAGTGAAGCAGCAACTATAGTATTGTTACCTTTTCTTTTTTTTTTTTAACCTAAGCAGGTAGTCGAAGTTTAGAGCCTTGGAGGTATTCCAGCTGGGAGCAGACACTGGTTACAGTCAGGTATTTCTCTGATGCTGTTTTATTTGCAAAAAATGTACAAAGGAATCAAACAGCAGGAAACAGCTTCTTTTGTTTACAGCACCAAGAACACTTTTTTCAGCCTGCACTCTCCCCAGGTTTCTTCCAGGGTCAGACACTCAGCTGTCACTGTCTCCTAGTCTCTCTCAGTTTCTGACTATTCTACCTTTTTCCTCACACACGCAAAATATTAACAACACTTAGCAAAAGCCCTCTGCCCATTCAGTACAAACTACTGGGTGGGTTCGCAACCCTTTTTTACTTGGGGAGGGGGTTCTGATTAACTCATCCTGACAATTATGTTAATTGAAGGGTATATTTACATTTAATCTCAAAGAGGTTTGTGATCAAAGCAATCTCCAGTACCTCTCAACATAACAGTACCTCGCTTGGGAATGGGTCCTTCTCCTAAACAAAATAGGCACCTAGAATATTAATCATTAAGTAAGACAAGTTTTAAATCTAATAGATTTTGCCACTGTTAGAGCCACTGTTTGGGGTGTGTTTTCTAGCCTAAAATCCAGAAACTAACTAAAATAAGAATTGGTATTTGTGTGCCTGTATGTTGCCAACAGGCAACAAGACTAACAAGATTAAACCAGCACAACTACAGAGAAGCAGGCACCTCACTGCCCTGGATGTTAAGAATGAACTGAGGAATGGCTGGGCCCGTTCCATCTTTTATGTTCTCGGGTGGGAGGAATGAGAGTACCAAAATTTATCAGCTTTACAATTAGGTGTATTATTTTTGTGTCTTCTTAGAACATATAATATGCATTATTACAGCTGTTGTTCCAGATATATGCTAGCGACCCTCATGTATTTTTGTGTGCGCACAGGTACATACACCTGCCTGTCTTCTGCTTCTTTCTTTTTGCAGTTATACTTCTTAATATCAGATTAAAATGAATTAAGCTAAAAGAAATGTTAATACATACCCACTGATTTCCATTAGTTACGGACTACTTCCTCCAACAAGGTTTAGATTTTTAAACTGGAGCCCCATCATACTCTTAACTAAAATGAATGGAGACTTGTGATGGGCCTCAATGGGACCAGAAGTAAGCCATTACTCTTTTTTAGGGTGACCAGATCGGAAGAGTGAAATATCAGGACACATTGGGGGGGAATGAGGGAGGGGGTGCAAGGGGAGGGGTGTGAGCGGGGGGGGCGGGACATGAGGGGGCGGGGCATGAGTGGAGGGGCGGGACACAACATGCACCAGTGTACAGCCCTGATCAGAGCCATGAGAGGGGGCACACAGCCCTAGGAAGCTGAAAAGGGGGTTGTAGAAACCACAGGGCCAGGGGTTAAATATACTATTATTTAGTTTATATATTTAATGAAAATAAATGAATAATCTGATAGTGCTATATTGTTATTGTTTTTATTTTGCACCCTCCCCTTCCCCAGACACGCAGGGAAGACCTGACAGCCCTGCATGACTTGGTTTATAAAGGGTGGTGGGTGGCAGCCTACGAGTGACTCGAACTTCGGGGGGAGAGGGCGGCTTTTTTTCCTTGTGTGCGGGGAACAGCAGTGCCAAACTGCCTGTTCCTGCACCCGGCTTCGACCTTTGGTCCCGTCCACACCACGTGCTTACCATATAACCATGCCCTCGTTTTCCAATTGCGTTTTTGTGCAGCTGTGCCTTGCGTGGTTTTAAACTGCGCCTTGCGGGAGGTTTTCTGCGGCGTGGCGGGGAAGATAGCGGAGGTGCTGGCTTTGTTGGCGGGCAGTTTTAAGGGCTCTCCCCCACCATCACCCCTCAATGGGCTCCCACTGGCTAGCACCCAAAAATATATAAACCTCCCTCACACTCATCCGATCACACCCTGCTCCCTTCTCTGGCCACATTCACTAGCCCTACTGGGAGGTCTTTGGCTCCTATGGTGAGAGCAACATGGGGAGTCTCCAGACTCTTCAGCCAAAAGGACTAGCTCTGGGGCTCTCAGTGGCTGGGAAAAATGCCAGTGGAAGCTGCCGGAGCCTGGAGCGGGGCTTGCAGCCAGGTAAGCAAAGCCCCCTCCCCCAAGAGCCAGAGGGACCTGCCAGGGGCTGAGGTAGGGAGTCCCAGCGATGCTTACCTGGGGCAGCTCTGTTCTCCTGTCCCAGGAAGTATCCAGCAGGCAGGTCCCTCTGGCTCTTGGGGTCAGGTCAGGATTGGGGCAGGAGCCGGGTTGCAGGGGATGGGGGGATGGCCGGGGGCTCTCTGCCGCCTCTGCAAGCAGCCCAGTCTCTGCAGCATGCAGCTGCATGCTCCACAGCAGAGACCTCTCCCGAGGGGAGGGACCTGACCGTTTAGAAGCTGCCTGGGGCAGTGGGGCTGGAAAAGGTGAGAGGAGTCACAGCCAGGTATGGGGGGAGGGGGTGTGTGCGCTGCTTACATGCGCTGGCAGCGGGAGGGAGGGGAGACACAGAGCCCCCGGCCACCCACCTCCTCCAGCCCCTCATCAGCGATCATCAGCCCCACCTACAGCCACTGCCCCAGGCAGAGAGTCAGGACAGGTCTCTCTCTGCCAGTGCAGGGGGGAGGGGAAGCTGCTTGCCCAGGCGCCGGCAGAGAGAGACCTGTCCTGACTCTCTGCCTGGGGCAGTGGCTGTATGTAGCGCTGATGATCGCTGATGAGGGGCTGGGGGAAGGGGGTGGCCGGGGGATCTCTGCCTCCCCCCTCCCTCTGTCTGCGCTTGCAAGCAGAGCTCCCCTCCTCCGCAGAGTCAGTTGTGTGCTCCTGCCGGCAGGGGAGTGAATCAGCCGCCCTGCCGGCAGGAAGCAGTGGCTGCCGGCTCAAGGTCCCGAATATCGGGACAAAACAGCGTCCCGACCATACCTTGGTCAGGACGCGGGACAAGTCCCTTAAAATCAGGACTGTCCCGATAAAATCGGGACGTCTGGTCACTCTACTCTTTTTCAGCAAAGGTTTGCGTAACATTAAAGACTGTATGCAAAAATTTAAAATTGGAATGCCCAATCTCACGTCTCATGGTGATGAATAACACAGAAAGTGCATATTTTTAGGGTGGGTTGGTGGAGGAGAGGGAGAGAACAGCATGAAGAGGAAAAGATGATATTTTATACTTTAGCTTTTGCCACCCAACTCCAGCACAAGATCTCTAGTTCTGCAAAATGCCTTAAGCACATACTTAAGTTTAGCCCTATTGAAATCAATAAGACTACTCATGTGCTTAAAGTTACACTCTATTATACTGCTATGCTGGAAAGAACCTATGTACAGTAGACTCTCGATTATCCAGGATTGGATTAACCAGGATGTGCATTAACCAGGATGTCAAAAAAATATGCGCAACTCGCAGGGCCGGCTCTGGCTTTGCTGCCACCCCAAGCACACACACAAAACAACCCCACCAGGGCGCAGGGCAGCCAGTGAACCGACACCCCCACCGCCTGGCGCAGGGTGGCTGCTGAACCAACCCCCACTCCCAATATTTCCTATGGATGGTGATTATCCGGGATTTTATTAACTAGAATTATTTTTTCCCTATCATCCTGGATAATCGAGAGTCTACTGTATCTACAACCGCATACAGCTAATGTCTGCTATTGCCACTTGTGTTATATCTAGAGTGTAATCGCATTTATAATTGTAATTCAGCCTCTTCAGGGTAATTTAGTCAGAGTTTGAAATATCCATATACTTGAAACCTTTTCTAAGAGCACTTGCTTAGTGATGCACCGATCCTGCATCATAGTAGGTCAATGGCAAACAAATAAAAACTTTTGTCATTTCCAAAACATTCTGGATGTGCCCCCCCTTATCAAAATTTCTTGTATACTGCAGCAAATCTATAGATAGAGTCCCATAAAAGTAGTCCCTCAACCAAATACATTCATTTTTACAGGCAGCATCCACATACTATACAACTCAGTTTGATGAATCAAATCAACATGTAAACTCAATTCTAGCTGTTTTTCAGAACAATCTGGATTAACCTGACCATTCTGTTTTCATATTTAGAAATTAAAACTGCCCTCTACAGCAGGGGTCAACAACCTTTCAGAAGTGGTATGCCGAGTCTTCATTTATTCACTGTAATTTAAGGTTTTGCGTGCCAGTAATACATGTTAACGTTTTTGGAAGGTCTCTCTATAAATCTATAATATATAACTAAACTATTGTATGTCAAGTAAATAAGGTTTTTTAAATGTTTAAGAAGCTTCATTTAAAATTGAATTAAAATGCAGAATCATCCCCCGTCTCCCCCATGAAGTAGTGGCCAGGACCCAGGCATTGTGAGTGCCACTGAAAATCAGTTTGTGTGCCATACGTTGCCTATCCCTGCTCTACAGCCTTAAAAATGTTTTAAGATGGCAGGAATCATCACAATGTCAGCTCTCCGGGATTTATTCCAAATAGTTTTGAAATAAGTTCTATAATGAAGATCTGCTGAGAGATTTGGCAGTGGAGGAAGGACAAACACAAAAACTTGTCAGTGAGTCAGTGGTCAACTTCAGGCATAGGAAATTGGCTTTTGCTTTCAGCTCTCAAAAAGAAAAATTAGAGAAGTAAAAGATTGGAAATGAATTAGATATCAGCATATTCTATAACTCGAGACTTGAGAAACTGACTCACTGACTTCCTAGTGATGAATAGGAAATTTGCCCTGCTTAGAGCAATAATAATAAATAAATAAAGTTTCCAACCCTTATAGTTGCAAAGATAATTTTCACAATATGAATTAATGTAATTCTGTCTTCCTGAGTTTGCAGACAAAATACTCCAGAATTTCTGCTGCCGTTCACAGATTTGTCAGAAACAGAAATCACTGGTCAGTTTCACAATTTCTGTGCAGAACCTTGGGCATCACTGAAAATTACAGGAATTGTGTTGATTTCACTCTACTGTTGTTTGGGAAATTATTCTGAACCAAGCTAGACGCAGTAGCTTTTCATCTAAAAGAGCCCCAAAAAACAAAAGAATAGAGCAGAGGAGACCTTCTTCCTCATAGCAGGTTCAGAGAAGAAAAAAAGAAAGGGAAAAAAAAACTATTTCTCTTCCAGCAACTGTCTGGCAAAGGTCAAATTTGCAAGACACTTACCAGCCACACTAATATTAAAGATGAGGAGGGTTAAGGACAGCACCTAAATAGAAATGCAAGCACTCTTGCCTTCCCTACTATTTGGGGATGGAAGAAAACCTAGGGCCCTCATTAGACCTTTGATCCTAGACCATTAAAGTCAAATGGGAGATTTGCCTTTGACTTAAATGAGCATAGGATCAATCTATAAAGTAATCTATTTTGGCTCTTATTCTTTTTTATTATCTTTGTCCAGTTGGTTTACTCCTCTCATTAGCAGGCATCTGATAAATTTTTCAACCTATGCCAACTAGGGTGACCAGATGTCCCGATTTTATAGGGACAGTCCTGATTTTGGGGTCTTTTTCTTACATAGGCTCCTATTACCACCCCCACCCCCCGCCTCCTGTCCCAACTTTTCACATTTGCTGTCTGATCACCCTAGCCAACATACTCATACGGCCTACTGGGGAGGGAAACCACCCTGAAGTCCCTGGTTTAGAAGTTTGCTGATTAACAGCTGAAAGATCCAGATTACTGAAGTTACAAACAACTATTTATTATGTGTGTTAGTGAACTAAATAATTTCTCTTCTAAATCTAATTTTGCCCATGAGTTATTTTATACTAATTTTGTTTCCTATTAAATGTTTGTAAATACTAATGTAACTAAATCTCTAATGTTACACTTTACTCAAAAAGAGAATGTGGCTTGTAAGTAAAGGTCTATAGGAATCACATAGAATGTAAAAATATGATCCTGCTCCCACTGAAATCAATGTATGGAGTTTTGTCACTGAATGCAGTGGGACAAGGTCCAGGCGCCAACTCTGAATTAATGCACCTCTGATGCAGAGGTGGGAGTCAGGGAAATATATTCTGCCCAGGGGAGACAACAAAAATGGGTACTGAGAAAAATTTGAGATCCTTTCCACAATACAGATGAGTCTTATTAGGTCTTGGCACAGCATAAGTAGAGTGGCTATTGCTGAATACAATTTTCCCATCCATTATGAAAGTGGGGTGGCCTGACCCCAGAATCAAGTTACCATTCTTTCATTGGGAGGGCGGGACAGGGGAAGCTTCTCTGGGTGTTTTTTCTTCCATCCGTCTTCCCTTTTTAATCTTTGTCTTCAGAGCTACTCTGTACTCCTTTTTAGTGTTTTATTTAACTGTGCTATGCCTGTTTGGTGTAGAGTTTTAAATTCATATGAAAATATTTCATATCTATTCACTTTAGATTTGCTGTTAAAATACTTTAAATGAATGACTTGCCCCTGAGGTCAGGTGGGAGAGACAGAGAGAGAGTGTGTAGGAGGAAATTCTCATAATCTTGACACTGAAAACATGTCAAGGGCTATTATAAGTGATATATTAGACTGAAAATTGTAAAATGTATCTAACATTTTTTCTTTATTTTACTCAAGAAAAATAAAAAAAAATGGTATTGATAGCAGCATATAATATAGATATACCTCCAGGAAAAAACCTGACACTGGGATCAGTCTAAATGTCCACGACACTTGATTTTTTAAAAAACAAAACAAAAGGTGTGCACAGTTTTCCACACTTCAAAAATTCTCCATCACTAATCGACTACTTGTGCAGAATGTCTGTCACCAGCACTCATTTTCTCAGGCAAGACCCAACAGTGTAAACTCATGCTACTGTATTTTAAGAAATACTTAATATTAACCCAATTTTAACATGGAAAAATAGCTTAAAATGCATAGCTAGTAACAAATCTCCTAGATACTTAAGCATAGACAATTATATACTGTTGCATCTACCTAAACTAAACAATTTTGCATTCTACAAACTTTCCCAGATATTAGTCTCTATCATAGTGTGTGATCATATATGTATGAGAGAGAGACAAGGAGAGACAGACATCCCTTTGCAGCAATCACCAATGTTTTTAAAGGGTTCAGTATAAAAAAAGCTATATTGCAACCATCGCAAATTCCTCCTAGAAAACATTATAACAAATTCATATATTTCTTGTTTCAAAACTGTTCTCTTCAAAAAAATGATTAACTTTTTTAATAATTATTTGTCACAGACTACTCATCACTTGAGTCAAACATCCTTCTTATTCCTATAGTTTTCAAATCAACACAACTTCATTCATATGTTGGAAAGAGATTTCCCTCTGTAGGGATACTCTTCGTGGTCTGATGACAAATGTTCTCAGAACCACCAGAGTCAGACATTTATTCTGGGAAAAATGCCATAACAAAGACAAAACCAAAATTTTACAGACCCAGGGAAGGAATACTATCTAGTAATGCATCTTGCTCTACTGATAAGGAACTTGAAAATATCAGTGCAAAAATTCTGGTGTATATATATAATAAAATGACACTTCACAGCAGTAACCAAGTTTATTTCTGAATTCTACATTACTTTCATCCATAAACGTAGTCAAGAAAAATACTGTGTAGTAATCGCTCAGTCAATGGTTTAAAAGTGATCCACCTGAAATGTACATTCATAAGGTAATCCTTACATGAGCAGTACAGATTTCCAGCTGCTAGTTGTAATGAATGGGAGATGGAATGTATTTAAATCAAATAGCACCATCTAGCAGGGCCCCCATAACTTCACGTAGGAGGGTAGTTATGAGTTGGTGATAGCTCAGTTTGGCAGGGCTCACTTGCAGAATATTAAGGATTTTTTTATACTGCACATTAAAATAGAAACTAACTTACATATGTTATATGTTATTGCCTTATTGCTACAAAAGTTTGGAGGAAAAATAAAGTAGAGAGAAAAAGATATATCTTTTAAAGTTTCAGTCCCTAAGATTAAAAAAATATATTACTGCAAAATCTTCATGATGCAAGCCATACAGGAAGTAAAACTAAACTAAATCTACAAGATCATCATTCTGAAAGTCAGATTCGTCTGAGGGTCCCCTTATAGCTTCAACAGCAAGATAAAATTAGGTGGTTGGATTTTAGCAATTGTCAAAGTAGATGACACACACGGGTAAAAACCAGGCACAAAACAGCTCAAATTCTTCTACAATTTCTCAACACAAATCAAACAAAATAATGTTAGTCCTAATTTAACTCTTTTTTCAAAATATTTTTTCAAGAAGCACCAACAGTTGATTAGTCTGTTCAAGTTCTGTCTCAAACCCCATACCAGCAATTCTCATTTCTTGTCAACAATTCCCTCCACCATTGTACAATTCCCTATTACAAAGTTATGCATATAGTTCCCAAACATCACACAATAACAATGCTTTAAATCTGTTCAAGCATCTCCCTCTCCTTTGTCTCTCAGCAAAGATGCCTGGCCTGCTACTGCTCTAGGAAGTATGTTTGTGCCAGCCTCTGGAATTAGGAAGTGCTGCTCCTCTAAAATGCTGCAACAAGGAAAACTTTTAGGTGAAGGTTCAAGACAAACTGCCTGAAGGAAACTCATCAGTCATGCCTGAACTATTCATTTTCATGTTAAAATGCAAATCTAGGGTGGTGTGCAATGTGATTTCTGCACAAGACATATACAAATAGTTTTTCTGGCTAGAGGTCCCCTAGCCCCCTCGAGGGCTTTATCCTGAGCTTTCACAGCAGACTGACTGAATGGTCCTGGCCACATACTTCCTTCTCCCCCTCTGCTGTACTAAGCCCATCACACATGGGCTCTTCCTCCTCCTTCACAGTAAGAGGTCCTGTCTGTGCTTCACCAATCTCAATAATGCAAACCAAGGCTGCAAGTACAGCAAACTTAAAGGGACCCCATCAACTTGAAAGTCACAGTTCTGACTAAGTATGTTGTACCTACTATAATTACCAGTAATATCTAACAGTACTATAACTGAAGGAAGTTGGCCAAATCACTTTATTTCTCCATATTTTTCCTATTTATTTTGTGTATTTGGTTATGCTGTGTATAGTCAGTTTCACTATTTCCCCTGTTTGCTCAGTCAGTTTCTCCCTCTCTGAAAATATATTTGTAAACATAGCCAGGTGAACAGAAATACACCTATACAATTTACTTTAAAGGATATTTTTTAAAAGATCAAGATATGATATTCAAAGGGAGCTTCCCAAAAAGATTAAGATTAGTCAGTTTTTATAAATTCAAGTCCTTGGTGTCCCTTTAACATATGTGTTGGGGATACAGGGGAAAGGATGCCTCATTGCCATAAAACAGAGATCCTTCCTTCTCCATCTAAATTGTCACTGGAGGCACTGTTGGCACCATCCCACCACACCTACAACTACACAAAAGCCCCCCATGAAAAAATTAGTACCATGTCTCCTTCTTCCCCAAATCAACAGGACCTCATAATATCTCTATATTCCTCCTACACAACCTCCTTTTCCCCTCCTCCTCAAACCACAACAACTTCCCCACTAATCCCCTTTCCTCAACCACAACAACCCCCGTTTCACTCCCAAGAAACAATGCACCGTCACACACACCCCAGCCCTTTCTCCCCTACACACACTAACCCGCTCCCCTGCCCCCACCCTAGGGAGGGATGTGGCTGGGAGAAGACATCAGGGCTCTGGCGGGGAAGGACAGGGGGAGATACTAGCTCCTGATAAAAAGTTCAGAGCTGTACAGTTACAGGCAGCACAGGGAGCTTCTGCCTCGCCCACCCCAGCGGGAGCCCCACAGCGGTGCCCCCCAGCAGCACAGGCGAGGCTCTTTGTTACCAAAGTTAGTCCAACACTTCCCCCCGGTACAGACCCTTCGGGGACGGGACCTCTCCCAACCTTCCGCTCCCTGCCCTAGACCGTCACCCTCCATCGCCAGGGGCTCAGCCCCCGCCCGCGCTGCACCCCCACCCCACGGTGCGCGGGGTTCACCCATCACCTGCCTTCCACCCCGCGAGGAGCGAGGGGTCCGGGCGCCTCCTGTCCCACCTCCCCGCCAAGCGCGGAGAACTCGGACACTCCTGCCTCCGCCACCCCCCAGCCGCGAGAGCAGCTCGCAACCCCCCGGCCCCTTCCGCCAGCTTGCCGGCGAGGGGCTCGTGCACCCAACTCCCCTAGCCCTCGGGTGCTCCGCGCCCCAAGCCCCGGCTGCCCCACTCCGGCTCCCCGCTGGCTCCGCGAGCGAGCGCGCGGGCCCCTCTCCGGCGAGCAGGAAAGTTACTTTGTGCAGGGTCTGTGCGCCCCCCGCCCAGTCCGCCTGTGCGGTCCGGCGGGCTGTACTCACTTCTCCCTGGCCTGGCTGTCGGACGGGACGCTGCTGTTGCTCTTGCCTTTGCCGTACATGCCTGCAGAGAGCTCCGACTGTCACGCACCTGTCAACCCATCACAGCCTCTCCGGGAACAGCCCCGTCGCCATGGAGACACTGCCACACACACAGCCCATTGGTCGCTGCACGTTCGGGCACGCCCCCAACACAGTGACTGACAGGCGGAGACCAGGACAGGCTGCTCCCTCCTCCTCCCCGCTTCCCCCACCCCTTGGTTCCTCCTCCCCCTCCCCTCTCGCGCTCTCCCTTCCCCGGCGCAAGGGGGAATTTGAAACGGTTCTAGAAGGATTTTAAACAACTGGCTGTTCTGTGCGCTCGGCGCCCCCCCTCCGCCGTTGCCGGAGAGGGAGAGCGCTGAGGAGAGACAGAAAGTGCGGACTGGATTCCGCAGCCAACGGCACCCGGCAGCTTCAGGCCCTCCGCCCCCTCGCCTTCCCCCCGCCAGCGGCACGGGCAGCTTCAGCCCCCTCCCCCCCGGCCAGCGAATCAACCGTCCCCTCCCCCCACAACTCTACCGCCCACAGGCCGCCGCGCCGGGCTACGAGACCTGCCCCACGGCTCAGCCGGCGGCGTGCGCCTTACCCCGGCCCTGGGGTTCAGCGCGTGAAGTGAGACCCCCCCACAGCCCCCCCCACAGCCAGCCTCAGCCCCCCACCGCTCAACCCCCCCCCCCGCCAGCCTCAGCCCCCCCCCGCTCAACACCCCCCCACAGCCAGCCTCAGCCCCCCACCGCTCAACCCCCCCCACAGCCAGCCTCAGCCCCCCCCGCTCAACACCCCCCCACACAGCCAGCCTCAGCCCCCCCCGCTCAACACCCCCCCACACAGCCAGCCTCAGCCCCCCCCGCTCAACACCCCCCCACACAGCCAGCCTCAGCCCCCCACCGCTCAACCCCCCCCACAGCCAGCCTCAGCCCCCCCCGCTCAACCCCCCCCACACAGCCAGCCTCAGCCCCCCCCCCGCTCAACACCTCCCCACACAGCCAGCCTCAGCCCCCCCCGCTCAACACCCCCCCACACAGCCAGCCTCAGCCCCCCACCGCTCAACCCCCCCCACAGCCAGCCTCAGCCCCCCCCCGCTCAACACCCCCCCACAGCCAGCCTCAGCCCCCCACCGCTCAACCCCCCCCACAGCCAGCCTCAGCCCCCCCCGCTCAACACCCCCCCACACAGCCAGCCTCAGCCCCCCCCGCTCAACACCCCCCCACACAGCCAGCCTCAGCCCCCCCCCCCCCGCTCAACCCCCCCCACAGCCAGCCTCAGCCCCCCCCGCTCAACCCCCCCCACAGCCAGCCTCAGCCCCCCCCCGCTCAACACCTCCCCACACAGCCAGCCTCAGCCCCCCCCGCTCAACACCCCCCCACACAGCCAGCCTCAGCCCCCCACCGCTCAACCCCCCCCACAGCCAGCCTCAGCCCCCCCCGCTCAACCCCCCCCACAGCCAGCCTCAGCCCCCCCCGCTCAACACCTCCCCACACAGCCAGCCTCAGCCCCCCCCGCTCAACACCCCCCCAGCCAGCCTCACCCCCCCACCGTTCAACCCCCCACCACAGCCAGCCTCAGCCCCCCATTGCTCAACCCCCCACCACAGCCAGCCTCAGCCCCCCATTGCTCAACCCCCCATCACAGCCAGCCTCAGCCCCCCCCCGCTCAACACCCCCCCACACACACAGCCAGCCTCAGCCCCCCCCCCGCTCAACACCCCCCCCCCCACAGCCAGCCTCAGCCCCCCACTGCTCAGCCCCCACCACAGGCGCTCAGCAGCTCCCCCCCCCCCCTGCTCAGCTTCCCCCCTGTTCAATCCCCAGCACATCCAGCCTCAGCTCAGGCCCCAGCACAGGCTGCTTCTCAGTGACTAGCACAACCAGCCTCTTCCCCGCCCCCTCTCCTGCTGAGCATGGCCTGCCTCAGACCTCTGGCCCCTTCCAAAACTTTTTTTTTTTTTTACACAAAAAAAACCAATTTCCTGTTACAACTGTGAATAGGCTTGTTCTGGGGCTTAATTCATGATTTTGAATGTTTGGAGTTGGCAATACTGCTTAATTATGGAGGGTGTTGGATGCAACAGACTAGCCCTGCCCTTCCTATTAATCAAACTAAAAGAAAGGATCTCAACACACAATATTCTGTGAACCAAAACTATAGGATTTAGAACAGATTAACTCCCATATGAAGAATATTAAGAGAAATTATGTACTTTTTTTAAAGCTACACCCTGTACATAATTTTCATATGAAGACACCATTATTATTGTTTGCTATTTGGCTTATGGTAGCACCCCCAAGTTTCAGTCAGAATGGGGGCCCTATTGTGCTTAAGAACACAAGAGCAGCCATACTGAGTCTGACAATGGCTGTTGCCAGATGCTTCACAGGAAGTGAACAGAACTGGGCAATGTATCAAATGATCCATCCCCTTTCATCCAGTCCCAGCTCATAGCCGCCAGAGGTTTAGGAGCATCCAGAACAGGGATTGTGTCTCTTCTTGACGGGACGGGGCAGAGCTCTTCTTGACCTGCTGTTCACAAACAGGGAAGAAATAATAGGGGAAGCAAAAGTGGATGGGAACCTGGCAATGACTATGAGATGGTCGAGTTCAGGATCCTGACACAGGAAGAAAGGAGAGCAGCAGAATACAGACCTTGGATTTCAGAAAAGCAAACTTTTACTCCCTCAGGGAATTGAAGAGCAAGGTTCCCCGGGAGAATAACATTAGGGGGAAAGGAGTCCAGGAGAACTGGCTGTATTTTAAAGAATCCTTATTGAGGCTGCAGGGACAAACCATCCCGATGTGCAGAAAGAATAGTCAATATGGCAGGTGACCAGCTTGGCTTCACAGTGAAATCCTTGCTGATCTTAAATACAAAAAAGAAACTTACAAGAAGTGGAAGATTGGACAAATGACCAGGGAGGAGTATAAAAATATTGCTCAAGCATGCAAGAGTGAAATCAAGAAGACCAAATCACACTTGGAGTTGCAGCTAGCAAGAGATGTTGAAAGTAACAAGAAGGCTTTCTTCAGGTATGTTAGCAACAAGAACAAAGTCAAGGAAAGTGTGGGCCCCTTACTGAATGAGGGAGGCAACCTGGTACAGAAAATATGGAAAAAGCTAATGTACTCAATGCTTTTTTTGCCTCTATCTTCACGAACAAGGTCAGCTCCCAGACTACTGCACTGCGCAGCACAGTATGGGGAGGAGGTGACGAGCCCTCTGAGGAGAAAGAAGTAGTTCAGGACAATTTAGAATGGCTAGACAAGCACAAGTCCATGGGGCCAGATGCACTGCATCTGAGGGTGCTAAAGGAGTTGGCGGATATGATGGCAGAGCCATTGGCCATTATCCTTGAAAACTCATGGCAACTGAGGGAGGTCCCAGATGATGGGAAAAAGGCTAATGTAGTGCCCATCTTTGAAAAAAGGGAAGAAGGAGGATCTGAGGAACTACAGGCCAGTCAGCTTCACCTCAGTCCGTAGAAAAACCATGGAGTAGGTCCTCAAGGAATCAATTCTGAAGCACTTAAAGGAGAGGAAAGTGATCAGGAACAGAAAGCATTGATTCACCAAGGGCAAGTCAAGCCTGACTAACTTAATTACCTTCTATGATGAGATAACTGGCTCTGTGGATGTGTTATTCCTTGACTTTAGCAAAGCTTTTGATTCGGTCTCCCACAGTATTCTTGCCAGCAAGTTCAAGAAGAATGGGCTCAATGAATAGAGTATAATATGAATAGAGCGCTGGCTAGATCGTCAGGCTCAATGGGCAGTGATCAATGATCCATATCTAGTTGGCAGCCGGTATCAAGTGGAGTGTCCCAAGAGTCAATTCTAGGGCTAGTTTTGTTCAGTGTCGTTATTAATGATCTGGGGGGTGGCATCGACTGCACCCTCAGCAAGTTTGCAGATGACACTGAACTAGGAGTGGTAGATACACTAGAAGGTAGGGATAGGATACAGAGGGACCTAGACAAATTAGAGGATTAGGCCAAAAGAAATCTGACGAGGTTCAACAAGGAGAAGTACAGAGTCCTGCACTTAGGATGGAAGAATCCCATGCACTGCTACGGACTAGGAACTGAATGGCTAGGCAGCAGTTCTTCAGAAAAGGATCTAGGGGTTACAGTGGACAAGAAGCTGGATATGAGTCAACAGTGTGCCCTTGTTGCCAAGAATGCTAACAGCATCTTGGGTTGTATAAGTAGGGCCATTGCCAGCAGGTTGAGGGACATAATCATTCCCTTCTATTTGGCATTAGTGAGACCTAATCTGGAGTATTGTGTGCATTTTTGGGCCCCACACTACAAGAAGGATGTGGAAGAATTAAAAAGAGTCCAGAGAAGGGCAACAAAAATGATTAGGGGGCTGGAGCACATGACTTATGAGAAGAGGCTGAGGGAACTGGGATTGTTTAGTCTGCAGAAGAGACGAATGAGGGGGGATTTGATAGCTGCTTTCAAGTACCTGAAAGGGGGTTCCAAAGAGGATGGATCTAGATGGTACCAGATAACAGAACAAGGAGTAATGATCTCAAGTTGCAGAGGGGGAGGTTGAGGTTGGATATTAGGAAAAACTTTTTCACTAGGAGGGTGGTGAAGCACTAGAATGGGTTACCTAGGGAGGTGGTGGAATCTCCTCCCTTAGAGGTTTTTAAGATCAGGCTTGACAAAGCCCTGGCTGGGATGATTTAGTAGGGGATCGGTCCTGCTTTGAGAAGAGGGTTGGACTAGATGACCTCCTGAGGTCCCTTCCAACCCTGATATTCTATGATTCAATGACTATCTTGGTTAATAGCAATTGGTGGATCTATCCTCTATGAACCCCACTAATTCTTTTTTGAACCCAGTTATATTTTTGGTCTTCAAAACAACCCCTGGCAGCATAGGCTGAACTAGGGGTGCTGCTGCATCTTCTAGCTTGAAGTGGTTTCAATGATATACAGGTCTTACAGTTTGGTTTAATGACTCTCAATTTGGTTCACACTGTTCCAGTACCCCTGCTGGCAATGAGTTCCACAGACTGACTGTGTGTTATGTGAAGAAGTACTTTGTGCTGTTTGATTTAAACCTTCTGCCTATTAATCTCATTGAATCCCCTGATTTTTGTGTTATGTAAAGGGATAAATAACACTCATTTACTTTCTCCACACCATTCATGATTTTATAGTCCTTTATCATGCCCCTCCTCAGTTGTGTCTTTTCCAAGCAGAACAGTCTTTTTAATTTCTCAGCATATGAAAGCTGTTCAATATCCCTGATAATTTCTGTTGTTCTTCTCTGTACTTTTTCCAACTCTAATACATCTTTTTTGAGATGGGGCAAACAAGATGGGCCCAAGGAATAGGCATACTATAGATTTATATAGTGATATTATGATATTTTCTGTCTTCTTATCAAACTCTTTCCTAATGGTTCCTAACATTCTGTTATCTTTTTTGACTACCGCTGGCTGCATATTGAACAGATGTGTTCAGAGAACTATCCACATTGACTTTAACAGCTATTTCTTGAGTGTAATGGCTAATTTAGACCCCATCGTTTTATATCTATAGTTGGGATTATGTTGTCCAATATACATTACCTTGCATTTGTCAACATTGAATTTGATTTGCCATTTTCTTGCCAAGTCACCCAGCTTATGAGATCCCTTTAACTAGTTACTGATCCATGAGAGGACCTTCCTTCTTTTCCCATTACTGCTTACTGTGCACTTTGGTGACTGGACTTGTCAGAGTTTATACTTGTTGTCTCTAACTGCCTGTTTTATGTTGTTGTTTTGTCCCTCTTATTGTTTTTTTAATTGAAGTATACATATAGTTTGAGCCTCTATTATGGAGGGTTTTTTTTAAAGTTTCCATGCAGCTTACAGGCAGTTCACTCTTGTGACCGTTTCTTTTAATTTCCATTTAACAAACCTTGTTTTTATGTAGTTCCCCTTTTTGAAGCTAAATATTACTGCCATTAGTTTCTTTGGGGATTTTCTCCCCTACAAGGATGCTAAATTTAATTTCATTATGGTTGTTATTACCGAATGGTAATTCTTGGTGCTTTACAGGCATGGGTCCTGATCTTATAGATCTCTGTCCCTGGGCTTCAGACCCCAAGCTCTAGCCCAAGCCCAAAGGTCTACACAGCTCTTTTTAGTGGCATAATACGAGTCAGTAGACCCAGGTTTCGAGGCTCACTGCTTTAAAATGCTGTGTAGGCATACCTGAGTGCCTTCCATGTGAAACTAACAGCAAGAGTGAAGTCTACCAAACTTTATGGGATTTTTGACTCTTCTTCCTATTCAGGGTTAAAATTCTTCTTGGGGTACATTGTGTTATTTTTGTTGATTGGTAGGATGATGTTTGTGTCTAGTTTGGAGATTTTGTTTTGGGATGTTGGTGTTTGGGTACAGGGGTGGTCGTGAATGTTGTTCTTGCAGTGGTAGAAAGGCTTTTACAAAGAGGGAAAAAATTGCAATGTTTCTTAAAGATTATTAGACTCTGGAATCATCTAATCTCCTTTGGAAGTTCATTCCATAACCAGATTTCCTCAGTTGAGAAAGTTGTGTCCCCAGCTTTCACATGTTGCATCCAGGGCACCATACAAATGTCTCAGCAGCTCATAGATCAAAATTTGGCCTTTAATGTAGTTGAGACTTGATCCATTAGGGGTGGGTTGAACTATGAAAGGGTGTAAATGAACAACTAAGAATTGTGCAAAATGAGTAGGGTGCCAATAACTCTTTAGTTGTAGGCCCCCCAAAATTGTAAAACTCATTCTTCTGGATCCCCCATGTCTAATAATGAAATTCAGAAGATAGTGTCAGAACTATGCTTTGAGATCCTCCAGTGAAAGGCATATAGAAGTATTATTACTTAATGATGGGGTATAAAAAGAACCAAAATACTCCTAGGACTTTGTTTGAGATTTGCCAAATTAACATCACAACTGGCTTCACAAGACTTCTATCATCTTATATTATGTGTTATCAATACAGTGCAAACAAAACATTATCACATGGATACAAAAGTTTGTTTAGTATACAGATAGATTAACATGAAAACATCCAAACAGTCTTGTGAAGTTTTGTGTCATTAGTCCTCTTTAGAAAGTATTTACGCACGTACATAAAACATATTTGTGCCCTTGCTCAAATTATTTTGAGTACAAACACTGTTCTTTGCAGCAGCATTGCATCTCATGGGACCAATATTGTAATTAATGAGATTTGAAACACATATACTGAGACAAATTAAGATCCTAATATAAAAAATGAAGATCCATTATTTTTGTTTAAAAGAGGAAGGGGGTTACTTTAAAGCTTCTTAGACCAAAACTGGAAAGGAATTCACAATGTATTTTTAGAGTGTTATAAAAACTCTCTTACATAATGCTGATTAATTCTTAGGTTTGAAGGAAGAGCACCAGGCTTTGTGTGTCAGAGTGTTGACCATCTGAGCCACTGAGGGGATGGTTTTGGATTTTTTTTTTACCTTCTAGATATAGAATGCTGCAATTATTCAACTATTACAGGATTTAGCTTTGTTTGGGCATCTATGAAGATTTTTCGGTTCCTGGAATCTGCATCTTATTCTTGGAAGTTTTTATCATTTTAAAACATATGTTACATTATATCACCCTGCCTGAGATATAGGATAGCTGCAAACCATTTTTCCTTTTGCTTTTCTTTTACTGCAGCTAGTTATGTTGTGGAGTAACGTTAAGAATGTCTGCAGTGGCACATTATCAGTGCAGCTCTGTCATAATGGCTGCTACTTCTGTAGAGCTACTAATGCTCCACTTTCTTTATATGTTTATTATAATGATGTGAATAATCAGTTAAAGTTCTTTTCATTTTGTGGATTTTTCAAAATTCTAACTATTGTAAATGGCTGAGTTCAGACAACATTCTCTTCCAAGACATTATATTTCAAAAGATCCAGTCATTTAAGGAATTTCCTTATTTTTAATCCTAGTTATACCTGTGTAGTTTTGAAGTGCAGCTCAAATGAATTTTTGGCTAGTTGTCACATTTTAGAAATAAGCATCATGGGGAAGAATAGATTAGGCTTGGTCTTTTTAAAAAGATGTTTTTAGTATTAGGTTAGCCTTGGGGACCCCAGTTACTCCTCCTTTTTTAATAGGTTTCATCTTGCCATGAAATTTCTAACTACGGACCTGATTCTGCAGTCATTAATCACCGCACCACTCGCATGAATGAGGATTGCTCACCTGAATAAGGGTGGGCCTAGCTCATCATTAGAGGCAGTAGAAGGAGCAGAAAAGCAAAAGAAAAGCTCTTGTTGTTGCTGTCTTCCAATGGGAAAGAAATCAAAGGCTCAACTGCAGTTAGAGTGGGAGCAGTAAGAGAAGTCTCGGAGACAAGGCTGGTTTCATTGCCTGCCAGCTTGGTGCCCTGAGCTCATGGCATCAGAACTTCCTTCCTCAGTACAGTTCCCCCTTATCCTCCAGCAGAGCTCATGTTGTCACCCCCCCCCCACCCGCCCTCTTTTTTTTTTGTAAGTGCTTCTTCAGTCCCCTAGGAGAAGTTCCCATTATGGCAGGTTTATTCCCTACACGCACTTAATACTGCACAAGGTTGCTTGATTGGCCCGAGGCCCTGATAATAAAGGGTCCAGTCTTGTGAGGAGCTGAGAATCCTACTGAAAGGAGTTGAGAGGCATTCAGCATCTTTCAGGATTGGACTTAATGGGATAGACTGTGCTTTTATGACAGTCCACATCCCATCCTGCAGGGAAGCATGCAAACCCCTTTACTAGGCGCAGCCTGCTCTACTCTTCTTGCTAATCCTAATTTGCAGGCTTTTGTATGAAAGTTGGTTTTAGCCCTGCTTCCTCCTTACCCTTTTTGGCTTCTCCAAAGAGCACAGGGACCATAATTCTGCCTGGCCTTTACATGGGACATTCAAGGGGAAGTAAAGGATCTCTTTCCACACTCCTCTTACAGTATTCAGCAGTGTGAGGGCCATGCAGAATCTTACCCACAGTTAGCATTTTCTAGAGGTCAAGACACTTAACATTAGAAATAACTTTTTAAAAAATCAGACCAAGATTAGTCTATTGCTCCCTCTAGCACAGTGTGGGCAGTGTGAATGCGTTAACACCTGTGGTCAAATCACTACTATGGATTCCTGTTACTTCCAGGTGCAAATCAAACTGTTGTTGATGATGATTTTTAAAGCCCTGTGTGACATTCTTTGTCGATAATTTATAGTTCGTGATAAAAAGAAACAAACTAAACTGCTCATATGTTTTAACAAGAGGCCTGACAAACTAGATTGAGCCAGACAACCTAGTTTGTGAAAGGTGGTATCTGTGCTAGGTTTTTAAGCATTTGAAAGACACCTATTAATTACCATCACTGCGCATCAATGGTCCATCTTCTGAAGAATGCAAAACCCTAATGTGTGAGTAGGTAGCTGGAGAAAAATGGCTTGGAAATTGGTGATAAATGCCTTAGATTGGGGTGTGCAGAGTGCATTTCCAGAGGAATAAGAGATTTCGTTGGGCCCCAGTACTGTAAGGAGTTCCATGTGGGAAGACCCATAAATGGCATTCCTCGTAAATGCAGGCAGGGGATGGGGTCTATCCACATGGACACTGCAGCCCTGGAGGCTTGGTCTGGTTCAACTATCACCATGTATACAAACAAATACTTGTGTCAGAACAGCCTATATTACCTTATATCTTGCTGTCACACAAAATTCAGCACAGTTTTATGAAAAAAGAATGATCTCATTATGATAATTTCTGCCTTGGTCTGACACAGGCAGATTATCACAATAGCCACTTGTTTGTTTTGTCTTTAGAATTAGTCAAAATGTGCCTCTATTAAGATTTACTGATGAGGTTACATATGATGAGATGTAGGCTTGGGTATGTCCGAGAGCAGAATTTGGCTTTTAGCCATAATGTATCATTACTATATTAACAAATCTTCTCAGAACCCTCAACATTTAAAAATGTATTAATCTCTTTTAAAAAAAAAAAGAGTTTCCTACACACGCAAGAGCACTCAGACTTAGGATCTGGAAAAATAAATGGCCACAGCTATCATACTGTGACAGCTTTGGCAAACCTTTACACAGTTTTATAAAACAAATACCAGGTGATGTTTTATTCCCCATGTAGCTTTTTACCATTAGATGTTCATACTTAATATAAGAGAGGAACAAAATAGTTCTATCTAGCCACATATTTACTTAGCACATATCAGTGAATTAAATATCACCCAGTAGTATGCCACATCAGCCATGCTATGTCAACATGTTCAAACGTACATTAGCTCTGAGGGACTTTTCTGTCTTCCTGGATGTGGGAAAAGCTATAATAACCTCTGGAAGACAGATCATTTCAGTCTGCATTATGGGCTTAATCTTCCAAAGAGCTGAGTTCCCTCGAACCCCAATGAACTTGGGGGATGAGAAATTCAACACCTCCCAGGACCGAGGCCCACCTTCTGAAAAGTACAATGTATACAAAGTAACCCTGACATCTGAATGTTTGCTTCTCATGGTTTTAAAAACTAATTTGACTTTTTCATGCACAATTGACTATGATTTCATCCAATATAATATTTTGAGTTTCAGGGCTCAGGAAAAGGATGGTGATGACTAAAACCATGTGATTTATACCGAAAGGAAGCTCTGCCAGATCTGATTGATAGCTCAATGGTTTTCTTTTAACAGCAGTGTTAAAAGTAATAACAAAGCAAAAACTTTATTCAGTCAGGAATTGGCTTATTTATAAAAATACTTTTAAAACCTTGTATTTATGCATATGTTGTCTCCTCTAACTGATTGAAGCATACAGTAAATCTTCAGAGTCAACCAGAATGCAACAAACAATAAATATGCAACGTGGGGCATAGAGGAAGGATTGAGTTAAATCAACCAATGTGAAGCACTGATTTTAATCATGATTTAAATCAGTAAGCAAGAAATTTTTATTAAAATCGTCAATTTTAATCTTGTTTTGCATTTGTACTTGTCAATTATTTTCCTAAGGAAAGGCTGATTCTGATTGGTTGGTAACGATTAAACCATGTTGATTTATAACTAAATTGTAGCCTTTACATTAAATGTGGTGCTTCTTTTTGTTAACCAGAATGATACACTATAACAATACACATTTATTTAAGCAATTATATAGCCTAATTTACATTTATTTAAATCCTTAATATTTACATTTTTATTATGTTTAAAAATGGTGAAGGAAGCATATTTTTTTACTAGATAATGAATCACTTTTTACTTGTGATTTGTATCAAGTTCTATTTGGAAATTCAAATTTAGTTAAAAATACACATATACAGCACTTTAAAACTGCTTTTTTATTAGTTAAATAAAATTACTTTACGTGTGCTGGACACAAGGAAAAAAGTTTATCAAAATGTGTTTGGATTTAAAACTAATTGATTTATTAAACAAAGTATTATCTGTAGCTAGTGAATTGAACTGATTGTTTATGGTCATCATGATCCTTCAAGATTTTAGAACTAGTAGAGATCATCCTCTCACACCTAGTTCTTATTTATACAGTAGAAGAACAAAACAAACTCTCCTGCATTTTCAGCTCCTAATTGGCTTCTTAAATTTGCATGGTCTAGTCATTGAACTGAACTAGTGGATTAAACTGAAATGAAGAAAATATTCTCTCCATCTGCAGGATGCTAGCACTGTCAAAAACTGGTTTTTAGCAGTGCAACAAACTTTGGTTACAGGTGTTTAGCCAGTGACATCCACCAGTTCAGTGTTTGACTTTTAAAAAACTTCAGCAAGAAACATACTGATTAATATTTTTGTTTTATTTTAATTTAATTTTAAATCATTTTAACAGATTATACTAAATTTAAGCCTTCACATAGATTGTCATACTTTCAAATTTAATTAAAAAAAACAAGCTTGTATTTAATTAAAATAAAACAATCCAGTTTTTTAAAAAGACAATTTTTAATCATCAATTTTTATTCACCCTATGGGATTATTATTCATAGAGCATACCACCAAGTCCAACAACCCATTTCAAATCAACCAAAGGAATCAGTTCAGAAATACTTTGCAGTTCATGAAATCAAGAAACAAAATAAGTTAATATCCAATGATTCTTCATATAGTTTACATTGACCCACATTGAACCATGATTACATGGAATCTTTGTCTTTCTGATTTAAAGGTAATCACTCCACATCCCTTAACTTGTTGGTGTTGGTTTATGGGATCAACTGGGAGACTGATAAACATTATACAGCAAACCTTGGAAAGCCCTGTTCACACTGCAATTCTGTTACACACACACTGTTACAACAAAAGCAAGCATGTCAGAGGACCCAGTTACAACGTAGTGATCATATGATCCATACAATTAGCTAATGTATGGCCATAATGCCTAATGGGATCCAGGGGGCACCATGACGCTGAGGAGATCCAAGGCCCCTGGTTCTTTAACATGGATCCCATCACACTGCTCCATTACATGAATATTTACAGAAGATTTTAGAAGATTTCAGAGGAGTTTAGGCTAGCTAGAAACTAGCAAGTCAGACACCATACAGGTTCTGTCTTGCTGTCTCAGATGGTAAGAAGGAACGGAGGGAGAATCATGACAGTTTTATGCCGTTTAAACATGGGAACATGATTAGCCACTGGGCACATGGACGACTCTGATGGACTCTCCTAGTGAAGGAAAATCCTATCTTGCAAGCCTGAGATACAGTGGGTTGACACACACTCAAAGCAGTAATAATGCTAATACAGAACTATGGTCTTTGGGATTTATGTTTTGGTTTGTTTTTGAAGCGGTATGTTTGTTTTGTAAGACGGAGCCTTTTGTAGGAACCAGATTGTATTCTGATTGTATTCTTTGACATTTCTCTTTATAAAAATCTAACCAGGTTCATTTTCAGTAATTTTTTGTTCATCTGGTAAGGCAAAAATATAAAAAGGAGATTAATACCAGCCTACATATTATGTGTTCAAAACCTTAGTTAATTCTTCAAGGTCTGCTGTGGGTCACATTTCATGAAATAGCAGTAAAAATTCCTTTTTTACCTTGTCTCCATGTGTTCTGAGGAAGGTTTGTAAGGTTTGAATTACTAAGTAATCATGAAGAACTCCTCTTTTCATGAGCCTGCATCTGGGAAATGGACCGTTTAATACTGGCGTAGACAACAAACTCCATCTCCTTTTTCTCATCTACCACTGTTCTCTGGTATTTTCTTCTGTGAGACCCCAGTCCTTCAATTGCTTTCACACAGGCCCAGGGCAGATCACAATGCAAGACTGGGACCTAATTTTTAAAAATCTTGTTTATCGACTTTTGTAAAAATAAGAACATTAATGCATGTACCTTCAAAGCAGAAAAATATAGTTCATTAGTGGATTTGCAATTATTTTTTAAACAACAAAACATGCATTTAATGCATCCGCAAGCTTGCCTTATAAAATGTGTTCTCATTACCATGGCAGGGTAAAGTACGGAAATGATCACTTCTAGTTCCTAAAAGAGGAAAATATATCAAGAGCATTTATTAAAAATAATTAGATACAAATTATAGTAATCTAGTAGAAATAAACTGTAGTCTCAAAGATAAAATTAGCCTAGTAGCAATAATATGGAGCACCTCCAAACTCATTCTGTATATACAGAATAAATGTATCTAATGAGTCCATTGACTTCTATCATTTAATGTGATGCCCATAAAGATTACTCAGAAATAGTCTCTCCATTTGTATTCACCTTTACTTCTGTTATAAGTTTCACTCTCAAACAATACCAGCAGAAATTAAAGTTAATCGCCACTCAAAGTTTAATACATCACAATTTTATAGATTAAAGGATCTCTCTTCATATTCATTCTCATATAACCCATCTGCTGAAAATCCAGTATGATGAGTCTGAGAGGACATTCCTGAAACAAGGTCCTGGGGCATAACCTGCTCCCAAATGAACAAAGGGTTAATTGTTGCTAAGCTCCACCCCTCTCCTTGCCCTGATGCTAGGGAAGGACTATAAACTGTGTGCTTTGACAACAAAGAGTCCTGTGGCATCTTATAGACTAATAGACGTATTGGAGTATAAGCATGCCATCTGATGAAGTGGGTATTCACCCACAAAAACTTATGCATATGTCTGTTAGTCTATAAGGTGCCACAGGACTCTTTGTCGCTTTTGCAGATCCAGACTAACACGGCTACCCCTCTGCTACTGGACACTGTGTGCTTAGAGACTGCCTATGAGAAAGATCATGGGACTGAGCTGAACCCGAGGTTAGGGGAGTTTTCGGTTTCTCCATTTCTGCTTATGTTAACTTGTTCTAATTTCTGGGTATAAATTTTATCTTTCAGTACAACCTCTGCTGACTTTATGTGGGGTATTTTTGATAAGCCAGTCTTCAGCTTACAGTTGCTATGCGTGAGTCTGGTAGTATCATTTAGAGACCTGAATTGAATTACCTCTCCTGTCCTCTTGCTTTCTAAGCAGAAGAGACCTGGAATATTTTCTGTGAAGTATTCTCAGGGCCTGAAAGATCCTTTTGGCCCAAAGTGATCCTCTTGGCCAATTAAGGCCAGGTTTTGATGTACTCTGAAGAGAGTCAAGTCCTGGCCTGGAAGGCTGGGAAAATGATGATTGAAATGGAACCTTGATGGTGAGAGATTAACTCAAGGAAATAGTTGGCTCCCAACTATTAGAAACACAGCGATTCCTGCGAATTGTTCTTGCTCATCTGATGTTTTCACATTTATACTGTCAACCTATCTGTCTTATGACTTTATGCTGCCCCTCAAAACACAGGTATCAGAGGCCCAGATCCTCAAAGGTATTTAGGCTCCTAACTTCAACTGAAATCAGTGGGACTTAGGACCTAAATACATTTGAGGATATGGGCCTGAGTGCCTTGAATATCCTAGTAAGAAACCTACAATTTCAGTATATTTAAAAACATATCACTTTTGTAGCTTTTGGTTTCTTAGTTCAAAGACTATGGTCTAATGTCGTGATGGTCATTTGAAGATACATTTGCCTTTTTTTTTCCCATTAATGATCCAAAATGGGCAGGAAGGAGAGAGATCCTTTTCTGTTGTTTTTTTCTCCCTTACTTCCCTCTGCACTCCACTTTCAGAATAACCATGCCTCCAACTGAGGAAAACTGGACATGGTGCTCTCAGAAACTTTTCAAGATTGTCCTATACATTACGCAGACTCATGCATAACAGACTGGAATACCTCAGGTCCTGGACTTTAGTAAGATAGCAGCAGGAGCCTTTTGTGTCCCATTGTTACTAATGTACAGCAAGAAATCCACTTCCTAGACACCACAGTGCAAATTAATGACGGCCACATCGACACCACCCTATACCGAAAACCTACCGACAGCTATGCCTACCTTCATGCCACCAGCTTCCATCCCGGACATACCACACGATCCATTGTCTACAGCCAAGCACTGAGGTACAATCGGATTTGCTCCAACCCCTCAGACAGAGACCAACACCTACGAGATCTTCACCAGGCTTTCTCAAAACTACAATACCCACACAAGGAAATAAGGACACAGATCAACAGAGCCAGACGTGTACCCAGAAGCCTGCTGCTACAAGACAAGCCCAAGAAAAAAAACAACAGAACACCACTGGCCATCACCTACAGTCCTCAGTTAAAACCTTTGCAACGCATCATCAGTGACCTACAACCCATCCTGGACAATAATCCCTCACTTTCAAAAGCCTTGGGAGGAAGGCCAGTCCTGGCACACAGACAACCTGCCAACCTTAAACAAATTCTCAACAGCAACAGCACACTGCACCACAATAACTCCAACTCAGGAACCAATCCATGCAACAAACCTCGATGCCAACTCTGCCCACATATCTACACCAGCAACACCATCACAGGACCTAACCAGATCAACCATACCATCACTGGCTCATTCACCTGTACATCAACCAATGTCATATATGCCATTATATGCCACCAGTGTCCCTCTGCTATGTACATCGGCCAAACTGGACAGTCCCTACGAAAAAGGATAAATGCACACAAATCAGATATTAGGAATGGCAATATACAAAAACCTGTAGGGGAACACTTCAACCTGCCTGGACACACTATTGCGGATTTAAAGGTCACCATTCTGCAGAAAGGGAACTTCAGATCCAGACTGCAAAGAGAGACTGCAGAGCTTCAATTCATTTGCAAATTCGGCACACACACTTTGGGATTGAACCGGGATCTACAATGGTTGGCTATTACAGGCATTGTTTCTCATCTCTCCATGTCCACAGACCCCATTCAAATGCTAGACGAATAATCCACACTCCCTGATCGGAGATAACAAGCTGGCTCAGCTTAATTGGACTAACCTTTTCACCTCCCACCTGGCTCTTACCTACTTTTCTATAACTGC
The DNA here is from genome assembly GCA_032164245.1 of Sternotherus odoratus. Taxonomy (NCBI): domain Eukaryota; kingdom Metazoa; phylum Chordata; order Testudines; family Kinosternidae; genus Sternotherus; species Sternotherus odoratus. The sequence continues at coordinate 65,677,955 of JAVMKO010000007.1, read as the reverse complement.
CTGTTTGTGAACACTTCTACTGCTTGCATCCGACGAAGTGGGTATTAGCCCACGAAAGCTCATGCTTCAAAACTTTATAGTTAGTCTTTAAGGTGCCACAGGACTTTGTTAACTCAGCAAGATCAGTGTGAGTGGCTACTCTCTAGAGGATCCTTCTTCAACTGGGAAGTCATCAGATCTGTGTGGCAGCCCCCTACATTATGGATGGACACAGCAACTGATCCCTACTCCAAGAAGTACATGAGTGGAGGTGTGGATAGGCTTTTTTTTCTTTGAGCAGAGAGCAAGATGAGAGTTAATTTCAGAAGCCAGCGCCAAGGATTTTGGTTCAGAAACAGACAAAGTATAGAGTCCCAGAAATACAGATGGAGTTTGGTCTGGCACTCCGGATGCACCCACAACTGTTATGCACTTCAACACAATTTTTAATGTACTAACAATGAAATATCAGGCCCTCATTATCTTTCCTTGTCCAGCTGTAAGGCATTTGCTGATGAGTTTTAGAAATCCAGAGGTGATTCCTTTGTACCCTAAAGTTTAAATGCCAAAAATTTCTTATTACCCAGTTTTCCTGTACAAAACTGTAAATAATCCAGAGGCATGTTGGCAGGCATGTGCTGTTCTGAATCACTTCTGAAATAGGCCATTTTACTTTTCCTGTGCAGAAACGCGTAGCTTTTTCTTCTAATACCATATTTTGCCCCAGTTCTGAACCATTTCCACTGTGCTTACTGGAGCCTCCAGAAGCCTGACAGCAGGGAGTTGGACACTTATTAATGGGTCTAATACCTGAGATTACTTTATACATTCCTGACCAGACTTCTGGGCAATCCTCAGATGTTAACCATTTTCTGTTAAATATATGGAAATATTTTATAAGCCTGCAGCAAAGCCATCTGAGACTGGCAATTGTGATATAAGAATGTGAAAGGTGTGGAGTTTTTGTTTAAAACAATTTTATTTTGGCCCCTTGCTGTAATCCTAGTAAAGATACATGTATGTCCTGAATATTAATGGACTCAGGGAGCCATTTCTCAATTACATGTATCAGCTCTGTCTCTGTTTTCTCTTAGAAAGACATAATTCTCCTAAGAACTAAAGCCTGATCTCTCATTGCTTTAATTGGAAGCAGGACTAGTACTTGGTCTGATTCTCCAAATATTCAATTTTCCATCATGAGTGGGTGGGTTACTCCAGGATTTGAATCTGGTATTTCAATATTTTAGCCAATTACAACACAAATATTCCTTTAAAAAAACTGTTTAATATTAAAGGTAACATTAAGTTTAATCACCATGCTAGATGCATTCAAGGAAAGAAATACACAATCATAAAAATAATCCATTTTAGGAGATGTCTCCCTCTCCCCTTGTCCCCTGCTCCTATCCTTTAAAATTACAGTATTTTTAAGAAAGATTTTTTTTACTGTTTTGTCTGGATCTCCTTTGTCTGCTGTAGATGCTTGTAATGTCAGGGGAAACAATGAATTTTGAATTGAGACTTAGCCGATCTGATCATGTAGTCTATTCTTAGGCAAATCTCCCATTGAAACCAAGAAAGATCAGAGTGCAGAATAAGGCCTTGCTGGTGAATGGTAAGGAAATAACAGACTTCAAGATTTTGGAAAGTTATGAGAGAAACACTGTGAGGAGAACCTCACTGTGTTTTCCTTTTTTTTTGGCCCCTCTCAGTGAATTTTGTCATGGGTGATATAACAGTAATATTCATCCCACTCATCTAAGTAGTACATGGACAGTTGGAAGCCAAAACATCAAAAGGGCATTTTTAAACTAGTTCCAAGATCAAAGTTTATGTCGGTTAAAAATAAATAAAGAATTGTATAAATGCTAGGATTCAATAGAGGTCTTGCCGCTGAATTCAGTAGTAGCAGGATCTGACCTACTATAAATAAAAATGTTGTCACTTATTTCCCATCCCCTCAAATGTCAATGGAAACAATCTCTTGGAAAAAATGTGGTCTTTTCTCTGCAGTAATGTGAACCTAACTCATCCATATTGTGTTAGTTTACAAGAAACAGAAGGAAAAATGACCAGTTTAGTGAGATGGTCCAAGCTATGTGAAATATTTCTTTTTTAAACAAGAGATTAAAAATAAAAAGTATATTAGATTTTTAAAATGTGTTCTGCATTGATAATTTAAGAATATGTTTAAAGGCCAAACGTGAAGAGACAGCTAAAAAATAATGTGATAAAACAATAAGCACAAGAATAGGCAATGTATTTCATAAAATATACTTGGTCTGAAGCCTCAGAAGCAATTTAAATATTTATTGATAAGGCAGCCTCAAATCCTAAGACTTGTAGAAAAATACATAATATTCAAAGAAGGCCAGATCCTTTTCATCTTTTCATCTTTTAAGAACTATCTGCTGGGTCTTTCCATGAAAACATCATTACCCCTGCCTTGCAATTTAAATCTGAACTCAAATAAGCACACTTCAAGTACAAGTTTTGCATTTAGCCGCACTCGAGAAGTATTTGTTTACAGTATGTCTTTTTCAGTCTAGTCATCGATTTTGATAGGGGTTTTAAACATTTTTAAAGAAAATTTAATTTGGAAAACTGCAGATCACTGTTCAGGATCACGATTATGTATTTCCATGGACTATGCTGATACATCCATTATAGGTTGATTGTTTTGAGTATTCAGGTGCTGTACTTGGTGTGAGAATTCAGTGTTGTGTTCACCTCATAACAAAAGAAGCTCTAGCAGTCTAGTGGGCAGTGCAGTATTTCTGTACTTGCCTGTAGGCCTAACTGCTAATTCTGAAGTCCAGTCACTCCGTGCTCAGCTAACAACATTGTTTACTTCAAAATGTTCCGCAAAACTACTGCTAAAATTGCTCAGTGGTCAGTCATGTTTCTTGAAATTAATTTTCAGACTGAGTAGCTGCTTGCTGTGAGGAGCTTTCCAATAGAATATCTCTCCCAACTGCAACAAGTTGCTCATGACCTTTTTGATAAACAAGCAATAAATTTTAAAATATACACTTGTTTAGATGAATTATTAATTTGAATAACTTGAACTGATGTTCTCACCCTTTGTCATCATAGATTTTAGGACTTCAATAGCTCAGACATGGGTTAGGGGTTTATTACAGGAGTGGGTGTGTGAAATTCTGTGGTCTGCATTGTGCAGAAGGTCTGGCTAGATGATCTTAATGTTTCCTTCTGATCTTAAAGTCTATGAGTCTATAAAATGTCTTACAAATTTTTCATAGAAGAACTGCCTATGCAACTGGAAATGTATAATGGCATACAATGGACTTCCAAGGCAATGAGAAACTACTTAACTTCAAATAAGAAAACCTCTCTACCTTGTCCAGTATCCAGTGGGTATGAGTTAAGCAGTATGTATGAAAAGACTGACCAAAGGGGTTAAAATTAGCAAACAAATTAGTGAATAGTTTGAAAAATTACTATTTTCCAGATTTAAATGTGCTTTGTGCCTTAAAAATACACTTTCCCCGGCACTAAGGAATCAAGCTTTGTGAGGGAAAATAAGCAGGGGCTGGTGGGTGTAGAATTCATCCCACAATCCTAACACAGGTTGTAGTGCTACAGCAGAACCACAGTGCAGCTGCTATATCAGCTATGGGAAAGATCCCCAATGAAACTGCTTCAGAGGCACTATGAAGTCTACCTGGTGCACAAAATCTTGTGTGGGTCCATCACTCTTGCTGAGAAAATGTTTACCTGTGAAGTTGGGGAGAGGAAGATTTTCACCCAGCTAGCCAAACCTTGATCTCATAGCATCATAGACTATTAGGGTTGGAAGGGACCTCTGGAGGTCATCTAGTCCAACCCCCTGCTTAAAGCAGGACCAATCCCCAACTAAATCATCCCAGCCAGGGCTTTGTCAAGCCTGACCTTAAAAACCTTTAAGGAAGGTGATTGTACCAGCTCCCTAGGTAACCCATTCCAATGCTTCACCACCTTCCTAGTGAAAAAGTTTTTCCTAATATCCAATCTAAACCTTCCCAACTGCAACTTGAGACCATTACTCCTTGTTCTGTCATCTGGTACCACTGAGAACAGTCTAGATCCATCCTCTTTAGAACCCCCTTTCAGGTAGTTGAAAGCAGCTATCAAATCTCCCCTCAGTCTTCTCTTCTGTAGACTAAACAATCCCAGTTCTCTCAGCCTCTCCTCATAAGTCATGCACTCCAGGCCCCTAATCATTTTTGTTGCCCTTCTCTGGACTCTTTCCAATTTTTCCACATCGTTCTTGTAGTGTGGGCCCCAAAACTGGACACAGTACTCCAGATGAGGCCTCACCAATGTCGCATAGAGGGGAACAATCTGCTGGCAATTCCCCTACTTATACAGCCCAAAATGCCATTAGCCTTCTTGGCAACAAGGGCACACTGTTGACTCATATCCAGCTTCTCATCCACTGTAATCCCTAGGTCCTATTCTGCAGAACTGCAGAACTCATGGAAATCAGTGCTTCCTTTAAGGTGACTTGTGTTTCATCTTTTAATATCTAATAGATTCACTCTCTTTACATCTCTTTCAAGTTCATATTTGACTTCTGTTTTTTTCCCCTCTTACTGGTAATTTCTGAGAGCCACACAGAAAACTCCAGTGTATCTGGGGCGTTAGGCCCAAGTTCCCCATAAATCTTAAACATTTATAATTATTGTTGTTGTCGTTTTATGTATTAGTTCCCTCACTATATCTTGGGCAATAAAAAAATTGAAAGCCAATAAAGACAATCCTATCAAAATTCAAAGAGATAAAAGCAAACAAGAAGATCTAATACAACAAGTGGAGGGAAATAAATGAGAGGGAAGGGTAGTAAATCGAGGACCAATACTGGTCTCTTTTAAAATGGAGAGGGACAGACTGACAGATTTCAGACTCTACAACTTCCATGGTCTAGAGTTTATCACGTAAGGTGTGATGAGGAGACGTGTAAATGACAAGTGGTATATGAGGGCAGATTTGTCAGGTCAGGTCTGAAGGAGATCTGAGATGAGGCCAGGGAATCTTATTACCTCTATACCTGTCATATTTTGCCTATTAATTTTCTTATTTTTCTTCCTAAAAGAAGAATTTGATCTGAATCTTTCCCTAAAACTTGTATCAAACTTCTTTGGAGGTCTGAAATAGCTCCAGTAACTTTTAAAATAAGATTTTTATGGTCCTCTGCATTTCCGGAGTTCAGGTAGGCCCAGTGCAGAAGTACTGAAATACTGTGCCAAAACCTTTCTTCCAGTATTTTCATCCCATTAGAAACCAGGAAGTGATGTGAATTCTGCAAGCAAGCCTATTCTCATAAGACTTTCAGTCCAATCTATTGAGTAAAGGGGTTTGGATAAGTTTGATTAAGCTTATAAATGGTTGACTCAGTCCTTCATCATTCAGAGGCAGAGAAATTGAATCATGGGTTCCATAAAGAATAAACCTTGCCAGACAAACTTGATTGCTTTTTTGATAGAATTACAAAATTAGCAGATGATGGGAAAGCAGCAGACATAATATATTTGGATTTCAGTAAAGCACTTGATACTGTGTCTCATACAACCTTACTTGACAAATTAATCCAAATTGGCTGGGAGAACAGCACTGGAATGAAAACAAGCTCAAAGATTATAAACAAAGGATAAGGACAAATGGCAACATATAGACATGTGCACATACCTTGCCACTGGTTCCTTCCCTCAGTGTGATGGAGATGTCCACCATTGCCTTGTCCTGGAAGAAGAGGAGGCAGGCTGCCCGGGGGGCTACTTCTGATGGATCTGGCTGTCTCAGGTGGTCTTAAGGACCTGCTGCAATGCTATTGGACAGACTTAGTCTAGCTGGAGGACTGGTAACCATTCTGGCATGCTGATATGCTTTGGGCTACAGATACCCACTAGACAGAGGTGAGAGTGGCAATTGGAGATCGGGGCCTGGAAAGATGGTATGCTCTTCAAGGCTTCAGATTCCTTAGTGTTGTATCCGCATGCAACACTCCTTAGAGTGATAGCATATCACTGCACTTTATAGGACTTTCCATCAGGCTGACACTCAAAAAAGAAGGTAGCTTCTTGCTTGTTCAAAGACTTTTTAATGGTGCAGGGAGTAACATATCTGTTCAGCTGGGAGGAGGAGCAGAATCCCTTTAAAGATGTCTACCTGCAAGACAGAAAGAGACAGGAATCTTTAAAGCACATAAGCCATTTTGAGGACAGACTGGAATTTGGTATCCCAGACATCCTGGACTAGTTTGCCACAACACTTTAGGGAAGAGAGGGATAACACTCCTGATCCAAAATGTTCTGGTGTGAACTCATATTATTGCGTTTAGTTCTAAGTGCCACATTATCGCAAAAATATTGTCAAATTGGAGTAGATTTAGAGGAGAGCACCCAAAATAACCTGATGTGCTGATGTGATGGTGTTAACCATGGGAAAATATTTAAAAGGGCTAAATATAAAAGTTTGGCTAAGAGTCAACTTTGGGGAGTTGACAAGCTAGCTGTCTACAAATATTGGAAAGGTATAAATACAAAGGGACCAATCTTGCCATCCAAACTCAGGCAAATTCCCATGACTCCAGTAGTTTTGTCTGAGTAAGGCGGGGCAAGATTGACCCCCAAGGATCAGAGCGAATTATTTAATGCTAAGCAAGGTGGTATCACTAGGAGGGGAAAGGACTAAATCAGTAGAAGGAAAATTTAGTTTGAAACACAGAAAAAAATTCCTGACAGTGAAATCTACAGGATGACTACGCTATAGATAATCTTTCAAAGGAAACAGTGAAGTCTCATCTCTTGGGACATTTACATCTAGTCTGGATAAAACAGGCTTTTTCAACAGGGATTGCCCTGGCCTTCACTGAATTCTTGAAAGTCACACCATGCACAGAGGGATCAGTGAAGGTTGGGGCCTTGCCTGCTCCTCAAGGAAGGCAAATCCCTCATCCCCCCAGTGGAAACATCTTTATTCTGGCCACCTATGTTTTTCCATAAGAAAGGGGAAACTAGACCTCTGTTTCAGTTCTCTTCTTCCTTTAAGTCTGTCTCTCTCTGTACCTCCATTTTCCTTTCTTTCTCTGTGCCTTTGATTTCATTTAAAAGGGCCAGATCAGCAGCTGCAGAAGAACTTGATTAGTGCCTTCCTCCTGTGCAGAAGCCTTTTCTCAGTAGCATTGATCCTAGTCAGTTTCACTTTTGAGGCAGCACCATTGATAAAGTGTTTCTGGACAAGAGCATCCTACAGACCTCGGCTACTCTAAAGGAGGTTTCATCCATCACCTAATCAGGGTGGGTTTTGGGCAGATAGTTCTACTAATTTGCTTATCTCAGTTCAGCTGTTAATCTTTTTAAATACCAAAAGCCTGAATCTACAAATCCACTGTTTTGCTGAGATCTTTTAAGGCAATTTTTAATTGATTGTTATAAACCTCCTTATAGAAGTAAAGCTTTAAAGTTTTAATATTTAAATACAGTGTTTAAAGTTCCTTTTTGGATTTTGAACCTATTTTAATGCAGGATGGAAACAAGTTTTCAATCAGCCTCTTGTATATTTCACCTATATTGCCAGAGGCCAAAATAATATCACTTTTTTGGATTATACACAGCCCACAATAGGGTTACAGATGCCAACTGTACTTAAAAACATTGGGCCTGACTCTTCAGTCTTTATTCAGACTCAGGGTTCACTGAAAGCCAATAAGATTCGCTATAATAAACAAGATTCGCATTTGTTTACAATCTTAGCAATTATAAACAGTTAAATGTATTGGAAAATAAAGGGCCTGAACTTGCTGTTCTTCAGACTATTGCAAACAAATTCTTCTAGAGTGCAGCTGAATGCAAGACTTGTACCTGAAGCGTGCTCATTTGAGTTTGAGTTTAGTTTAAAGAAGAACAGCAGGTTCAGGCCTTTATTTTCCAATATATTTAACTGCATACGTGAAGCATTTAGCAGAATACAAATGAGAAGAGAAAGGCTAGTAGTGCATTAACTCTTGTGTAACTAATCACCTCTAAACTTTGTAGAGAACATCCCCTCTTTGTGACCATATTCAGTACATCATTTACCAATACACTAGAAACAGTGACTCAGGCTATCATGAAAGACTCCCACATTCAAGTGGAATCCAGGGGCTTCCACTCCCTAAACTGCTGGAGCAAACAGCAGCAGAGGGATCACCCATTAGGATCCAGTTGTGCATCCACTAGTCCATGCCATGATGTTCCCAGCCTGACTGCAATCCCTAATTTTTCTCTTCTGCTCTACTTCACTTGGCACTGATGCCACACCCATCATTATGGTATGTACGTGTTTAATTTTATGACAATATTACAAAACACCACCCAAGTACACAAACGGATAGGGGGGGGGGGGATTTTGCCTTGGTCAGAAGGTTCCTTAGACGATTTTCAGTTTTCTGCCACAAATGGAAATGTCTTTTAAAAACGTTATGTTCTTTGCAACAGGATGCTAGGGCTACAAATGGTAGTAAAATTGTATGATTTAATTCCCATTTCTGTCAATGAATCAGCAGTATTAGGGATACGGTAAATCCCTGTAATTATTGTACTCTGCCTGCTGACAATGAAGGATTGCTGGCATGCTGGCATGCTGAGTGTCAATGCCGCTTTCTAAGGGCTAGTTTTGTGCACACTGTTGAGACAGTGCTTTGTCATAAGACCTCTGGATCTTTGCCACCAGAATCAGGGTCAGACTCAAGAAAGCTTCCCTGGTGAAGTAAAATTGGAACATACTGCTACATGTCTAAGCTAGCGTGTCTGTCTACAGTATGTGCATGTGCTATGTTGGGTAACAAGACATGACAGATAGGAATGCTTGATTTCTCAGCAGGTACAGCAGATCGCCTATTTATTTATTTTTGATCTGTTTGCATGAAGATACCATATGTGCCTCATTCAAAAATAAAGGGTTTTTTATTAGTGAAATTTAATGCAAAAGTTTCTCCATTTCATTTTGAGTGATGGAAATAAAGGGGGGGTCAGGAAAGCAACTTAAAGAAGGGTATAGCTGGGGCCCTTTTATGTGTATGTCTGAGGACAGCTAGGATAAAACACCAAAGGACACATATATGTAAATAGCTAACCCAGCTACTATCTGAATATATTTGACACTTTTCGAGGTTTAAATATGTTTTACAATTTTTATTTGCAGAATTTTCAAGACCATGGCCATTTCTGCATTTAGCCATGCAACAATGTGAAAAGCCACATTTGCACAGTATTTTGTGCATGTAAACTTTCAAGATGAGGCAGAATAGGTAGTGGCCATACTTAAAACTTACCTTTTGATGGGAGAAGCAGAATGAAAAAAACTAATTATTTATGCAGTCACTTATTCCTTACACACATGTACTATGTACTGTTATCTTGTGTTGAGAGAGAAGAGGCGGAAGAAAGCAATCAGGAGAGGAGTGGAGAGGAGACTAGGTGTAGCAGATAGTGGAGGACAACTTGACAGAACATCAAAGTTTAGGACGTTTTACTTCAGATGAGGCACCAAGTTGCGATACTATACTAAAAGCACACAAGTGAAAGAGGATGCACCTGGACTCAAGCCGTGCACAGAGATGAACCTCAAGAGAAGCTAAAAAGATGTGTGCTCAACTGTGCAGGTAGGTGCCAAATCCTATGCTCCCCCAAAGTGCTGGGCCATCACAGTTGGCATCAGTAAGTGCACGCACTATGGTACAGGGGAAGAACCTGGGGCTTGGGCCCCATCAGGATCTCTTTCCACTGTTATTAGTATGCAGTGAAAGCATGACCGATGTGATGGGAACCGGCTGTGCAATTGCACACAATCACAGGGCTAAAGGTTATCAAACAGATGTTTAGCAGTATCAATCAGGAGCAACAAAAGCAGCACAAACCTAGACTTTCTCCATAAGACACGACCATAGATGGATCAGAGAATAATGGGAGTTTGGTTGACAGATTATGATCCTGATCCCGCATCCAGCCCAATCTCAGCATTTGAAAATGCACCACCAAAAAGTCATATACAACTTTGACAACGTTTTCGCTTAAGCAAAAAATTATCCTTAAAACACTGAATTTTCATGAAAGACCTGTTCCCACAAAGGGGTGAATTTGGAGTGCTCTCAGTTTCAGTATGAATATTTTATATAAGTACACTAAACATCAATAGTGACTAGTTAGCTAAAATACAGTACTGGGCCAAAATCTGGTCTCATTTTAATGGGTGGTTGCTCCCAATTCACCCCATTCCTGAGTGTAAACTCTTATGAGAAACACATTGCATGACACAACAGGAAATTATTTCTGGACAACATAACTCAGCCATTTCAGACATTTCTAACACAATGAATATATGGTAAATTATATAAGAAATATGTGTGCATTAACATTCCCTTTTCTATTTTGTGGGGATTGAAACTCTTCTTCCATAGGCAGGCTTATAAATTTGCCAGGGTTTTGAGTTCTGACCAGTTTGCAGCATGTTATATTCAGGCTGTATGATCTCAACAGGATAGCACAGAAAGGGAACAGACACAGAGGATCAGAAGCAGTCAGGGAACATTAACTGCATACATGCATAATTATTACTACAGTGACCTGATGGAAATTCTGCAAGGAATTCAGAACATGTCTGTGTACAAGGAACATTAAGAATCAAGCCTTTCTTGATCTGTTTTGTGGTTGCAGAAATATCTTACCAAGTAGATATGACAAATAATATAAATACATACTAATTAATAACAATACCTTGCATTTTGATCGGACCTTTCAGCAGAGGATGTCTGGTGGTTTTGATAATGAAAAAGCACTATAATAACATATAAAATCAAGCTGAATATCTCCACATTGTGGCCCAGACAAAACAACATAAAAATCACAAAATGGAAGATGAGGGTACTCCCACTACCACAGTCCACACTGTGGACTGTTTTGTGTGTTGATTTTGAACTATTATGAAACTATTGTGACAAATTAAGGAGGAAGAACACCAATGCACTTTAAATGATATGATTTCATTCCACACTATGTATAATGTATACGGATTAAATGTTGTGTGACAATTTAATATGAGTGACAGGTCAGATTTGTGGACTGTAGATTATGGAGTTTCACGATATGCTGAAATTAATAAAACACGATCCACTGATCCATGGTTTTATAGCAGCCTGTTTCAGTCTAAGGTCAAACTAGAAAAGTTTTCTGACAAGTGCTATAGGTCTGATTCCCTGCTTTTGCTGTCAATTAAATGTTTAACTAAATAAGTATGATATAAGCAAGGAGATACTCCAGAAGAAAAATGTAAAAACTACTAATTAAAAACAAAAGTTATGGTAACATAAGTGTCTTTAAGTTTTGCAATAATCCTTCCAGTACTTTTGCATCCCAAAAGACTCCAGATGTGACCAGCCACTGCAAAATGGTAAGTTGTTTATCAGCATTCTACACTGCAAACTGGCACCTGTAATTTCACTCTCACTTTGCATCAGCAGAATTAAGATACCTAGAAAAACCCAACCAAGACAAGTTTCTGTGTATTAATGTATAAACATTGATAGTAAAATGTCCAGTCTGTCACCCTCAAGGTGAAGTACACAGCATCAAATTACTCGTCCTTTTCTACTAGTCGTGTGTAGTATGATAGAACTGCTTCTTTCTATAGGATCTTAAGGGTAACTGTCTCAAGCAAAAAGACAAAATGAAAATATATCAGCTACTTGATAGCACTGTTATTAGACAACTGATTTTTTTCCTGCTCTTTCAAAGAATGTCCCCCCCCCCTTTTTAATTTTTTTTCTGTAGTGGCCACAGGCATCTAAGCATGGGCTCTCCCTTACCCACCAACTGTCTTTTTGAAAGTCTAGGTAACAACCATAATCCTGCGACTAAACCTGACCTAATCCTGTATCTTTTACTTGTGTGAGTAATCCTTACTCATGGAGTAGCCTCATTTAAATTATGGGATTGGGTCCTATATAAATATAATTACTACTAGATGTTATTTTTAAAAAACCCAAACCCTGCCTACTTATACCGAACACTCATTACTGCTTGCTATTCTGACCTATTTACATCTTCACTTTATCCTGGAACAGGGAGACTTTCACTGGGTTGTTTGTTTTTAAAAACTGACACCAGCTTTTTCACTTTGTTTCACTGTTTTGAATATCTCCAGTGATGAACTCTACAAAATAAGCCACACTGTACTGAAATGGCAGATACCTTTGTAGAAAGTCAGTTCCTCCTTTGTGAGAAGTTTGTGCTAATTAATATGATAAAAAATACAGCTGAATTATTTAAGATATTGTAAAATTATTTTGCCCTTTGACTCTGCACTCTCACCTACAATTAATAATAATTAAATATGAACATAGATTAAAATAAACTCAAAAGCCAAACAGCTATAATTTAAGGTGGGCACAGAATTCAGAACTCATCCTTTTGTGCATTAGTATTCTAATACTGTACATATGGCCTGATCCTAAACTATTAAAGTCAATGGGAGTTTTGCTATTGTGTTCAATCCCTGATCCAAGCATCACACAAATTTGGTGATACAACCCTGGGTTCCACTGTGCTCCATTAAAGATTTGTAATTTATTTGCTACAGTTTGCAATTTATTGGTATTGGGATGGGAATGGTTGAGTGAGTTCTAGGCTCAGCATGTAAAATAAGCTGCCCAAGGTCAGTCGAATCTTAAAAGCTTCAGTTTTTCTAATTTTTCTAAGAGGAGAATATATGGAAATTGTTCTTTTGGGCAAGTTCTGCCAACTATCTCTCCCCCTGATGGGTGCAATTTGTGGGTAAGAGCAGAATGATTTCAGGTAATGTGGGTCTCTCATATGAATTACGCACACATCCTAGCTACAAATAGCATGTGGGCAGAATAAATATGTCCCTTATTGTACTTCACAGCTTAGATGGTATATGCTGCAAATGGGCATTTAAACATAATAGGATTTGTATATTATGAATCTTTATTAAAACCCTCAGGCTACTGTTAATATATGGCCAGGGTTTGGGTTGGCTTTTTTTTTTTTTTTTTTTTTTTGGTCTAAATTTATTGAGGATAGTGAGAGTGATACATTGCAATTTCACATTAAGGACCCGATTCAAAAACCACTGAAGTTAATTGGAGTTTTTCCAGTGACTTCAATGGGCTTTGGATCAGACTCTAAGTCCAGGATTTATAACTTGCCAAATAAGAGCCCTCTTCTTGCAAACCCTTTCTCATACACAATGCACATATATGCAGGATTGGGCCGCTAGTTTTAAAAATGGATGATAGGAGTTCAAAGAAATCACCCAGAGCCAGTGAACACCTATTCTCCACCACCCCTTCATTTCTATAACTTAAATAAAACTAAATGGATTTAAATCAATGGCTTGATTCTGTCATCAGAAAGATATGTGAGTGAGAATTGCTGTGTATCTTGTAAAAACAGCACCACACTTGCACATGCATGTGTAGAACTATTACTGATTTTACAAGATACATGGGAATGTGTGCCTACTTATCTAAGCAGAGAAGTGAGCTCAACATTGACCAAAAAATAAATTAAAAAATCCACCCTCTGGCTGAGAGCTTGTCTGCCAAGTTTTAGTTGTGTATTCTTTTTTTCTTCTTCTTCTTCTTCTTTTGAGGCATATACTCTCAGCTTTTGCACTGAGAGGAGACTATACCCTTTTGTTCACAGTGAAGATTTAGGACCAAATTCCACTCTTAATTACATCACTGAACCCTAATGAGGTGATAAATCAGGGTAAGAATATAGTCAAGGTCAACTGGATTGGATGGGTCAAAAAATGAAGGCAGAATTTGGCCCAACAGCTGAAAGTATAAACTGAAGACTGACCAAAGTGAAACACAAGATCAGAACATAAACCATGGATTTGATAAAGTTCAAATTCACATCAGGATCTGAACTTCATGACTGTGGCCTTTATCCACAATGGGCAGAACAGAAACACTAAATCCAACCAGCCCTGAGCTTTGATTCCAAATTCCTTAGTTCTGGCCTATGTATAAAGCCCTAAAAACAGAAAATGAAAATGTTGACTGACTTTTAAACCAAGAGGGCCAACTAAAAGGATTTTAACTTATCTGAAAATTTTTGATGAGTGAGGTGAAATTCAAAGTTTAGTTAAAATATCGTCGATATGATGGTGATGAACATTTTTTACACTCTAAAGTGTGACATTTTCATGTAAATTATTAATAAAACAAATTGTTTTTTCTGAAATGCACAAATAAAAATGTTATTTTGTAAGGATATGGATGTGAAAATATTTCAAATTTTACACAACTGGGACCAATCAAGCAATACTTGTGCATTGACTTCATTCTGAGTTTGGGTGTTTTAAGGGCTACAGATCTGGGTCTAGTGTTTGAAATAGCACCTTTTTAAAACTTAGCTAAAATGTAATGTGAATTCTCTTTTTGTTCCTTAGAATTATTCTTTGAGAAAGAAAGATTGCATTTGGTATCACGTTGTACGTAACGCAGTAAGGCTTAGCATGTTGTTTTCTTGGTATTGCATCTTCCAGTTTCTATGAGTGTGCTTTCTGCAGAACCAGCTGACATTTTGAGAGCTGAAGATGATGCAGCAAAAGAGATGCACTGCTCTCCATTTCTCCTTCACAGACACTTTACTTTTGTCTTTCTTGATTAGTTGTTTTCCTTCCATAAAAATAATGGTAATTCAGACTGGCAGAACATAGTTTCTCAGGAAAATAGAACAGATAGCGAAAAAGCTGATAAAAACCTCTAGGACCCTAGCCTCTTATTTGCCTACTTGGGGCATTGGCTGAACTGGGATTCTTAAGTGAGCAGAGACTGCAGAATCAGGTCCTCACCTGTTTAGTTGTAAGCAACTTATCTTTTTATTGCTATTCTATGGAATACTTGCCTAAATAGTAAAGGAACTAAAATATCAGTCACTAAAACAGTAGTTGTTTTTATTGGAAAATATTAAAACAAATGGTAATGTTATCATATATAAACTTTAATATCAACCTCCAAGAGGAAAACGATTTCTGATAATGAGTGGAAACATAACATGAGGAACATTTTGTCTTATAAATAATATTAATACTGAGATGATGCAAGTAGTGAGATTGCCTAATTTAATTTTGCTGACAGAACACATAATGAGAATCTATGGAATATACAGTATAAGCCCATTGTCTAGTAAGCAAAGCTAACGTCTCCAAACTGCACAGCAGCAAGTCCATGATTTAATTGTGAAGCTCTTCCCTCATAGGCAGCATTAATTCCATAAACCATGGAGGTTAATTATGTTTGTATTACAGAGACACAAACTTAATTGTTATCTCTTTTTTAAAAAAGGTGAACACAGACGATTAAAAAAACCCAAAATATCTATTTAAATTTTCAAAGCCATTTAAGAGGAAACATGTAGATTAAAGAATTTCAAATAAATAGATTTTAAACCCCAAATGTTTGGGAATAATCTCCTCCTTCAGATATATGACAAGACACAAGTTCAGAGTTCTCTGTTGTTTTTTTTAATTTGAACATTTTACAGTTTCTAATGTCCTTGTAACTCTCTATTGACCCAACAACATTGCAACGTACATCAACATTTGAAACAGGTGGATTTTAACACTATCTTTTGTGAGAGGCAGAATCCAGGGGATACAATAATAAATTTAAGAAAGTAAAGTTTGCTGCAAATAGTTAATGTTCAGAATTCTCAAGCTTGTTGGTTAGTTTCTCACTGGACAAAATGGCCATTTATATATTTGTGCTCCCCAGTGCTTAGAACAGGGATTGGCAACCCTTGGCACATGGCCTGCCAGGAAAAGCTACTGGTGGCCTAGGGCGGTTTGTTTACTTGTAGCATCTGCAGGTTCAGCCAAGGACATCTTCCACTGGCTGCGGTTTGCCATCCCAGGCCAATGGGGCTGGATGCCACTTCCCGCAGCCCTCGTTGACCTGGGATGGTGAACCACAGCCAGTGGAAGCTGCAATCAGCCGAACCTGCGGACACTGCAGGTAAACAAACTATCCTAGCCCCCCTGCGGCTTTCCCTGACAGGCCACATGCCAAAGGTTGCTGATCCTGGGCTTAGAGTGATCTGAAAAAAGTGTGTGTGTGTGTTTGTGTGTGGGGTCTACTTGGGAGCAGCAGCTTTGGTAAGATAGTGCTTAAAATATGCCTCTTAGCAAACCAGCTTAATTTTTCTCTTCCCTCCTCCCCTTTCTTTCTTGGGTTGTTTGGGGTTTTTTGTTTGTATGTTTGGGAGGGGAGAGGAGAGGAGGACTGGGGGGTGATGGTGGTTGTTTTGGCCTGCTCTGCACTTTAAGCACTGGTGCTCCTTCACTGAATGATAATATAGTAAAATGTAGAATTTAGACATCCAGTGCAAATACTCATATTTATGAGTTCAAAATGGACTTTCCACAAATACAGTAGTTGCCAATATTTGCTTAAAATGCACTGTTTCTATAAACATTCCTGTCAGTAAACTTAGTAGTTAAAATATTTACAGAAAGCAAACAAAAGGGGGCACACACATAGCCAAATCAAATTCAACTTTTTGTCCTAGTAAATACCCGTGGAAACATTTGAAAGTATGTTCTCAGCTTTGCTAAGTAATGTGAGTTTCATTGTATGAGACTCAGTGCTACACCAACAAATATATAATAGACACCTGCAAAAATTTCCCAAAATAGCTTTTCTGTATAATTACACACACAAAAACTACCATAAAAGAACATTATAAAGCTTATAAAGTCAAGCACTGAAAAGCTAGGAAATGCCAGAATTACATTTACCTGTGTACCTTAATTTGGCTCCTTTGTGCATATACATTATGACACTGTCTAATTACACAATCAGATACTACTTTTTCCACAGGACCCCCTACTTCATTCAGTGCATAGAATGGCTTACAGTCACTTAATGAGTAGCTATTCAATAGTTTGTTTCATCCCTATTGTTTAATGTATGGCCCTAGGCCTTATTTACTGCACACTATTCAACCCTGCTCTGAAGGCAGAATTATTCATTTCTGTAGGTGCTTTTCATCGCTGTGGTAGGAGTGCTTCAAACATATATTAATTAATTTTCACAACTCCCCTGTAAGGTGAGGGGATGGTACTGCTCTCATAGAGCAGACAGTGGTGACCTAAGGCACAGAGAGATTAAGGTCAAAACTGTTCACAAAATGTAGGTGCTCTTGAGCTGCCAACTTTATATGTTCAAATCACAGCTCCCATTGACTCCAGTCACACTCAAGTTGGGCAGCCTGAAAAAAGAGGAACACACAATTAGTGCCCACCTGTGAAAAATGTAGTTTAAGCAACTTGACTATAATCACATAGGAACTCTGGGGCAGAGGCAGGGATAGAAATAAATTCCCCATGGCAACGTTCACTTGTCTCACCATGAAAGCCTCATTGTCCAGCAATCCCACACCTTCTCCAGTCTTCTTTGGTGCACTGATGATGCTCCTGGCTGGCACCACCAGACTCTGAGACCTCCTGGACTACAATCAGAGGGACTGGGCAGATCCCATTGCACTTAGCGAGTGCATGGGACTATCCACCCCACATATAGCCCCCATCATGTGCTCCAGGACGCAGGGGCAGCCTTTCCTCCTACTTCCCTTGCTTTTCGTAAGCAGGTCCTGCAAAAGAATGCTCCCCACCTGACTTTCATCTCAAGCTCTTCTGAACTTGTCATCAGACCCCTGACCCATGAGCCTCCCTGGCCACCTCAGCATGCAACCTATACAATCTGAACACCATGCAGCTGGTCCAGCCATGCCCAGAAAACATCAGTATGAACTTGTGCTTTACACCATCCACCCCCTCCCAAGTGGTGGGACCTGTTGCCACCTGAGGAGATCAAGGAACTCTGGTGGGTCAGTCTGTACTCCACTCTAGTTTCACAGCCTGCCAGAAATATTAGCCGGCAGATCCTTCATGGAGGCATGAGCACAGGTGTGTAAATGGCATGGTTCACAAAGTCCAACACCTCTCCCTTATGTGCCAGAATCTCCCTCTCACCACAAATCTATGCAGAGTACATAAGTGTGGGAACTAGTGGTGTGGGGGTGCTACGGCACACCCAGGTTTTATGTGAAGCTACTGGCTATCAGCTCCAGCCTTGGCCCCTTTGCCCCTATCTGAGTCCCCTGGCCTGGAAATGCAGCCCTGCTCCTGGCCCCAGCTTGGGGAGGGTGTCAGACAGAGGTTAGGGAGCTGGCTTTCAGCACCCTCACTATTTAAAAAGTGTTTCAGTGCCAATGGTAGAGTGTGTCCGGATGTAGCCCCTGTTCTGGAGGAGCCAGAACTTCTTACTAAGGTTCTTAATGCACTTCTCCTTGCACCTCCTGATCTATTCACACCCCATCATTGGCCCCATAAAGTCATAGGACCTCTTCATCAACATCTACCTCCATCTTTCACACCAGAAGGATGGAGAAGGGCATACTCTGTGACTGTGGTGCCTATTTCTGGTCCAACATTTGCTTACACCTCCAGACAGAATTCTTCTGGGACATGTCCACTGATGCATTGGACATTTTTGAGGAGCAGTGGGTGCTGCCCAGGGTTCTCTGCTTGGTGTCTCCCTCTGAATCTCTGATTTTTAACCCTTGATGTCACTCTTGTTGCAGTTTTCTCATTTTTGTCCCACATACTCAATTGCATTCTGGGCTTAGTGGTTCCTCCCCTAAGTTGAGAGAATGGGCCTTTAGTCTTGTGTGGCCCTAGACCTGCCTATCTCAGTCCTGCAAATACAGTAGACTCTCGATTATCCAGGATGATAGCGAAAAAATTAATCCTGGTTAATAAAATCCTGGATAATCGCCATCCATAGGAAATATGGGGGTGGGGGATTGGTTGACCAGCCACCCTGCGTCAGGGGGAGGGGGTGTTGGTTCACTGGCTGCTCTGCGTCCTGGTGGGGTTTGGTTTTTTGTGTGTGTACTTGGGGCGGCAACAAAGCCAGAGCCGGCCCTGCAAATTACACTTTTTTTTTTTACATCCTGGTTAATCCACAACCTGCTTAACCCAATCCTGGATAATCGAGAGTCTACTGTAGTACACACCTTTGAACTTCTGCAACAAATGAGGCAGATGTTCTACAGATGATAATCTCCTTCATTACAAATCTCTGATTCACCCCATTACAGGCCCATCCTGTGCACTGAATGAGGCAGGAGTCTTGCAGAATAAATAGTATATGACCATTTAATTAAAGACTATATCATCATGCATACACACAGACCTCTGCCATTTGATCTAACAAAAGAGAACAGCCTACTAATACTCTCAGTTACACTATGTGGACTGCACTAGAGGGGGATGGGACACTTTCCCAGTGGATTTCACAAATATACGCTGACATCAGAGGAATGGTGAGATTCAGGAATCTTGGGTTCAATCCTAGTCTCTAAGACGGGACACTGTTCTAGTGGACACGGACTCTTCTGCCCATTCCCCACAGCATGACCTCTCCTGCTTTGTCCCCTCCAACCTGTTCCTGATTGTTCCCAAGGCAGTGTGATAACTCACGGTGAAATTTGACTAAGATAACAGGACTAATACTCCTCTTGTGAAAAGTGCCATGGGATATTTACATAATTACAAGTGGTCAGGAGCTTGGTTATAAGCCTCATCTGACAGAGGACGCCTCTAGCAGTGCCTTCTAGTGCCATGCTAAGGTACTGACTGAGAAAGCAGACTACCATTTACTAAATCAACAATACCAGCTCCTGCAATCCTTATATTTTCATTGGAAGTCTGACCAGGCTTACTATGAAATCTTACTACTTACTATGAAATCTGCTATCTATTTTTTTTTTTTTTTTTTTAGTGTAGCAGTGTTTTCAAGCAAAGAGCAAAAGTGAAGCTTTATTTCTGGGTCCATTTCAGAAAAATCACTGTTGGCTTCCATCCTGCAGAAGTCTGTGAGCAGCCATGGAAATCTCTGATTCTGAGATGTTTGTGGCCTGGAAGCCAAACCTATATTTTTACTAGCTCACACCTTAATTAGCTCTTTGTTTATTTTGATTAACGTGTTCTGTGTTAATGGATACTTACTGAATAAATGCTGGAGAAAAACAAATATTTGTCCTGAGTCCTTTTCTTTTCCCTTGAATTTGGTGATGCATTTTTGAAGCACGTTTCCTCCATCCTCCCTCCAACAATGATATGCATAATCTGTACTTCTCCGTGCTCACTTGGCAGAAGTAAAACAATTTCCATCTCCCACCCCTCCTAACTTTCACTAAGAGCAGTCAAATGAATTTTCACACTTCACTCAATTGCAAAAGAATTACAGGCACATTGAGAACATTAGACTCAATTTGCTTGCAGGATAATATATTTTTGGTACAAAATAAAAATTACAGCATATAAAACTAATCTTTGTAAATGAAAAATAGCAGAATAAGGGAACATTACATATATTCAACTTTAAATATACATTTGGAAAGATAGAGAATGTGCAATGCAATAGCATTTGAAAGACAAAAGGTAAAGAACTCCTTAGTACATGGCTAAATGTGCTATGCCGGGATCAAATAGGAAAATATGCATAGATCAAAGGTGGTGCAATGCAAGGCATAATCTAACACTCACCTCAGTTTACACAAAGTTCCCCATGATGTGCTGCAGACTTATCTGTACCACTCCACTTGCCAGCTGTTAGGAGAAATGCACCATAAATTAAAAACATCAAAGTATGCTTTGTGGTGCCCCAGATTACATAGCCCTTTTAACTTACTACGGAAACCCTACAAGCCCCATGATGGAGCCTGTTTTGCTCAAAGTGAATATGAGCATAACTGCTCTGCATCTGAAGAAGAGAATGGAACCTAAAGGAACAAGTGTAATAAATGTACACACAAAAAATTGACTCAACTCACCAGCATAAATTACCTTATACGCTCATTACATTATTTTCAGTCTGTATACCAAGCAGTCTTAAAATATTTGGTCACTCTATTCAAAGTTAATATTTGTACATTCAGCTGTGGAAATTAATCTCAGGGCAGCATATCACAAATGAAATGAGATATTCAACATTAGTGCACTCACAATGTGTACAGACCCGTACCAGAAATCTTCCTCTTGTCTCTGTAATCTGTTCAAATGCACATGGAGCAATGGGAACATTAACTCTTTATGGAGAATTAATATTTTTCTTTGATAGGTGAAAGCTCACTGTGACAGATAAGACAATATCCAGGACAGACCTTATTGAATTAAGTTTAAGTATTTTAGGAGTTCGCTGTATTAAAAAATGCAAATATTGAGGGATTGCATGTAATTCCACAGGAGAGGGGGACCACAGACCTCCAGGAACTAAGAACAGTGGGGTGTGGTTATGCAAATTAACTCAGGTTTTAACACCTGCAGAGACCTACCACTCCCTGGAGAGAAGCTCACATATAGTGGTTCAAACTGGATTCTCCAGGGACCAACAGACGAACAAAAGAACTTTGGATAAATATCCTAAATTAAAACTGACTCCGGATCTTCTTTCTGATCGAACAACTAGAGAGACCTTCTTAGGGAAGGGTTGGAAGGACTTTGGCCTGTTGAGGCCCTATAAGACTGAGTTCTCATTCTGAGCAAAAGGAATGATAAACTGGTAATCACTGGAAAACCCCTGGGTGGGACTTGAAGAGTGTTCCCTAGCTAGAGAGCTTGTTGGAGTGATTTCTGGTAAGCTTATTAGCATGCATGTAGGTTCTTCTACTGTTTTTAATGTTTTCTCTGTAATCTTTCACCTTAAGAGTAAATGTGTTCACTTATAAAAGGCTGTGTGGTAACTAACTGGCAATTACAGTGTGTACCATCTCTGAGGAGAGAAGCGAAGCAAGCCAGTCTGTCTTTTGCTGGGGGTCTAACAGTATAGTCAGAAGACTCTTCAGCCTGAAAATACCGCAGTCAGGAGGGAGAGATAGAGATGCATAGCTCCACCCAAGAGAGGTGAAAGCAGAGCAGCTTGGAGCAGAGAGTGGGTGCTGTCACTGGATCACAGAAGGGCAATAAAGATACAGTTGCCCTGAACTGTTGCACTCAGCACAGCTTTAGTTTTCGAGGGAACATTTGGATGAGGTTGCTGAAACAAATGCAACATGTCACTTCAACATATGTTATATAACAAAAACTAATGATGTTATATCTGAAACTTAATAGCATTTCATACTTTCATACTAGAGTTATCTTGAAGGGAAAAAAACAACAACCCACACACCAAAACAATACCACCACCAATGGAAACAGTTACAAAATTTAGATACTCTACAGCTGAATGAGAGCAATTATTTAAATTTATGATTAACTATCAATAGAAAAATCACATTTGACTATTGTTATCAAAATTACATTGAAAATTAAATGTTGAATAACTGTAATACCAAATTATCTTTTTCACTGCAAAAATCTAGTGTTGTCAATGAAAACATTAACTTTCCTAAGCACTACATTCATATCAAACAGCTCTTGCGCAGTTTTTCCATTGCACCTTCACTCTTACAGTCTGTTTTCACAGCTGATACATGAAATTGTATGAAAAAAAAATGATTTAGAAAGACAATCCAAGAACTAATGAATACTGGGATATATACATTTGTAGAATAGGGTACATAGTATACTTGCCTTTTTCTATACCTTTTGCTATTTTTCCAGAATCAGAAACCCAAGAAGAGTTTTTATTATTATTATTTAAGGGTAT
The DNA here is from genome assembly GCA_032164245.1 of Sternotherus odoratus. NCBI lineage: Eukaryota > Metazoa > Chordata > Testudines > Kinosternidae > Sternotherus > Sternotherus odoratus. Next base: position 65,655,250 of record JAVMKO010000007.1, on the reverse strand, counting down.
GTGGAACCGATTATTAGATTTGGGCTGGAGTGATTAAATAGGTGAAAGTGGAAAGATGCAGTAAAGCCATCATCTGTGGGGTTTTAAACAGTTTCTCTGGAGACTTATATTGCTGCCTAGTCTATTACTGTATGGCCCTATGCAGCAAACTCAATTTGGCCTAGAAGAGTAGATTGACTTACAGTGTATTTGCTTGAATTCACTGGTGGCTCCTGTTGTTCTAGGTCAGTTATTACTCGGTGTGGTAGCCCTCCCCCTGGACACAAGGCCACAGTTTGAACAGCTTGCAGAGCCCTTCTCCTGTTTGTGGTACACAAAGGATTCTCCAAAACAACCAACCAAACAAAAACCAAATAGACAAAGGGGTCTGTTTCCCACTCCTTCCCCAGAGAGAGGCAAAAATCAGAGTAAAAGGAAAAAAGCGTATGTGGTCAGTCTTCTAGAAAGCCTTTTGGTCACCCGTTGGGGTTTGGCTTATCTACAGGTGTAGTGTCTTTAATCAGGGTTAGGGTCTGTCTCTAGCCCCTAATTTGGGTCAACCCCTGCTTTATATCTGGTCCATGCAATCACAGAGGTGGCAAGTTCTGCAACTATCTTCCTCTTTGCTGATCTGCCTCTGAGGTACAACAGTCTTTTCCTTTCCTGTGGGGGGCTTTCCCTTTTTAAGCTTCCTCCCTCCAGGCAGTGCAAGTGTCTGATTAATGTTGGCAGAGCCTAGAAGAGCTTATTAGCCACCTCTTTACTAGAGTGAGGGTGTGCCCCCACACAATGAGGAAGAGAGGATTAATGGAAAAAAGAGATGTTGCTATTCTAGTTTTTATCATTCAATGAAACTTGCATAACACTAGCTCAAAAATGCTACTCCTCTACAATAGTTTACAAAAATGGGACATTTTCCTAACAGCTTTTCCAATTATAATTGAATAGGACTAACCTTATTTTTGATTACAGGACATTAACCTCTGTAGTGACACTAACTAATAAGATATATGTGCAGTGGATTATCATGACTAACTCTACAGGTTCTCATTAATGCTATGAGCAGGTATCAAATTCAACACTTAAGCCAAAGATGTTTCAGGTCAAGCCAGCAGAGTACTTTACACATAGGCAATCCAAGTCTGAAGAGTGAATTTAACCCTGGATGTCTTGATAAGAAGACACTGTACACTTGCACTAAACTGGACTGACCTTGGAGACATGAGTGTTTTACACCCATCTCTAGCAAACTTTCTATCCAGTTCATGAATGGAAGAAACTGTATCTAGCAGTCCTTGGTCAAGTGGAGGATCACCACCATATGGGACAATTGAAGGGAAAAGAATAAAAGATTAAAAAAATAAATGGACCCTTCAGGATTCTCCTCCCTGAAAACAAGCAGTTTAGGATCACCTATAATTCAGATGCCTCTACAGCTCAAATGTTTGTACCTCGAAAATCTGAAAATTAGTGACGGACAAGAATCACAACCATGGATCAAATTTCTCAACTCTGTAATGGGTTGAGCAACATCTCCCTCCCCTGACTGAATTTGAAAAAACTGCATTTGGGAGTTGAATTCATGATCAAAATCTATTTACACAAATGTAGGGTGTCTGAATTCAGACAGATACAGAAATGGGTCTGAGCTGTGAATAGATGGCCAGACCCTCAAGTTGTATAAAACAGCAAAGCAAGGAAGTGACTCAGGGCAGAATATTCAGATGAAGAATAGATGGAGCAAAGAAAGGGCAATCACAATGAATCACAGAATAAAATGTTGCTTTAAAACTTTAATCACAATATATCCAACACCTGAACAGTTACAGCAAAAAAATGAAGAGAAACAGCAAAAAGGATACAAATGTAAGACTATGATGGATACTTGCAGGCAAGTGGGGAGCACAGGGAAATCTTGCACTCACAGTAAAGGTGATGGATCATTTGAAATAGGTGTTGGAAGCTGAGATAACTACTTTTTGCATGTATATCTCTAATGGATAAAAACCTGTCCTTACTAAAGAAGGGTGGCACAACACCATCACAGCAGTAGGATCCAAATTCTTTTGCTGGAACAGTGTATGGAGGCTAGGAGTAATGGGAAGGGAAAAAATCTACCCTGAAGTGCATGTTACTGCTGTTCCAAAACCACTAATTAAGTTTATCCTTCTGAATTAATAAAGTTCTAGCAAATTGCAAAAAGTATGTTTGTTTATCTGAATGGAAAGCATCAATGCAATGTGACATTTTGGTCATAAGTAAATTCTGAACTCTCAAGGAAGGAAAAGTATCTTGTTAAAGAGAAAGAATTTCTGGTAAGCTAGAAGAAGTTCCAGACCAACCATCTAGTAAGGCCAAATTATACACAACATGTTACTGTCAAAAAAGAGGTAACTCTATTTGTCTTTGCTTTTGCAAATTATAAATTTATTTAAAATTTGTTGGGTTCTTAATGAAAGAAACTACATCTAATCATTTTCCTATGGATTTATATATAGCTGTGAGGATGAAAAGAAGATAACATTTGATCTTATAAATGCTATTTTATTTAAAAAATCCTGTTGCTGTATGCCTTGGCATTATAATGACTATTCTTTTCATTTTCTCTCTTCTTCAGTGTTTCCATAAGGCTCAGTTCTGAAGTCTTTACCCAGTCCCCACTCCTTCAAAAATTCCATAGATAGAAGTCATCCAGCAAGAGCTTGGCTGAGTGATGGGAAAGGGGGGGAATGAGAACAGTTGTAATGTGTAAATAGTCTGGCCTGATCTTGCCTGCATAATCAAAGACAATGGGAGTTTTGCATCATTTAGGATTGGGCCTCCAAAAGGGAGACAATAGTCATACAGAAAATAGTCATATAATGAGGTATAACTAGGAGTAATGGGATGAGATTAAGATAGGGAAAATGTAGGCTGAATATCATTAAAATCTTCCTGACAGTGTGCTCTATTATATCAGGGAATAATTTCATTGACTTCAGTGGGTGAATTGACTGAATAAAATCTGAGTAAAGACTGAAGAACCATGGGGCTTTATCGAAAACCCACTTATGTCAGTGGGAGTCTTTCCATTAACTTTGGATCAGGCCTATAGTGAACAGTCCACGTATGTCACTTAAAATGGTTCAGAAACTGAAATCCTGATGGGAAATTAATCAGAGCATAAACTACTTCCTAACATTTCTGCACACTATGTAGGCAGGGGTGTTAGACAGACAGATATTGATAACACATATCAACAGTTGTTGGTGCTTTGTGCATGTTGTTGAATCCACAGGTTGTTTGTAGACAGCAGCGATTAAATGTACATTAATATTGACTCCATTGTGAACATAAGTTAAAGTGCTGTGGAAAAAAAATACTCCATTAAAAATGAAATTCCTTAGCAGCTGACATGCTTTTGTATTCCAGTAGGTAATCTTTAGAATTTATTTCAGTACTTTACACTGCTGTTCAGCTTATTGCTGTATGTTTCTATTATCAGCAATAAGCTGGCAGTTATTCCTGTGAAGGTTGCTGTTTCCCAGTGAAACTTCCATCGGCTTATTGCCCGCATCACTGACAAGGTTGCCTGTAGTTCATCAGTTTTTCGCTCACTATTAGATGAGGCTGTAGTCAATGAAAGTAGTTGTAGAGACCTATAGCATTCACATGAGAATGTCCTAGCTACACTAAATAAAAAATAAACTTCGTTTGTTTAACTACATTTATTAAAACCTCAAATATTTGTGGGATCAAATTGGCTCCAGCGTGAACTTTTGTTATTCATCCAGCATCACAAACTCAGGCAGCGCCATCACTGGATGAATTGTGATGGATATGGAGCTGCTCTGTCATTTATGAATACTGAATGTTGACCAGGTTACTGAGATGTTTTTTGTATGGCTGTGTTGGTTTAACGCAACAAAAGACTGCCTAGGGGAAAAAAGAGGCACAATGGAAATAATGGTTCAAGATAAGCCATCTCTCCCCAAATGCTGGAGAGTTGTTAAAGACAATGCCAAGATACTAGGTTTGACAATTTTACCTCCTCTCCAACTAACCAACAAAACTGGCTTGAACCAGGATAAAAAAGGGTCACAAACATAGGAGATCAAAAGAATGCTGGCAGCTTTAAAAAGAAACATTCTCTCAAGAAAGGCTGGGCCTGGATGTGCAGAGAGAGGAGACAGCCAGACATGGGACCTCACTGGGGTGTCTGAAGAAATTAGGCCTCTCTCGTTTACCACCGGGGACAGTAAGATAGACATATGTATAGACTGTTGTTTTCAAATCCTTTCTCTCTAAAAACTTTGTTTCTACTATTAAAAAGACAATACTTTGATTCTAACAATACAGTTTGATTACTGGATACCACAGGTTACAGATTCCCATAGGGAAGAAGCAGAGTGTCAGAACTTAGTCAGACTTGCTTGGATAAGAACATTTAATGCAGAGGATACTGCATCGCAAGAGTGGGAGAACTGCAGAATTCCACCCTGAAATAGATACTGTATAGGGTGGAAGGGTGCACTCAAGGAGACCAAGAAATGGACAACTAGCCTTGAGCTGTGAGGATCCATGGATAATTAATTTATGACAATGCAGCCAGCTTGTCAAATATCTGTGCCACTGGAATAATGTCTGGGAATGGAAGAGTTGATGGCATTTTCTGGACTCACCAATACCGTCACATGATCTAAAGATAACAGTAGTAAGTTGAAATCATAATTACTGAGATAGGCCTTACTGTAATTCAGTTCAAAAGATGGAGAAAGTTCCTTACTTACCATTTTTCTTATTTGCAAAGACAAATGATCTTCAAGGCTCCTTTAACATAACAAAGTTTCACCACAATACTATGGAGAACCCTACACAGGAAATTTAAAAAATGGAGGCTGCTCCTGAGACTATCTTGAAAGGTGGTGCTTGAATTGCTTGTTAAACATAATGTCCAGTTAGGAACAAACCACGAAAAATATGAAAATGTTTTGAAATATTATAATTTATTAGCTTAAAACTCCCTGGAGTTATTGAAGCCTGACATGTTTAGATAAGATACTGGCAAGAAGTGTGGGGACTTACTTGGGTCTTTCCACTTCTAGTGAAAGCGTATTTTCTACCAGATGTTTGTGAAAACCAAGTATATTTTGATTCTATTAAAACAGCTGTATGAGAATGTTTGTCTTCTTATAAACTCCACTCTTAAGCCCTTCCTCTTGATCAAATATTAAAAGGAGTTTTATTAACTAATTAATTTTTTTCTTTAGATAGAGACTAGGTTTGGATGCATCCCAGGGAAATTTCTAACACATTTTTTCGGGGATAGGTTTTTATGTTCCTGGAAGTTCCTAGAGCAGCAAAAGCCAGGATCTGAAGATTTTTTAAAATTAGCAAAAGAGCCTTGATTTTAAAGCAGAACCCGTGAATTCAAGGTAAAATATCAAAATAATGTTTTTAATGACACTGATAATTGCCATTTCTTATAAAAAATAAAAGCAAACCAAATTCATTTGGAGGGCTATTCATTTTGTACTCAGGGATAATTGAAACAAGATTTTGAAATTTTCAGTGATGATCACGTGCATAACTGCTGCTGTCACTGTTTTTCTGAGCTTTCAGTTTATGGCACCATGAATAAGTCAACATTTACCAACAATTACCAAACAGGGGCCTCTGAGATACCAGTTATTTAATAGATGATGTTCAAGAAAATAGTGCTGTGACCCTGATACCACTAACCGATTATTCTCAACAAATGCTCATATTTCAAAGGTGGAGGGTAGATTTTCACAAGCATCCATATAAATGAAGAATCAAAGTCCAGTGAAAGTCAGTGGGCATGCCAAGAGAATTAGGTGCTGTTGAAAATGGCCCTTGAGCTCCTAAGTGACCTGGGTATTTTTTTAAAATTTCACCAAAATTCTTACTTTGGTAGCTCACAATTGTTTGACCTTTGAAGGGTTTTTGATTAACAATGACATGCCTGGGGTGAAATTCACCTCTGTTCACAGGGACAGCACAAGTAATCGGTACCGCTTAAGATTTACATAAACTTTATTTTTGCTAGGGGTCAGCCAAAGGATCAGGGGAAAAGCCATACTGGATCAGACCCCAGGTCCTTCTCAACAGTGCCCAGCACCAAAAGTGCAGTAGGGTGACCAGACAGCAAATGTGAAAAATCAGGACAGGGTAATAGGAGCCTATATAAGAAAAAGACCCCAAAACTGGGACTGTCCCTATCTGGTCACCCTAAGTGCAAGAAACAGATATAGGATGAACTGCCCATCATGAATATCTCATCCTAATTCCCGCTCGCTATAGAATGATTTAAACCATGAAGAATGAGGGTTTAAAACTCTTTGCTAGTTTTAACTACAGTACTATAGTTTTGGGTATTCTTAAAAAAAGAATGAGGAGTATTTGTGGCACCTTAGAAACTAACAAATTTATTTGGGCATAAACTTCTGTGAGAGTGGAACATACTGTATGAATATATATATATATATATATATATATATATATATATATATATATATATATATATATATATATGTGTGTATATATATATATATATATATATATATATGTATATATATATATATATATATATATATATATATATATATATATATATATATATATATATATATATATATACAGAGAACATGAAAAGATGGGGGTTGCCATACCAACTCTAAGGGACTAATCAATTAAGGTGAGCTATTATCAGCGGGAGAAAAATAACTTTTGTAGTCACAAAGTCCAAATGAACCAAACTGTCTATCTACCCACACTAGGGTCTTCAGCTCCAGCCCTTTAAATAGAGCCCTTTGCTCAGACTTCTAAACCAGCCATGTCCTGTTCTCAGAGCTTAAGTCACTTCACTAGTGGGAACTCAGGTTGGCTTAATACTCTGGTTCCAACTCAGGGACCCAATAAACTCACTTCAATGTGTTTCTAGTTCCCTGGGCCTCTTCCCATGGGTCCTCTTATCTTCACCTCTTACCTCAGGGTTAAAGTTCTCAGGTCCTCTTTCTCCCAGCTTAAGCAAATGCAGCCAGCACCAAACTCTGGCTATCCCTTAAGCTCCTGTCGCCAGGGAGGAGAACCCTTCCTTGCCCTTTTGGTCCCAGCCAGGAACTGACCTGCTGTGGCCCTGCAGCTCCTGTCCGCTGAGCCTGCTGGGCTCTGATTGGCTACTTCCATGAGGCCTCTCTAGGCTGCTCCTTTCCTGGGGTGGTGTGTAGAAGGAATGTGGGACCTGCAGCAGAGAGCCAGAAAGGGCCTAGTACATCCTGTCACATGTGGTGACAAACCTTTATGCCAGAGCCTGGACAGTCTTTCCAAATGCTGCCTGGTTGTGGCTACTGCATTTTCATGAGCATACTTTTTTTAAAGAACATTTTTAAACTATTGCTTTTTAGTGGTGAATACCTTTTAACCAATCCACATTTTGGTGAGTGTGTGTTTGTGCGTGGATGTTTTCTCCTCACTTCATTTGATCTTGTGTTATGGTTTATTCTGATGTCTCTCAGATAACCATAATATAAGGACTTCCAGGGCCATATTTTATTCTCAGTTACTCCTGTGCAAGTTCTTAAGGGTGTAACAAAAAGAATAATTTGGCCCCAAGTATTTTGGGTGAGCTGAGCAGAGTCCATTAGAACTCTTTATAATCCCATTCCTGTCCTACACTGCAACTGGGCATTCTTGCACACATGCATTCCTGTTGCTAGGACCTTTGGAGGATAGGTCGCTTCTTCCAACGTTCTCAGTATGGCTCTGCAAACAGCTGCTCCATGACTGTACTAGTCATAGCCTGTCTCCTTTGCCTGAGGCTGAAAACATTGCCTCTGTGATACTCCCATTTGGCTGAAAAGCAAATTCCCAGAAGCAAATTTAGGCTGTGCAGATAATTTTGCTGTCACATTAAGCCTTTAGATGGGGTCATTTCTTTTCATGACCTTCAGGAGTTTTTAACTGTGATGGACCCAATTATTCCTTGACTTACAATCCATGCAACCCCATGAAGCCAATGGAGCTCCATCTTGTTTAAGCAATGGCAAAATTTGACCTTCTAGAGATTAATGCTTGAAAGCTGCTAGCATAAAAAAATAAGATTGCAGTAAGACTAAAAAAGCCAATACATATGAATTACAACTAGAGTATTCAAAATAAGAAGTCTCCAGATAGCTAGACTAATGGTGCTAGTCATTCTGAGATTGCAGAACATATAAAAGCAAAGCCTGGCTGAGAGGCCATCTACAGAGGTAGTGCAAATATTAAAAGCTAAAGGTACTTCAGAGTCAAGAAGCTTAATAGGAAGGTAGTTAGGCTAACTGGAGATGAAAGTTCAGGAACATAAGTTAAGTGCATACAGCTCTGGGGTACCATAGGTGAAATCCTGACCAACTGAAGTCAATGGGAGTTTTGCCATTGACTTCAAAGGGGTCAGAATTTCACCTTCTATAGCCTCCAAAAGCACAAGGGTTAGTTCTGATTTGTGTGGTGGTGTAGCTAATCAAAATGATATATTTTTTTAGCTAGCAAAAATCAGGTATTAATTAGCAGTGAGTGGTGATGTGATGTGCAGAAAATACATGAAAGAGTGGAGTAGATCAGTTTGGAAAGCACAGCAGGCAGAGCAGAGTACACAGAATGAAACAGACTAATTGGTTGGGTGGGGTGCTGTCCTGGAGAGGGAACTAGGGAAGAAGCGAAATAGTTCAGCTTTCAGGGAGTCAGTAGGGTTACTGGAGAGCTCTGATTTTACTGAGGCTGTTGCAAAGCTATTCTTGCAGGACATCAACAGTATCCGTGATGTATTTATTTTATTTAAGAACTAGCGAAAATACCCGGCGTTGCTCAGGTCCGTCGGAGGTGGGGAGGGGGCAGAGAGCTGAGCGAGTGATGGGTCTGTTGGAGGGGGGAGGGGGCAGAGAGCAAACCTGACACCCCCACCTCACCCCCCCGACCAAACCCGACACCCCCACCTCACTTACCCCTCGACCAACCCCGACTCACATTTTCACTCCCCACCCAAACCCAACACCCCCCCATCACCCCCTACCAACATCCCCTGACCAACACCCACACCACACCCCCCGTAGACCAAACCTGACACACCCACCTCACTTTCCCCCCAACCAAACCCGACACCCCTACCTACCACCACAAACAAACCCGACACCCACACCTCACTTACCCCTCGACCAACCCCAACCCCCCTCCTCACCCCCCCAAACAAACCCAACACCCCCACCAAACCCAACACCCCCTGACCAACCCCAACACCCACACCTCACCCGTCACCCACCCCGACACCTTCCCACCCCCCCAGGCCAAACCCAACACCCCCGGCTCACTTACCCCCCCCCCCACCAAACCCGACACCCCCACCTCACCCCCCCCCCGACCAAACCCGACACCCCTACTTCACTTACTCTCCGACCAAACCCAACTCGGGTCCGTCGGAGGTGGGGAGGGGGCAGAGAGCTGAGCGAATGCAGAGTCCGTTGGAGGGGTTATTATGACATCATAACTATGTCACAGAGAACAGCAGCTGCCCAGCTGATGTGAATGGGCTTTAAAGAATTTCACTCCTGGGGGGCGTCAGAGGTGAGATTTGAAAAATTTTCGACTCTTACCCTGATTAGGACCCTAAGGCCTCTAACTGTACCAAATTTCAAGTCTCTAGCTCAAACGGTGTAGAAGGAGTAAGTGCACATACATACACGCATACACACACGCATACACCATTTGACTTTTATATATATAGATAAGCATTTCTATGCCATTCTTCAGAGTCATGAGTAAATATTCTAGATACATAAAGGCAAGGATCAATACAACATCACAACATGATAAAGTTGTATCGCAACATAGTGACGTGTCAGGACAATATGTCACCACTGATGTGATGATGAATGGAAAGACAAGGTGGCTGAGGTGATTGCTTCTATTGGTGAGAGAGAGAGACAAGCTTTCCAACAGAGGTTTTGTCTAGTGATTCAGCTGTGCCACTACAGCCGTGCCGCTAAAAGGTACACAGTGTAGCTGCTGTTCGTGGACAGAAGAGAGGTTTTCTGCCAACAAAAAACTTCCACCCCAAACTAACAGCCCCGGTCCTTTTTGTCAGTAAAACTTTTCTTGTTTGCAGTGTGTGTGTTTATAACACCCCATGAAAGACAAAAGTTTTGCCAACGAAGTTCCAGTGCAGACAAAGCCTTACACAGCGCTCTTCTTCAGGTCTGAGAAACATACTAAGAGCTAGTCTACACTGGCAATGTTAAAGTGCTGCTGTGTCAGCACTTTAACGTGGCTTGTATAATCGCAGCAGACCGCTGGGGGGGAGAGCCCTTCCAGGGCTCTAAAAACCCATCTCCATGTGAGGCGTAGCTACAAGCGCTGTGCACTGTCTAGACTGGCGCTTTACAGCGCTGAAAACTTGCTGTACTCAGGGGATGTTTTTTCACCCCAAGTGAGAAAGTTGAAGCTCTGTAAAGTGCCAGTACAGACAAGCCCTCAGTGTCATAGCTAAATACAAGATGGAACAGATTGTTAAGCATCAGTAGTTAACACATATTTTAAGGAACCATTCAAGGTGAAGTGACCCATTAACACCCCTCCAGTCATAGGGAGGAAAAGTGGGGAAGCAGCAGGGGGTGAAGTGGGTTGTTTAGTGGGTTACAGATTGTTGTAATAAGGCCATAAATCCAGTGTCTCTGTTCAGTCTATGATTTTTAGTGTCTAGCAAAGTTATGAATTTAAGCTCCCAAGCTCGTCTTTCGAAAGGTTGTGCAGGTTTCCTTTGAGGATGGGGACTGATATGTCAATACATTGCAGGTAATGGTACCTGTCCAGTGCAACGAGAGGCCTGGCTTTGAAAGAGATGGGAAGAGGTAGATTAAGATAGAGATGGAATGGATGGCCTGAGAGCAGCATGAGGAGTGGGTTTGCCCAGCCTGGAAAGAGTAGCCTGCGGAGAGCATGGCTAGGAAAGGAAAGAAGTGGCCTGAGCTGTAGAGAGTAGCTTGGAATGTCAGCAGCTCGGGCTGGGTGGGGGTCAGAGAATGACAATTGGAGAAGAGCCAAGCCAAAAGCCTGGATCTGAGCATCCCCAAACTTTGGTGTAGTGTGGATCCGGATTTGGATCTGAACGTGGCAGCCTGGGCGGGCCAGTCGCTAAAAACCAAGCTGAGTTTTTGACAGCCTTCTTTGGCTAATGATCTGCAGTGTGAATCAGCCCTTGCAAACAAATGCAATTTCTCCTGGGCCTGTCGGCTTGTTGGGGGGGGGGGGGGGGGAGGGGGGGAGAGAGGGACAAAATAATGTGAACAATTTCCTGCATGTGTCCCTGCCCCATTCCCTCCCACCCCCATGATCCACAGATCCTGTGGACTCCTGTCAGCAAAGGAAAGGCACGACCCAGGCTGCTGTTGCCGTTTGGATCAGCCTGTGTGTGCTGAAGCAAAGCAATCTCTCGGTGCTAGCAGCCAGGCTGGCTGAGGAAGGGAGCAGCGCGCGCTCTCACTTTGTCTTGGCAGGGCACAGCCATCAGACGAAGTGGGAGGAAGAAACATTAACTCCAACAGCTGTTTCTTGACCCCGGCTGTCAGTCTGCCCGCGAATACATTTTTGGAGAGTCCCACTCGGAAACAAAGCGGGAGTTTGCGGGCGCGGAGAAGTTGGGGGGACCCCAGGGGCCGCAGCCCAGCGCAGCGGGGGAGGCGCGGCTCGCGCTGCACACGCAGCCCGCCTGCCTCTGCTGTGCGCGGGCAGGATGGAGCAAAGTAACTTGAAAGCTCCCCGCTCGGCTCCCTCGCCTGCAGCCTCCCCCCGCCCCCCAGCGCGCGCGCGCGCACACACACACACACACACACAGCCAGCGCCAGTGCTAAGAGCCGTAGCTAGACTACAGTAATTCCCCAGCATGGGCGGCTTGAAACTGCTCGGGCTGAATAGCATTTGCTGTTCCGTCCCCGCGGCCGCCTCCCGCCGGCCCCGCAAGAGCCGCTCGCTCCTTCTCCTGGAAGTTGTGCTGACACAGTCTCGCTGCCACAAGAAGTTTGTCAACATCAAACTTACCCTGCGCGCGGTACGTTCACCTTCCGCCAGCATTTTCTCGATGAAAACAGCAGCAACCACTCGCCAGGCCATGCACGGGGGGGGGGGTCAACTTGTTAGCAATGGCGCATTAGATTGTCCTCAGCAGCCCGGTGTGAGCAAGCTGAGGGGGGACAAGAAGAACCCCTAGATTTAGTTGCAGTTTTTGTCCAACAGTTTGAGGGGGAGGGGGATATGCATGGGAAGTGGAAGCAGCCTTTGCTTTTTAGAGTGGAACAGAGGTTACATGGAAACAGTGGCGTGGCAAAGTCAGGGATGTTATTCATATACAGATATATGGTTGCAAAGCATTTGCTCTGGCCACCCTTTGAACAAAGAGAGGGGGTGTCGAAAACAGCCTTTCTCCTTGTTGAAAATGAACACAAATATTTGTGAGTGGAGATTCTTATTATTTCTACTGTGAACGAGCAGTTACCCTGCCACCTTGATTAGCTATGCAGTATACAAACTTCAACTGAGTCACTGCCCTCATCTGATGTAGGGACAGGTTTGTTGCAAATTGCTACTACATAATTCGTAGGGTGTTTTTTTACTGGCTTGATGCTCTTGGAGTTCCCCCAAGGCTTTTTAAAAGGAAGATTTAACACTTTGCATTCCTAAGAATGCATGCTGTGAATGCACAGTCCTGTGCAGTAGTGCAGTCTACTTGAAAATAATGGGACTGCTTTGCAAAGCCATGACCCTGGACATGCATGAAGTCATGACATGAAGGGGTTAAGGAGGGAACAAGATGAAACAAGAATTCAATTGGTCCAAAACTATGACACTTTAAACTATTAGCAACTGTTCTTTCCCCTCCCCCATTTAACTTTTTATTTAGTTATTTTTAACACTAGTCATTTGTAACTACATAGAAAGCATATATCTATAGCTACATATATATAGAGAGAGAATCTGTTCTAAAGAAAAGTGATCTTGTGAAGTGCTGAGCATTCTGTTCCAATCTAAGGAAGCACTTAAAGCATATGTTTCCCTTGGAAGAACTAAGTAGTCTCATTGACTGAGTGCTGAACACCTTCATCAATGAGACCCTTAAAGATTACAGAATTCTCTGCACAACACCCATATCACCCTTGATATATTGATGCCCCAAACATGCCATACTAAATTCTACTAACATTTAACAGAAATCTGTCAGTGCCTAATTATGATGGTGCAACCAGGCCATTAGCCCTAAAAAATGAGAAAGGAACTAGGAGGAAAACTGAATATTAAAATGAACATGTTTGTGTGTGTCGGGGAAGGAGGGCTGAGGAGGAGTATTTTGAGTAGGCTCAAAAGATGAGATTTCTATGTGTAACTGTCAGTAAACGTCAATTTTGGCATACACATAAATGGGTGAAAAAATATTGCCATTGATAAATTTACAGATGGGTAAAGTAAGAAAAATACTGCTTGAGGACTTATTTGAGTTTGATTTACGATATTTATTTTGACACACGCTGACCATTTTTTAACAGTTATGAAACTTTTTGAATCTCAATGTCTACTGTCTTTAAATAATTATTCTAACCCCCCCTCCATAATTCCATACAACTGAACATTTACGTTGTTAAACATTGATATTACCCATTAAAATGATTTAAAAAAAAATTCCAGTAAGGGTGTCTGAGGGCAAGAAGTGTATGAGACAAATATCTTGTCAGGTATGGTCAATCCTGCCTCTGCATGGAATGATGGACTAGAATGACTTTTCAAGGTCCCTTCCAGCCCTTCATTTCTATGGTTCTATGAGGACTGAGAGAGACAATCAACTTTACTTAATGTGCAGTAGACAGCAAGCCAGTGTCCCTGACCAACTTTTAAAATGAAACTTTTTCGTATACTGTATGTACTAAACAAAACATAAACAATAAATACCCAAACATACTAGATAAAATTGATCAAGCAGTATTTGTCTTTCAGGAACAAAGGACAATTTCCCATTCTGTAGTAGACTAAATGGGAATACTTACCACTTCTCCCACTTTATATAAATAATGCTGTAGTTGTAATTTGGAAGATACTCTGTAATCTGTATACATAAATTTTTTGCATGCTGTTAAAGAGGAGAATGCTTGGGGTTTAGAAGCATTTATATTTCTGGGTAAGAAAGCATTATCTAAAAAGTTATTCCTGTATTATTTGTGTTTTACATTTATGGGATTGGTGCCCAGATCATAGGATGGGTTCATATAGATATTTTTGTAAATTTAAAGACATAAATTTTAATTGATTGTAAACTTAACTACTGTTCAGGTGGCTAGAATTTATGAATTTATTGTCAAATACATTCCACCCTGCAAGTTTCTGGAAAATACCATTGTGGTGTTCAAGATGAACACACTAACCTTTTTTCCCTTGAATCTGTTTCTTATTTAATACTGTTGAATTCTGTCAGTATGGTTTTGTGATTTAAAACTTTACCTGACATACTGTCTGAAAAAACTAAGGAACAGTTGTGGGGCATGTCTGGAATGGAGAGAGACATGACAAGGTAAATTTTTCAAAAGTGTATGGCCTATTCATTTTGAGCAGTTTTTGAGTGCACATTATACAAGGGTGAAAAAGTGTTTAATTTTCAAGGCTGTAAAAATTGTTGAATGAATCAGAAGAATAATCAATGTCTGTTCATATTTTGGTATGCGCTACTTGTATATTTCCACATTTTTAGTTGCATCTTTTCTCCAGATTTAATTGCCAACTCCTTAAATGGAAGTTATTAGAATATGTGAACTCTCTGAACTCTGTGTTCATTTGGGTTCAGTTATTTTGTGAGTTAACTAACAAAACATTATTTTAAAATGCCAACATTATATGTCTTTGTAAGCATAGAGCCAAACCAGCATGTCTTCCATACAAGGAAACCCATTTAACATTGACCCTGCTTCCATGTGCATAGGTTTATGGGAATAGGTCTGTAACTTGGATATTTAGAATACCCTGTCAAGTACATTTTATTTTTAAAAAATCTTAGTTTCTTTCTTGGGATTTTGTCATCTCATCCAAAATAAGATATTTTTAAATCACATGTTAATTGCATATTTAAGAAGACTTTAAAAAAAGTGATTTTTATATTTTAGCTTAGGCAAAATATCTGTATCATATAGGTAATGTCCACAGGAAATTAATATATTTAATGGTATAGCACAGGCTAGTTTTAGAACTATTAAACCTGGGCTGTGATCTATTCCATATCTCTCACAGTTTTTTTAAAAATTTTGTTTATCCAAATTGTAGTTGTAATATTTTCTCGTTTTGTACATAAATGGGGTTTTAATCAAAGTGTCAGAATTTACATTAATAAAAAAGGGGGTAGCATCAAGTTTGTGTGGAACAGCAGTTAATTTCAGTCTAAAATAAGCAGTACTCCTCCTGGAGCCCAGTCCTGCTCCCATTGATGTCAATGGCAAAACTCACACTGGCTTCATGCCATAAAGAGAGAGAAGAACAAAACCAAAGGATCATAGAAATCAGGATCTTCCATGGTACAAAGAGACTAATAATGTATATGTTTTTCTAAAATCTTCTCTCCCACTTTATTTTTCCTTCTTTGCTGTTGTTAATAATCACCTGAGTGCTGCTTTGTAGAAGAGTCAGTTTTTGTAGTGTTGATGCCAGTTTTAATCTGAGATTACTTTGCCTGCGGTTGAAATCTGTTGCTGTTTTGTAACCTGTAACATGTTTTTACATGTTTAGTAGTACAGCTAATGAAAATATGCTATACTGAAAGTATGATGAGCTTCTGTATTTATGTTCAGTTAAATGTGTATAATGCTAAAAATAGACGAGAAAGATTGAAAACATATAAAGATTTGCAAATTCTTGATCAGAATTAAAATTTAAATGAATTAGAAATATATGTAATATTCAAAATGTATTTTCTCTGAAAAAAACTACATATTAGCATAGTATTTTAAAATTCCTACAGATATTCATTCATCTACAAGAAAAAAATACTAAAGAAAGCTTTGGTAACTCGCAGTTACTGTATTTGGGAGTACTTTGGCTAACGCAGTTCTTTATTTCTGCATGCACTATTTGCCATTCTTCTGTCCATTAATCATGCAGAGCATTTTAAATATTACCTCAGTGATCTAAAGAAAGTTTAAAATGTTTCTTTTTTATAGCAGAACTTATAAATATTTTGGCTCATAGTAAGTTATGGAAACTTGTAGATAATACTCCAAATGACCACTTGGTATCTGGCTTGGTTAATGAATATACACAAGAAGAGAAAATAAGCAGTTGAGTGGTGGATTTATTGTTTCAGTGGCTCTTTAAAGTGTGAATGTGGTCAGAAAATTGACACTGTAGAAATTATTAGAGTTCTATATTTATAGTCCATTAATTATACAGCTCTAAATAAGATTGTGCTAATTGCCAGTAGTACAAGCTCAACCCTATATGTGAAAATACAACTACAGAATGGGCTTTTTAGCCAGGTAGATCATCATCATTAGCAAGTCTGGAATCAGAAACAAGTTGAACATTTTGTTCATGATGATACAAGACCAATAAAAACCCATCTTGTCCTAATCTCAATTCCTGCCCCCCCACCCATTAGCGTTAGATCTTCAACACTCACAGGACTACAGGAACTCCTCACTTAAGTTGTAGTTATGTTCCTGAAAAATGCGACTTTAAGTGAAACAATGTTAAACGAATCCAATTTCCCCATAAGAATTAATGTAAATGAGGGGGTTAGGTTCCAGGGAAATTTTATATATATATACATGTAGTATAACTTTTAAACAGACAATTTAATACTGGTACACAGTGATGATGATTTTGAAGCTTGGTTGAGATGGAGGAGTCAGAGGGTGGGATATTTCCTAGGGAATGCCTTACTGCTAAATGAGCTAGCAATTGGCTGAGCCCTCAAGGGTTAACTCTCACATTCTACAAGGCAGCAGGAAAGGAGGGAGGGCAGACAGAGACACACACCGTGTATGTGTGTGTGTGTGTGTGTGAGAGAGATAGATATTCCCTTTTAAGTACAGTAACTCCTCATTTAAAGTCGTCTTGCTTAACGTTTTGTTGTTACATTGCTAATCAATTAGGGAACATGTTCATTTAAAGTTGTGCAATGGTCCCTTCTAACCTCAGCTGCCCAGCGGCTATCATTTGCTGGCAGTTCAGTTGCGGTAGTTCATGTGTCCCTTCTCCCACTGCATTTGTGCTGCTCCTGCCCTCTGCCTTGGAGCTGCTCCCTGAGACTCCTGCTTGCTGGGGGGAAGGGCAGAGGAGAGGAAGAGGGGGGCTAATGTCAGGGTGTCTCCCTCCCCACTGCTCCTGCACCCCGCTTACCCCATCTTCCATAGAGCAAAGGGGATACACCATGGAGAGAGCTGCTGGCTTGCTGATCTAATTAACAAGGTACTTCTGACCCCACTCTTGATTCTTAAAGCTGAATGTGCATCTCTCTATCTCTTAAAAAAGGGTTGAAGTTGAAAATATGTTTCATTGGAGTTCAGCTGACACCCAAAACCAATATTATGCTTTATTTACCAAAATTCTAGACATTTTACAATACTCAAATATTAGGGTGTATATCTCTGTCCTCCCTCCTTTCCTGTTGCATTCTAGAGTGTGAGAGTTAACCCTTGAGGACTCAGAAAATTGCTAGTTCATAAGGCATTCCCTGGGAAATATCCCACCCTCTAACTCCTCCACTTCAACCAAGCTTCACAATCATCACTGGGTACCAGTATTAAATTGTACTGCATGTGTGTATGTATATATATATAATATAGTCTTTGATCTGTGAATTTTTTTTTCCTGGAACATAAGCCCCCCTATTTACATTAATTGGATTAGTTTAACATCATTTCACTTAAAGTTGCATTTTTCAGGAACATAACTACAACGTTAAGTGTGGAGTTCCTGTACACTACCTTGTTAATTAGCTCAGCTTGCAGAGGCCAGCTGATGAGCTCCTTCCGTCATGTGTCCCCCCTGCTCTATGGAAGATGGGGTAAGCGGGGTGCAGGAGCATGGGGGGAGGGGGACACCATGACATTAGCCCTGCTCTTCCTCCCCCTCCACCTACCACACAGCAAGAGTTAGTTTCGGGGAGCGGCTCTAAGACAGAGGGCAGGAGCAGCACATGGAAGTGGGGAGAGGGACAGTTGAACTGCCGGCAATTGATAGCCTGCTGGGCAGCTGCTGAACAGGGAACTTAGGTGAGTGGGGAGCTGATAGGGATGCTGCCGGTCCACCATGGTTCCAAGCCCCCACCAGCTAGCTGCAACTGGCTGCTCTTCCTGAAAGCAGTGGACAAAGCAAGTGGCTGCCAAACAATGTTAGAAGGGGGCATTGCACAACTTTAAACGAGCATGTTCCCTAATTGATCAGCAACTTAACAACGTTAACCGGGACGACTTTAAGTAAGGAATTCCTGTATTAAACTTGATTTTGTCAATCAACCGAATAAATAACAAGACACACCAGAAGTAAATATGGGCTGTGCCAAGGTGCACCACAAAATAACTTTTCTGACCATTTAACATATTTCAGTACAGTAAAACCTCCATTTAACGGACTAATTCGGGCGAGGGGGTGTCCGTTAAATGAAAATGTCCGTTATTTAATAATAATAAAAAAACGAGCTGTCGGAGCAGCAGCCAGACCGCCACAGGGTCAGGGTGGCAGCTCCGCAGCCCACCCGCTGCCGGGACCCGGGTGGCAGCCGTGAGCCAGCCCGCCCGGGTCCTGGCTGCTGGGACCCGGACGGCAGCCGTCAGCCAGCCAGTCCGCCCGGGTCCTGGCTGCTGGGACCCGGGCGGCAGCCGTCAGCCAGCCAGCCCGCCCGGGTCCTGGCTGCTGGGACCCGGGCGGCAGCCATCAGCCAGCCAGTCCGCCCGGGTCCCGGCTGCTGGGACCCGGACGGCAGCCGTCAGCCAGCCAGTCCGCCCGGGTCCTGGCTGCTGGGACCCGGGCGGCAGCCGTCAGCCAGCCAGCCCGCCCGGGTCCTGGCTGCTGGGACCCGGGCAGCAGCGGGGAGCCGGCAGGCAGCCCGCCGGCTGCCTGGACCCGGGCGGCAGCGGGGAGCCGGCAGCCAGCCCCCGAAAAACGGATTTGGGATGCATCGGACTTGCTCATAAGTTTTGTCCGTTGCATCCAAAGTCCATTAAATCGGGGTCCGTTAAATCGGGGTTTTACTGTATGTAACAAATCAGAAAAATACTTAGTAGCATTCTCCATGAGATTCTCTGTCAACCATTATTGAGTGCAGGCAACTGTTTCTGAAAGTTCTTGGTTCCTCAAGACTGTAGATCGCCAAGGATGACTATGAAATACTGTATTTGGGTTCATGACTACACTGTAAGGATGTATGGCCAAATCTTAACTCTGCTGCTCTATAAGTGCTGAATCTGGGTCTGTAGCCTTGACATGCTCTGTGCCTGAGAAGTGCTAGTCGTATCCTAAAAGAAAGGTTCCCCTTGCAGCAGGAGGGCTGGGATCTGGACAAAGCTAATAAAAGGAGAAGGAATGCATTAAAATGAGTTCACCGCACTCTTCTGGACTGCTGTGAAACCAGATCATTCCAGGTGCTACAGAGTTGTCCATGTGAGTAACGGACCTGCATATTCTTTAATTCTAGGCCCATGGACTGTAGAACTGAGACACTTACAGTCGATTTATAGCAGTGCTGCATCATTGGAAACATTCTCTGTCAGAGGAGAAATGAACATGGCTGTCCTTGGACTAAGTTGGAGAAGACTGCTCTAAAGCAACACAAAATGCTTCTCTTTTGGGACTTGAGTAAGAGTCCTACAGAAATTCTCCAGGGATGAAGAGTGCTCCCAGAATCTATGATATTGGGAGTATTATGATGTATTCAGACAATTGGTCATATACTGCTCTCACACTGTATAATAAATGTATCTACAAATTAAAAGTGTTTCAGTTAAAAATGAGAGAGGCTAAATCAAACAAAAAGCCTTGTTTAAAAAAAGGGTTGAAGTTGAAACATGTTTCATTGGAGTTCAGCTGACACCCAAAACCAATATTATGCTTTCTTTACCAAAATTCTAAACAATTTAAAATACCCAAATATTAGAATGCCTGGAAATTAATAGTTAAATGATCTAACCTGTTCCCCCCAGCCATGTAAGCATTCAACCGGCTTCCCTCCCAATTTACACCACCCACCCAACCTTAACTTCAGCCCATTGGTTTGTTCTGTAAAGGTAATAAGATGCATCCTGTTTTTATGTATTGTGAAATTTGTAATAAGATTTCAAAAGAAGTATAGCTCCAAGGTTTATTAATTTATGTCAGAGTTCTGTATGTTCTCTCATAAAGTGATGTGTTGGTGGAGTAAAAAACATTTTCAGTTTTATATGAACTGAATTGGAACGATTGATCTGTTTGGTGTTATGAAAAGTGTTGATTGTATGGTGTTATAGGTTTAGGTAAGTGTATGTAGACTAGCAAGTTTGTATTTTTAACTATGTTGTGTCACAACTGCCATATGTGTTTTTGTGTGATGAGTAGTGTTGTGGTATTATATTTAAAAAGTATCCCTTGAATAAAAAATGGGATTTTTAGCTGAAGAGAGCTATCACATATAAGTGTGTAGATAGATAAATAGTTATATTAATGGTCAAGTATGTTTCTGCAAATTTTAAGGATTGTATGGGGGTAGTGTAAATCAGGTGGAATAATATGAAGATGAAAGATATAGTCAGGACTTGAAAAAATAGTTCACCCACTTGTTCAGGGTAATACTTGGCTGGGAAATCAGTCTGAATGGGGTTAGGAAGCCGTTGGCTCCTTCCATAGAATTGAGCGGGAAGTACAGAAAAACATAATTGCTGCTGCTGGGTTTTTGTTAACAAGAGTGCATGAGGAATTTGGAGAAACAGAACATTTGAACCACTTGTTCATTTTAATGAGGAAAGGAAAAGGTAGCAGAACAGCTTCTTTGAAGACATGGGACAAAAAAAGGAGAAACAGAGCAACTAGAGCTACTGAAGCTTTCCCCAGATGGGAGGGCCCTATTGATAAGAGGTTAGGAGGCCTCCTCCTGCATTTCCAAGATGGCAGCTATCCTAGAGAAGTCCAGGAAGGAGGTAATGGGCCCAGAATTCCCTTCATATTCACATGATTCATAATATGGTGTGTGGAGGAACGAAGAACAAAAGAGACACTAGGCAAACTCCCCATCTTTGCTTCCTTATGAAGACTCCTTCCAAACTGATTCTCCCACCATGACAGCAAGTTCTTTAGTCTGTTAGAAATGAACCTAATATGTGTCCTCAGCTTTCTACCCCAATCCATGCCCAATTTCCCCACCTCTGTTCTTCATCCCTATTCCTTCCCTTGTACCCTTCGCCTTAGTCCATGCCCATCACCTTAAATTTGGTTCATGCCTGCAGATAACTCTGAAGATGGGAAAAGATCCATTTATTTTATAAATAACTAGCACAAATACCTGGCGTTGCTCGGGTCCGTTGGAGGGGGGAGAGGGGAGAGAGAGCTGAGCGAGTGGGGGGGCCGTTGGAGGGGGGGAGAGAGCTGAGCGAGTGGGGGGGCCATTGGAGGGGGGAGAGAGCTGAGCGAGTGGGGGGGGGCAGTTGGAGGGGGGAGAGAGCTGAGCGAGTGCGGGGGCAGTTGGAGGGGGGAGGGGGCAGAGAGCTGAGCGAGTGCGGGGGCCGTTGGAGGGGGCAGAGAGCTGAGCGAGTGGGGGGGCCGTTGGAGGGGGGAGGGGGCAGAGAGCTGAGCGAGGGGGGGCCGTTGGAGGGGGGAGGGAGGAGAGAGCTGAGAGAGTGCGGGGTCTGTTGGAGGGGGGAGGGGGCAGAAAGCTCAGCGAGTGTGGGGTCCGTTGGAGGGGGGTATTATTACATCATAACTATGTCACAGAACAGCAGGTGTTAACCTGCTGCCCAGCTGATGTGAATGGGCTTTAAAGAATTTCACCCCTAGGGGGCGTCATAGGTGAGATTTGAAACATTTTCGATTCTTACCCTGATTAGGACCCTAAAGCCTATAACTGTACCAAATTTCAAGTCTCTAGCTCAAACGGTGTGGAAGGAGTAAGTGCACATACATACACGCATACACCATTTGACTTCTATATATATATAGATTACATTTATAAATATACTAGTGTAACAGCCCATGTACACGGGCCAAAGTTCTTAATGCTGTTTGTCCGGGCCGTCTCTACGGCTTGCGGTGGCGCACGCGCGGTGGCCATTTCATGCCGCCGAACTACAACTCCCAGCATGCTGTTTGTCTGGGCCATCTCTACGGCTCGCGGCGGTGCACGTGCGGTGGCCATTTTGTGCCGCCGAACTACAACTCCCAGCATGCTGTTTGTCCGGGCCGTCTCTACTGCGCATGACAGCTTCGGACAAACATCCTCTTGCCTTTTATTATATAGGATATCATGAAGGGGGGGTAGGAATGCCTATTATTAAGTTTTCAGGATATTTCCCATTATAAGACTGTTTCAGTTGCTTTTAATTTTGCCAAACTTTAATTATTTGGGCTGAACTTTTTCATGCTGTATGTCTGTTTCCAGCTGAATTTTTTGGAAGACTTCAGCCAAAATGGTTCCACTGTATCTGAAAAAGATGCTAGGGAAAAATATGTTGTTTTGTTCATGTTAAAAATTTGTCAGCCTTTTCTTGAAAAATCTCTAGCACCTCCCTGCCTTGGAGGAGCAGACTTGAAACCTGGCAGGAGCTAGCCTTTGTGTCAGTGATGTACCTTTTCCCATCTCTGTAAAAATCTGACTAAATTTGGTCAAGGTAAAAGCTTTTTTAAAAACTGCATTTTGCACACGCTCAATACAGAGCCTATCTTTAGATATCTTAGATTTTAGCAATAAAATTCCCTGAAGATTCCATTTGCTGTTGGCATGCTCTGTTCCAGAAGTGAGCAGGACTGTATCTACAAGTGCAGGTCTGGGCTGCACTGAGGCTAGGTCCAGGCACTTGAACGGAGAACAAGGATTTATCGCTAGAGTTCTCAGTGAGCCCCACTACTGGGCCCAATCAGCCTGGAGGAGGAAGCTACCCAGTTTGAAGGAAGATGGGACATGGGCTGGATCGGGAGTAGAGAGAGAAAAGGTCGGGGGGGGGGGGGGCGGATAGAGGAAATAGATTGAGACAAGGAGCCTGGAGAGGGGGCAGAGACTTCATCTGGAGGTGGGAGTGATGGTGAGAGGGAAACAGACAGGGACTTGGGGTGTGGGGAAAACTGGGACTGGGATCTAGGAGTGGTGACTAGGAGCTGGGGGGACTGAGACTAGGAGCTGGGCAGGGAAAGAGTCAATAGGTTGGGGACATTAGAATGTATGAACACTTGGGACTGGCTGGGGAAGGAGTGCTGGGACTGAGAACCAGTTGGGCCAGGGGAGT
This sequence comes from Sternotherus odoratus, assembly GCA_032164245.1. Taxonomy (NCBI): domain Eukaryota; kingdom Metazoa; phylum Chordata; order Testudines; family Kinosternidae; genus Sternotherus; species Sternotherus odoratus. The sequence goes on along the minus strand of JAVMKO010000007.1, from coordinate 65,631,809 downwards.
AATGAGGGAAGAGAGATCTGATGAGGAGCCAGGATGTGGGGGGACAACCAGGACTTTCTGAGCAAAGAGACTGGAACAAATAGCTGGGGGAGAGGAAATGATATGAAAAAAGCATGGGGAGGGAGATATGGACTGGAACCCAGTGGGGATAGGCAATGTGAATGGGTGATTGGAGGATGGGGAGGAGGTGGTGGGGAGAAACAGGTTGGGAGGGGGGACAGGGCAGGATGGGTCGTGCTTGTGGGGAATGGGCAGACTAGAGCAACACTCCCATCTAGAACCTGGAATGGTACCCAAGATTCCTGAGACTTACCATTTCCTTTGCTATCAGCAAATATCTGTGAAATTGACCCATTCCGTTCTAGTGCTGGTCCACAGAGAGGATGACAATCTATTACTGCTGTCAGTTACGCTGTTAGATCAAGTGACAGAGGCCTGTGTGGTGTATCTAAAGGTTCCCAGACAATTGAAGAAACATGTAAGTATCAGTATGATGCCACATGATGGAATTTGTTTTTTTCAGGATGCTTTTTGAAAACTCAGGAGATTACACACCAAAAAGCTCAAATTTAATTGAAAATTATTAAGATTGCAATGTCAAGCTCTCAAGTTAGGAGATGCCAGAATTAGGTTTGCCAGGGCAACTTTCTTATACTCCCTCCCCTTGTATATATGCACTATAATACAGTCTATAAATAGTACAGTAATTATTTTATAGGCACCCTGCCTCATTCAGCGTGTAGGATGAACCTGCTCTGGGATAAATGAGAGCTGCGTAGTAGAGTAGGCTCTTGTTTGTTGGACCCATGATTTATTTGTTGCAAAAGTTGGAAGGTGTGTAGTGTATGAGACAGAAGATTGGAGAAGGAGTGCCCAGGCAATTGAATGCTGTCCTGGGGAATTCTATTCTGTCCCTGCCTCTGCCCCAGAATTCCTAAGTGATGCTAGTCAAGCCATTTAAATCAGACTTTTCACAACTGGTCACTATGTATTTCTTATTGTCTGAGTGCCCTACCTGATACTTTGAAGTTTGATTTACAGAAATGCTGAGTACTCACAGCTGCAGGTAAAGTCAATAGGAGCGGCTTTAAACATACAAAGTGCTATTCAGGGGTCAGCAACCTTTCAGAAGCGGTGTGCTGAATCTTCATTTATTCACTCTAATTTAAGGGTTCGCGTGCCAGTAATACATTCTAACTTATTTAGAAGGTCTCTTTCTATAATTTTATAATATATAACTAAACTATTGATGTATGTACAGTAAATAAGTTTTTTAAAATGTTTAAGAAGCTTCATTTAAAATTAAATTAAAATGCAGAGTTCCCCAGACTAGTGACCAGGACCTGGGCAGTGTGAGTGCCACTGAAAATCAGCTTGTGTGCCGCCTTCGGCACATGTGCCAGAGGTTGCCTACTCCTGTGCTATATAATACTTCATACTCTAAAAAATCAGCATCATTAATTGGTTACTCATAATTAGAGGATACTTTTTAACCTTCATCTCTCTGTGCTTCAGTTTGCCATCTATAAAATGAGGATACGAGCACCCTCTCACCCCACAGGAGTTCTGGTAAGAAAAATCATTTAATGTTTGTGAAAAACTAATACTACAGATGAGTGCTGTAGAATAACCCCTGCAGAAATTAAAAATTCAGTCTTCAGGGAAGGGTTTGAATACTGTGCAGTAAATAAGGCACAGGGCCACACACCGAACAATGAGATTAAACCAATATACGGAATAGCTGCTCATTAAATGAGCACTGTCCAGCCAGTGCACTGAATGATGTCAGGTGACATTAAAACTGTATCATAATGTATATGCACAAAGGAGCTGAATTAAGGTTTCACAGGCAACTTCAATTCTGTCACTCCCTAGCTTTTAAGTGTTTGATTTTGCAATCTTAATAATGTTCTTAAAATGTATTTTTTGTGTGCACAATATGTATAAATGATGATAATACTGATAATTTTAATATTGCTTTATAGATAGCCATTTAATTTGTGGCTGTATCACCTAAAGTATTGGATAAATCCCTCTTTTATAAAACCAAAGAAATAATAAAAATAAAAGGTACATATAGTAAGAACTATTATGCCTTATTAGTCCATCAATTGCCCCTCCTAAAATATTAAGACACTTCTCCTTAATGAGGCCAACACAACAAACACATCTGGTACATCTAAGCAAAGCCATTCTGGAGATACGTTGAGTCAAAGAAATATTTCAAAAAGAGATAAGTACATTTTCAAAATGCCATAACAAATTTCCCATAAAAACTCTACCATTGGAGGAGATGATGGGTGCAAAATTTTAAGATTGTTTTTTATTAGAGAAACTATTAGGGGCAGGTGAAAGTACAGGTTTAAAAATCAAGCCTTTAATTCTAATTTTAATTTGTGGAATGCCTACTACAGCTCTATAACAAGAATGTTTTAATGCAAGATTAGCACTAATGTATAGGTAATAATGCAAAGTTTATGAGGTTAATTTTGCAGTGGGCTATTTTTGGTCAGGTAGTTACAGTGTTTTCATATTCAATGTAAAATGGCTTTTCAAATATAATCTATATAACTTCTAGTTACATAACTCAGCAGTTGTGCAAAAAACCTATGTTCAATTTGTGACGAAAGCTTTAAGATGTCCCACCATTCTACTAATTGTTCAGAATAATAATATGTACTTATTGTACTGAGTTACTGACACATCATACACCTTTGACAACCATTTTACATACTAAAAATAACTGGCAACTCCATTAGATACTAATTAGAAGTTCTGAATTTCTTTTCTGTCACTTTCCTACTAGGAAACTGAATATCTTGTATGAGAAACATATGAGAAAGATCAGTAAATTTAAGGGAAAGTAAATCTCTGCTGTTTAACCTGTGTAGATAAACTTCCAGTGCTACATCTTAGCATCAGTAATGTGCCTAGACATATCACATTTTGGTGTGTGCAAGATACAGTATTTACACTGATAAGTTGAATATGACTGCTATAGTGTGTGCTCAATACAGAAATATGACCCTACTAGTTTGGTCAATGCAGAGCTAGCTTTGACCCTGTTTTTCAAGTTTGTAAGAGTAAATGTAAGGCATTTCAAAACAACACATATTTGTTGTAAATTATGGCTGAATATTTTTAATTCAAAAGGAATTTCTTTGGAGAATCTTTACTCAGGGCAGTCACAGTTGAAATCAGCAGAGATTATGAAGGATTTTGCTAAGCAGTAGTGACTGTTTAAGAACACAAGGCTCCAACATCTTTGAGTGTCTCTAGTAAAATCAGATTTCTAAATAAATGCAATATGAATACTAGAGTAGATGAAAAATCATTGTAAAATAGAATATATTTGCTTACAATAATTAATGTAATTGATGAACACTGTTATTCACCAATGAGAAGTAAACTCAACTGAGGAAAATTAGACCAAATTAAAAAAAACAGACAAGCTCACATTTGTGTGAACTTGTCCTGCACATACTTACAGGAAATACGATGCATTATTGTGATCAAATGTGTTATGCTAGCAATAGAAACACTGGTATAGCATGGGAAGGTGACAAATGTCTCTAGAAGAAATAGACTTTGTTGCTGATGCTGTGCTACTGAGTGACACCCCTGAAAAACCATGGCAAAAATATCAGGCCAGGTGAGATTCAAAATTAGTTATGCTAAAACAAACATCCTTGAAATCCAGGTCAACCAGTAACATCACATTAGAAGGCAAAAATATCAAGACAACACAACAATTCATTTATGTGGGCAGCACCATATTAGTGAACAGTGACCTCAAGAAGGAAGTAACATCAAGAAAAGAAAGGCATCCATAGTATTTACTAAACTCAAAAATGCATGGAAAGCAAAGATATACAGCACCAAAATGGAGAATTTTCTGTTCAAATGTAATTTCAGTGCTAATATGCAGCTACAAGAGCTGGAGATCTACTAAAACATTAGACAGAAAACTAGATACCTTTGAAAAGATGAAAGATTCTGAGCATTGTTTGGAAAGTCTTCATCATCGATAAAGAGATCTGAGAGGTAAACCAACCAGCAGCTTGTTTCCACCAGAATCAGAAGGAAGTGCCGGATGTATTTGGGACATGTACTCCAGATTCCAACACACAGAATGCTGCATGAGGTTGTCAAATGGAAGCCAACTAGTGTGAGGAAATGTGAGTGCATAAGAATCCTTAGCAGGGAGAGCAAAACAATTGATCTCAATAGCACAGAGCAAATGACAGAGAGGAAGAGAAAAGACTGGTTTCTGTCCTGTGTGCCAACACTGGCACAGGACGGATGTAAAAGAAAACAAACAAAAACCTGTCTGCAGTTTCAGTCTGAATGGCATTTATTGTTGTAGCTCAAGGACACAAACTTTAAAGAATGTTATTCATTAACACCATCCTATCTAATGACCAAATACTCATATATTTACTTTCCATCATGGTTGCTTAACAAGAAGTTTTCCTCTTTCTAATCATCTTCCTCCCAATGCCTTTAGTGACATTCTGCCATGGGAGTGACTGTGATACCAAACTTTCGGAATCAGCCTGGAAAGGAGGGCAGAAGTACTAGAAAGGAAACATCTCCCAGTGGAGAGGTGTCATTTTCACAAAAACTACATTCCCATCCAGCTCAATAGCTACCAGAACTGGATGGGCAGAGAGGGAGGATATGCTGCAAATTTCAAAGGGCAATGGAGCTCCCACTCTCACGTGCGCTCTCTCATCATACTTTCCCCAGGGGACTGTCTGGCTGAGTAAGAACTCTACAGCAAACACAGATACTACAGCATTTTAGGCTGTTTCCGTATGAAGTTTTAGGAGGGGGTGTGGGGAAGGAGGTGCGGTGGGGAGTTTTTTTTTTTTTTTAAAGATCAGGGAGGACTGATGTCTGAAATGAGGACTAGTGTCTGGCTGTGTAGAACAAGCTGACATTCCTACATGTTATAAACCTGCCTGATCACTTTTTTAAAAAGACAACATGTAAATAATAAAGCACAAAGGGATTTGTAGTTATAATATGGAAACACACACATTAAAGATTGAGTGCCAACGCACTCATGAAGTTTATGTGCTGCAATGTAACCACACATCACATAATGAATTATTGAGCTTCTTAAATGGGTATTTTAATATTTTAGCTAATGCATTCTTACCTGTATAGGTATGGCCTGATAATTACCGGAAATTACAATGCTTACAAGCCTCATTACCCGGTCACTGTGCTCCCACAAGATATTTTCTAAATTGCTATCAGTATTATTTCCATACACAAAAAATGATTTTGAGTTAAGGTTTCCATTCTGCATAACGAACACAATTGCAAAAGCAAAGAAATAAGCAATTAAGTCATTCAGCACCCATCTATGCTCTAGTCATCAGTTCCCTTTCTACACCTCTATCATCTCCTTCCCACCATGCACAGCTCACATATCACCACCCTCATCTTGAACAACCAACATGAACCTCTCACCCCAGTAATTTGTACTGGTTATATGATTACATTTGGATGATTAATATAAGATTGGTATCATTGTTAGTAATATGATATATAGGGTTTGGGGTTTATTTTTACTGGGATTTGGAAGTAAATGAGATTGTGTTGGCAGGGCCGGCTCTAGGTTTATTGCTGACCCAAGCAAAAACATTTTTGGCTGCCCCCAGCACCCCAGCCTTGGACTCTCACCCCCCACCCACAGCCCCTGCCTCCCTAGCCCTGGGCTCTCCCCCCACCACCCGCACCCCCCTGCCACCCCAGCCCTGGGTCACTGGTAACTCGCTCCCAAGGCAGAGCATCAGCATCCCACTCATGACACTAGCAGGGACGGAGGCTGCATCTACCTGACTCCTTCCCAGCGCACAGGGGGGCCCTGACTCCGCCCGCTCCCCCCTCGCCTCCAGCTGGTCTAGCACTGGCAGGGTAGGGGTAAGCAGGAGGGCTACCGGACCATGCCCCAGGGTCCCTCCAGGACTGGCCGGGAATCGGGATGGCAGAGCCAGAGGGACGGCATCGATGGGGCTGAGGAGCTGGGGCAGGACAGCCTCAGAGGGAGTGGCTGGTGGGGGGCAGAGCCCCAGAGAGTGGGACGTGGGCTCTGCACGGCAGCGCCCCGGGTACTGGTCCCCTCCATGGCCCCGTTGCTGCTGCTGCTCTTGGCTGCCCTGCTGCAGCCCCTGGGCAGCTCAGGCTGCTTTGCCCAGTCCTGGCTGCAGCGGTGGGGGGTGGCCACCCTGTGGCACCTGCAAGCGGCTCCATGTGCCCCGCTGTCCGAGTGTCCCGCGCTCCACGTGTCGGAGACCACCAGACGGCTCAGCTTGGCTGGTGGTGCAAACCACAGTGGCCCCCGGGCGCCCCCTGTGCACGACATGCTGCTGCTGCGAGACTGGGCCAGCTTCAGCCACCCGCTGTGGTTCTTCCACCTGGACTTCGGCGTCAGCCTGCAGCGCTGCCAGGGCCTGGAGAGCATCTATTTGGGTGAGCACCCGCAGGGCCGACACCCAAGAAAAAAAAAAAGGATGGCCAGATGGCCGCCCCTGCAAATGTGCCTCCCCAAGCACGTGCTTGTTTTGCTGGTGCTTAGAGCCAGTCCTGTGTGTTGGACTGCAAATGGTGGCTGAGAGAGAAATTTGTCTGTAATGATTAGGAAAAAATACGTGAATGAGTGATCTGTGTTGTCTTGATAGTTTTAGTCTTGACACAGAAACTGAAATCTGCACGCATGCCTTCATTGGTGTAATATGCTTATGGCTTTTGAAAATTGGTATTTTTCACCAAAATTTTGATGGGTGGCAGCATTGGAAAAGAGAGATAGCAGATGAAACTGAGCAGTTACATCAGCTAATCTTGACACAATTCAATTAGGATATGACAATACAAGGGAAATAAGTCTTTTGTGTTTAATTTTAAAAGTTCAAAAGTGACCTATGTCTAAATGCATGTATATGAGAAGTCAGATTTGTGAGTACTCTGGTTTAGCCAGAGAAATCCAAAGAAACATATGGGAAAACAGGGCAAAATATAAAAAAAAGATAATTTTAAAATATTTTCTCTTTCAAAGTCATAATTCAAAATACTACATAGAAAATGTTGTTCCTTGAAGAGTTACTGAGTCAAATCTAAAGATTAAATTCAGTCATTAAAGTGTGAAACAAAGGGATTTTAGTTCATTTTAAGGGGCTGAATCTATGTTATTGAAAGTAATGGGGTTTCATCTTTTGACTGCAGTGGACACTGGGGTGGGTCATAAATGCAAATTCCAATGATAGATTATATTATATTTCTACTGAAACCTGCATGATACTGTGGTAATCCCAACAAGCAGATAAATTTAAGAAAGTTCAATAAATGAAATGTAGGATAGTATAACTTCCACTCTCTTAGTGTTATATCTCATTTATGTCTGACTTTACATCATTCCCAGTACAGTTATAGTTAAATCAGATTTGTGGCAACTTGAGCTTTATAAATGTCATCCCTTTAGCCTTTTCTGGATTGAGTTGTAGATACTCCATCTCACCAAGTACTAAATATTCTCTGAAAAAGAACATTAGTTTCAGAAGGAACATTAGCTGAGGAGCAGCCAAGGGACTTGATGGCAACAAGGATTAGTTCTGACCTTGGCTGTCTAATACATAAAAAAATGATCAATCTTAGGACATGGTTTTCCTTGGGCCTAAAAAACTGACAATTATAATAAAATCATGTGATACCTACAATATATCATTATCCAATGTTACAAGTATCATCTATCTATCTATATAGGGCCGAATCCTGAAAATCTTATTCTTAATTTACAGGAGTAGTCTCAGTGAGTTTAACGGGACAGCTTGCAGGAGTAATGGTTACAAGACTTGGCCCTTAAATTGTATTATTACAACTTCCTTTTCCCAATAATTTTATACCAGCTTGTATCTTGTCACATATATCAATATGCAGAGAAATAATAAAGGAAATGAACATTCCCTACTAGAAAAGAGCTCAGTGAACTGAGTGAGATGGTATTCATTTTTCTTCTTTAATGTCATGTCTCAAAGTCTTTCACTTTCAGTGGTCTGATTATCTCACCATCCTCTCTTGGATTCCCTCTTACATGAAACAATAAGGTATATTTTCATAATTATATTTTGATTTTTTATATGTGAATTTTCATCTGTGACTCTGAAATGACCTTATAAGTACTATAGAATTAATCCTCACAACACCTCTTAAAGTATCATCATCCTCATTTTGCAGGTGGGAAAATAAAAGGGCAAGTAACTTGCCAAAGTTAACATAATAAGCTAGTGGCAGAGCCAGGAATAGATCTCAGATTTTCTGACACCCAACCTTCTTATATCTAGACATACCCTCTCTTCAGGTTGATCAAATGGAATAGAGCAGCTGTTCCTAAATTAAGCTTGGAGAGCTGCAAAGATGTTTCATAGCTCAGGATATTGATAACTTGCCGGCTTCTTGCTTTCAGCTGTTTCTGTAAGTATCCAGACTCTTTCATTCAAAAAGGACCAAACATTTATCAAATCAAAGACGCATAAAATACATAAATATTATCCTAATATTACTATTCTATGTAAGGAACTGCAGTAGTCAGTACAAAGATTTTATTTGATTATGAATGGGAGGGGAGATTGTTCACATATTTGTGAATGGAAGAGAAGGTGGTTTAAAATACAGTGTAACCTATTAAGATCCACACCATGAAAAAATTGAGAACTCTTGAAATGGAGGTTGTGTAATTGAAATGGAGATATTTTTAAACTGCAAGCACCATATAATTATTAAAAGATATTATGGAGGCATGGGAAGATACGAATTGCCATACCGGATCAGATTTAAGAATCCTGTTTCAGACAGTGGCCCGTACCAGATATTTCAGAGGAAGTCATAGAATCCCACAATAGGCAGATGTTGGATAATCTGCCCCCAACGTTAGGTCTCATCTTGGTCTAGAATAGTTAGAGATTGGCTTAAGCCATGAAGTATGAGGTTTAGCCCTCCAAAATACTGATATCATGTAAATGTCCAATCCTTTTTTTGAACCTTGGTAAATTCTTGGCCTCAACAACTTCTTGTGGCAGGGAGCTTCACAGTTTCTCTTCCATGTTGTGTGAAGAAGTATTTTCTTTTATTGGTTTTGAATTTGTCACCTTTTAATTTAATTCAGTGTCCTGTTGTTCTTATGATATGCCAATCTACCTTTTCTGTACCATTCATGATATGCATTTTATCATGTCCCTTTTGATTTGTCTCCTTTCTAAAATAATTCCAATCTTTTCAACATCTCTTCACAGAAAGATTTTCCAGACTTGAACCTTCTTACTGCCCTTCTCAGAACCCTCTAGTTCTACAATATTGATTTTAAATGGGGTGATCAGTATTGTGTACAATATTCCAAAGGAGACTGCACAAATGAATTATATAAAAGACAGTATAATAAGGAAATTCCAAGTCCAAAACTATGTTAAAATGGAGTTACCTTGAGAGTATAATTAGAGTAAAATACATTCATGGGGTGAAGTAATTGTTCCACAAACAAGTATTATAAACACAAGAAATAAAGAGTTAAAGCTAATCTTAAAAGAAATCCAAATATGATAACATATGAACATTCATTGTTAGGGCATCAAATTACCTTCATTTTTCCCTAAAATGACAGCATAAGAGGAAAATATCTAATTTATTTTTAAAAATCAATTTAAATCTTATCCAGGATTATAAACATCAAACTGCCTTAATCATAAACATATGGTTACTGTATGGTGCCAAGATTAAATAGAAGAGCAGAGCTTGCAGGGATTTAGGAATTGGGAGGGTGGAGATAAAAGAGGGGCGGAGCTATCAGAGAGAAGGGGTGATCTGGGAAGGAAAGGGTGGCATATAGCCACAAGAAGACAAGCCAATAAGGACTTTTGGGGAAGTGTGGGTGTGAAAGGGTTTAAGGAGCAATCAGATCCACTAGAGACTTTGGTGGAGGATGGAGAAAAGATTGGAGAAGTAAAAAGGCACTGGAGTGGAACAGAAAGTGGCTTGAATTAGGAGGCACATTCTGTATAACAGACAAAAGGAACGGGGCTGGGAAAACAGGATACAGCATCATTCACTAGTACTGGGTGAGTCCCTTTGAATTTGTTGTTGGAGCCATATCCAAATATTGTAACACCCAGATTACTACCCCTCCTGTCTTTAAAATACAAAGATTTATATTAGCTATATTTTATTTTGGCTTTGTGTTTTGCTTTTACATAAAATTCAGGATATTGATCTGTGATTTTGAACTGGTTACCTTCAGGACAATTCCCAGAAAAGTTCTCTTTGTTAAGGGAGCTACATACACTACTGCTTATGTCAATATAATTTATGTTGCTTGGAGTGTGAAAAAGCCCCCCTCCCTCACTTCAAATGACACAAGTTACAGCAACCTAAGTGCTGTCCACAATGGTGCTGTTGGCGGGAGACCATCTCGCAGAGGTGTTCTACTGAAAGGAGAGCTGTCTCCTATCATCATAAAGTGTCTTCACCAAACATGCTACAGATGCATCAGTGCAACTGTGCTGATGTAGCACTTTTAGTGTAGACTAGCCCTTATATGTGGTTTAGTTTTAATCACATAGGACCACATTTATTCAGGGTGTAACCCCATTGACTTCAGTAGTTAGACTGGTGCTGAATCTGGCCCCATTAGTTTCCTTGTTATGTTAAGGAGCTGTCAGAGGCATGCACTGATTAGTAGAGCTGACACTGATGAGTTGGTGAAGCTAAAATGTGCTACTTCAGTGTTATTAAATAAATCATTCCAATTTCAATGACAGTCTGCTCTTCACCCTCTTGTCTTCCCAACAGTCTGTTACTTTTATTGTATTATTTACCATGTAAAAATGCTGCAGGTGACTAAAGTAATGATAACTGAACCTCAAAAGATGGGGAGGCTTAAATAACCTCTGCACCTCCCAAAACTGAAATATTTTGGCCCTATTCATCTTTAGTGAAAGTGTGTGCAACTCTGATGAAATAATTAGAGGTACACCTACTTATGCCAGGGGTAAATTTGGTAATTTGAGTCTAAGACGTTAGTGTTAACACCTCTCCCCCAGGTGCTAAGAAACCACAAGAAAACAGAATCAATGGGGACTGAAAATTCTAAATGTGTTTATCTTGAGCTTCCAGTGAAGTTAATAGGATTACTCACATGAGGGTTTGCAGGATCAGGACCATACAAGAAGTCCTCTTCAGCACTGATTTCTTTGGTGGTAATCATCAAGAGTTGCTGGATCAGAAAAGTAATCTAGCATGGTTCATTGAACAGAATGAAGAAAAGTGGTCTCCAGAATATCATTCTACCTGATGTATTCAATGATTTCTTTATTAGAAAATAGCATATGTTCAGTCATGCTGTTGGTAGAATTCCATTTGGATGAATAAGCTATTGTTATGGAAGACTTTATAGTAAGAAGCTGAATTACAGAACAACTGGATTTTTATTTACTAGCTGGATTTGAATTCTGAAAGTCTCAAACTTTTGGAGCGTAGCTAAGGTGAGTGGAAAAAAACCTCCAGCCTTATCTAGATTGAGATAAAAGGTGTGTTATAAAAGGTGTGCTAGTATCATGTTTGCTAAATATCCTAACAAACATGTTCCAGGTCTAGAATAGACAAGGCAATTTATACTTGAACATGTTCTAAGGCCAGGTTAAATCCTAGGGAGGAGTCGAGGCTTTAACTTGGCTGGTTTAGCATATATTAAAAGCAATGTACCTTGTCTAAACTAGATTTTTTTAAATGTGTGTGTTAGCATGTGTTAGCCAGTACTTTTAAATCTTAGTCTAGATAAGGTCTTGTCTTGATTGTACTCTCAATTGAGGATTCAAAATAGATATCTATACCCAGATATTCTGTCCAGACTGTCAGTTGTGCCAAGGAAACTTAAGGCTCCCCTAAAGATGCAGTCAGGTTTATGTGCTGGAGATTCTCCCAGTGATGTAGTCAGCTTCATGTCACCTTTGTAAAGAGGATTTCAGGGCAGGGAGCAGATGTGATAAGAGGCTGAAAGGTAGTCCCCAGAGACTATTCCAGACAGTGTAAGCTAGAGCAGCTGGGACGGCCAGCTTATTTCTAGGCAGCTCCAACGTTAAGAAAGGTGACTTAGGGTAGGTCTTAACTACCCGCCAATTCGGCGGGTAGCAAGCGATCTTTTAGCGATCGATTTCTTGCGTTTTGCTAAGATGCGCGAAATCGATCGCCCGCAGCGCCCCCATTGACTCCGTAACTCCAGCTTGCTGCAAGGTGCAAGCTGGAGTCGACGGGGAGTGCGGTGCTGACTGCCGCCGTCATGAGGACGGCAGGTAAGTCGGCTGAAGATACACCGACTTCAGCTACGTTATTCACGCAGCTGAAGTTGCGTATCTTCAGTCGATCCCCACCCCCCGTGAAGACCAGCCCTTAGACCCACTTTTCCTTTCTCACTCATTTAACTTCACCAAGTGTTATTAAAGTTGAAGCTCCCTCAAGTCCTCAGCCTTTGTGTGAATCATTGTTTTTTTTTAAAAAAAGGAAAGACAGAAGGCTCAAAAGAACATATTTTGAGTGCAACAGTGGAAAGTTCAGACAATAAACCCATTTTGACGAGGATGCATATCTGTGGTCAACAGCTTGTATCAATGGCCACTTCTAGATTTGTCTAACGCAGTGGTACCCAACTGGGGTTTGTGAAAAGTTACAGGGGATTATCAGGAAAAAAATCCCTAATGGCAGACAGAGCAGTCCCCAGGGACCCAGGCAGCACGGGGCCAGCAGCCCAGAGCCCCCGAAATTCTGAGAGCTAAGCAGATCAAAGCAAGATATCTATCACACTGAGGAGATTTAAACTTCAAGACTTCTTATAAGAAATGGAGAGGGAGATGGATATTTTTTTGCTGTTTTAAAAATTAAATAGGCAGCTAGTATTGTTTTAAAAATTATTATGAAGAACAAGTTTAAGCTTTGTTGTAACATGCGTTGTTTGCCTGGACTGCTCAAGATCTGAATGCTTGTGTAGGAGGAACTCTTTGACTTGGTTTCTTAAATATCTTCATGCCGTTTCACATCTGATACTCCTTGATAAAACATAGGAGCCTTGTTTTATAACAGGCTTATTCAAAATGATACAAGCTATGAAAGTGAGATCTTGGAACAGTGTTGCTGTTTTCATAATGTAACAAATATACTGTAATAATAATAAATAGTGTGTAATAAGCATGTCATAAAACACATTTTATGTTTCCAAGATCACTGCTTTTATAATATATACTCAGGTAAAGGAGAAAATCCCTGGAAATATTCATTTTTAGGAGGGAGTTTGCAAGACTTGACATTTTAGTGAAAGGGGTTCACAGGTTGTTAAAGTTTGGGAACCACTAGTCTAAAGAGAGCTGGAATGAATGATACTAATGAGTATTGTAAAAGTTGAGGAGTAAGACTCTTGTACTTTTGTTATGTTTTACTATAGTTAAGCTATTTCTCCACTTTTATTTTAAATACAACATTTTGTGTAGAATGTTGTAGATATATATTTTTCATTTTGGTGAGTTTGTTTCTTTTCAATCAATTCAGTTATATTTAATTATTCAGAAATATCTATCTTGTTTTGTTACTGAAATTTATTTGGACATTTTTTGACCAGTGAAGACCTGTTACCCTATGGTGCAACCTAGAGAAATTACTGCTTTTTATTTTGTCAAGTGGCTGGGGGTTTAAGCTCTTTTTGTTTTTCTTGTTTGCCGTTTTATCTAGTTGTTAAAAAAACAAAACAAAAAAACCCTGACCCTATAAGAAGAGCATCTGCTGTTCGATAGGGAAAGAAAATAATACAAGATCAGTCATTCCTCATGCATCAAGGCACACAATGAATTAGAACAGTGCTCAGGAAGAATTCTCCTCACATAATTTAGCTTTGAACAATTTGGTTCATTATTAGGCTTTTCACCTCACTGTGAAACATTTGGCAAAGGTTGAGAGGCAGGATACCAGATGAGATGGATAATAACTGTTCTGCTCCAGTATGCTATTTCTTGTGTAGCCAGCTTCACTCTTGAACTTCACTTCTCCCCCATCTACCTTATTGAGAAAATCTCTAAAGATCACATTGTATACCAGTTTGGGATAAGAAACTTTCTAGAAATCAATGATGAAACACCCTCTCCTTTCATTCTTGTAGCTATCCATCTTTGCTTTCCTAATGCTAATTGTGGAATGATAATTTCAGAATGCCAAACTGAAGAGTTATACCCTCTAAACTAGATCCTAGTGTGACTCAATCTGAAGTTTTAATGTTACTGGGTTAAACTTTGAAAGGCACTTAAGTGATTTAGGAGGTGTTTTGTTTTTTGCTCTTTACACAAGTGTAATAGTATGAAAAAGCCACATGGACATGATGGGTCCAAATAACTGTGTTTAATATACACAACATGCAATTTTATATAGCTGTTCTGGCTAGTTACTAAAACATAGAACATAAATGCCACTGAAAGACTCTCAAACTATTTACATGGATACTTCTCACTGCCAAGGACTACAGGAGTTAAAGTACCATTTTCAAAAGTGACTTAGGAACCTGAATCTCCTGAAAAGTCAATGAAGTTACTCTGGACTGACATCCACGTGCATGAGAGCAGAATCTGACCCGGTAAGCCTAAGTAACTCACTCATTGGGAATACAACAAATACGTAGTTCTGATGTGGCTGATATCCTCTAAAATATATTTAAGACATCATTATACTGTGACTTAGAAGATTCTGATTTACTGATTTTAATGACATTGGCAGTGCTATCTTGGTTATTTTTGGTTAAGATGTATGACTATTAAAGAACTTAATAATGGGGTCCTCTTATGGTACCATCACAGTCTCCTATATATTGACTTTAGCTCTATTGTGTGTAGATGCTGGCTTTTCATGCTGACTATGATCTTATTAGGTTTAAAAATGATTAATCAAAGCTAATTTTTAAAAATGGCTGTATCTATTTTTTATTTTAAATGAGCCCTCTTAATTATTGTCAGAGCCCCATAATCCAATTTTTCTGTTTTATATCATCACCTTTTGAGGCCTTCAACTGTTAATTTTTATATAGCATCTTATGTTTTCATGTGTCTGGAGAAAAACACACAGGGTGAAAGTCTGACCTTACTGACATAGCTCTGTGCAGATACAAATGTATATATGTGGATATAAATTGGTATCTGTGGAACTGCAGGGAACCATGGCGGCGAAAGGAGCAGAATGTGGGGGCACCACTCCCAGGAGCAAATGCCCCAAACTAGCAGCTCCTCTGATGTGACTGTACCACCCCCAGCCTTGCCCCCATCCTTTCCAAGCAGCTATCTCCTATCTGGGGTTGTGCATGCTGGTTGAATATAAGATTGCGAGCAGGGACAGCTGCCAGTGAGGCTGATGCCCATCCCAGTGGGCGGGGCTGGGGCTAGTACAGCCACACTGGAGGACCTGCCAGGATGGGGCGCTGACTTCTGGGAGCGGTGGCCCCACGTTCTGCTCGTTTCACTGCTGCGATTCCCGGCAAAGCCTTGCGATTCCCCTGCGATATTTCTATCCGCAGATAGAAATTTGTATCTGCGCAGTTTTCTATCTCCTGAAGTCAACAGGCATTTTACTATTGCCTTTTATGGGGCCAGAATTTCACCCGTAGGCCCTGCCCCAATTCAATCTACAGTAGTCTAACGTGGAAAATGTTGAAAGACAGGCAAGAAAGATGAGAGATATAAGAAAGAGGATGATGCAAAAGAAATTTGAAAGTTTGAAAGACTATTATAATGTAAAGTAGATACTACCAAAACAGCTATCATCTGTGGGAAATTTGCCAAAAAATATCAGAATGCAAGAAGTGCTTTATCACATCAATGATCTATCAAGTCCAGTATCCTGTCTCCAACAGCAACCAGATGAAGATGCAAGAAACCCTGAAGTGAGCAGTTATGAAATAAAGCCTAACCCACGCAGGTTGTTTCCTTTTTAAACTACTCTGAGATATCCAAATACGAGAGGCATACACATGGTATTGAAAAATGTGGTCTAGGCACAGGCCATGAGAACCAAGAACTCAAGATTGATTCCCTATCATGACACAGATTTGATGTGTCCTGGGGTAAATCACTTAACCTCTCTCTCTGTTTTTCCATATGTATAATGAAGAGAAAAATACTCACCTACTTCATTATAAAGTTATTTGCGAAGTTATTTGCTGATAAAGGCTACATCTACAAGAGCAATCTTGAAAAACATACTTCTGCAATTCTACCAGTGGTGAATTACAAGTGAAAAGTTTGGTAGTGTAACCTAAAGAGAGGGGTGTAAAACATTATTATTTTGTGTCTCTTTTGTGACATTCGAGCAAGTCCCTATGGGCCTCATTATTTTTAAAGGATGTTTAAATTAAGTAACAAGTCATGATGGGTATTTGCTGATACAGATTACCACAAGAGAAGATTAGGTCCAGCATTTCATTGTTCCAGATGTTCACTGTGTGTAGCCCTTCCTTTTTTAAATTGTTGTTTTAGCAGGCACATTTGCTGGCTGAGTGCATATAAGTACAGCAAAGAAAGAAAGAGTTTGATTTTTCCCAGGTACTGTGTTACTTTCAGGTGTGCCACATGAGAGTCCTGTGAGACTAAAGCCAGGACATTCTTCTTTGACTATAAATTATTTTTTATT
The DNA here is from genome assembly GCA_032164245.1 of Sternotherus odoratus. Lineage (NCBI taxonomy): Eukaryota > Metazoa > Chordata > Testudines > Kinosternidae > Sternotherus > Sternotherus odoratus. Next base: position 65,615,105 of record JAVMKO010000007.1, on the reverse strand, counting down.
TGGCTTCATTTACAATATTCCATTGTTGTAACATTGTTGTTTGAAAATCTCTGGTGCTCTTCCTTCTGAGCCAGGTATGGGCTAACAATCTGCTGTTGCATATTTCCTTTGGCAATAGTGCTTAGCATCAGAAACCAAGGTGACCAGAAACCCCAAAGTGGCAGAAATAGTATTAGCAACTACTGTGAATTGCTCAAAATCTGAATCACATTAAGAGGGACTGGTGAAATTAAGTTTATGTCATGTTAATTCTATCAATTCATAAATATAACATTATTATTTCTTTAGAGAACTTTACTGGGATAGTTTTGCCTGAATTATTGGATGGATCGATGGCTTTTTGGAAGAAGTGTTTCTTGGGATTGAATCATAGAACTTAAAATAGAAAAGACTTTACAGATAATTCTTTCCATTCCTTTACTGATGCAGAATTGTTTTCTAAAGTATTTTCTCCAGTCGAGTTTTAAAGTCCCAAGCAATGGAACTTCCAATACTAATATATTTCACTGTCAGGAAGTTATCTGTATTCATGGAATAAGAAACTGCAACAATGTGCAATTACTAGTATTCCAGTAGCTCCTAGAGGCCTATGTGAGATGAGGGTCCCATTTTGCTAAGCAAAAACATAGTTTGAGACAGTCCCTGCCCAGAAGATCTTACACGCTAACTAGACAAGACAAAGGATGGACAGATGTGCAAAAAGATGAAATGATCTGTCCAAGGTCACAGGACTGGCCAGTGGCTGAGCCAGGAAATACAAGGTGTTATCCACTAGAAGACATTGCTTCTCATGTAATATTTCATGAATATGGCAATATTGGTGTTGATGTTAACATTTTTTTGCAATATATGATCCAGATATTTCAACTACCCCACCTTTATTTACATGACCAGAATAGTGAGATACTCACCGTGACTAAGACACTGAGCCCAGAGGAAGGATGTAAAATAAATCACTGAATACTTTTAATACATAATTATATAGCACTACATACTCAATACACACATTACATCCCAACAACACCTCTGTAAGATAGGTATAGTATTATCTCAGTTTTACAGATTGAGAGACAAAAAAGAGAAAGCTGAAGCCTATATTTGCAAAAATGGCTTCAAATTTTGAATTTCTGTTTTGTATACTCTTGATTTTCAGAGGTGCTGCTCCCCTACAACTCCAAGTGAAGTTAATAGTAGTTGAGTATAAGGAAATTTTGTTTTGGGTTTCAGGAGCTTGGCATCCCAAATTAGTGCTTGAGCCTATGCTCATTGAAGTAAATGACAAAGCTCCAATTGACTCTGACGATGCAGGATCAGGACGCTAGAGACCATTTTTGATAAAAACCAATTTGTAAGTTTAAGTTTCTTACTTAGGCCAACCCAGCAAGACCATATCAGAACTAGAACTAGAATTCAGAAGTTCTGGCTTCTAAAGAGATACTCCACTTCTTAGAAAAACACCTCTTGGAAAAAATGGCATCCCTAATACATTTCAGAAACAAAAAGCTTTGCTTAAAAATCAGTTACAAATGGTTGATCAAGAATAAAATAACACATATTCATCACAACATAATCTTAACACTGACCTAAAATGAGTGTTCTTTACCAATAATCTCAAAATGTAAACACAACACAATCTCTTTTCGAAAAGAAACAAACAGTATATATGGTCAAAGTAAAGTCATGTCAAAGTCTACCTGACAGGACACACCCTGCTACTGGCTTTCCAAAATAATGTCCTCATTTAACAATACATTTCTTTATGGAGAGCTAAGGGAGAAACCAGGGACTTCTATGGAGTCTTAATGTTTTCAGAAAAACCAGGGGAAATTATACTTGAATATAAAGCAAGCTATGTGCTTGAACAATAGGCTAGCAACAGCTAAAAATCTAGAAAATTGAATCATAAGAACAATGATATACTGCTGATTGAATGGTCTGGCTCAAGAATATTTAACAGAAAAGCTCTGGCCGCTCTCAGGTCTCCATATCCAGAAAATTACAGAAAACAGCACACTTGGAAAACTTTATATTATAACTAGCTACTTACTGCAAAGCCCCATTTGCATATGCAGGACTTAAAATAAGCAATGCACTTTCCAATGCTGATAGAACAATTCCTCACCTTGCCCAGTTTTCTATAATGGTCATAAAATTTCAAAAAATGATACGGATACTGTCCTTGGCTAAACTGATAACCCTGACATTTTATGCTCTGCTTAAATCAATTAAAATATTGTATGTGCTGTATATATTCTTGTTGTATAGCCTAACCATGTTTGGTAATACCCTATTGTAGAAAAATGTTAACGCTATTTTTAAAATAATTTCTCTAGTATTCTAATTCAAAGGCCTCTGAGCACGTAACCAAAAAACCCCATAACTTCTAAATTGCAAAACAGGCAGTATAGCCAAACAAAAACAGATACATGAATCAGCATAATATATCCTCCAGTAAGTAACCCATGGCCTTGAAAATAATGTTACTCTGGGGGTTAAATGAAATCTCATTGAAGTAGGGGTGGGGGTGGGGAGCATAAGTTCTGCCATTTGTTCAAGTTAAATATAAGAAACAATCAAACTCCTTTATGGGATATAGTGTGGAAACAATAGGAGCCACCACCCAAAACAGGTGCTATACAGGGCCAGTTAGAAATTGAGCTATGTGAGCTGGGCTGAGGGGTTTTACTGGGTATTGTTTTTACTGGATCTCTGTGTGCAGTGATGCAGACAGAAACATGACAGAAGCACACAGAGAAGGAGCAGAGCAGCACTAGGCACAGCCACAGAAGCACTAGTGGCATGATTTGGAGAAAAAGCTAAGAGAGCTTTGGGCTAAATGGTATCTGGAAAGAGGCATGAAATTGTGAGCAAGGAAACTGTTTCCTGTCCTTTGACTCCTACAGTATGTAGGGAAACACGACTCTGCATTCTTTGACAATAAACAATAGTGCATCAAAGAAATACCGAATTCCAATATTAATTTTTCCCACCAGCAGAAATAACCTACAAGATCCTGAATTTTGGCTCACCAGTCAAGTCTAAAGGTGTAGTAGTAAAACTGTGGCCTGATCCAAAGCCCATTGAAGTGAGTGGAAACTCCAATTACTTGAATGGGTTTCAGGTGAGGTTCTGCATAGCCAAAACTGAAAGAAAATGAAAAGTGTTAATCCTTGCCCAGAAAGGTACATGACTGATATACTTTGGCTTAGTCTGTGAAAATATTAATAAATAATTAAAATGATTTTTTGCACCCAATAGCTTATACTTAGAAATATTAAGTGATAACACTCAGGTGATCTCTTCTACCCTTACTCCATGTTTTTCACCCAGTTGTTTTCAGCAAGTCTCTGACGCACAGAATCAGAGAGGTAGCTGTGTTAGTCTGGAATTGCAGAAGTGACAAAGAGTCCTGTGGCACCTTAAAGACTAACTAAAGTATTGAAGCATAAGCTTTCATTACCCCACGAAAGCTTATGCTTCAAGGTGCCACAGGACTCTTTGTCACTGACACACACACTCTCTCGCTCTTTGGGGTCATGAGGTAGGAAAGGTAAGTCTATGTAAATCATTATATTCAAATAAAACTAGTATTTCTGGGCTGCTGCAGTCAATCCAATCTGAATTAAAATCTGCTAGTTTTCCTCTATGACTTTTAGTAGCATTCATTACAAGCAGCGGGCTGGTGGGAGTGCATACCTATAGGTGGCCATACCGCTATCCCCTACCACCCCATACATTTAAATGCCACAAATATGAAAGTCTGGATAGGTGAGCTAAGTGGTACCAGGATACAGACCATTTGGCCTGCAGTAGGCCTCCTACCCTGTTTCCCCGAAAGTAAGACATCCCCCGAAAATAAGACGTACTTCCAGTTTTGCCTCTCGTAATATAATGTAATGTAATTTTGGGAGAAAAAATTAATATAAGACACTGTCTTATTTTCGGGGAAACACGGTACTTCTAGTTTATGCCAGCCTGGTGGTAACTTGAACATTGTAACCTATATGGCAAACTTCCTCTATTCACAGAATAGTTCTGGGAACTGCAGAGGATTCAGCTTCAAGGGCTAAACTCCTAAAGAAAACCAGTTACAAAGGCTCACAGAGTCTGGGTGCTGCTAACACGGGGCTGGGCGGGAGTCACAGGCCAGAGCTTGCTGGCTGCGGTGACTCCCGGGAGCCTCCCAAGCATTGTGAAGTGCGGGATCAGGGCTTGGGCCTTATGGGCACAGCGACTACTGGGGGAGGGGCAGGACTAGCGGGGCCACGTTTCACCCCGGAGTAGAAACACCCCCCCCCCCCGTACTAAGCCGACGCCGGGGCGGCTGCGAACAGGGAGGCCCGTTCTGCGCGTGCCCCTCCCGCTAGGTGAGCGGTGCAGAGCGGCCGGAGTGACGGCGGGGGGCGGGACAGGCCACCCGGAGCGGGAGGTGGTTTGGGGCGGGACTCGCCGGCCCTTGTGCGAGGCCGCCCTGCAGCTCAGCACGTCCCGCCGCTCGCGAGAGGCGGGTGGGGCCCGGCAGCTTCTCCCTCCTGGGGTCAGCCGGAGGGTGGCCCAGGGCTGGCGGGGCGAGGGCCCGAGCGGCGGCGGCGGCTCCCTCAGCTCGTGTCTAACGCGCCCCACAGGGTGCTAGTGGGGGCGGGGCCCTCCCATTCGACAGCCCCTGGGCCCTGCCGCGGCCTGGCCGGGGGACCCCGGGGCGCCTCGGCCGGACGCCTCCTAACCGTTGGGCTCCTCGCCGGGCTCCTCCTAGCGGCCAGGGACCGCGCTCCGCCCAGCCCGGTTCGCGCGGGGAAGCGGTGCCTTGCGGCGCATAACGGCCGCTGGCGCATGCGCAGCAGGCTGCGTTGGGTTCGAACGCGAGCCCGAGGCGGGCCGTTCCCACGCTGAGCGGGGAGGGGAGGGGAGGGGAGGGGAGAGTGTCCCCCCCCCCGAGACTGGCGGCGGGGGCGCAGCGCTGTGCGCGGTATGTGGCTGTGCGGACCGCGCCCTGCGGGGGCGCTGCCTCCTCCGCGCCGGTGTCCCGAGAGATCCCTCGCGGAGCCCCCTCCCCAGGCTGGATCCTCCGCCCCCCGGGGCATCCCCCCCACCCCGGGTTTATAGACGGCACCCTGTCTACTCCGCATCCTGCGTCTAGATGGAGTCCCGGGGATATTGGAGACCCGATCTTCTGGCGGTGCATTCCCCGTGGTGCCTGCCTGTTTTTGTACCTTATTGTGTGCGGGGTAATTCCTTTCCTTCGCCTTAGTATTCCTCTCCCCATCCAGATTGTCTCCCCCGTGCTCACCATAGTATTTCTCCCCCCTTCCGTTTCTTCCTCTGCCCTGGGGTATTCCTGACCCTAGCCTAGGTGTTTACTAAAACACGAGTTCTATTTAAAAATAGGGTTAATTAGAACTTCGGGCTTTTTACCTGCATTGCATTTATTGCTGTTTTGCATCTGATCAAATAGAATGAGAAATTTAGGAATCACTGACATGTTAATCATATGGATTTTTCCACTGCTCTCCGCTTCCAACATCTAGGAGACAGAGAGATAAAGGTTTGGTCCATTCACACTGAAAATAATGTGGTTTAAATTATATAAATACATTTGTTATGTGGAGAGAGTCGGAGTTTAGTGATTTAGGGCTAGCTATGATGACCACCTCCTATGAGAAGGTTTGGCCTCCAGCCCACATTTACTGCCCAGACACATGATACATAATTATTTATTTTATCATTGAATATTTGTATATAGGACCACAGGGGCCCATAATGTCTTACAGAAAGCATAAAAAAACAGCCAGATTTTGTGCTACCAAAGGTTGTAAACTGGTCATGTCTCCCCTTCTGGCTCTCCCCATCTCCTTAAAAGAGGAGTGGGCAAATTCTTTGGCCTGAGGGCCACATCAGATTTCCAAAATTGTGTTGAGGGCCAGTTAGGGGAGGCTGTTACTTCCCAAATAACCAGCTGTGGGCCTGGTCGCCCCCCCCCCTCCCCGCTTCTCACCCTCTAATGCCCCCCTCCCCGACTCCTGCCCCATCCAACCTTCCCTGTCCCCTGACAGCTCCCTGGGATCCCTGCCTCATCCACCTCTCCCTGTCCCATGACTGCCCCCAGATCCCCCAGCCCTGACTGCCCCCCGCTGCCCCATCCAACACCTCCACTCATTCCTGACTGCTCCCTCCTCCCTGGGACCACTGCCCCATCCAATCACCCCTTCTCCCTGACAGCCCCTGGAATCCCTGACCCTGACTGCCCCCTACCACCCCATCCAACCTCCCCTCTCTTGACTGTCCCCCTAGAACCCCTGCCCCAATTCAGCCTCCCTGTTCCCTACCCTCTTACTGCCCAAACTCCAATCCACCCCCCCGTCCCCTAACCCCCCCCCCAACTCCCCTTTACTGCATTGCCTGGAGCGTTGGTGGCACTACAGCTGTGCCTCCCAGAGCACCAGGACAGGCAGCCTTGCCGCCTGGTTGGAGCCAGCGACACCACCGGACAGCACAGAGCACCGGGTCAGGCGCTGCCCGGCAAGAGCTCACAGTCCTGCTGCCCAGAGCATTGCACTGGCGGGTGAGGGGGAACAGTAGGGGAAGGACCAGGGGCTAGTCTCCCGGGCCAGGAGCTCAGGGGTCCAGCAGGAGGGTCTCGCAGGCTGGATGTGGCCTGCAGGCCAAAGTTTGTGCACCTCTGCCTTAAAACCTCCTATCGGTGGGTGGGGAAAGGGTGTGGTTGAATCATGTTGTGTTCTGGCAATCTGCAACTGGTAGATGACACCTGCATGCTATAACCAGACAGTGTTAATTAAAGTACATTGAGGAATGCTTTAATCTCTGCTGGAGCCGACACAAAATCTGCTCCCTTGCAGTATACCTCCTCTGTTACATCCGGCAGAGAATCTATCCCACAGTCTATTCCCAAGGAATTTATATCAATTTGAAGATTGACTTTATTTCCTAATTTGAGTTGCCGCTGTAATATTTTACTTCTTTATAACTTTGTTCAAACAATGTTGCCATAGGGTAAAATCCGGGTCCTAGATTTATTGGTTCCGAGGTCAAAAGGGACTATTGTAATCATCTAGTCTGAGCTCCAGGATATCACAGGCCATAGAACTTTCCCAAAATAATTCCTAGAGCAGATCTTTTAGAAAAATATCCAATTTTGATTTACAAATTGTCTGTGATGGAAAATCCACCATGACCCTTGGTAAATTGTTCCGGTGCTTAATTATCCTCACTGTCAAAAATGTATGTCTTATTTCCAGTCTGAATTTGTCTAGCGTCAGCTTCCAGCTTAACGGAAGAGCCCATTATAAAATATTTGTAATCAAGTCACCTTTTAACTTCTCTTTGTTAAACTAAATAGATTGAGCTCTTTGAGTCTATCACTATAAGACACGTTTTCTAATCCTTAAATTGGTCTCATGGCTCTTCTCTGAATTCTCTCCAATTCGTCAACATCTTTCTTGAACTATGAACACCAGAACTGGACACAGTATTCTAGCAGCGGTCACTCTAGTGCCAAATATAGGGTAAAGGAACTTCTAGATTCCCCAGTTTATTCATCCCAGGATCACATTAGCTCTTTTGGCCATAGTGGCACACTGGGCATTCATGTCCTGTTAAAGTCTACAGCAGTTTTACCTTTGACTTCACTGGGACCAGGATTTGACCCAGGGGGCCTAGTCCTGCAATGTATTGTCCTGAGAAGTGCTAAGAATGCTCAATTGCTCTTGATGTTAATGAGGGTTCAGGGCCAATGTTCCCTCTAATTTTTATATATATATATATAAAATCAGTACAAATTATTTTTAGTTTTCATTGCAGCTGCCAATACTAACATTCTATTTTGTGTGCAGATGTCACTTACCTTGGATGCTGAAGATGTCTTCTGTTTGGAAGAAAATAGATTCAAGCAGGATTGTGCAGAGTTCATTAAACATTCACAGCAAATAGGAGATGGTTGGGAGTGGAAAAGTATAAAGGTATGGACAGTAATTTGATATTTAATAAAAACTTATTGTTGCAAGGTTTTCCCTTATATCCTACAGGCTGGTAAACCAAAACCATGCCCCAAACGTGGTGCCCTATTATGCAAGGCATTGTCACAATACATAATGAGAGACTGTTCTTATCTTGAAGACTTTATGACCTAAATAAACAAGACAGAAACAAGGTGGGAGGATAAAGAGAGGCACTGAGAGGTGAAGTGACTTCCCCAAAATCACACAGCAGGTTACTGGGACACTGGGATTAGAATCGAGGTCTCCTGGCTCCCAGTTACATACAACCATGCTGCCTCTCAATCCAGTTTTCTTTTTCTGCCCTCACACATTTTCCTTCTCTGAAAACTTCTCGCCTACTTTTAACTTAGTTGAAGATAATGTCAAAATGAGACGTTCAGAGGTAATTTTCATTTTCCATTTATAAATCTTTTCCATTCATCATGGAAAACATTGGCCCAGATTCTCCTCTCTTGCGTGAACATTTAGTGCCACACTACTGGATACAGAACCGAAACCTGGTGTAGTTAGGCATGAATGGATCACTCAAGAGTAACAAGATACATCTCATGGGGTACAACATGCATAACAACTTCTAATCCACCCTCTTCCCGGCTTCTTTGTGCCAGGGCTGTTTTATCGACCTTTTTGTGATATTTACAGTAAGCATGAATTAGAGTAGGGGTTCTCAATCTTTTTCTTTTTGAGTCACCTCTTCCCCTCCCCCAGAATGCTGTAAAAACTCCATGGTCCATCTGTGGCTATAAAAGTCAGGACTAGCGTTAGGAGGTGAAGCTAAGTTGCTCAGGATTCAGTTTCAGCACTGAGTGGCTTTGGCTTTCTGTCCTGGGCTACAATTAGTTTAGTGCCAGTCTTGCTTGGAAGATCCCCTGAAACCTGCTCGCAGCACCCCAGAGGGCTCGAACTGGTTGAGAGCTGTTGAGTTAGAACATGTTTCAGGTTGCTCGAGCACAGGGGTTCTCAAACTTCCTAGGTTTGAGACCCCTTTTGGCTGTTCTGCATGCGCTGCGGCCCTGGGGTATGTTAGCCGAATAGCTGCCAAATTGAACACTTCCGGTTTCGGCGACATTTCCGCGGACACGCAGCACTTTTCGGTGTGCCCGCCGAAATGCCCCTGAAAGCGGGCGGCTTTTCTGCAGACATACCCCGGGGCCGCAGCGTGTGGAACACACTCCATCATTCGGAATGGGAGCTCGTAACCCCCTGGGAATTGCTCCGGGACTCCCTGGGGGTCGCAACCCCCAGTTTGTGAACCCCCTGCTGTAGCACACACATCAGAGAGTCTGGCCCTTTACACAGAACTAGAAAATGCAAAAATGACTGTAGCTGAGAAACTAGACCAGTAATTCTCTTTAATGACTTAGTCCCTCTCTGTCCTTTTCTAAAACTTTGGGGAAAACCATGTGCAATGTTTAAAGTCATCTTTATAATAATTTAAAATATATTGAAGATTTGTGGATCTGTGACAATACTTTCTCTATAAACTAGAATTTGTAAACTAGAATTTAAGACTCACGCTGCAAAAAAGTCAGGACTCTGGTAAAGATGAGGAACATGGATTCAGCCACAAATTGCAACTTCTCTTTAAATCACATTTTTTTAAAAGAGTGAAAATATTAGCAGAAGAGTTACAATGCACTCTTTCATCGAGGCAGACATTTGAAACCTTAGATTTCAGTCCAAGGCTATGTGTCTGAGGAGTTTATTCAGAACAGAAAGATGCTCTGAGCCTCTATCAGGAATTCAATACTTGGGTCAAAGTTCGAACTTTCCATGAAATAGAAGCTTGGCTGAAAATAGTGAAATGAGACAGATTTTTTGTTCTCACTTATAAAAAATGGTGAGATTTTTTTTTTAATGGGCCAAGTTGGCGACTCTGTGATTCCAGATTGTGATAAAAACTTGGCCATGGAGAATATCCATTTATTCAGTGATAATCAGGGGAGGAAATTTCCCTTGAAAGAGATGAGTGTCTTAAAGCAGAATGGGTAATAGACAGGGTTTTTGTTGCCTTCGCCCCCTCCCCCCAGTATATATATGTGTCACGAACAGTTTGGTGTACGCTTAATGTTGCTGATGTCATTTACTTGGAACCCATTCCTGCATTCCATACTCACATGAATAGTCTCTTTGATGTCAGTGAGACTACTCATATAAGTTAAGGTTGTAGAACTGTTCATGAATTCAATAGAAATTAAATTTAAGTGATAAAACATCCAACTTTATGTGAATTAGGCTATCATGTCATAAACTCACCTGATCTAAGATAAATCCTGTACTTACAAATGTGGAGGGTGAGGTCCATATTATGTTAACCCTCTCTTGCCAAGGGAGTACTATAACTTGCAGTGTAGGTGTGCATCACTTATAGACCTGATGAAGCTGAATTTGGTTAGTAATACTGAATATTGCACAAATTAGGCAATTACATCTACTCTGCCAAAGCCATGTATGCATTTGCTTTCATTATAATTTTTATTTCATAGGCAGATAGGTTAATCTCATTCCCATGTAGTCATGAGTAACTATGTCAAAGGCTACTGTGACGCAAATATATTATGATCTATGCTTATTTATAAGCCAACTTAAGTACAGGCGAACTGTTTTCCCTTACAGGTGAGTCGCATCTTACGTGCTTTCATCTTGAGTGATTTCAGCAACCCCAAAAAAACTGCCCCTGAAAAACCCCACTGCTTCTGATTTCGCCCACCAGTCCACTCAATGAGTGTAAGACGGGCGATACGAATCTGCTGTTCCCACCATAGACCTGTACTGCTGTTCCCACAACAACAACAAAATTAAAAAAAAAACTTAAAAAATTTCAATTTAAATAGCATGGGTGATTCCACCTGCCATTCCACTCAATGGGTGCATGAACGGAGTGAGCACTGTTCACTTTTTGATTGCCTTTATGGCACTTCATAACTGAGGGTGCAGCTCTTTCAGCCATGGGGGACATCCCATGTTTAAGCACACACTCAGTGAATTTGGCCCACTCCGATTTAGTGGGAAGACAAATATAACATGACAGCAAGAGAAGCTAAGAGCAAGGCAATTTCTCAAAATATTATCTGTGTTAAACATTTACTAACAAAAATGTAAATAACCAGCATTATCATCTTGTTTCAGGTATGAAACTTGATAAGAACAAAGTACACAAATAGCCCATAACAGATGCTGCAGTTAAATATATTTTGTAATATCATAGAAAAAGACAAGAGAGAATGAATGTGTCAGAATGGAACACATGTTGATTTAAAGATCAGAATAAACGAACTAAACTGTATCAGAAATGGTAGATTAACCAAAGAGTTAAATTATAGTTAAATTTTCAGCCTTGTCAAGCAATTTAATGCTACATTAATGAGTTTTGTTCAGAGACTGTTTTGAATTGAATCCTTTTACATCAGATGTTGCACATATGCTTTCTGTGTTTGTTTGTCTAAAATAAAATGTAATGAAACAGCTAATAAAACCCCAATTTATTTGTTTCCTTTGAGAAATAAGTCATTAGCATGCAGATACTATTTATTGTTCTCCATGCATTTTTGTTGCCTTTCAGCTTGTGCATTTTCCAGCAATCCATTATTAACATGTTCTCTCATCTATTATTTCTAATTGACAAACTCATTTAGAGGATGTATATCCGGGTATGGAGAAACCCACCAGAAGTCTTTCTCCACCCTTGTTCAAGGACCTTTCACAATCCCTCTGGTAAAAAGGGAATGAAGTCTAAGAAGGGTCATCATGGCCATGGCCATCTTCCTGGAGTCTGACCCAAGCTGTTCTCTCTTAAAGTATGGAGCAGATTGCTGTTCTGCACACCACAGGTTGCGCACTTGCAGAAACTGTGCTTGTCTGAGGCAAACTCTCCTCTTGAATGCCCTGTATGGAAAAGTGCAGCTCAGCCATGTCTCTGTACAAGGCAGTGATGTAAATACCCATATCTTGTAAAGTACTTGTATCATGCTTGTATGTGGTTTACATGAAAAAAGCCAATCTATAAAAAATGATGAAAATTGTTAATCATCCAAACGATCAAAATGAGAGCATGTTTAGGGTTAATTTGGTCCCCTCACCCCAGTTCTGACCTTCTGTGTGTGAGGTTGTGCAACCCATGAGTGAAAAATCCAAATGAACCCTAGGCGTTTACTGAGATTTGAGAAATTTGTTTTGGTGTGACTACATAGTTATAGGCGTGCAGATACAAACCCTTATATTGCACCAGTGCAAAATAGGGCATGAATTAGTGTGACATATCCTGGGAATTTACACAAGTAAGTGGTACTGGTGTGAGCCCTCTGTTACACTGTTACGCCTTATCTTGCCTATGGGTTTGCACTGACTACATCAGCATAGCTACGCTTGGCAGAAACCTCCTATAGAGAGAGATGCTAAGTGTCTTGTTTAATTTAACCAGCAACCCCTGTTCTGCTGTCACTGTTTTTATAGATGTTATCTTAATATTATGAAACTGTCCTTTTTCTAACTGCCTTTTTATATGCAAAAGGTTTTAGATCAGATCTAGATTTTAATGAGCATTCAAGGGCTTTACTGGTAGTGGGCTTCAGGCATTCCTCTCTGATGCAGTTTTGAGAACATTAATAGTTAGTGTTTTTTAATGTCATTAGCACTCTAATTCTGAGAAGATTCTATTTTCATCCAATACACACTAGGCCCACCTATTGCAAATGGGACAATTTCCCCACCTGGAGTTGAAGTGTACATAGTTCAGGCCATTTTGATGGAATAGTCTTCTTATGATTCTCTTCCCAGGGGGGAAAAAAAGTTTGGTGTCAGATACTAAAAATTACTTCGACTATGTTGCTTTTTCTGTCTGTCTCCTACCTACTGTTTCCCATCTCCTGAGATCTTCCACCCATGCCCTCAGCTGCTCAACTCTCTTCCAGATCTCAATGTAATGTTTTCCAGTAGCTCCCTTGTGCTACCTCTTCTTGTGCACAGATATCTAGCACTGATGCATTATCTTAGCAACTGTATCACGTTTTATTTTAATTAGTGGGGCAGTTGGTCTCCTCTAAAGCTTTTAGAATGGCTCTGAACTGGGCATCAGGATACCGAAGATTTGCACTTCGGTTAGAACCCTCTACCAGCAAGTTCAGAACTTCATTATGCTAAGCACTGGTGCCAGAATTCTGTGTTTTATTTATTCTGTAGAATGGTGGTAGCAGTTAGAACTTTGCATATTTAAATGATTACTGAAAATGTTTTTGGTTTGTATTTTCTGTGCACAGGACTTTCCTGATGGTTATATGAGTAAAACACACTTCCAAATGAAAAATGGAAATACCCCATCAATTTTCAAGGATAGCACTAAGGAAAGTGATGAACAAACATTGACACGTGTTGAGGTAAATACAGCTTTCTGTATGATTACAGGTCTTGAATGATCCGTGGGTTTGAACAATCTTCATGTAAAATCTTATCCTCTTCCTTCCAGTTTATACATGAATTGGGAAGGAAATAGAGAGGCTCTGAGGCTTAATATATACACACAGCCTCATCATGAAAGAACGGTACTTATTTGTACTATGATCTACCAATATTAAGGAAATATTGACTTTTTAAAAAAACTGAAAATAAAGATTTACTTACCTAAGAGATAAATATTAATCAAGGCAAAATATGAGGTCAATTACCTTGAGGGACAGTAAATATTGATATTTACTAAAATAAATCAGTATATGAATTGTAAATATTTTGGAATATCTTTATGAGAGAGAGAAACGGAAATCACAGGGGTGCAAATTCACCTAAAGTTGAGCACCCACAGGGACAACCATCTCAAAGAACCTCAGTTCTGCACAGGGTGAGTAACCTTCTCTTTTTTCTCATACACAAAATCATTTATGTATGTTCATTGTATTGTATACTGCACTGGACCGACTGACATGCTTTAATATAGTCCGATCTTTTACCTGTGTTATGCATTCAGCCTTTTCATTAGCACATTCATCTTTTCTGCAGATACTCTGATACAGATACCCAGTCTGAGATGAGGGTTTAATGTTCTGTTATTTTTTTAGTCTATTTAGCGAATGGTCTGTGCCCATTGTCATGACATCTAAACTCGGCACAAATTAGTTTCCAACACAGTCAACATTATTGCATTATATACTGCTTGATAGGTCATAGCCACAAACAAATGACATGACATCTGCATGACAACTGAAGCATTTTAAATTTACTAAAATGTATCTAAAAAGTATTTTTGAAAATGAGTTCTTAACAGCACTTGCTACGGTCTGATGTTATTTAGTTTCTCTTGCAATTCTGACAATATTCTTCAATCCTGACCTATATGACCCCAACACTGTTTGTGTATTGTATTACTTTTGAACAGTAACTGACTATTATGCCAAATTCTTGGTACTTTTTTATTGTAATGAATTAAGTCCCTTTGAGTGAGTTTTGAATCAGCACCACTTAAAGTGATTGAGGTTAACTTTCAAGAGAAACACCAGTTCTAGAGGGATTGACAAGGCAAAAACAAAAAATGGTTTATAAAGTTTAGCTCTATATCAAGCAACACATTTCAGGATCTTAATCTATCTATATATATAAAAGTCAAGTGGTGTATGTATGTATGTATGTATGACAGCGAACTCCTCCCGCACCGTTTGAGCCAGAGACTTGAAATTTGGTACAGTTAGGGGTCTTGGGCTCTAGATGCTGGTAAGGGTCGAAAAATTTTCGGATCTCACCTCTGACGCCCCCCAGGGGTGAAAGTCTTTCAGGGCCAATCACATCAGCTGGGCGGTTAGGTGGTGATGATGTCATAATACCCCCTCCAACAGACACCGCACTCGCTCAGCTCACCCCTCCCTCCTCCAACGGAACCCCGGAGATCCCTCAGTTCTCTGCCCCTCCCCCTCCCAACGGAACCCCGGAATCCATCAGCTCTGTGCCCCCCCCACCTGCGAAGGTCCCCGGAATCCCTCGGCTTTGCCCCCCCCCCCCCCCCCCCCGCGATGGGTCCGAGTTGGGTTTGGTAAGCGGTAAGTGAGGTGGGGGCGTCGGGTTCGGTCGGGGGGTTAGGTGGGGGTGTCGGGTTTGCTTGGGGGGTAAGTGAGCCGGGGGGTGTCGGGGTTGGTCTGGGGGGGTGGGAAGGTGTCGGGGTGGGTGAGGGGTGAGGTGTGGGTGTTGGGTTTGGTCTGGGGGGGGAAGGTGTCGGGGTGGGTGCCCAGACCAAACCCGACACCCCCCCCCGGCTCACTTACCCCCCGACCAAACCCGACACCGCCACCTCACCCCCCACCAACCGCAACACCCCCTGACCAACACCCACACCTCACCCCTCACCCACCCCGACACCTTCCCACCCCCCCCAGACCAAACCCGACACCCCCTGGCTCACTTACCCCCTGACCGAACCCGACACCCCCACTTCACCCCCCCAAGCAAACCCGACACCCCCACCTCACACCCCCACCAACCGCAACACCCCCTGACCAACACCCACACCTCACCCCTCACCCACCCCGACACCTTCCCCCCCCCGACCAATTCCGACACCCCCCGGCTCACTTACCCCCCGACCGAACCCGACACCCCCACCTCACCCCCCAAGCAAACCCGACAACCCCACCTCACACCCCCACCAACCGCAACACCCCCTGACCAACCCCAACACCCACACCTCACCCCTCACCCACCCCGACACCTTCCCACCCCCCCAGACCAAACCCGACACCCCCACCTCACCCCCCCAAGCAAACCCGACACCCCCTGACCAACCCCAACACCCACACCTCACCCACCCCGACAACTTCCCACCCCCCCAGACCAAACCCGACACCCCCCCGGCTCACTTACCCCCGACCGAACCCGACACCCCCACCTCACCCCCCCACCAACCACAAAACCCCCTGACCAACCCCAACACCCACACCTCACCCCTCACCCACCCCGACAACTTCCCACCCCCCCCAGACCAAACCCGACACCCCTCCGGCTCACGGTGCACTGTGTAGCACACAGATTATTAAATACACTGTTCGGTCAAGGGGTGAGGTGGGGGTGTCGGGTTTGCTCAGGGGGTGAGGTGGGGATGTCGGGTTTGCTCAGGGGGTGAGGTGGGGATGTCGGGTTTGCTCAGGGGGTGAGGTGGGGGTGTCGGGTTCGGTCTGGGGATGAGGTGGGGGTGTCGGGTTTGCTTGGGAGGGGTCAGGTGGGGGTGTCGGGTTTGGTCGGGGGGTAAGTGAGCCGGGGGGTGTTGGGGTTGGTCAGGGGGGGGTGGGAAGGTGTCGGGTGGGTGAGGGGTGAGGTGTGGGTGTTGGGGTTGGTCAGGGGGTGTCAACTGTCTGCCCCCTCCCCACCTCCGACTGACCCGAGCAACGCCGGGCACTTATGCTAGTATGTAATATTTAAAATGCCTTGAAAGATTCTGTATGTCTATTACCTGTGCTCAAAAACTCCTAATTTGTAATAGCGCTTTTTATATTAAAAAAAATAGTAAACTAAAACATTCCTCAAAATATACCTCATTTACTTGGATTGAGGTGAGGATGAAGTGCCCAAGATCTATGAAGCGACGTAATTGCTGACTTGGGATCTAGTAAACAGGCTGTGGTGGGATGCTAACAGATGTGAATATAAATATCTGGGTTGATTATTGTGAGAGCTATCAGGTTATTTGCTAAAATGCATGTAGGTAATATTTTAATAAGTGTTGGGGTGGAGTCTTTGATCATGGTTCATATTAGTAGCAATGATGTAGAGAAATTCAGAAAAGATGTTCTTGAAGAGGAAATTAAGATTATCAGAAAGAAGACCTACATTTAGAACCTCTGTAATTCCAGAGGTCTGTACAGGGGAATAGAGACTCACAGTGCATGGAAGAGGGTGCAGAGAAGAAGAATTTAAATTTAGTAGGTTTGGACAACATTTTAGGACAAGAGACCCTATACAAAATGGATGCTCTCCCTCTGAACCAAAAGTAACCAGGTTGTTACCAACCAAATTATTTCAAGTAGAAAATGGGGGAGAGTAGTTGGGTGTTAATAAACAATAAAATCTGCCATGGACCACTGAAACTATATGTATCTACCAGTGAGGGATAAGGCAGAAATGATGGTGGCAAAGGTAAAAAAAGGCAGGATAACAAATCTGCTCTAGTAAACTAATCCACACCCTGGTACAATGTTCTATCATTTCATACCTGGATGTTGAAATCACTAACTACTGTTCTAGAAGATTTTGTTGCTGCCTGGCTGCCTTCAACATTCCTATCACTTAGGCTAGTTGTCATGGCAAAAAAATTGATAAAATCATGGCACCCTTTTGGTAAAAATGTAAAATTCACAGTCTTAGATGGAAAAATAATTCATGACTTTTTCAAACAAGTTTTTTTATTTATAATATTTTAGTACTGTTTTTTCAAATAGGAAAATTCCATAAAATATATAGAATGTTTTCAATTAATAAATTATATGGTTTTATAGATCTGTCATCTCTAAACATATCTCTACAAAGAAACAGTTTTTTGCAGAAGATGTAAGAAAGCAGCACTACATTGGTTACATGTTGTTTATGTTTGGAACATTGTTGTTATCATAAGGGCTAAAAACTTTGCGTTTGAAAGCTAGCGGTGCTCCACAGAGAACTATTCAGCAGTTATAGCTTTAAAAAAAAATCAGAATCTATGACAAATTGTGACAGTCTGATAAATGTATTATCTTAGCCGTTGCTATTCAGATCTAGATTCCTGTACTGGATGTCCACCATCATATCTACATTTTCATGACATACAGTTTATGTTCATACAGTTTCTAGTTCCTGATCCTCTCCATCAATTTCTCTTATAGCAACTCTGTTTGTACCTGGCCTGTTGTACTTTCCTGTGTACATGGATGGACCGGTCCTAGTTGATAAATTTAGAATGTTCCGAAAGATCAGGGAGGCAACACAGCTTTCGAGACATTGATGATAGTGACTTCAAAACCTCAAAATATAAACGGATTGAACAGTGCCTCAGGAACTAGTTTGTAGAAACAGTGTTTTGATACCAGAATTGCGTCTTGGGGTGGCTCTGTCTGGCTTCTCTGGAGTTAGTCCTGAATAACACAGAGGGGTTTGTTCAGGAAGTAAGTGTGGTTCAGCCACTAAATAACTGTCCATAATGTAATTTAGATGTTCTCTTAGAGATTAACTGTGATGCTAAATTTCAGTAACTTTAAAAAAGAAGGAAAAAAAAGAGCTAATTAGAGACAGCCTGAAATAAAAGTCCATAGAATGAACAAGGAGGCTAGTAAAGAATACCTTATTAGAGGAACAGAAATTACGCATAGCCCAGGACAACAACAAAGCAAAAAGGCAACTACCCACTATGGTTACATATCAGGATACATTAGTATATTTAGTCCATAAAGGCATCCTCTAAAGATTTTTCGCCATGTCCGCTTTCCGCCATGTGGCATTCACACGCCCCCCCCCAGGGTATGTCCGCTGAAATGCCACTGAACAGAAAGCTTCCGCTTTCGGTGGCGGCATTTTGGCGGTACAAACCAAGTTCAGCGGTCTCCCAGGAGGATTCGGCAGCGGTGGCAGGATCTCGCGCACTCCTCCCCCAGGGGGTGCGCGCACTCCACTTTGAAGACCACTGCTCTAAATAACAGGCATCCAATGCAAGGGATGCTAATAAAATAGAACTTCACTTTTGGTAGGCAAAATGGAAATTAAGAGGAAATTTGAAGAACAAATTGCTGATGATAGAAGGAAATGTAATAAAACTGACCGTTACATGAGTTAACTTGCATTTAAGTAACTGAATTAAAACAATTAAAGCACATCAGAAGTAAGATGAGTCAATTGGTGTTCTATGATAGGGGAAAATGGTATAATGAGGCACTCAAAGAGGATATTGAAATTGCAGAGAAACTAAACTATTTATTTTCTACTTGTTTTAATTTGCCCAAACATACTGTACAATAAGTGTTTTTACATATATGCAAACTGTATTAATACAAACCACTTTACAAGAATATGCAGTGTAGCTATATTGAATCAATTATCAGGATGGATACAATTGCCAACATTAACAAAGCGAAAGGTGCTAATCTCATATTAGTCCTATACTTGAAAATAGATCAAATCATTTGATAAACTATTTTAGCTTACTATTCAAATAGAAAGTTAACTTTTCAAGTTTGCCAGATTTTTCTGACTGTTATATGATGCCATTCTAAATGCTTTTGGACAGATCTTGCAGTTGGAGTGGTAACCAATGAAAAGGTCAAATCTACAGAGCAGTCTGGACCATGTGGAAAACTGAGCCCACTTAACAATATGTGTTTTAATAAAGTAAATGCAAGGAATACATCTAGAACCAAGGTGAAAGTCTGCCCCCATTAAAGTCAGTGGTTTAGCTGCTGACTTCATTTGGGTCAGAATTTTACCCAAAGGTAAATTGGAGGATTGAAGACTGTATTTTGGAAAACAGTGACTCAGAAAAGGACTCAGAGGTTATGGTAGATAACTAGTTGAACATGAGCCTCCAATGTGATGCAGTGTCTAAGAGAGCAAATATAATCCTTAAATGTATAAGCGGGGGGTATAAAGTAGAAGTAGGGAGGTGTTTTACCAGTATGCAATGCTCTGTACCTCAGGGGAACACCCAGCACCCCCCTCCCCATGTTCGTCCTTATAAAATGATTGTGTGGTATCCAATGCAAAGTTTGTCGTGTCGGGTTCTTCAGAAGGCTCATGATGTACTGAGCATGGTTGTTATAGTGATGTTCTAGTAATTGTTACAGGTTATAATTTCATGTATATAGTTATGAGGCTGAAAATGTATCCTCATGACTTAAAGCAAGCCCAGGAAAAAACTCCAAGAACAGGGAACCAGTTTACACCTCAACAGGACAGGTATGGGACAAGCCCAGCCCAGCTAGCCTCACAGGAAGTAAGGACACTGGCCTAGCAGCAACAAAAGAATCTGTTAGACTCTTGAGGGAGTCACCTCCCCCTATTCCTTTGGTCAGTTTGGACCGGCAATGAGGTAATGCTCACCTGACTCTTAAGGGGAGGTGGGGGGCAAAGCCAAGAGGGAAGAAAGGACATGATAAAGAGAAGAGATATTTGCCATACTCTCTCTCCCAAGCATAACTGAACACTGAAAGACGGAGGTTCCTAGGGTTGTGTCTGGGACTGTGGATATTGACTAGTGTTGTTCTGTTGCACAATCCAAGGAACAGTTTACATGCCAGAGGCTGTGCTTGTACAGCGCAGGAGTGGGGATTCTCACAGCAGAGCAGGCTGGCTCCCAGAGTCAAGGATTGGAGTGACCTAGCACATTACCAGTCCAGATAACACCAGATGGGAATATCACACACTGTATGTGGTATTAATTCATGAGATCGCTACTTAATAGGTCCAGTTTTGGTGTCCATACAAACTGGAAAGGGTTCAGAAAAGAGCTACAACAAGAGGTCTGGAAAACCTGCCTTAGGAGAAACTGAAGCTTAATCTATTTTGTTTATCCAAAAGAATGTTAAGAGTTTACTTGATCATTGTGTATAAGTAACCCACACAGAGATAATTGAAGTCTCTAATCTAGAAGGCAAAGACATAGCAAAATCCAGGGAACAGAAGCTGAAGCTAGATAAATTCAGACTAGAATTAACATGCACTTTTTTTTTTTAACAGTGGGGATAACTAACTGCTGGAACAACTTATCTAGTAATGTGGTGAATTTCCCATCACTTGAAGTCTTTACAATTGGGTGTCTTTCTTAAAGCTGTGCTCTAGTTTGACCTAGATATCGGCTTGATGCAGGATTCCTTTGGTGAAGTTCTGTGACCTCTTTTATGTAGGAGGTTAGACTGGATGATTTTAGTAGTCCATTCTAATGTTAACATTTATTAAATTTGTTCCTTAGTCTAGCTCCTTTTCACCAGTTGTGATCAGTAAGAAATCCCACATCGATAGTACTGCAGATTGTGGGTGCTTTTTAATGTCATCGTTGGTTTCCTTTGAAGCAACCTAGATGGGTCCTGGTGTAGACTGCATGGATTACTGATCTGTTATAGTATAGGAATTCTTGTGTTCCCAACGCAATATTAAAGCAATCCAAATGATCATTAGAGCGACAATGTATAACTGTAGAAAAATTTATCTTGTTTATATTATTCAAGGCATCTTGTCTATGGGCCATTATCTCGATCCCATTGAGGTCAATAGGAGTTATGCACTAGAACTAGGATTGAACTCTTACATGTGTATTAGACTTTCCTGTGCTAGTGTAATCAGTTACTCTTCTGGTTCTGTACATATGTTTGTCAGTTTGAAAATGACACAAAATACTCTTTCACTGCATGCACCCGACAAAGTGGGTATTAGCCCACGAAAGCTTATGCTTCAGTACTTTAGTTAGTCTTTAAGGTGCCACAGGACTCTTTGTCACTTCTGCTTTTCCAGACTAACACCGCTACCTCTCTGATTCCTGACAAAATACTAATATGAGGACTCCCCACGATTTAGATGTGTAATTGTAGTGGGTTAGCGGCGAGGGTTCCTCCCTCTCCAGGTCCATGGGAGGCCCCTCCACCTCACTATGTCTCTGTGCGTCGCCTACCGTGGGGAATTAGCAGGGTGACAGGAGTTTATAGTTCAGGTCCATGTTCAAGAACCGAGCAACAAATGCAGTTAGGTAGTCCAGGCCTTTAGCCAGGGCTGGGCAATGAATCTATAGCTCGGGACTGTATTCAGGGCGAGCAGCAAAGGGTTCAGGCATCCTGGCTCCAGTGGATGGCAACAAGAACTGGCTTCTTGGTCTAGAGAGGGGGAGACTGCCACTACAGGGCTGGGTGAGAGGGGTGGGGAAACAGGCCCACACACGCCCCGGCACCCCAGCCCAGGGCACAAACAGTGGCAATGGAATTTGCCACTGGGTCAGTGGGGATCCAGACTGCAACACACTGACTGGGTCAATGGCATTAATACAGCCAGACTAAGGTTGGTTGTCCCTGGGCCAATTCCTAACTCCCCCTTGTGGTGCACCTGGGTCTATAGAGGGTTGTCCAGATCAGCGGTCGCCAACCATTCGGACCTCACGGACCACTAAACTCACAATTTTGAATCCTGCGGACCACTAACAAGAATTTTTTTAAAAAGGTACAAACATCTATAAAATAATGATCATAAAAGTTCCATTTTATTAATATGAAATGCTCTGAATTGCGCCTCAGGCCTGAACCAAGAGGAGCAAAGAGGAATCAGAGAGGAGCAAAGATTTGCTTGTACTCTGGCCTGGAGGGTGGAAAGGCTCCACCCGCGCTTGTGTCACAGCCGAACTTTCCCCGACACTTCAACGTGCATTTCCGCAGGGCCCCAGGTGTGGTGCTGAGCAGAGAGCGACCCTCGCCCGTGCCCAGCAGCCCGCTCCCCTCTGCGCCCAAACACAATCCCATCCGCACTCCCTCTCTCGTTCCCTCACCCACACACTTGCACTCTCACCTCCACACACACACACACACACACACACACACACTCACACACCCTGTATTCACATACACACACACGCACCCCGCACTCACACACAGACACACACAGCCTGCACACTCTCTTCTCTCTCTCTCTCTCTCTCTCTCTCTCTCTCTCTCTCTCTCTCTCACACACACACACACTTCCTCCTCCACACAAACTCCCCTCCCCAGCAGATCGCCCTACGGCCACACACCCCACGCCCCCGGCTCTGCCTGACTCCCTATCGCCCTGTGCCGGCTGCCCGGCTGGGACCTGCTGCTTCCTCCACCTCCGGGGTGTCTCAGGCGCCAAGCAGGAAAGTTTGGGACTGCCCATGAAAAGCCCCAGCGGGCTGCAGTGGCCTGGCCCCTGGCTCAGCCGCCCGACCACTCCCGGGCTTTGCCCTGGCTTGTGGCCGGAGTGGCCCAGTGCTTGCGGAGGGGCAGGCGGTGCTGAACGGACAGCTCCCGCCCCATCCCCGGAGCGGCCCAGGGGCTGCCCGGGCTCCGTGCCTGGCTGCAGGGGCCGAGCAAGCCCCGAGCCCGGCGGGGCAGCCTGGAACCGGGGCGCCGCTCCGCCTGGCGCGGCTCAGGCTGGCAGCATCTCGGGCTGGTCCCTCGCTCCAGCTGATCTGCTCCCACGGCTCGCCGCCCCGCCTGGCCGGTGGGGGTTTGCTGATTGTCTCCTCGCCACCCCCGGAGCCGGGCCGTCCCGCAGCCCCGCGCTCTCCCCTCCTGCTCCTGCCGCCCCCTTGCTCCAGCGCCGGGTTAGATTTGTCCCACTGCTCTGGGGGCTGAGTCCCTGGCACTCCGCTTGCTGCGAGCCTCTGTCTTTTTATCCCCCTCGGTGTTAATACCCAGGGCTCTGCAGACCTTGGTGTTAATACCCGGGGCTCTGCAGACCCACGGACCACCAAAATTTTCTCGCGGACCATCAGTGGTCCGCGGACCACCAGTTGGCGGTCCAGATCATCAGGATAGAAGGCCTGGGGTAATCCTGGCAACTCCTCCATGGTCTGATTAGCATATTGCTTCAGTGGCTCTGGCCAGTCATTAGCTCCCCAGGGGCCTGCTGCAGTCTTCCAGCTCAGGAGAAAGCGGGAGGCATCTGGCTCCTCTGGCAGCTATAGCCCAACTGAGCTCCCAGACCCACTTTTTATACTTCCTGCCCTGCCCACTGACTTCCAGTGGGAGGGGTGAACATGGACAGTTACATGATAGAAACACATTCATGTCTCCTGCTTTGCCCCAGGAACATTTTAATTCTCTTGCACCCACTGGACAACAAGAACAAATCAAGTAAGTCACTGCCATGCACATCATTTATAAAAATATTACAGAAAATACCCACTTCCTCACACCCTGCCCCAAAGAGAATGGCACAAAATCATATTTCAATTATTTTGTTGTGAGCCTGGTAGCTCAATGAACTTAAATAATGCCTCTCATTCTAGGCTTCAGTATTTACCATCAACTTAATCCATCCCCAGATTTTATTAAATGCTATGTTAACACCTTTCCTTTAGATGTGAGGTCAGAACTATTATGATTGTCTTATTAAGTACTGACAGTGAGATAAGCACTACACAGGACTCAAAATGAAGACTGTCTTCTAAAGGGAAAAAATAGGAAAATCCAGATTCCTTTTATAAATTCTTTTTTCCTTGTTAGTCAAATGGCCCAGCGGAAGTAGTTACTTGGAGTAATAATTCTGCGTGTGTGGTTTGCCCCAATTCTTTCAGAAGAAGCGAGTCATTGTGAAACTATTTCTGAAGCTACAGTCATTGCTACTTTATAAATCAGCAGGCAGGTTGAGAATGCTCAAGGACAGTCCTCTCCTTTTGAAAATAAAGCATTAACTTTACAATTGGGCTAATTAAAGTTAAATACTTATTCCAACCTGGGGCCCATCCCATATTCCTGTGCTGGCAGAACTCCCATTATAGCTAATGGGAGTTCCACCTGTATGAAAAAATGTAGGACTGACTCAGACATCTCTCTCGTATTCCAGAATATGAGTTATTCTAAGTGTTCGGCTATGCTGTTTTGTATATAACAACATAAATGTGAAAATCCCAATTCTCTATAATTATTAATCATTTTTCTCTAAACAAAATCAGTATTTTTAGAATAGAAACAACTCTCTCTTTTTTGTGCAAAAGTAAATAAGATGAACAAAAATGTAAACATTTGCACAACCACAGTATTTGTTAGATGGTGAAAAATGTTAAATAAAAGCCTAACAAACAGTACTTAAGAAAAAAATGTAAACACATGTAATGGAACCGAGCATTGCGTAGGAATAGAAAAAGGGATCTTTATAAAAAGAAAAAAAAATCCAGTATTCTGTACCGATTAAGGGCATAATGGAGGATTTGGGGTCAGGGCCCCAGAGTAAGGGGCAACCCGACTTCCCCAGAAACTACTCAGAGACTCACAAATTCATGCCCCATTTCCCTGATGATCTGGGGAGGCAGTAATCGGTGATGCTTCTATTGCTGGCACAGCATATGTTCCCCAGAACAGGTATGCTGGCTGCCATGTTATGGGATGGGGAAGGAAAGCCAAGACTGTTCAGTCTTCTCCTGCCCACTCATGTGAGGGATCTAGAATTTGTAGAACCTGCTTCCCCTTCTGCATTGCTTCCTGTGATAAAATTAGCCAGCATTAAAGGGTAAATTGATTTGTGTCTTCTGAGGCCCCAGCACTGCCACACTAGCTCGGCCACTATTTGCTTCCAAATTAGAGTCCATTCTGCATTTTCTTTTCTAGCACATTCCAGGAGTGTCCATTTTCCTGTCTGTATGACTCTTTGGAAATATCAGGGCCCAGAAATGAACATCAAATTAGGGCAGGGGGATGGAACCCCACACAAAACAAAATGAAGTATAATTTCTATTTCCTGAGAAGATCCATATACTGAGACTTAAATCTTCTCTGTTATCTTGTGCCCTGCTTAGAACACTCAGATAGCTGTGATTTTGTTAATGCATTAATCTGATAATTGATTTAGTCCTTAGCAGTCTATAGAAAAATACATCCTGTGTGAAATTAATTAACTGGTGTATTACCATGAAAAATTACAAAAGAATAATATTGTTTAAGAAACATCAAAAGTATAAGAAACTTCAGGATACTCATTACACACTTTCCTTGACCTGGATGAAAATCTCAAGAAAGGAAAAACTTTGTGTTGACAGAGGAGAGAGGGAGATGGCAATTCATGTACCACATATTCCCAGCCTCTGGAGTCCTATGTGTGTCATTCTTGATGAAATGTCTACATTCTGATGCAATGGCCTAAATATTTCTGCTCTTCTGACGAGCTGTAAGCATGGTAAGCTCTCCCCCCCAACTTTGCTATACCAGGGCACAGTCGTTTTGTTATCCCTGGCAAGTCTGGGTAACAACACTCACATGTAGCTCTTGACAGGTAGATGACATGCTACTGGCTTGATTATCGTTGTGGGTGGTAGGGCTCTGATCTTGTTTTTCCTCTATCTTTAAGTATTCTTTGATTTTTGTTCTGTTTTACCCAGTAGAATATTCTTAATAAGTTTCCACAAACCGTAGAAAGAATATCAAAGGAAATATATAAATTAATTATGAAGCTTTTGGGAGAACTGAAGCACATTGTATGACCTCCAAAAATGATCTCCCTCTAGTTAGCATGTTAGCATAGAGTGACTTCAACTTTTTATCTGCTATCATAACATTCAAAACTGTCACTTAATATTAACAAATAAACTCCACATCAAACGAATTTTTAAAAAGTTCTAATTCAAATTTTGTAACTGAATGTGACAGTTCTGTTAGAGTAGTAAAGGTTTGAAGACAGGCATAATCTCAACAGGATGCCTTCCTCAGCTCCCTTGGTAAATAAACCTCATCCTGTTTATGATCAAGCATCATTCAGATTGTGTTAAGTGAAGGTAGTTTTCCTAATACTTGAACTTTGAAAGCCCAATACAGTAATGCCCTGATATAACAAAGGTATTTATAATCTCCCTAATTTGGCTTGGTGATCAAGACATTAAAAAAGAAATACAGAGGGTATAATTTAGTGTCTGTTTAATGTAGATTTTTGTACTATTTAGAATGTTTATGATATAAAATTAATACTCTAAGATTTTAAAAAATGGATGCCTAAAGTTAAATATGAACGTAGACTCCTATTTAGGGGGACAAATACCATTGTGATGAGTCACCATATCAAACCTAGAGAGACAAACATTTTGCCTATGTTTAATTCTGCATTTAATCTAAGGATTTATCTTTCAAAAAACCCCAAAAAAACAAACAACCCCCCCACGCTATGATTTGATTATATCCATGTATGAAAAACTCTTTTTAAATGAATTATGTAATTATTCTAAAGTGGTACATTTTTAAAAAAATCTAGACTAGACTCCGTTGCTGGTCCGGTATTCTTCAGCATATGAAATATTCAGGCTGATTTACCCTAAAATTGCATATAATGCCATACAAAAGTTGCAGGGGTATGTAGGTCATATCTTAGATCTGACGCCTAAATGTTCCGTTCTTCTTTGCCCCTCAATTTTTGTGGGGGAAGGGAGAAGTGTCATTTTATGCAAGACTAGAACATACTCAGACTCAGATTTTAAATGGGCACATGCATGATTTAAGAACATGCAACCTCTCATGTGTGGGCAAAAACTGGAGATTCCAATCCAGGCAGTTATACCAGTGGAAAAACTTGTGAGAGATTTCCAATTTAAAAATATATGCTTGTGTAGTGATTTCTTTCTTTTCTTTAAGTCTGATCTAAAACCAGATATTTCTTGTCTTCAGCTTTTGATACTTCTCGGTCTGTCAGCATTCACCATTGATTAAAAAAACCAACTCACTGATTAGTATAGTTTAACTTTTTTAATTAAAATAAAAAGTGAAACTGAGATGCTGCATCTGGGAAAGGTACTGAAAGTGACAGTAATGTTGACACTTCTTTATTTTAAGTCCTGTGGCCTCAGAGACCTATTGTGTATTATTAAAAAAGATACAACTGTAATGCATTTGTAACAAATTACCAGTTGCTGTTTCATGTGCACTGATATACTGTGGAAAAATATGGAGCCATTCAATAGATTCATTGCAATTGGAGCTTTGGAATTTACACTATGATCTTTGTATTTTGGTAAAACTATAAAATATACACTATAATAAAATGATTTTTCATCTGGAGGGAAGGTAGCTTGAAAGATCTGTGTTTGATAGAAACACTGACTAGCCACTGCACCACAGAGTTACCCAGTGAAGCCTCCAGAACTGGATTGTTCAGGATTTGAAAGAGGCTTCAGACTGTGGAAGCCTAGCAGTGTTTTTATTGAATACAACCCTTAAATGGGGGTAGGCACATGGTTAAAAGCTCAATAAAATACATAAAAGAGCAATGTTACTCTGAATTTTACTCTGACAGTTTGCTTTATCTCCCAATAATACAGGCTTTCATAATAAGCCTGAAGTGTTTGTTTCTTTTGAATTCTGATCACTATGTGCTCTCTTTACTTGCATCATTGCTTTAAGTTATTATCAATAGCTTTGGTGTTAGTAGCTTACTTCAATAACATCCTTTAGAATTCAGCAGCACTAGTGAAAATTACGTTGGTGACAATCTCTCAGAATTGATTACTGTTAATTTCATTAAGATTTACAAAATACAAAGGGAGCGCTCTATAAATACATAAATTAAAAGTGACAGTGATGTCAAATGATAAGAATGGGATTAATGTTAAAATGTCATCTGCATTCCTAAAAACACTTAGATGTGCTTAGAATGATCTACGTCTGTAAAATAATGGGTTGTAAAGATCAGGGATTTTCTATATTTAATTGAGCATTAAAATATTTGGGAAGAAATTATGTAGGACTAAATTGTGCCCAGGCTAGCACAGGGCACAGAGGTGTAAATGAGCTACTCACATCCTAGGTAGCAGCACAGGAGTAGAAGCAGACTTTGCAGAGTGTTATCTTTCTTTCTTTCTTTCTGTCTTTCTTTCTTTCTTTCTTTCTTTCTTTCTTTCTTTCTTTCTTTCTTTCTTTCTTTCTTTCTTTCTTTCTTTCTTTCTTTCTCTCTCTCTCTCTCTCTCTCTCTCTCTCTCTCTCTCTCTCTCTCTCTCTCTCCCCCCCCCCTCCCTTTTGAGTCAGGGCTGGGGGGCAGTGGGTGGAAAGGGTGGGAAAGAGCTCCATCTCCAAAACATGGAGTGGTATAGCTGCACCAGCATGTCATGCAGGATGCGCTGTACCAGGTATACACTGTACAGTTAACTCCCTTCCTGGAGCAGCAGGGAAGCCGGGAAGAAGACTGTGACAATTTCACTCCGGGATGTTGCACAGACAAGTGCACTGCCCCTTACTCAGGACAGGTTATCATCTCACAATCCAGCCCTTGTTGTCCAATGTTTATAGCATGAACTCACGACGACAAAGTATGTAGTGTTTGCCAATACTGTTTTACCAAAAGAATAATCTAATTAAAGTTAACTGTTTCCTGTTTATAGTGAGACTCAGAAGGCCTGTTTTTTTCTAGTCTTACATATACCATTCTTTGATTCTTCTAAAATAAGTTTTAGTAGTGCAGTAATATGCTGTAACTATCATATAGGGCAGTGCCCATTCTCATAGACCAATAATGGCATTTTGCTACGTGCCTCTGTTCTGCACACAGCAGCACTCTAAGATTCATCTTTCAAGTCAACATCCCTGTTTTGTTCACCTTTGACTGGCAGGTAATGTTGTAGGTTAACAAAGAATATTCAAACATTTTAGTGAACACTATAAATAGATAGGATGGCCAGACCTCCACAATCTTTGTTCCAGACTTGCACAGCCAACATCTAATTGTTAATTTGTAAAAACAATAACATTATTGTTCTGTTTATAACTTATAGAATCATAGGACTGGAAGGGACCTCGAGGTCTTCTAGTCCAGTCCCCTGCACTCAAGGTAGGACTAAGTATTATTTAGACCAGAAGGTTCTCAAACTTCATTATACCATGACCCCCTTCTGACAACAAAAAATACTTCATTATCCCAGGAAGGGGGACTAAAGCCTGAGCCACTCAAGCCCCACTCTCCTGGGTGATCAAGCTGATCAGACAGGTAAATCAACATTCCCTTGTCTAGGACACTCTTGGCTTATGCATTGCCTCCAAAATATATTTTAAGAACATATTTCCAGCACACATTTATAACTCTTTATACACAACCCATATACACATCACTTAGTGATATTCCTGAACAGCACATCACCAGTTTACATCTGATACCTTAGATGGTATCTCCTGGATACACATTATAACAACAATGTTTTGGGACTAGTCAGGATGTGAGGCTTAATACTAATTACAGTATAATGGACCCTGTATCATTGATACTGAAGAGCTCTTAAGATCACACATGTTACCTTTTGAAAAATATTTTTTTATTTTAATACATTGTAGCTTTTGGTTTTACAGCAATCAAACTTTAAATCTACTATAGAGAATTGTAAGCAGTGAATGAAGTTTAACTTAAAAGTTTAAAAGAATATGCTTGAAATGTAGACTTTCTTTTTGTCCTTCAGGGTTAAGGCCAGACTCTTGTGATCCCAATTTTTTCTTTACTTTTTTACCTGAAAGATCCCCAAATCATTGTTACTGTCCTTTTAGCTGAGAAGAGCTGACTGTGGCTCCCTTTGGAGCTCATCATTGTTTGCTCTTGAACTGTTGAGAGGGATTACTGCAAAGGTATGGTAAGCAATTCCTTGTCCCATCTGGGACAGAGCTTGATTGTCTACTCAGTATTCCTAGTCTGGGAGTGAAGGCCTGGTAGTGGAAGAGTGAGGTGGATCTTGTCACTATAAGGAAAGGGATTCATCTTTTAGATCAGTCAGCTGGCCTCATTGGTTTTTTTTTTGTTTTTTGTTTGTTTTTCTAAATTCATACCTTCCTGGGCTTGTTTTAATCTTCGGTTCTTTGGCTCTTTTACTTTGGTCAAGTGGTCAGAACATGAAGCCTCTCTCAAGTTTAGTGTCAAACCCACTCCATAGTTTATGTGTGGGTTTTTTAGGTCTAGTCTCTCTTAGATATATTTAATTTGCATTAGTGTTGGTGGAGAGTTAGAAACTTGCATTGATAGGAAAATATGTTCCATAAATATAAAACATGTCGGTCAGTAATGCCTGTAATTTGCCCTGCCTCATTTGGATGTTCAAATTAATTGTCATCACAATGGCAAATACTAAGGGTATGTAAGCTTCTTGTAGATTGACCTTTTAACTATTCTACACTACGGGCTGGTCCCCGCTACGACTTAACGTCGACTTTAGCAACATTAAGTCGACATAAACCTGTACCCGTCCTCACACGGACGCCATTTGCGTCGATTTAAAAGGCCCTCAAAATCGACTTCTGTACTCCTCCCTAACGAGAGGAGTACCGCTGAAATCGACCTCTCTGGGTCGATTGTGGACTAGTGAGGACGCATGGGACGATATTGGCCTCCAGAGGTTGTCCCACAATGCTCCATTCTGACCGCTCTGGACTGCCTCACTGCTCCACTGTGACCGCTCTGGACAGCACTCTCAACTCCTGCTCTGGCCAGGTAGACAGGAAAAGACCCGGGAACATTTGAATAGCATTTCCTGTTTGGTCAGCGTGGCCAGCTCACCTGAACAGCTCAGTCGCCATTCAGAGAAATCAGCAGCACAAGTCGCCATGCAGACCTCAGCATCACAAGATGCCATGCAGAGCTCAGCAGCACAGGAGACCAGCCAGAGGAAAAGAGCTCCAGCATGGTCCAATCGTGAAGTGTTGGATCTCATCGCTATCTGGGGAGAGGAATCTCTGATGTTGGAACTCCGCAACAACAAACGGAATGCCAACACGTTTGCCAGGGTCTCCAAGGCCATGCTGGAAAGGGGCCACAACAGGGACGCCCAACAGTGCCACGTGAAAATTAAGGAACTGAGGCAAGCGTTCCAGAAAGCCAAGGAGGCAAACGGACGATCAGGGGGCGCGCCGCGGACATGCCGGTTCTACAATGAACTAAATCAGATAATGGGGGGCGCCCCCACCACCATCGCACCGGTCTGCGTGGACTCCACCGATGGGATAATCATCAGGCCTGAGGAGGATTCGGATGAGGATGAAGATGATGATGAGGGAAATATCACGGAGCAGCAGGAGGCCAGCGGAGAAACCCTGTTAGCAGACAGCCAGGAGCTGTTTATCACCCTGGAGCCAGCACCCTCCCAAACCTCCCAAGGGGGTAAGTGTTTTTTTTGAAGGGATTACATGACTCATGATTTTTAAAGGAAGCATTTATTAATGATTAACTTGCCCTAAGGACTTAGCGTGCTTTCATTGCTGGTCAGTTTCTACTCAAAGAGTTTGTCAATATACTCCGGTATTGACCGGAAGTCCTCTACGGACATTTCAATGAAGCTATCCAGGAGGTAGCGATGAATCTTCCGCACCAGATTTCTGGGGAGAGCCACCTTATGTGGCCCCCCGTGATAGGAGACCATCCCACGCCACAAAGTAGTAAGTAGTCTGGTATCATTGAGCAGCATAGCATTGCGGCAAATGCCCCAGGACTTTGCAGTGACTCAAGAAGCATGCGCTCTCTATCTCTCTGAGAAATTCTAAGCAAAGTGATGTCATTCATGATTGCCTGTTTGAAATACGGACTGCAATTAGCAGGGAGTTAAAGGTTCCCAGCTGCAAAGTAATCTTTTCCGCTGAAGACCGACCGCGCGCGGCCCTCCCCCTGCATGTGCACCCCCCCACACACCAGCCCGTAGCGGTAGCTAGCAGGGATTTTGAAGAGTCTGCAAGCGGTAGCTTCCGCTGAAGACCGAACGCGCTCCCAACTCCCCCCTCCCCTGCCAGCCCATAGCTACCAGGGATTTTGAAGAGTCTGCAAGCGGTTGCTTCCGCTTAAGACCGAACGCACTCCCAACCCCCCTCCCCTCCCCCCGCCAGCCCGTAGCAGTAGCTAGCAGGGATTTTGAAGAGTCTGCAAGTGGTTGCTTCCGCTGAAGACCCCCAGCCAGCCATTAGCGAAAGATTTTTGGTTTTGTTTTGCAGTTCGCGGTTCACTGGGAGCCACGCGGTGGGGGGAGGAGGAATCCATGTGGTGGGGAGAAGGGGGTGGGGTTACTCTAGAATATCCAAGTGCTTCTTTTAAATATGGATTTGAACTTACCATGGCCGGCTGCATGGTGATTTCAGAAGCCGTGTTGTGCTGAGGCTTGCATATGTGTGTGAGATGCTGTGACTTTTCTGTGAGCCATTCAGTCACTTTTAGGTGTGGAATATGACCTTGTACAGAAATCATATCAGGCCTCTGAATACTGAGGTTGCCAGTTGCATAGTACTCCCATTGTGATCTGTCCGAGAATGCATCTGTCTCATAACCTTGAATGTATCTGTCTCATAATTTTGAACCTTTCTTTGCCCACAGATGCACAATTATCTCAGAATCCCTCGTCCTGCTCCTCACGCCGTGCATCGCAGATACGAAAGCGTAAAAAGAAAACGCGCGATGATATGTTCAATAAACTACTGGAAAACTCGCACGCTGAGGCAGCCCGCCAGACGGAATGGAGGGAAAGATTGCTACAGTAAAGGCAGGAATCAAGAGCTTCAGCAGAAAAGAGGGAAGAAATGTGGCTGGAGCGCGAAGAAAGACGACAGCAGCGCGAAGAAAGGCGGATGGATGCTTTGCTCCGGATAATGGAGTACCAAAGCGACATACTGAGGTGTCTGGTGGAGCTGCAGCAGGATCAAAGATCGCCTCTGCAGTCTCTGTCTAACCACCTCCCCCCCCCCCCCCAAGTCCCATAGCTTCCCCACCCAAACATGGGGTGAGAACCCGGGGGGGGGGGAAGCTCCGGGGACCGACCCACTCTACCCCACAAGCCAGCACAAGCAGCAGCAGGATGAGTTTATCTAAAAACTTTTAAAAGCTGCTGTGTCTTGGCCCCCCACCTCTCCCCCCTTCCCCCACTCCTCTCTCCGCTCTTCCACCACTGCGACTGCTGGTTTCCCTCCTCCCTCACCCCGTTCTGGGCTACCTTGCCAGTGATCCCCTGTATTTGTGTTTGTGATGAAGCAATAAAGAAAGCATGGTTTTTAAAACAGTGAATTTATTTCCTCTGCAAGCATCGGGAGGGGGGAGGGAAAGAGGGTGCAAGGACGGCAGGCTTAGGGCCGAGCAGAGCAAGGGAGCGGGTTGTCAAACGCCATCTTGGGCACTCATAAAACTGGTTTTCAAGGCGTCCCTAAGGCGCAGCGCCTCATGGTGCGCTCTTCTACTTTCCCTGCTGTTTGGCTGCTGGTAAGCAGCGGACAGGAAATTTGCCTCTGCCTCCCAGCCTGCCATAAACGTTTCCCTCTTGCTGTCACAGAGATTGTGGAGCACAGAGCAAGCAGGAATAACAATGGGGATATTTCTCTCGCTGATGTCTGAGCGAATAAGTAATGAACGCCATCGCCCCTTCAGTCGGCCAAATGTACACTCTACTGCCATCTTGCACTTGCTCAGCCTGTAGTTGAACAGCTCCTGACCCCTGTCCAGGGCTCCTGTGTAGGGCTTCATAAGCCAGGGCATTAGGGGGTAGGCTGGGTCCCCAATGATAACGATCGGCATTTCCACCACCCCCCACGGAAATTTTCTGGTTGGGGAAGAAAATCCCCTGCTGCAGCTGTCTAAAAATCCTAGAGTTCCTGAAAACACGAGCGTCATGAAGATTTCCCGGCCATCCCACATACAGGTCGGTGGAACGTCCCTTGTGGTCAACCAGTGCTTGCATGACCATAGAATAATATCCCTTCCGGTTTCTGTACTCTGCGGCCTCGTTATCCGGTGCCAGGATAGGGATATGAGTCCCATCTATAGCCCCACCACAGTTAGGGAATCCCATGGCGGCAAAGCCATCTATTGTAGATTGCAGGTTTCCGAGGTTTATAACCCTGGGTAGCAGCAGCTCGACGATTGCCCTGCTTACTTGCATCACAGCAGACCCCACTGTAGATTTACCCACCCCAAACTGATTCGCGACTGACCGGTAGCTGTCTGGCGTTGCAAGCTTCCAGAGGGCTATCGCCACTCGCTTCTCAACTGTGAGGGCCGCTCTCATTCTGGTATTCTTGCGCCAGAGGGCCGGGGAAAGCAAGTCACAAAGTTCCATGAATGTGCCCTTACGCATGCGAAAGTTTCTGAGCCACTGGGAGTCATCCCAGACCCGCAGCACTGTGTGATCCCACCAGTCCGGGCTTGTTTCCCTGGCCCAGAATCGGCATTCCATGGCATGAGCCTGCCCCATTGCCACCAAATTTGCCAGATTGTCGGTCACCCTACTTCCAAAAACGTCAGTGTCCCTGTCCCTGCTGTGCACGTACACGTCCATCTCCTCATCACTGCAGTCAGGTTCCGGAAAGCGCAGTTGTCTCCGGATCGCATTCCTCTGCAGACTGTACAGCATAAAATCCACAACAGTGCGCGAGGTCCTCACAACGGCCAGTACTGCAGCGGTGGCATCAGCGGGCTCCATGCTTGCCGCGCTATGGCGTTAGTGAGGCGCGGAGAAAGGGCGCGAATAATGGGATGCGTACCCACAGTGTACCGCTCGAAATGGGGTCGGTGGCATGAAAAAAGGGCGCGAAATTATGAAATGCCTACCCATAGTGCAGCACTCGAAATGGTGCCTGCTGGGGACTCCGGGGACTGTGGGATAGGTACCCACAGTGCAGCGCTTGCTAAGTCGATGCTTGCAACAGTTGTGCAGACAGACACTGCCGACTTGCTGTGCTTTGTGGGGACGCACAAAATCGACTCTATACAGTCTGCTTTAAAAAATCGACTTAAAGGAAATCGACCTACTGCTGTAGTGAAGACATACCCTACATCTCAGGGGTAAGTGCTCTCCCTGGTGCCCCATAATGGCTGTCATGCCCAGCTGCTATGTCAAGCCCTCACACATTCCTTTACTCAGCCACTCCAAATAGGGTTTTCTTTATTGGGGTACCCCGGTCTCTCAGGCCCCAAAACAGACCACCAGAAAGGCTTTAAAACAAAACAGGAAAATGGTTTCACATGCTATGAAGTCATGGGAATCTCTTTCTCTCAGGCACCATACTTTCTGTCCTTCTCTCATCCACAGGCACATTCCCCAGAGTCCTCTCCAGTTTGAGCCTTTTTACCAGACTATTCTGATTCCCTTGCAACCTGTTTCCATTTCTTCCTGCCTGGAACCATTTAGAGATAGACCTAGCTCACACAGTCCCATTTGGATTGTCACTGCCTTGGCCTCCCTACTCAGGCAGCCTTCCTTTCTCAGCCACAGAGCCTGCAAACCTCCTGTCTATATGCATCCCTTTTTCTTTTAACCATCATTCATAGTTGACCCCAGGTGGGACTAGTGATGACCTAACTAGCTGCAGGTGTCTCTCATTGGACTCAGTTAACTCTGTTTTGAGAATGCTGTTGGTCACAAGGAACTTGGCCCTGATCTCTCTAAAAGGGACACAGCACCACCTGGATCCATCTGTAGCAGGGTTCTTAATATGGTCTGGCTGGAGATTCAGCCTACAGCCATAATTGGCAATTTTATCATGCCACTGAAGCTTTTGGTGACCACATGAT